>CP092867.1:50226312-50674176 GCA_030710605.1 Cordylochernes scorpioides
AAAATTGATTGCAGAAGCATGGACAAAAACTAGGCTTCCTGGCACGGGACTGGAAACAATGGCACGCACCTCTTAATGAACTGCTCGCTTTCGTAGACGATAGAATTATAGCACGCCTTCTTCCGCCAACGTTTATCCGGTTAACTCAGTTTTACGCGTGATTGTAATTATTTGTTGACATATAGTAGAACCTCCCTCTGTAAAGGACACCTAATTGCAGAGCAAAAGTAAATTGGTAGTAAAATTGGTAATTTTGCAAATGGAAACTGTCCTTTGTAGAGAGGTGTCCTCTAGCGCGAGTGTCCTCTCATGAAGGTTCTACTGTATAGACATTCTTCATAATTAGACACCTAATGGCTAGAAATCGATTAGAAAATATGTTAATGTTGGGAAAAATTGAAGGAAGACCTCCAATGAACTGACTTGAAGAGGTCAAGGAATCTACCAGAAGGTCACTAGATGAGCTGCGATGGTCACTATCATAACAAATTGTAGAATATTTGTTCATATAGTTACCAAAGGTCGACTTGATGGACGCTAACAACAGCCTTCACATTGATCTCATATTGTCGCCTATTTTAGAAGATACGTTTGTTGGTGCTAAGGTCGGTGCGCAATGAACTCAGCTTACCAAATTATAAAGTCGGGAAACAAGATACTGAAAAGGTAGAGACGAGAAAAAAGGTCGAGGGATTTATTTCAATAATTGACATTAATTAATTTCCTAGCGCATATTCATCTCTGCCTTTACCATTTACCAAAATTAAAAAGCAATACAGGGCCGGGGGGGGGTCTCTTTTAACTATTTCTTATTTCTCAAGCTTCCGGGACAATATGTCCTTCAACAGTAGACCTAGAAGTACCATTTCTAGCCAATTATATATATGTGGTATTATAAGGTGGGAAGAGAAATAATCACATCACAATTTGAAAGAGGGACCTAGACAACCAGAGAGAGAGAGACGAGACCGGTACAGCCGGGCGGCCGTTCGTGTCGCACACAATCCCCAACTGTCTTAAAAATCCCGAGGTGTTAACTAACGGGCCCCAGTGGTCGCCCCTTGGAATGTCGCTGGTGTCTAAAGTGACTTTACCCTCTCGTCTCTCTCTGGGTTGTCTGTAGGTTTGCTTTATTATTCATGGAAGAGTATATGCATATATTTTTATATAATACAGGTCGAAAACATATATTTAACGTATAATTGGCTAGAAGTGGTACTTCTAGGTCTCCTGTTGAAGGACATATTGGCCCGAAATCTTATGAAACAAAAAATAGTTAGAAGATACCTGGATGGCTTGTTGATTTTGTTAAATTAATTTCCTGCCTCAAAGTATTGAGACGAGGAAGAATGTATTCTAGGACGATCTATCTATCTATATAGCACAGGGTAATTTATTATTCTTAGCTAAAAATAAAATAAATTATTGAAATTATAAAATATAACTCATTCAAATAGAAAAAATTTATTTGGCGCTCGGGGATCCGCCACACACACATTTATAGATGGTTATATTATACAATAAAGATAGAGGATGTCTCATTGTATCTTTCGTTGTTCCCGGGTTCAGGGTGAAACACAAAAATAGGCGCTTCGCTATCCTAATCAACGAAACAATTGAAAATTTTACAAGTTTTTCTCATTACCCGTAGAAAGACGTCTTGCCCGAAAACTTGTAGGATCGTCGTCTTTTATAAAGAAGCTCTTCTATCAGACTTGTCTTTCTTCTAAAGTCTTTCTATGTTCCATTGGATGTTTAAACTCCGCCTTTGCCGGTCCCAAGCCCGGATGAAGAAGGAGGAGGGGGAGCAGTAACAAGCTCGGTAAAAAACCTGGGTTCAGCTGGCCCGGCTAATAGTACCCTGTAAGGGCTCCTAATCCAGGGATACAGGATGAGCAGCGTCTGTACTCCATGTTAGGAGCGGCTGCACATGGCGTCTGTTTCTCATGTCAGAGGCGGCCATTTTTTTTGGAGCTAAGTCGGCCTGCCACTGAGTAGTGCTCCCAGTCTTAATGACAAAGGCAGACGCATTCTACTTCATCCAGTGTGGAGATAAGAAAGAAGAAGAAGAATATTGGATGTTTAGAGATTTGTCTACGTGTAGTACTAGTTCTACAACTCAGCAGCTAAAGATATCGTTTATAATAAAGAAGACTAGAAAGCACGTTGTTGTGTCTCTCCACTCAGACTGTATAGAGCTGTATATGATTCCTGTTCTTACTTATTGATAATTTGCTAAAAGGTACAACTTACAAGAGAAAGAATCGCCAGACATCATCTTGAAGAAGGAACAAAAGTTAACGGTGACGTGTTTCTTTTATTAATGTTGAAAATTTGGCAAGCTTTCGGACTTTGACGTCCTTCGACAGGCAACTTTCCAAGAAACTAGAATATATATATATATATATATAGTATAGTTATGAAAAATTTTAAGATTAATAATTTTTTTTGAATTTAATTTAAATGTGTGAGGTTTGTTTTTAATTTTTTTTTTGTAATAAATAATTAGAAAAAAAACTAATTATTTATTACAAAAAAATTTAAAAAACAAACCTCACACATTTAAATTTTAAAAAAATAATTATTAATCTTAAAATTTTTCTTAACTATACTATTTGTTACAGAATTAGCTTGCTGTTCTGACTCAAAATTAATTCAAAATCTGTTGTTCTTAATAGTTTACTTTTCCTCTATTTTCCAAATATGAAAAAATTACTATTAATATATATATATAGGTAAATATTTACATAATTAGAACTTAGTGAAATAAATGATTATTATACAAAATTCTTTTCTATTTATCTATGTAAACAATTTATTTCTGAGAAAAGGATGACTAATTTAGGATGCTGGGAAAGGCAAAAAACCATCTGAAACCCTTCAGACAAAAAAGGTGTTAGAAACTTGAGAGGTTAAATTTTTTCAAGGTGAGGGGACAGATTGGGTACTATTATTATTAAATATGTGTAGGTATTGTGGAGGCAGGTCAACTTCCTTATGTTTTGTCTATAAATGTATATGGTTTCTCCTGAAATTTATTATTCACGTGACGAAAATAATGCGAAAATCCAAAATATCTAAAAAAACCTCAATTTATTTAGTTAAAAAAGTTGCTTACCACTAAGTCAAACATTACCCTATACAAAACCTATATTTTCCCAATAGTGACATATGTATTATCCTTGTGATTCAAATACATCACTCCAACTGATATAAACCTTTAGTATAATTTGTTTGAGAAAAGTTATAATTGCTACATTCAATCTATTAAACATATTTTAAAAATAGAATTTGAATCCTACCGATTTTGTAGAAGGACACAGAAATAATTTTCTAAACTTTCAAAATCTCTAAATTCGCTTATCCAGAGAGAGAGAATTATTCCAAATGGGGAATGATGACCTCAGCCCAAGACATAAAAAGATCCGGGCTTCACTGAACTGTAACCTATAATCTTCCCCTCAGGTTTGAAGGGCAATCTTCAAATTTCGTCTAACACCCGCGACAAGGTGAGCTCGAATCTACGACTCTACAGCTGAGAGGCAAAAACACATTTAAAATGAGAAAAAAAAAGGCATCTCCTTATCGTCAAACTGAAAGTTTCTGATGTCTTGCACCATCTATCGGAATAAATATCAACTATTCGTTGATTTTTAATCATTCCAGAATTAGGCAAATACTCATTCTTGATTAATCATATTTGGCCAATTCTGTAATAATTAAAAATCAACTAATAGTTTATATTTATTCCGATAAATGGCGCAAGCCATCAGCAACATCAATTGCACGATAAGGAGATGCCTTTTTCCCCTTAATTTATGCACCTGATCCTAGTACAATGTCACATCTGTACTATTTATCACAATTAAAAAGGTTTAATAAATTCTTATCAACAGTCAAAAAAACAGAAATAAAATGTAAACAAAACAAACTATTAAATTAAGACTATTTATATTTGACGATATTTACATGGCGTCTGTTCCTCGTGTCAGAGGCGGCCATTTCATATTGGAGCTAAGTCGGCATGCTACTGAGTAGTGCTCCCAGTCTTAATGACAAAATAAGACGCATTCTACTTCACCCAATCATTATGGATGGCAAATCTCCTTTGATTAGATCTACTCATTATCAGCAGACACCATCAACAAGCTCTACAGGCTTGATGCCCTAAGTTGCGTGAAGATAAGAAAGAAGACAACAGAAGAATCCCCCACTGAAGGGACGTCATGGGAGTCGGTCCATAGCCGCCCTGAAGTTGGAAAGTCTTCTGCTTACAACGGAGATCTTGTCCTCGACATGGACGATTTATGTGAATTCGAAACTATTATAGACGAGTATGATTCTTTTTAAAATTAAACAATTTCTACTGCCCTTACTGAAATGGAAATTTAATGGACGATTTATAGTTGAGAGAGGAAATACATAAATGCAGATAGAATATCACAAGATCGAAAAAAGGCTCTGGAAAAAATGATACAATCTTTAAAATTCTTTAAAAAGCGTTTTATTGGAGAAGAAAACTAAAGAAAAACATTCAAAATAACTTAAGATTTAATGGGTACAAGTAATCCCTATTCCACTTGATACGATCTAAAGGTATTAAAACCTATTTTTATGATAAAAAACAGAGTGGGCAGGAGAGAGAGAGAGAATACATAACAAATATTAATCTGTATTTGTGAAATAATCATAAATATTCCATATCTTGGTTGTTCAATATTCTCTAGTTATATGTAATATATAGTTTTGTTGAGGGTTTGTTGATAATTGTCGACTAGTCGTGGTGACATCATCAATAAATACTTTTACACCTTTAGATATACAAAGACTTGATTTCTACGCTACAATATTGTCAAGTAGATCTACAACCCCAGTCACAAGAAGCTCCATGGGACACCTGTCATCAATCATAACTGGATTCCGGTGTGAGGGGTTCTCGGAATCTTATCGGCAAATAAGGAAAACGGGACGCCTCGGTGGCTGACCACTCTCATTATTATTATTTTAACCTTGGGGTAATTTGTTATCTCTCTCCCTATAAATACCTCTTGTATATAATTTTATTAGAGAACTAAAAGGTAAATACTCTTCATAATAAATTAGTTATTCCCAAATTTGCTCTAGCTTTATTTATCTCCGCGACAATATTGTTTGTAAGTAGATATTTCTATTACAAGAGAAGGAATCGTCTGACATCATCTTGTAGAAGGAACAAAAGTTAACGGCGACGTGTTTCTTTTATAAAAGACACTCGTCGCCGTTACCTTTGTTCCTTCTTCAAGATTTTCCTATAAATAACTTTCTTTATATGACTTCCTATGCAACATTTATAAACTGTAATATTCCATATGAAGACACTTGCTACTTCTTAATGAATTCTGAATGCATAAAGTGACGTAAGGAAAACATTAGCACCGATTGTGAGGAGGTTGGATAATGAAGAGAGGTTTAATGACTTCCCAACAATGATGGTGTTGACCGCATTTAATTGTTTCTATCTAATTGGGTTTTCGAATGAGGAAAATATTAATATTTTTTTTTCAAAGATCAATACGTCTTTCTTAATTGAATTAGGCGATTTAAACTTTTTTGTTGATCTTCATGGAAGTTACAGCAGGAGTTAGTATGGAAGAGGAAGACGTCAATATAGGTTAAACAGGTCATACGCAACTGTTCGGTAAACTTCGATGATTCTAGTATAATTCACTCTATAAGCTTTAAACTTGAGGTATAGTTGACGCGCGAGTCTTCGCTATGAATTAAGCGGACCCCCCAGTATCTAAACAACCCCCTCTTAGACACTGGTCTTTCACAACAACAACTTTATTTCTTGATCACAATATATATATACAGCAAATTTACACACGTGACCAGATACTCTTGGTCAAATATTATACAAAATATATACACAGAACTAATTAAAATAATAAAAACTCTAACAGAACACTATCAAAACCTAACATAACTTCAAAAAAACTGGAAGTTAATCGTGAAAATTGTTATAAATGATGGACATCCTATGAAATCAAAATTGACACTGGACAATGAAATTCATTTTTAAGCCGAAAAAGTGTAATTATCAACATTTGAGCAAAATCATATTTGAATTTTATTGCCAAAGACTTAATATTAGATTCTAATTTAACAGGTTTCAGGATTGTTTACATGGATAGCGAAACATATCATCAGCGTCTTCAATAATAAGAAGATTGATGCCAGATTCTTTCATTAGGATTTGGGATCTAATGAAAATTTTATTAGCAGATGTATGGTCCTGAAATCTTAATTTGGATTAAATGGTATGGTTGGATATTTGCACTAAAGAGCTTCAAAAAATGTGGATATGTGTCAACTATAAGGAATGAAGACATTAAAACGCGAATGTTTCTTTCCACAAATAATCAAACTTCTATTGTCCTTACTGCGATGAAAACATGTTGGGAGGGCTTGGCTCATCAGTTGTGAACCCTCCCAGCGGTTTTGTCAATTTTTAATCTACCAGACCGCTTCTTTGGAGATCTAATACTGTATTGGATCATTCTGCTTATATATGCTACACTGAAGGGTATTAGAGCTCTAAAGAAGCGGTCTGGTAGATTAAATTGGCGAAACCGCTGGGAGGGTTTACCACTGATGAGTCAAGCCTTCCTAATATTTTTTCATCGCAAAAAGGACAGTAGAAGTTTAATCCATTTGTGAAAAGAAACATTCGCGTTTTAATTTCTTCATTCGTTATATATAGATGGCGCGTTATTGCTTTGTATTAATGGGTCAACTTTACAATTTGATTCAAAATTAACATAATCTATATTGTTACATCAATTTTAATGCGCCTTACATTTATTCAAAATATTCTATGATATTTAATATTTATTTAAAACAGATTATTTAGATTAGCATCATTCCTTTTTATAGTTTCACTCCTTTTTAAATTTTTCTTGTACATATATCTTTATTGCTGATTGGAGCGGGAGAGTACCTGGACGAAGACTGCGGATCGCAACCTACGAGGAAGACAAGAATAAATAAACACAATAACTTTAAAAGGTAATTTATTTTTATTTAATTTTATTTATTTACTTTTAATATGGAAACCCGCTCGGGAAACGTGTATAACACCAAGAAGGAAGAAACCAAGGTCGACGACCCTGCAAAGCTTCAACTTGGTGCAACAATTGGTAGAGATGCTGGTTTCGAACCAGTTGCTTTGAACCCCAATATAGAAATTCCGAAATATGACGGGACAGACGACCCTCGCCCATGGATAGAATCCCCCGAAGAGATTGGTTTCCTGTACCATTGGGCAGACTACATAATTGCCCGTTATGCCGCCATGAACATGACGGGAAGTGCTAAAACCTGGTTAAATTTGCACAAAGCTAGTTTCACGAGTTGGGAAAATATTAAAATCCGCCTCATTCAAGACTTTTCTCTGGACGCGAATAAAGAAGAATTAAGAATGAAGCTTAGCAGAATGCAACACTGGAATGAACCAGCAATCAGGTTCGCGGAAGACATCTTAGTGTTGTGCAACAAGGTTGACCCCGCAATGGAAGAAGAAACGAAAATCGAACATGTCATTGGAGGACTGAAAAAAGAGTACTCATTCGCGCTCTACCTGAACCCTCATAAAACGACCGATGAACTTCTCGTCGTGTGCAAGAAAATGGATTCCTTTGAAAAGAAGTATCGGGAACGTGTGGAGAAATCCAGAAACCTATATAACGGTCCACGCAATTCTAGACCCCAACAACAATCGAGGAACGTGCCGCCGACTGCCACGCGAAACTATCAGACCACTTCCAGGCCCCAAGCCCCTGTTTACAATAATTACAAGAATGACTCCCCTCCTACTCCCAGGCAGTATCGAAACAACTTTCCCCAGCCCTCTACCCCTAGACGTCCTTATAATCCAAACTTTGTGCCGAAACCAAACCTTCAGAGAAACACCTACAATAAAAGCCAAGAAGTGAACAAAAATAGGACGGAAGATGGAAGACCAATCTGCTTTAAGTGTAACAAGCCAGGGCACGTGGCCCGTTATTGTAGGGTTAAGTTTATAAGAATCCTAGAAGAGGATCCAACAGCTACCCAAGAGAAGGTCGAAGAGAAATGCCAAATGAATGGAATATCAGATAAATCGGGACCGCGGCTTTATGCTGATGTATGTCATAGCCCACAGACAAATATTCCTACCCGGAATAGATATTCCCTGTTGGAAGATTTAAACTAAGCGTCGCGCCTGAATCTGTCAATCAAAGCAAGTCGACCATAAATGGAATCAAGAAGTTGGACCCTAAATACAAATTAAAAATTCATGTGGACAAGATAGGGACTTTTGAAGCTTTGGTTGATACAGGCGCTGACCTCTCAGTGGTCGACCTCAGAACGGCCCTCGATACAGGCCATGGTATAAGTAATCTCGCAAAAACTTGTGCAGGACCCGATGGAAAAAAATTAGACATGGTAGGAAGTATATTTTTAAATATAAAAATTGATGACGAAACATTATCACACAAATTTGTGATATTGAAAACGCATTTACGGACATTAATTCTTGGAAGAGATTTCCTTAAGAAAATGAACGCGAAAATAGATTGTAAGCAAGAAACTATAAAATACGATTTGACGAATAATCATGACGAAAGCAATTTTGAAATGTTTAAAATAAAGAGTGCCAAGGATTCTATTGTACCGGAATGTTCTATTAAACTGATCAAGGCATTGGTAGAAACAGAGGATAGGGAATATATTATCGAGGAGAGCAGCAAAATGTTTCAAACAAATGGACTTCGTCTAGCAAGAAGCTTGATAAATGTTAGAAATAGGGAAACACATATCTGGATAACTAATCCGTATCCTCGACCGTTAAAAATAATGAAAAACCAAACATTGGCTTTTGGAAGTAGTCCAGCGAAAATAAATGTGAGTCGAGAAAGAGAGGTAGAAGAGAACGAAGAACCTAGATTCCAAGTAAACGAAAATCTTTCACCAAAGGAACAGAAGGAGTTAAAACAAGTTTTAGAAAGTTATGGAGATCTGTTTTCGTCGAGATTAGGGAGAACCAATTTGGCAAAACATCGGATAGACACAGAAGACGCGAAGCCAATTAAACACAAGCCTTACCGGGTAAGTGCTAAAGAACGAGATATTATAAAAGAGCAAATTGACGAGATGCTTACAGAAGGCATAATTAGGCCATCTTCTAGCCCCTGGTCTTTTCCAGTAATATTGGTCAAGAAGCGAGATGGTAAATACAGATTTTGTGTGGACTACAGAAAACTGAATAATGTGACAGTAAAAGATGTCTATCCGATCCCTAGAATAGACGAAGTTATGGATACTCTCCAAGGATCTACATACTTCTCAGCAATAGACCTCAGATCTGGATATTGGCAAGTTGAAGTCGAAGAAAGAGACAAAGAGAAAACAGCTTTCACTACAGCGCATGGATTATATGAATTCAACGTGATGCCTTTTGGACTTTGTAACGCGCCTGCTACCTTTGAGAGAAATATGGAGAATATGCTTGGAAATCTAAGATGGCAAATTTGTTTGTGCTATCTGGATGATGTTATCATATATAGCCCGTATTTTCCAACGCACCTCAAAAGACTTGAAGCTGTTTTTAGATGTTTTCGTGAATCTAATTTAAGGTTAAACGACAAAAAATGCCGATTTGCTTTTGAAGAATTGGAGATTCTCGGCTATATAACGAGCAAACATGGTATAAAACCCGCGGAACATAACATCAAAGCTGTCAGAAATTTTCCTCGGCCCAAAAAGGTCAAAGAAGCACAATCATTTTTGAGAATGTGTTCATATTATAGAAAATTTATCAAAGATTTCTCAAAAATTGCTGACCCTTTGACCAACCTTATAAAAAAAAGTGTATCATTTACCTGGACAGAAAGACAAGAGGAGGCGTTTCAAACCCTAAAAACAGCACTATTAAGTCCACCAATTTTAGGTCACTTCAATCCAAATGCGCCTACTTATGTTCATACTGATGCGTCCAACATCGGCATAGGTGCAACACTTGTCCAAGACATCGGTGGTGAAGAGAAGGTGATCTCATATTTGAGTCGTACCCTAAGTAAAGCGGAGCAAAATTATTCAACAACTGAAAAAGAATGTCTGGCCGTTGTCTGGTCAATGTCAAAATTACGGCCCTACCTTTATGGAAGACACTTTAAAATAGTAACAGACCATCACGCCTTATGCTGGCTCAAAAACTTGAAGGATCCAACAGGTCGATTGGCAAGATGGGCATTAAAAATTCAAGAATATGACTTCGATATAATACATAAAGCAGGAAAGAAGCATCTGGACGCCGATGGCTTATCTAGGGGACCCTTACCAGAAACTGATTGGGATGAGGATTTTGAAAGGCTATTTTTAAATCAAATAACAGACGAAGAGGATAAGTTTATCGAAAGTGTTAAGAAAAACCTTAATGAGTGGAAGCAGGCGATCAATTGCGCAAAACTTTAAAGTAGAAGATGGATGCCTCTTTAAGAAAAACCCGAACCCTGAAGGCAGGGCGTGGTTGCTTGTGGTTCCAGAGAAGAAAAAGAGAGAAATTATGAAAGAATATCACAATCATATGTCGAATGGCCATCTGGGTGTGGCCAGAACCATGTACCGAATAAAGAGTAAATACTTTTGGCCATCCATGCTAAAGGATGTCTCAGAATTCGTTAAGACGTGTCACCTTTGCCAAAGTAGAAAAGGCTCAAACCAATTACCTTCTGGACTACTACAGCGCCCATTCCCCCAGCCAACTTTCCTTTCGAAAGAATTGGAATTGACTTTGTTGGTCCATTGCCATCTACGAAAAACAGGAAAAAATGGATAATCGTGCTGACGGACTACTACACTAGATATGCAGAAACAAAAGCAGTCTCGGAAGCAACAGTGAAAGAAGTTTCAAAATTTCTAGTAGAGGATATTTTTCTCCGGCACGGAGCCCCACAATATCTTATTAGTGACAGGGGCTCTCAATTTACCAGTAATTTAATGGAAGAGGTGATGAAAATGTGCAAGATTAAACATTGCTTCACAACGAGCTATCATCCCCAGACTAATGGATTGACAGAACGGTTAAATAGAACATTGATCAATATGCTCAGTATGTATGTGAACACTGATCAGAAGAATTGGGACGAAATACTCCCGTTCATCACTCACGCTTACAATACTACAATTCAGGAAACCACAGGATATTCTCCCTTTTTCCTGATGTTTGGAAGAGAACCCACGTCTCTTTTGGACGACAGGAATATCTCGGTGGACATTGACAAGGATGAATACATAAAACATCACTTAGACAAAATAGACAGAACAAGAAAATTAGTTTTTAACAACACAATAAAGACTCAAGAAAGAAAGAAAAATAACTATGACAAGAAACACATGGAAAGAAGCTACGAACCAGGAGAATTAGTAGCAATTTGGACACCAATCAGGAAAATAGGAAAGTGTGAGAAACTTCTGAGAAAATATTTTGGTCCATATAGAATATTAAAAAAGATGTCTAGCGTCAATTATCTAATAGAACCTAAAGATAATCCGGGCCAAGACCCTCTGATAGTTCATGTTTCAAGAATCAAGCCTTATTATGAGAGAATGGATGAGGTCATTCACGAGGACG
Source organism: Cordylochernes scorpioides (assembly GCA_030710605.1). Lineage (NCBI taxonomy): Eukaryota > Metazoa > Arthropoda > Arachnida > Pseudoscorpiones > Chernetidae > Cordylochernes > Cordylochernes scorpioides. The sequence continues at coordinate 50,237,966 of CP092867.1, forward strand.
TGACAACCTCTGGAGAGGGGGAAGTGTTACATCAATTTTAATGCGCCTTACATTTATTCAAAATATTCTATGATATTTAATATTTATTTAAAACAGAATATTTAGATTAGCATCATTCCTTTTTATAGTTTCTCTACTTTTAAAATATTTCTTGTACATATATCTTTATTGCTGATTGGAGCGGGAGAGGACCTGGACGAAGACTGCGGATCGCAACCTACGAGGAAGACAAGAATAAATAAACACAATAACTTTAAAAGGTAATTTATTTTTATTTAATTTTATTTATTCACTTTTAATATGGAAACCCGCTCGGGAAACGTGTATAACACCAAGAAGGAAGAAACCAAGGTCGACGACCCTGCAAAGCTTTAACTTGGTGCAACAATATCTACGAAGAGAAGACTTTTAAAAATTAACAATATTTTTCTCAGGATATATATAAAAAGTATATTTCTGATTATAGAACGACATTTGGAAATTATCCCGCGTGTGTTTCTGAAAAATTGAAACTTATTTTAAGGAGAAATAACAATTATTTCGAACCTCAGGAATGAAGTATGAAAGGATGAATTGTGAAGAGTAATGATAAACTTCATCCCTAAGGTTAGAAATAATCGTTATTTCTCCTTAAAATAAATTTCGATTTTTCGTTTAAAAGAAACACATCCGGGATAATTTTCAAATGTCGTTCTGCAATCATAAGCCGCATTATATTGTATTATAAATTTCTGATTATACAATATTGCTGAATATACTTGTATATTGCTTATATGCATATTTTTAGTATCCTTATAATTTAGGCTGAATATTAATTCGCCTCCAAATATGTGAATACATATTCTTATATGGAAAATATGCAAATAATGTTCATATTTATTAATTAAAAAATAGTACAAAAGAGAAATTGAACTGAGATCAGATTGATAAATTAAGAAAAAGGTATCTCCTGATTGTGCAACCCCATCTTTCGGAATAAATATTAACTAAAGTTTGAAATTTGGGTTATTTTGACCAATTCTGGAATATATTAAAAAATAAACGATTTATTTATTTCAATTTAAAGCACTATCTCCCCCTAGGGATACTTGCGCTGTCATACGTGTATGCCATTACATTTGTCAGGACAATCCAGTAAAAGATGTATTGAGGTTTGTTCCTTATCTCTACAAAAACAACTCGAGTCTTCCACTGCTTTGATTCTTTTTAAAAATCTTTAGTAATAAAAAAATATTAGCTGATATTTATTTCGACAGATGGCAAAAGCCATCAACAATATTTAGTTAAACGATCAAGAGATGCCTTAGTTTATAGATATTGCCACGTGGAAAATTAGGGAAGACCAACTTCGGGATGAGACAACAATTTATTTCAGGCAAAAACAAACTATGAGGATAAACAAAAGATAAGCAAAAGAGGGAAGTGTACAGAGTACTCGTATAGCAAAATATAAACATGAAAAATAATAGTTTGCTAATAAAATAATAAATACTTTGTTACATAGCTCCTTCCCTATGGGAGCTGTGACCCACAGCTAGCAATTATTGTAGTTACTGACATGGATCTGACGTGCTTCTGCCAAGGATTCCATCGGAGTGTTGGAACTTTGTCTTTAGTACCTTTGCGACCTTTTTGTTGCGGCGTGAAAAGCGGCTTTGCGCCGTATAGTCTATAGGGACATCGTCATCTTGGAGGGAATTCTTGGCTTTAACACGGCGATGGAATCCTGGAGCCAGTCTCTAAAAATGTAGATCACAGCACCCATGGCTTCAAATTCTTCTCGGCGATCTTCATTTTGTCTTCCCTAACTTACCCAGCATCTCCACCAAAATGCTACGTGGAAAATTAGGAAAGGCCAACTTCGGGGTGAAACAACAATTTATTTTAGGCAAAAACAAACTATGAGGATAAACAAAAGATGAGCAAAAGAGGGAAGTGTACATAGTATAGCAAAATATAAACATAAAATAATACTCTGCTAATAAAATAATAAATGCTTTGTTACATAGCTCCTTCCCTATGGGAGCTGTGACCCACAGCTAGCAATTATTGTAGTTACTGACATGGATCTGACGTGCTTCTGCCAAGGATTCCATCGGAGTGTTTGAACTTTGTCCCTAGTACCTTTGCGTCCTTTTTCTTGCGGCGTGAAAAGCGGCTTTGCGTCGTATCGCCTATAAGGACATCGTCATCTTGGAGGGAATTCTTGGCTTTATCACGGTGGTGGAATCCTGGAGCCAGTCTCTAAAAATGTAGATCATAGGACCCATGGCTTCAAATTCTTCTCGGCGATCTTCAGTTTGTCTTCCCTAACTTACCCAGCATCTCCACCAAAATGCTACGTGGAAAATTAGGGAAGACCAACTTCGGGGTGAGACAACAATTTATTTAAGGCAAGAACAAACTATGAGTGATAAACAAAATATAAGCAAAAGAGGGAAGTGTACAGAGTATAGCAAAATATAAACATAAAAATAATACTCTGCTAATAAAATAATAAATACTTTGTTATAATATATTGATTGAGAAATCACTGAGCTACTTTTGTGAATTTGTTACTTTCTAGGCCAATGGTTTCGTATGTTGTCGATGACTTCCTGTAGCCCTAATTGCTCCAATCTATCTTACAATTTCCGAGGATACTCTAGATGGAATCTCCAGATGTTTATAAGCCTAGTGGAGCGTAGAGATAGATTTCAATTTGTTCAACATTGTTACCTTTTTACCAGGGTAAACTCCTGGCCTCCGATAGTCAGAATTGAAGACCATCAAAAACAAGCAATACCATTTCTCAATAACTCTAGATACAAAATTCCCCTGAAAAGATTAAAATAAAATCGAGCGACAAAGTTATTTATTAAAAAGAGTAATTTTATATAATAAAGTAAACGTCTAGGAATGAGTATCTTTTATTAAACGTTTTCGAACTTTCGGGATAACGTCCTCCCATAGGAAAATTGATACAATTGATACAAAATGATGATTTTGTATCAATTTTCCTATGGAAGGACGTTATCCCGAAAGTTCGAAAACGTTTAATAAAAGATACTCATCCTTAGACGTTTACTTTATTATTTAAAATGGCTAGCAAAGGATTATATTCTAAAAATAAAAAGAGAAATTGGCGAACATTTGAGTCCAAAACCTATCTTCTTTTGTTGTGGGTGTTAATTACATTTTTCTCTATTTAAATTAATTCTATTTTATAATATATATATATCTTATAAAAAGAAAAGAGATTTTTTTGCTTAATTTTTGATCATCTTGAGGATTATGGTATGGAATTATTTGCTGGTTCTTTTTGGTACTAAATGATCTTGGTGATGCAGTCGTGGTTAAATTATTGATAGAATAATAATAAAGGTTTTGATCAGTAATTGGTTTAATTGTGATAAAGGAATATATAAAAGAAAATAATTTGATAAAAGTACCGCCTGGCTTAAGGCGTAAGAATAAAAAAAATGAAAAGATTATTTACATAATTACAAAGTTTTGGGTCGACCAACGGGGAAAAACAACAATGAGTTTTAATAGGGTAAGCATGACCTCTGGCGGTCGATTTAAAGAGTATTTTTATCTATGAAATACATTTTTAAAATAAAATAATACTTTAATATAACATAATATCAAATAAAATATTTTAATATAACATTTCAAATAATACCTTTATATAACATATTAAATAATAATTTAATATAACATATATATATATATAATAAGATGAGTTACTGTTGACTCTTGTTGATTCCTGTCGATTAACTTTGTGATGATGAAGTGTTGACTCTCGCTATACTGTGTTGACCGAGAGGAACAGTCAGGATGGGGAGTTTTCCAGTACCTCTCTGCACCTTGGAAGACCTTTTACAGTTCTCACAAAGTACAGGCAGTCGTGGTCAAGGCAGAGTGGAAAGCTTGGGAATGTCCACACAAAAAAAAACGAAGACACAGTTGCACTAAGAAAGTTCCGTGAACAGATAAAAGTTGAGCTAGGAGCGAAAGATGGGGAGATAGAAGGTTTCTTACTAGTCTACATGATGGATGAGATTGCTCTGAGGTACGACCGACGTGGGCTCACACAGATGCTGCACTAACTGTCAAGTGACTGTAAAGTGACTGTATTTATAGGTTAAGACGGGGGGCCTTATGCGACAGGGGCCGTTTCTGAGAAAGGGGGCTTTGCATGTCACCAGATGTGAGAGGGGGCTTTGCATTCCACCAGATGTGAAGAGTGTGGGTGGTCTGGTCCATTTTTAGACCTGGTTGTGGGAATTCTAAATCTATTTCGATTTTGACGTTATGACTTCTATCTCTTGCTTAGCTCAACTCTTAATCTATTACAGATTTTTATTTATTTATCCTCAGTTTGTACAAATTGCATTACATATGATGATGTAAAGACACATGTCAATAATGCGTATAATCATTTACAGATGTGTTTCTATTATACAACATTAAAATCTTGTTATAAGTTATATACAATATGGGGTTGTTGGTTTAAATTACCATAGATGGGCCCCGGGAGTGAAAGGGTTTATCCGGGTTTAAGCGGGTAAAGCCTCTCTAACACAGGTAAGTAATTAAAATTTATTTTAATTAATTTAAACTGTGAGGGTTAAAAAAGGCTATAACAAGATGATTTGTTTGGATATATAAAAGTGAAATAAAAATGACATTTTTGTTTGATTAAAAAAAATGATGATTAAAATAAAATGATGACATAAAAATTCACATTCTAAGAGAATATTGGCGGGCGTTGGAAAGTGTTAGTAGTTGAAGAATATGCAATTGTTAGAAGTGCACATGTAAACCAAATACTTAGATCTAGGTGCAAAGCGAGGCTATAGACTTGAGGGTCTTCCTTGGCAATGTTTCACTTGCAATCCTATATAAGGGTTACTGTGTTTTGTCACAATTTTAGGATTATTGGGTTAAAAGTTGTTGAAGAAAAGTTGCTTATTAATATGATTGGGAAAGGAGTGAAATAGAGCCATGCGATAAGTAGAATTGTAGCAACAGTAGGTGGTCTGACTTGACTCGAAATCAAAGGTTGATTGTGATCCGCTAGAGGTGAAAAAAAAAATTGAAAGTTGAAAAAAGTGAACGCTTTGTGCATGCGTTGGTGATTGTGCTCTGCGGATGAATTGAAATAAACTCTTGAAGCGTGTTCAGGCCAGAAGTTGGGATTTTTAAATCTGGGGAACTGTGTTCAAAGAGTTTGTTGAAATATGAAATAAAAAAATAAAAAACTTGTCAAGCAGTGCTGTCGTTTTTCTACGATGGTTTGAAGCAATGGCTGAAAAGATAGTAATAATAAAGTATAGGGAATTGGTTAAAGAATATGATTGTTGAAAACGATTGTTGTATGCCCGATAGTGGATGATAAACATTGTCAGATAATAAAGGTATTTAAACAAATAAAATATAGTGAATAGAAATATAGAAATATGATTGCGGGTACAAAAAGTGTAAGTGGACAAAATTAAACATGTAATATATAAAAGATATAATAAATAAATAAAAATATTTTTTGAAACAATTAGATGTTTTGCAATACTAAAATAATAGCATGAAAAATAAAAGTAAATTTGATTAAAGTTTTTTTTTTTTTTTTGAAAATCATGTTGGATTAAAAATTTGATTATATAATTGAAAGGTAAAAATAAGAATAATTATTCAAGATTTTATACAAATAACAATATAATTAAAGATTATTATAATGATTAGATAAATGTTAAGTAGTGGAAAATTGACCAATATTCTCGTTTATCCAAAATGGTGATATGTAGAGAATGATTTCTCTTTTGCGTCATAAAGTCTATATAATACTTAACCAAATTGTTTTAATTGGTGATATCAATTAACATGTAATTTTTTATGTATGCTGTGTTGTGATTAAGGCGTTGGTGACATTTGTGAGATTCTCGAGGAAATCTAAATGGTTGGTTTTAAACATGTGTTTAAAAAGAAAATGGCGATCATGAAGTAGCGGTCAAGATGACTGCTTGAGGGGAGGGAAGACGGGGATATGTAACTGAAATAGACTCGGGGAATCCTATTACTCGGGGTCACTTGTCCTATTTTTCACGGGATCGTCGTGGGTGGTCAATCATGGGGGGTGTTTGTTATTTTTGTCGTTTACTTGAAACTGATTTTCTCTCTTTTGTTGAAGTTGGCAATTTTCTTGCCTATTTGAAAATATAGTTTTCTCAATGTTCGTAGTTGTTTAGACTTAGTTAAAATGTTATTCAGTGATGTCAGGTTTAGATGTGTGGTGAAAGTGCGACTTTCGACGTGGACACGCTTTGAGGTGAGATGTGGTGTCACAGGCGTGAAGGCGTCTTTGGCCTGAAAAGTGAAAAAGTTTTGTGGTGTGGCACTGTGACACGAAGTGAGAAATGGAATGAAAAGGTGTCACGTGAAGTCTTTGTTTGGTACAAATCTAACCTGTTTCACCATGAATAACAAATTTAATAAAGTCATGGGTGGTTTTGTATGAAACACATCGAGAGAATATTTGACTGTTAGTGGATGTGGCACGCTTAATGTGAAATTATTTTATTGTGGCGACGATATAGAGCTAAGTGGAGGCTTGTGTGGCTCAAGATTTGGATTTGTGTGTTAAGTCGCGCACTAAAAATTGTTGCCAATTGGATAAAGTGATGTGTGAGTGTTGTAACGTTTGTTGAGAGAGATTTGTTGATGATTGAATATGCATGTAAAAGGAAAGATGAGGGAGTGTATTTATCCTCGAATATTAACGATTGTAATCGTTTTGGAAGGCTGTGACTTAAATTAGCTACTGGAGGTGAAGTGGAGTGAATCTTTATTTTTAACTTGTTTTGGGAAAGATAGTTGTTTTCCCTAGTGGTGTTTTTGAAGATATTGTATCTTCCGATTTTTGCAATTAAAAAAAAAATGCGTTTCACCTATATGTTAATTTATATTTAAAATTTGAATATATTTTTTAAATCGTTGATTATGGCAGTTAAAATGATTCTCTTGTAAAAGGGCAATGTCGTGAGAGTTACAAATAATTTGAATTGGGCACTTACTTAAAATGGTGAACATTACCAAATTTTAAGAATTGATAAAGATATTGGTCTTTTGGTATAAAGATAACTAATAAGTAAAACAAAAATAAGTTGAGAATTATGATGAATGAGATTTTTTAAAAATAATAATAATGATTTTTTTTCAAGTCGTAGCTTTGGATAATGCCATTTTAGGTAAATTTAGGAAAGGCATGTAAGATTAGTAAATAAGTAAAAATGCGTGATGGGCGAATTTTTTTTTAAAGTAAAATTGAGAGTAATAACTTGAAATTTTTAATCTGATTAAAAATTAAAGTAAATTTGATTTTTAAAAAATGAGAATGGGAAAGTTTTAAAAATTGAATAAAAAATGATATAAAAAGGTAACAATTGATTTTAAAATGCTTAAAGTGAATATATAAATACAAAATTTATGGGGAATCAAGTTGTGAAGTTGAGGATAAGGTTAAGGTAGGTTTAATTTCATGCCCATTACCGTTTTGTTTTGGTAGTAGTCTTCTAGGGGCATTTGGGGTGTCAATTTGATGGCTATGAAGCGTGAAAACGACGCTTCTGTCGTTGTTGGAAATAAATCTATCAAGGTTTGGCGGGCTTCATTATAAAATAACCTATCTAACCGTAGGCTTCGGAAATATTGGAGGGGCTTACCTTGCAGGTAGCAGGGTAACTTGCGTAGGCGGTCCGTGTAGGTAAGCTCAGCTCGGTCTGCTTGGGCATCGAAGTTGTCGAAAAAGCTCTGGGCTTCAAAGGTACCATCGTATGGACTCACGTCTATCTCTCTCGGAGATCGGGCGATCAGCAGCTTACTCAGGGCATCGGCGATCTGTGTCAGCGGGTCTGCGGAGGTCCCTTGGGGCGGCGACGTTTCCTCCTCTTCAAATGTCGTCTCTTGTTGGGGGACAGATAGCCCGGTCGCATCGTTGGACTGTTCGGTTTTCTCTTCCATCTTTGCACTTTCTCGCTTCTATCTGGACTATCTGGCCTTCTTCGTTTGGTATCCTTCGTTTTGGTTATCCTGTCGGCTAGCTGTAATAAGATGAGTTACTGTTGACTCTTGTTGATTCCTGTCGATTAACTTTGTGATGATGAAGTGTTGACTCTCGCTATACTGTGTTGACCGAGAGGAACAGTCAGGATGGGGAGTTTTCCAGTACCTCTCTGCACCTTGGAAGACCTTTTACAGTTCTCACAAAGTACAGGCAGTCGTGGTCAAGGCAGAGTGGAAAGCTTGGGAATGTCCACACAAAAAAAAAAAAAAACGAAGACACAGTTGCACTAAGAAAGTTCCGTGAACAGATAAAAGTTGAGCTAGGAGCGAAAGATGGGGAGATAGAAGGTTTCTTACTAGTCTACATGATGGATGAGATTGCTCTGAGGTACGACCGACGTGGGCTCACACAGATGCTGCACTAACTGTCAAGTGACTGTAAAGTGACTGTATTTATAGGTTAAGACGGGGGGCCTTATGCGACAGGGGCCGTTTCTGAGAAAGGGGGCTTTGCATGTCACCAGATGTGAGAGGGGGCTTTGCATTCCACCAGATGTGAAGAGTGTGTGGGTGGTCTTGTCCATTTTTAGACCTGGTTGTGGGAATTCTAAATCAATCTCGATTTTGACGTTATGACTTCTATCTCTTGCTTAGCTCAACTCTTAATCTATTACAGATTTTTATTTATTTATCCTCAGTTTGTACAAATTGCATTACATATGATGATGTAAAGACACATGTCAATAATGCGTATAATCATTTACAGATGTGTTTCTATTATACAACATTAAAATCTTGTTATAAGTTATATACAATATGGGGTTGTTGGTTTAAATTACCATATATATATATTGAATCTCCCCTAGAACTATAGCAGAGAGCACATTATAGCAAGATATGATATTGAGCATTAAGTCGATATTGGGATCGTGCTTAAGAACAAATGATCCTATAAATATATTTTGAAATTGTATATAAAGAGTGTAGAGAGTAATTTTTGAAATTTCTTTGGAGTATTCCATAAAACACAGATCAAACATTTCATAATATGTATTTTCCTGTCCGTATATACAGTATATGTAGCCATATTTATATAAAATTGAATTACATCGCTGATTAATAATAGGGAATATGAAAATCGAGCATCCACCATAATCTATTCGCGCACCTGAAGGAGCCCAAAAAAGATAGTGGACCTTCTTAAGCTGTCAAAAACCTCTGTTTCTGAAGCAGTTTGTTGAGACCGACAGTTACAAAGAGGGAATGGCTGCAAGGAAAAAGTCCCGCGTCGATCAGACAAGGTAAGAGACAAAGCAATTTTCTAAAAGTTCGAGGATAGTGATGAAGACCCTGAAAAAAGCATGAAGACCATAGCCAATAAGATGGGAATTGTTTCAAAGACAATTGTCAGAACTGCCAAAGAGAACCTCGATCTATATATTCCTGTGTCTTTTAGAACGACATGGACATGGGTGACGCTTAATGTTTCCAGTCATTGGAATTCTGATATTTTGACAAAATATTCAGACTTTAACACCCTCAGCTACTATGTATGGGGCATTGTTGATACAGATGTCAATAAAGCTCCCCATTCTGTCTGAAAAGGATGCGCTTCACACGGTGACGACCCAAATGTCATCGTCGCCATGGACAATTCATCCCGCACTCACCTCGAGAAATCTGTCATAGCTAATAATTCAGACTACATCGTATATATCTAAACTATATCATTCTAACTACTACTGTATATCGACATTTTACTTGATAAAATACTTTATTCCATATTATATTTCCCCAATTTACTGCTACATCCTTTATAATGATATACATTCTTGGACAAAATTGAAGGAAGTTGTGCTTTTTAGCATGTACTTCGTATTTCAGACAATAACTCTGAAATATTGAGGGTGCCTGGCCGGCATTCATATTTCTTGAAAATGAAGATACTTCGGCCAGTGAATCTTTTTATTTCAGGAAATAAAAAGATTCACACTGGCCGAAGTATCTTCATTTTCAAGAAATAACTCTGAAAGATATTTGATACACAGTGATATTTATCGAAGACACACGAGATAACAAGGTGTGAATAAAATTACCTCTGGGTCCTTCAAAAAAAAAAAACAGATAATCGGCGACATCAAAGATTCCCCACTTCATTAAGATTTGTCAATTAGTGTGATCTATGAACTATGAATATTTTTGCAGTGGAAAAGTATGCCTGTAGTGTATTCCTTAATAAACATAGACTATATTAGAAAATCAGTCTAATACAATAGTAGAGGGGTCTGGAGATTAAACTGTCGAAATATCGTTGGGAGGGTTCACTCCTTTTGAGCAAGGACTTTCTATATCAATTTTTATCATGTAGAAAAAGTTTTAACTTATTTAGAAATAGCGTTAAAATTTGCTCCATTTTCAAGGTAAAATATGTGAGAGATCATTAGGAAAAAAGTGAATTCCAGCTACACACACGGAATACAGCCAGAATAAGGAAATTGTGCTTTGAGGGACATTTAGAAAGTTTAACTTTAAGAAAGGGAATATTGACTATATTGGAAGACACATATGATCTCAATTAATTTGGATTGGAAATGGAAAAAACGAATAATTTCAGATCATAACATAATAAGTGATGCCTTGCTCATCACCTAGCTCCAGAAAACGTGGAACGAGCCTCTTGACCACACCATCACTATCGGCTGGCCGACGCTCAGACAATGTGCTTTCTCCAGACACAACGCAGATGTTCCTGTCAGGCTTGCTATGCACGCTTTGTTCCATTCTGTCCACTTGGCGTCGTCCTGGCAGTCTTCTGTCGCCTGTGGTTCAACGACCTGTCGCTGATCCAGAGATACTATTCCTGCCTCTGCGTCAGGCTTTTCATCCAGGAGATCTTCACTATCATTCAACGGCCCCTTGACATGCAAGGCTGGGTCTTCGGTCGAGGCTTGGATGACAACGTCGTCCGCCTAGGCTTGCATCTACAAGTTCCTCTTGAGCGTAGAACTGAGAGGAATTCAAGAAGACCCCTGCATGGAGGAGGACTCTCTCAAAACGAAAGAGCCTTCTTGGCTAAATAAGATGTAAATAAGTATCAAATCACCCTCTTATGTAAATATTTTATTATTAAAAATCGTTAACCGTTGTATGATTGTGAATAAAGCATTTAAAATGTCAATTGTCAAGTAACTGATAGGATAGTGTGAAGTGGGCCGACCTTCGAACCCAATATAGTACTGGATGGTCAATAAGCTGTTCTACTCCTATTGTTCCTGAGCCTGATGTCTAGACCACCGTGACGCTTCTTACCCTTCCTAACGACATCTACACAATGACCTCTTATGATGGTAGTTACTTTGCTGTTGCAATGTGCTTTCAGTGGAATAAATTTCTACCAAAATGACGTAGTCAACATCGGGGACATCCCTCGGCGCATAAAATTGACAATAAAATGGCACGTAGAGTTGCGTGCGTGACATTTTATCGCCAACCGACCTTAATCCAACGTCTTCCTGTGTCGTAACATCGCGCGACAGTATCGTCCGGAACTAGAGATGCCCTGTGTGTCGCCCTCGAGATAGATATCAATCTCCTCTTTAGCAGAATTATTTTATACCGAGCAGGGATGGGCTTTACTCTCAATGACTCGATGATATATTGATCTTTAGAGAGCTTTTCAAGCTGAAGAATAGCAAGAATGATACTGCTCTTAAAAATACATTCCTAATATAATATGAATATAAGTAGAACAATCTATTTAGAAAGAAGAGGTTAAAAAATCCTTTCCTCTATAAACACCTAACATATATGCCTTTTTAATTAAATACTCATTTATAGAGAGCAATAACGCGCCATTTATATATAACACATAAAAACATTAAGACGCGCAAATGTTTCTTTTTCACAAATAAATAAAGCTTCTAATATCCTTACTGCGATGAAAAAAATATTGGGAGAACTTGGCTCATCAGTGGTGAACCCTCCCAGCGGTTTCGCCAATTTAATCTCCCAGACAACTTTTTTAGAGCTCTAATATTGTATTGGATCATTCAGCTCATATATGCCACACTGAAAGGTGGAATCTTAGAAATGGTATTAAAGCAATGAGTAAATTTGTAGAATATTAAGGCTATTCTCTCCCCCATTCATTATTGATACTTTTATTGTATATATTGTATATTGAGTAAAATCAATCATTCCTCCAGGGAAAAGTGTCTTTTCAAAACGTTTTTATTCTCTAGCTTTCGGGCACGGACGTCCTTCTATAGGAGAAGGCCTGATTAATTTTACTCAATATGTATAATATGATTTATAAAATTAATAAAAACTACTACATAATACATAATAAGACAAGTTTTCTCCTGTAGAAGGACGTCCGTACTCGAAAGCTAGAGAATACAAATATTTTGAAAAGACACTTTTCCCTGAAGGCCTGATTAATTTTACTCGGTACGTATAATATGATTTATAAAATTAATAAAAACTACTACATACTACATAATAAGAAAAATGCCTTGGTGTAGAGAAGTGAATGTGACCATCAAAAGTGACCATGCGAAAATTTTAAAGTTCTTCATTACAAATCTCAATATAAAAATTGTATGCATGAGTTTGAGGTATAAACATGTTAAGCATTGTATATTTCTGTTTGCATGTGGTTTAAGAAATTCTTAACGTGTGATATAAAATTTTGTTAAAATTTGTAATAAAAATAATTTTACTGGTAATGTGTTTCTTTTCAATAATATCATCAAATATTATCTCTAAAGACCTTACTGCAATGATATAAGTTATTGAATGAAAGGGCTTGGCTCATCAGTAGTAAACCCTCTCAGCGGTTTCGCCAAATTAATCTCTAGACCGCTATTCTACTGTATTTAATTGGTTTAGGATGTACCCTGCATTTTCTATAGAAGGCAGCTTAGGGGTGTTTAGTGAACCTTTGGACATAAGCTTATAGGTCTGTAGAGGAACATAATATAATTTCAAGGTATTGCATCGAGCAAAGCTCTTTCTCAAATATGGTTTAATAACAAATATAAATTAGTACATTTTGTGTTGAATAACTGATTTTAAAATATAAAGGTAATATTGAATTTACAAAAGTATAGAAGAAAAATGTTGGGTACAGGAAATATAGATGCTACACAAGAAAATAAAATCTATTTAAAAATCTTACCTTATAAGAAGAGGGCAGCCATATTAGAACAACATTTCATCTTCTCTCTTCTGAGAAACTCTCTTCACATGTTCATTTCTTTGAATACGAAATAATTTATCAATTCAATTGCCATCTATCGATAAAATTGATAACAAATAAATTTCCTGGCAATGTGTTTATTTTCAATAATATCTTCAAATCTGATATAGATAATATATGTAGAGATAATATTTGATGATATTATTGAAAAGAAATACATTGCTAGTAAATTTATTTGTTACAAATTTTAACGAAATCATTTGATAATCAAACCAATTCTTTCTTTGTTCTACCTTTATTTTCATTCTTTAAAACGAATCATTCCAGTAAAGTCATTAATTCTTTTGAATATTTTATTTAAGGGAGATTGAAGTTTTCATTGAATCTTATCCAAACTTCTTTGTCACCGTATCTGTAGATTTGATCCTGAGATTTCTTCTAGCATGCAGGATGTCAAAAGAGATCATTTTCTTTCACAGTTTTTTGGTCTTTGTCCAATTATTCACTTCCTTACAGGAAGACTGATGATATTTAGGCATCCATTTCTTTGCTTCAACACTTGAATTCTCTTCACAATAACACTAAATTCTCTAAAAAGTTTATTTTGACATTGAAAATCTACTTCATTTTTTTTAGCTTCTTCAATCCTTATTTCCAATTCTTTCAAAATAAGTAGATGATTTCAATTGTTGAATTCCATGACATCAATGTTTATTTAGTATTTTAGGTTTTCTCTTATTGAAAATCATGATTTAAATATTCTTGAAATAGAGATGTGCATTTCATAGGTCTCAAGCCACTAATTTCGTTTGAAACTTTATTTTAAAATCATTCTCATTCTTGTTATCTTTGTCTTCGTTCTCCCGACACAAGAAAACAATGATTACCCTGTGATGGTTTAAAGAATATCAAAACCAAAAAAAAGGCGGGTTAGACAAAACCAAAAACAAATAAAACTAAGGACTAAAACCAAACACAATAGAGTTAAACAAAACCAAAACTAAAATAAAATAGGGCTAAAGAAAACCAAAACCAAAAAAAAGGAGGGGGGGGGTACACAAAACCAAAAAATTAGTTAAAGAAGCCAAAACCAAATGAAATGGGGGGGGGGGGGGGGGGGGGGGGTCGCTAAACAAAACCTAATAAAATGAGCTAAACAAAACTGAAACTAAATAAAATGTGCCAAACAAAACCACATGAAATGGGTTAAACAAAACCAAAACAAAAATAGCTTAAACAAAACCAATACCAAATGAAATGGGTTAAACAAACCAAAACCAAATAATATGTGGTAAACGAAACCAAATATAAAGGGGGTGGGGTAAACAAAACCAAATAAAATGGGTTAAACAAACCAAAACCAAATAATAGGTGGTAAACGAAACCAAATATAAAGGGGGTGAGGGGTAAACAAAACCAAAACCAAATAAAAGGGGGTGGGTCAAACAAAACCAAATAAAAATGGGTCAAACAAAACCAAATAAAAATAAAGGTCTTCCGTGAAATAGACGCTAAAACAAAGCCACAGCTTCTGCAAACTAACGGACTCGGGTCGGTAACAAAGTCACATCACCAGCTTTGGCAAACTGGAAGGCGTCATAATTTTAAATTTTACTTTTACTTGTTTCTTCTATTCTTCTGAGTAAGGAGTTTACCATGGTCAATATTATATATTTTCAAATGCGAGTTCATAGTCTTAATATTTCAATAATGATTTTAAATTATTAGGACATGTTAGTTTTTATTATTTAAATAACTCTGTGCATATCACCGAGAATATCACCCACAAACAATAGACAGACTTCATCCCAAAACATTTTTTGCTCCCTACCATACAGCTATGGCTGTGAAAGAATAGCTAGAAAACTAAAATACTACAATATCACAACAAGATTCCAACCTACCTCGAATCTTAACAACATCCTCCGCCATCCTGATACAAAAAAGATCACTGAACCAAACAATAGAACCAATGTCATATACAAAATACCATGCAAGTCTTGCCAAGCCGTCTACATAGGAGAAACCGGTAAACCATTAATAGAAAGAATCAACCAGCACAAATCAGCCCTAAAACACCATAACCCGACCTCCTTATTAGTAGATCATGCTCTCATCAATAGCCACATTCTAGACTTTGAACAAACATCAATAATATACCAAGATATAAAATAAAAGCACAGCAGGCTATTCTTGGAGAGTTGGAGTTCTTTGGAAGACAGAAATAGCATAAACCGAAAGATCGATATACCGGACATGTACACACAATTTAGATGCTCCTAGAATAGGAACCTCTATGTATATATGAACTTCAGTGAAATGTCTTCATTCATAATGCAATAGCCGAATATTTATTTTGTATATATAGATATTTAATTTTCACTCTATTTATTAATTTATTTTAATTAGTATTGTACGATATTTATTTGCATACATTACATTTTCATTTGGATGATTTTCGCCCGAGGAGATTGTGAGACGCCCGTGTCTCAAGTGTAACGCGCGGCTTGCCGCGAAAAGGGATGAGATCCTAGAAAAAGATGGTCGTTTAGCCCATCGAAATATCGGAAATAAAAGATTATTTATTGAATCCAAGATGTGCCCTTTATGAACATATATGTTTATATGATATTTGACCAGGAAAATGTCTGGTCACGTGTAGAAAATTATTGTGTATATATAGTGTGATTGGAAATAAAGTGGGAGTTGAGTTTTTGTAAGAACAGTACTTTGATTCTAGTTAGGATTTTGGAAAGCTACCGTTTAGGAGAAGACTTGTTCGCCAACTGTAACTCTAGGTTGAAGAGTGAATTGAAGAAAACCAACGAAAATAAATTTAAAGAACAGAACCTTTGTCTGTAGTTATTAATAAGTTTTTCATATATACTATTATAATTATTTTTCAAACGCTTCTGAATTATATATTTCTGAATGAAGAATTTTGATTAACGGAGTTAATATTTTATACCTAAAAAGAAAGGCAACTTTCTGTTTTAAAAAAAAGGAGATAAAAGTTGCGCCATCTATCGACAGCTACTGAAATTTATCAGCCTCGAGTCGGAGACCAAGACACAACACCAGCATTGGTGGATTCAGAACGCCCACCTGGAGACTAAGGTTTCGAACTATGATCAGTAAAAGCCGTCGCTTACTATCCTCCACCATGATTATCATGGCCTATACCACGTGTTGTACTA
Organism: Cordylochernes scorpioides; assembly: GCA_030710605.1. Classification (NCBI taxonomy): domain Eukaryota; kingdom Metazoa; phylum Arthropoda; class Arachnida; order Pseudoscorpiones; family Chernetidae; genus Cordylochernes; species Cordylochernes scorpioides. The sequence goes on from CP092867.1 coordinate 50,254,403, forward strand.
TAGGGATAATAATTTTAAAAAATACAATGATCTTTCTCAGTTTATAAATCAAGCTTGTGTTGTCACCGCGACCTGGGTCTACTAGATTGTAGAGGCCATCAATAGATATAGATGGGAATTTTGCCGGAAGGATATTGATATGAAGAGACAAATGTCACCTCTCCCGTCAAAATAGACGTCAAAACTAGACACCATCTATTTACCGTCGCCGCAACTAGCGGGTCGGTGACAAAGCCACAACACCAGCTTTGGCAAACTGAGAAGCGTCCACCTAGAGACCATGGTTTCGGGCTAATGGCCCTCGTCAGTCTAGGGTGGACTTTAGTTAGCGGACGCTAATTGCGGCGACGGTCAATAGATGGCGTCTAGTTTTGACGTCTATTTTGACGGGAGAGGCGACCTTTGTCTCTTTATACCATCAATAGATGCCACATTTTTGCATCGACTTTAAAAGGAAAAGTAGCTCTTCATTATTTTCAGAAGAATTATAAAAATACAATAAAATATTTACACTTAGACAAATGGACAAATTAGACTCTAGACAAAACTTAAGGAAGTTGTACCTTTAGCATGTATATCGGGATTCAGACAATAACTCTGAAAGATATGAACATATGTTTTGACTGAAATATAAGAGCAAGTCTCCGTATATTCGTAATCAATTTCCTCAATATTTCGAAACGCCGAGAGTGGTGGAAGTATCGTATATCCGGAAAGTTCTCCAATCAGAGAGCGATATCGCATGATTATCATATTCCGGAAGGAAGGTGTCACGGGGGGAGTTAGGGCACTGGTTTAACCCACAAACTCTTAATTTATCGTTGCCTTGGGCACAGAAACGTTTTGGGCCTGGATTCCAGATGTGGGTCGTGAGTCAGAGCGTAGTCCTACTTCCGGATGTTCGACCCACTTGGCCGCTGTACACAAGGGGAGGCCAAGGACAACCTCGAACCATGGCTCAGGTGGGGATGTGATAGAATTACATAAGATGACTCATGAATATCTTTTTTTTTATATGAAAATCAAGCTTTCAAGCGAAAATCCTTTTTCTACAGGCTTATATCATGATATATCGACTGCGTCCTAACTGGAACAACCTGCTTCCAATGGCCCAGGCGGGGATGTGATAAAATAACAAAAGATGTTCACACTTATGAATATATTTTTTATTTGATAGTCAATTTTCCAAGCGAAAATCTCTTTTAAAGGCTTATATCATGATGCATCGACTCTTTCTTGACTCGAACAACCTTGAGTCTGCTTCCAATGGCCCAGGTGGGGATTTGCTGTGATAAAATTACAAAAAATGTTCACACTCATGAATATTTTCTTTATTTGAAAGTCAAGTTTCCGAGAGAAAATCCTTCTTCAATAAGGTTTATATCAAGATACATCGACTCCTTCCCAACTGGAACAACCTGCTTCCAATGGCCCAGGCGGGGATGTGATAAAATAACAAAAAATGTTTGCACTCATGAATATCTTCTTTATTTGAATGTCAAGCTTTCAAGCTAAAATCCTTCTTCTATATGTTTATATCAAGATACATCGACTACTTCCCAACTGGAACAATAACTCAGGTGGAGATTTGATGTGATAAAATTACAAAAGATTTTCACACTCACGAATATCTTTTTTTTTATTTGGAAGTCAAGCTTTCAAGCGAAAATCTCTCCTCTACAGGCTTATATCAAGTAACATCGTCTTTTTCCTAACTAGGACAGTTTGCATATGTACGTGGGTATTTACATCCTGAATCTGAAAGGCAATCAAACACACTTAAAATATTATAGCAAAGGAACTCTGTCCTCAGTCTCCATTTTAAATCCAAAAATAAATTGATAAATTAGTAAAGGAATTTATATAGAAAAAATAGTACAAATGTGATATTGTACTGGGATAAGGTTCATAAATTAAAAAAAGAAAAAGACATCTCCTTATCATGTAACTGAAAGTTCAGTTACACGATAGGGATATGTATTTTTCTCTCTTTTTTTTTTTTGCTTATCCCTAGTACATGTGGTACAGGCCATGATAATCAAGGAGGGAAGTTAGCGACTGCTTTTACTGTAAGCGCACCACATGTCTACACATGTGAAAAGCAGTTCGACTTTGCACTTACCAATGTGCCAGAGCCCCGTTTGGCTACTTGCACTGGCTAGTGAGGTTGGACTTTTTCAAGAATCGGGGGCCATTGGAGCATTTTTTTTAATAGAAAAAAGTGTCCAATGCGGGAATCGAACCCGGGTCCTAGTGGTCGAAAACCAAACGGTTTAACCAGCCTTCCACGACCCCCTTTCTTTTCTTAATTTATATAGGTTTATAAAAAGAGTTATCAATGTATTTGCTTCCGCTTACATGCTGATTCTTCTATATACAAAATGTTTATAATCATTTATGAAAGATTTCGCGACATAATATTCATATTATACAACAAATAAAAACATTAAGACGCGAATGTTTCTTTTCACAAACAAATAAAACTTCTACTGTCCTTACTGCGATGAAAAAATATTGAGAGGGCTTGGCTTATCAGTGGTGAACCCTCCTAGCGGTTTGGCCAATTTAATCTACCAGTCCGCTTCTTCAGAGCTATAATACTGTATTGGATCATTCTGCTTATATATGCTACAGTGAAGAGTGAAATCTTAGAAATGTTATTTAAGCAAACTATTTACATACGCTTTTAGGACAGTAGAATTACATATAAATATTTGCATCGAGCAATGCTCTTCCGCAACCAATAATAACAAGTTAGGAATCAATTAATGTGAAAGAAACATTGGCGTCTTAATGTTTTTATTTGTTGTATATAGATGGCGCGTTATTGCCTGTTTATACATATTATATATAATATTTTAGATTGTAGATGGATATTATTCATGTACTGAAAGGGACAAAAGATTCCTTTGCTTAAATTTTGATTATAACAAAACCTTAAAACACCCCTTTAAAGTAAGTACTGTTAGGGATAAAGAATATACCACAACAACAGCTTTAGAGTAATTTTGTTCTTTTCAATTTTTTGATCTCATGTTAGTATGATAAATACATTTCGTTTATTTGAAGTGAGTTTGCTCTTTTGCTATTTTCCTAGTGAAATGCTGAAAGCTGCCAACTTTAAACAAAAGAACAGCCAATAATTACTGTTCAAGACATAACGATTTCTAGATTTTTCTAGTAATTGGGCGTATTTGACAAGCCACCTTGGACTTTATTTCGAGCCATGGCTGCACGAATGTCGCCAGAAATAGGCAGCCTGGATGTCATAATGACCAGGAAGGCCCAAAGGTCAAAGTGCAGTAAAGGTGAATGACTCAGAATTGATGGAACCAACAAATTAATGGTTGTATAACTCGTTACATTTGAAAATATTCAAATCCAGAATAAATATAAATGATCTAATACAGTAGAAGTTAGACAACAATCTAACAACATTTGAACGTCGTTAATTCTTAAACATCTTTAATTCAAATATTTATCTTGGTCCCTAGAATTTCCTACAAATAGAATTACCGACTTTAATTTGAATTTTAGGATTAATCGAATTTTTTGTCCCTTGAGCTTCGAATTATTCAAGTTCGACTGTATTCACATTTTAGAGTTTTTATAAACTTTGACTTATTATTAAACTTTGATCATTCATTGTTCTTAATCCCCAAAGCAAACATTTATTTTTCTTCATTATCAGAATCGCAGGCCATTTCTTTAAGAATTCTATAGGGAAAAATAAAATGTAGAAAATTGAAATTATATATATATATATTAAAAATAAAGAAAGCATATCCTGACCACGAGCACATGTGCTTTTTAGACGACAGAGCGCCATCTAGTGGAGAAAAAATAAACTAAACGTTTATTTAGCTTGCTCCGTGATATTTGGTCAACCCAGTTTCTTAATAAATAAAGAAAAGCCATCCACGAACGCGTTTCGCGCTGTTGGCGCTCGTCAGCGTGGAGCAGGCTGTACCACTGGGACCAAAAATATTTTTTAAAAACATGTATTTTATTTTCACAATTGACTGTTTTACATTTTTTTTTACCATAGATTTAGAATATACCACTTTGATATATTATTGCAAATATGTATAGTTAACCTACCTATTTTTAAATTCACAAATATAGGATTCATTTTATAAATTCTATATTACTGTAAAAATATTTAATGTGTAATTTTTTTCAAGTAATTGAGAATAAAAACTACTTGATAAGTAAATAACTATCTTTCCTTTTTCACGACTGCACCTCAAATTCTTTATCATTCCAACATCAAAACATTATAATCATAACATACGAGTATATATATATGAAAAAACAATAGAAAAAAATTCTTGATCTATCAAGAAATTGAGTTGGCCAAATTTCAGGGAACAGGTTAAATCAATGAATAGTTGATTTCTGTTCCACCTGATGGCGCTCTGGCTTCTGAAAAGCACATGTGCTCTTGGTCAGGATATGCTTTTTTATTTTTAATATCAACACCTGACCCACTTATTTCTTTTTTTTTTTTCTATTGTTTTTTCATGTGTTAAGCGTATTTACGCAAGTTTGGCCTCAAATACCCATTGTAAAAAATAAAAAATAAAAATCATAGAAGATACTTCAAGAGATGCAAAACAATATCTGAAGGAAAGAAATATTAATGAAGCATTATATATGACTGAAATGGAGTATTAAGTATATGAAAGAGAACAAATTTTTACATAAAGGTCAGGAGAGCTTGATATGCGTCGGGGAGGTCAATTTTACAGTTTTTTCTTTTTATTTTTTACAAATAGTTAAATTGCCCATTTGCATGCTTTTTTCTATATTTATGTAAATTAATATGTATATATGGAAATTTAAACCAACAACCCTATATTGTATAATACTTATAACAAGATTGTCATGTTGTATATAGAAACACATCTATAAATAATTATACGCATGATTGACATGTGTCCTTGCATCACCATATGTAATGTACTTTGTACAAACTGTGGATGAATAAATAAAACTATGTAATAGATTAAGAGCTGAGTTAAAGCAAGATTGAGAAGTTCAAAAACGTCTAAGAAAGAGGTCGAGATAGACACCCTAAAGAGGAATTTAGCGAGTCGTTGCCATCAAGGTCAAAGGGTGCAGACGTCCAAAGTCCACATTCTCAGACATCCCCAACCCCCCTCCTCGGGAATGGTATAAAAACCTCGGTTTTAGCCGAGCTTAGTTAGTCAGCAGTCAGTCTCTTCACTATCGGCGTGAGCCCTTGTCGGTCTTAGCCAGGACTACCTGATCGCCATGTAAAACAGTAAGAACCCTTCTAACTCCATCTTGCTCTTAACTCGACTTTTATCTGTTCATGGAACTTTCCTACTACAACTGTGTCTCTTCGTTTTTTGTGTGTGGACATTCCCAAGCTTTCCACTCTGCCTCGACCACGACTGCCTGTACTCTGTGAAAACTGTTAAAGGTCTTCCAAAGTGCAGAGAGGTACTGGAAAACTCTCCACGCCCTGACTGTCCCTCTCGGTTACTACAGGTTTGACCACCGGTTACCACATATATGTATATATTTACTACAGCGCCATCGGTATCGTTCATAGTGTCGTGTTTATCTTGCCTGTCGAAGGGCTTTTGCCCGAAAGCTTGCTCTAATGCACTAATAAAATAAACTCGTCTTTTTTCGCCATGTTTTTTATCGTCTAAATTCAATCCAGGAAGAATTCTTTATATTTTAAATTCGTTACTACTTATACCTATGAATCTCTCCACGAGCGACATTGATTGGTACCTATGGTTAATTCATGAGAAATCTCTACAACTTTCGCGATGGAGATGCCACCTTAGATTCAACCGTCTCTGCAAAAGTGCTGATTTCATCCCGCCTTCCCTCGGGATAAATGACCCAGTTTGCAGTTCTTTTTCAAAACACATCCTCATAAAAACCCAGCAGCAGCTGCTCAATGCAAGAATCAAAAATTGCTTCTCTAATATTAGATTTCTCACCAAGTCAATCAAAGGTCTTATATTTCTAGTATCCCAAAGAATCCCCCTGGCAGATCTTTCGAAGCATATTATAAAAATCACCTTCGATATCAAGTCCCAAGAAAAAACAATTCTCGACAGACACCATAAAAACTTCTCTTTTGGAAAAAGAAATATGGTTTCCGCTACACCTTCTCTAGTGACCTTGCCCCCAAGTATTCTACTGTCATTAACTTATCAAACCACACTCTGTCGCCATCTGAGACCTCGCTTCTTGAGAAAGGACTGAAATACCGCATCCCCTCCATTCCCAATCCTCCAGTGATCATCAGCGCCATTGAATCATCCATCAAGTCCTTTAATCTGCAAGAGAAGTTTTCCATCAGATCCATGGTAGCTAAGAATCTATCTAGGCCCTTTCTTCCTCCCTCTAACCATCTTGAAAACGCCATTACACTTAAAAAACTCAAACTTCATAAATCTATAGTTATCACTAGGTCAGATAAGGGTGCTAATACAGTTATATTAAATCAGGTCAGTTATATTTCAAAAATGCATAATTTACTTGGCGATGACACCACTTTCTCACCCATCACAGACCAAATCAGCCTCTCTGTTGTCAAGGATTTCAGAACCTCACTTCTCCGACTCAAGAAATCTAAAAACATCTCACCTGAAGAATATACCTCGTTTACCTCTAACCTCCATAGTTCAGCCTATATATACGGTCTTCCTAAAATACATAAACCTGAAGTACCTCTCCGTCCCATCATAGCCTATCACTTATCGCCCGCTTACCCTCTGGCTAAATATCTTTCCAGCTTCCTCTCCCCTTTATTAACCAATTATAATAGTACCCTTTCTATTAACAGCACCCCTCACTTCATTAATGAATTAACAGCTCTTAAACCTGATCCTGCCTTTACTATGTGTTCCTTCGACGTCACCTCCCTCTACCTCTGTCTTCCTCATGAACTCATCACAGATAGCTTGATTCATTTCCTTCAATAGCAAAATGTCGATACCCACACTTCTTCAACCAAGTCCAACTTACCAAAATATGCTTAAGCATGAACACATTCACATTCATACAGCACCATTATAGACAGTTCAGGGGCTCCCCAATGGGCAGCCCTCTAGCTACCATTATAGCCGAAATAGTCATGACCAGAATAGATAATTGGATCACCCATACCCTCTCTACAGAAATTCAGTTCTGGCGAAGATACATTGATGATATCTTCTGTATATGCAAAAAAGGTCAGGAGAGCTTCATACTATTAACCCTTAATAATTACAATCAGGATATTTCCTTTACTCTAGAAACTGAAACTAACCATGTTAACCCATTCCTAGATATTTTAATTATTCGCACCCCATCCTCATTTCACACTACAGTTTATAATAAAAAACAATGCCCCCCCTGCTACACTCACTACAATTCTCACTGTCCTACCTCCCATTAAATCAATATTGTTAGAACTCTTACAAAAAGAATATTCACCCATTGTTCCATAGACATCTTTAAAATAATAGAAAGAAATCGTATCATATCCCAGCTCACCGCAGCTTCTTTTCCGCTCTCGTTCATTAATAAATATACTTATACACCTACAACCTCCAACCCTTCCATGACTTACAGATCATTGTGTTTTCTCCCTTACTCCCCCTCCTCAGTTGATATAGCCAGAAAACTTAAATCCTATGGCATCCGTACCATATATAAAAACTCCCCGAACCTTCTTTCATCCCTCCGTCATCCTCATACTAAGTCCTCAGCTCCTCCTGACCCCCTTCGTTCTGTGGGCGCAGTCTACTCCGTCTCATGTGAACAGTTCCCTGCCACTTACGTGAGTGAGACGGGTAGATCTGTGTCCATCAGGATGACTGAACATTCCCGTAATATTTCCAGGCAAGATACCAGGTCCCTCATTTATCAACATATGCAGAGCACAGGCCACACTTTCAACATCAAAAACCCCACCATACATTACAGGCACATACATATCTTACACCAAAGACTCATTCTAGAATCCATAGTATCCCACAAACTGAACAGCATCAATAGAAAAATAGAACTTCCAGAAGCTTATCATCCTCTCCTGTCCTTTATTCAAACCACCCTCTTGTTTTTAACTGTAAAATTGACCTCCCCGACGCACATCAAGCTCTCCTGACCTTTATGTAAAAATTTGTTCTCTTTCATATACTTAATACTCCATTTCAGTCATATATTATGCTTCATTAATATTTCTTTCCTTCAGATATTGTTTTGCATCTCTTGAAGTATCCTCTATGATTTTTATTTTTTACAAATAGTTAAATTGCCCATTTGCATGCTTTTTTCTATATTTGTGTAAATTAATATGTATATATTCACTACAGCGCCATCGGTATCGTTCATAGTGTCGTGTTTATCTTGCCTGTCGAAGGGCTTTTGCCCGAAAGCTTGCTCTAATGCACTAATAAAAGAAACTCGTCTTCCTTCGCCATGTTTTTTATCGTCTAAATAATTACGAAAAAACAATAGAAAAAAAAAGATAAGTGGGTCAGGTGTTGATATTAAAAATAAAGAAGGCATCTCCTGACCACAAGCACATGTGCTTTTTAGATGGCAGAGCGCCATCTAGTGGAGTAAAAATAAACTAAACGTTTATTTAGCTTACTCCGAGATATTTGGCCAACCCAATTTCTTGATAAATCAAGAAAAGCCATCCACGAACGCGTTTCACGCTGTTGGCGCTCGTCAGCGTGGAGAAGGCTGTAACCATTGCGACCAAAAATATTTTTTGGACCCAATGGCTTCCCGAGAAATCAAGAAATGTGTATTTAAGGCCAAATTTGCGCAAAGACGCTAAACACATGAAAAAACAATAGAAAAAATAAAAGATAAGTGGGTCAGGTGTTGATATTAAAAATAAAGAAGGCATCTCCTGACCACAAGCACATGTGCTTTTTAGATGGCAGAGCGCCATCTAGTGGAGTAAAAATAAACTAAACGTTTATTTAGCTTACTCCGAGATATTTGGCTAACCAAAAAGCACATGTGCTTGTGGTCAGGAGATGCCTTCTTTATTTATAATTATATGAATCTCTACTGTCCTCAAAGCTTATGTTCATAGTTTATTTGAAATACCTTTCCTAAGGGGTCAGCTTCAGTATCAGTTTAAAATCAAAGCAGCCCAATGCACTTTTACAGCGGTATGGTAGATTAAACTGGCGAAACTTCTGGGAGGGTTCACCACTGATGAACTAGGCCTTTCCATTAATTTATCATCGCAGTAAGGGCAGTAGAAATTTATTTTTATTTCAAAAAAATATTTATACGCGTCAAAAATTATCTCAATTTCTTATAACAGACGGCGCGCTAATACATTATATAAAACATTAAATGAAGATAACAATAAGGAAACAGGATTGTGGAGAATACAGAAGATTGAGTCTGCTAGTCAAGTTTCCACAAGCACAAGTAAATGGCTGATAGGTTCATCTCTTTTGCCGGAATAATCTTAGGAAGATCATTAGAGTTGGCTAAAAAGAAGAAGCTAGTCGGATATTGACTAGAATTTGAAATACTTCTTTTATGTCGTCGTGTCTCTCTATTCGCCAACACGACTACGTGGGCAATTGCTAACATAAGATAAGGTACAAGACTGACTTAACGTGCTACTGGACTGCTGCTCTAAAACTGACAACGGTATTTTTATCTTAAAAAAGCACAATAACTATGCAGAATAGTGCTATCTTCTAAAAGCATAACCAACAACTATGCAAAATAGCGCAGATACAAGAAGTAAATATGCTAATACACAACAATTTCTATCTGTTCTTATCTTGAAGGGAGTAAATACCAGAAGTAATAATGTTTTTGCGCAACCCCACCAGAGAGTGTAAAGTCACCAAACACGGGGCTCTGGCACATTTGTAAGTGCAAAGTCAAACTGCTTTCCATATGTGTAGACATGTGGTGCACTTACAGTAAAATCAGTCGCCAACTTCTATCCACCATGATTATAAATACCACGTGTACTAGGGGTAATTTAAAAAGAAATGTTTTAACAACAAGTTGTCTTTTTTAGGATTGTATCAACGATATCTTCCTTCACATTTTACTTTACATATAGAGAGGTCGGTAGCAGAGTGGTACAAAGTGTCGGTTTTGAATCGCGCGAATCGGGATCGAATCCCGTATTGGGCACATTTTTCTAATTTAAAAAATTGCTTCAATGCCCCCTGGTTCTTGCGAAAGTCTAACCCCATCAGTGAGTGTAAGTACCGTGTATAACTCGAACTGCTTTCTCCATGTGTAGACATGAGGTGCACTTACAGTAAAAGCAGTCGCAAACTACTACCCACATCATGGCCTGAACCAAGGGTTAGTAATACAATTTTTAAAAAATTCTTCTGCATATACAGTAGAACCTCCATGAGAGGACACTCCCGCTAGAGGACACCTCTCTACAAAGGACAGTTTTCATTAGAAAAATGATCATTTTTACTATTTAGACAATTTGACAATTAAAATAATTTTATTGACATCTTGTCAATACATGCAAGGTGCACAGTCTTCACTATTTAAAAAAGATAATATGGATTATATACACTATGTACAATGAATATGGCGCCTCTGCCAGCGCTGCAGAGTTTGGTAGAGAATCGCCAGTGGGTCTCCAGCGACACCACGCATTTCGCGATCTACGAAGAATACGTAGATCGCGTACTTCGCCGCTGAGGAGATGGTGATGGCGTGGTCCTCGAGACCAACTGGAAAGATCCAGGACAGCGGTCCGGCGGTCGGCCGATGAAGGAGAACACCTCTAGGATGAGAGGGCGGACGGCGCTGCAGGACCAGTAGCGGTGGGCCAGCGACAGGTCGATGGAGCCGCAGGCGATGCAGACAGGCTGACTCGACGCCAGGTGCTCCGGATGGGTCAGGGCGTGCAGAGCCAGTCGCATTCCGATGTCCGCCACATGGCCCCCGAAGGAGCAGCGACGGATAGATGAGAAGGGCACACCGGAGGAGGGCACGTCGACCACAGGCGCCCAGCGTCGGAGATACTGTGAGGTGGGAACGGCGGCCAGGCGGGGATGCTCCAGCATGCGTCGCGCCGTGCGTGTGCATATGCACAGGAATGGAGTAGCTGTCCCGCGCAGCACCACGGCTTCTTCCAAGGACCTCTCCTGGTAATCGCTCCTAGCATTCTCGTTCAGCAGCCGCTGGCAGAATGATCCAAGGGCAGCTGCGTCCTCGTGGACACTCCTTGTCGTCCTGGTATTGAGCGGCGGATGAAGGCCCGCCATGTCTCGGACTCGCACTCCGACCCTCCTTGAGGGAGCTCGAAGCGATGGAGTCGCCAGGAACCTGCAGGCGCCGACGAGGGGCAGGTTCAGTAGGGTGGGAGTGGGCACCACCCGGTGGTTCAGGCCTAGGATGGAGGAGGCCTTTTCCCAGAGTTCCAGCAGGCGACGACGACGGGGAATACCCAGGAACTCAAAGACAAGGGGGCCATCCAGGTTCCAGAGTCCGCCAGCCATGAGTAGGCGTTCTTACCTACTTTAGAGAGGACACCTCTCCCTAAATAACACTTTGGCTATGCAATTAGGTGTTTTTTACAGGGAGGTTCAACTATATATATACCCAATATATTTAAAGACAATTCCCTACTTTTACAAATTTATAAAGTGTAATCATTTTGATACTGCTGCTAAGAAATATTCTATAGTTATTATTATTATTATTTTTTTAATATACCTTTATAATATCTTAAAACTGTAGAATTTGGAATCTTTCAAATTTATATTTATAGAATAATAGCATAACTCTTATACCACAAAGGTAATTGGCATTAAAGTCGCACAGAAGTCACAAAATGTCTTATACCATCCGGAATCAGGTAGCAAAGCAGAAACTATGGAACACTTTAATTCGAAAAGAATATTTAATTAGTTATTTTGACGAGTTTTAATTGTTATTCTGGTTTTTAAGTACTCTTTTCGACCTTGAGTTAAATTCTAAGAGATCACCGCAAATGCTCATCTTTTAATTTTAAAAACTACATTTTAGTCAAAGTTATATTTAGTAAACAGTAAACATAGTGCGATAGATTTATAAAAATTTTGTGAGAAGGCGAAAAGGATGAGAAACAAGTGTAAATAGTTTTCCTTTTTTGGGTTAATGTTAATACTGAATTGTATATAGTACTTGATTTATGTTCAACTAAAACCATTGCTACACTGGAATATTCTTGTATGGGGCTTGATTTCTAACAAAGGTTTGTGTGTGTGTTGAAATACCGAATGGAATAATAAATACCATCAACGACAGTCAATTCGTGATATAGGCAGTCATTTTCCCTGCATAATTCAATGTGCCGTTTTTTAGGCGGAATATATCTATCCAGTCAAGTTCTTACATTGATGACGAGAATGATCAAAGACTTCTAATAATTCCCTCAAGAAGTTTAACTTTAGAGAACTGTGTGAGATAGCTCATGTAAGAAAGGAGTTTTCTGAACATATTCAATCATTATTGTTGTTCTGGTGTTATTTATTATCATCAAATCAGACGCGATATTCTCACAAGGGATGCTTGCGTCAAGCAACAACATTAAATTCAGAGACTATTTTACATGAACAATTGGTAAATTACAAGGTTTGAGTAGAAGTTTAAAGGAGAAAAGAAAGGATATTAAAATCATGCTTGATTTTACATCCTATCTAGAAACAACCAATGAAATAAATACAAATATTTGTATATACATAGTTAGCGCGCAATTACGATTTATTTAACAAAGAGAGAAAATCAGATATATATTCACAGAATATTCTAAATTTTGAATATGACTCCTTACTATTTATAAAAATAAAAATATCTCTGTATTTAATGTCTTCCCAATTTCTGTAGTTCTGGAAGATTGGACACTCAATAAGCAGGTGACTAGAATCCTGCTTTTTCTCTCCACATAAACACCCTGGATTGTCTATAGCTGGTGTACTGAAGTATTTTGAAGTAACATTTTAGTAAGAGATTTTTAATTAGATAAGGAGAAGATTTGCAGGATTTCATTAATAATAAGAGATAAAAAACTAACGGTGACGAGTTTCTATATTAAAGAGTTAGAAACATAGCGAGCTTTCGGACAATAGCACACACACATTACAATACAGAACACAATTACCAAAATACACTACGGCCTATATGCAGAGTGTGGACCTGTATCATTGGAAGTTGTCATCATTAAATAGATTTTGAGATTTTAGGTGAGGATCCATGAAATTCCCATGAAAATGGAGGAGAGCAGGTTGCCTCGCGTATGTTTGGCACACCTATGAACATTGCACGACCATCAAAGAACAGGTAGAAAATTTGTTGAAAACTTGTCATCTATTTTAGATTCATAGGGCTTCTCATTTTTGAAGGGCTCCACGGACTATACTGTTATACAGACTGAAATACCCGGTATTATTCGAATAGCAACTGAACAAAGCATTCAAAAAGACAAAGCTCAATTCTTAAATACCTCTCATATTACAGTTACATCAAACACTTAAAAATTCAATAACAGAAGAACTATATCTACTCACAAATATTCCTCTCGTAATTAAAAGACTTTTTGCACAACTGAGACTCCTATGGGTGTTCTTTCCAGAAAATCGTTCAAAGTGCTGGAAGACTGATTGTCCTTTAAATTGTGATCTATTCTATATACAGTTACGAGCGTCATGGCCTCTGTCACGGTTTGCTGGCGCCCTCCTATTGGTCGGCTACGATCACGCCACCTTTGCCCCCCCCCCCATCATTTGGTGCCGCCAATGCGCGAGACACTTCTGTCACCGTTTGCTTTTGGTTCAGTGGTAGAATGCTCGCCTGCCACGCGGGCGCCCCGGGTTCGATTCCCGGCCGATGCATTTTTTTTTTACAATTTTTAAACTCATTTATATATTATAGTGGCGGGCGCCCCGGGTTCGATTCCCGGCCGATGCATTTTTTTTACAATTTTTAAAACTCATTTATATATTATACAAGAATGACATCCACGGCGCCAATCTATAATTGTAACGAATGGTATTTTAATAAAAGCATTTATTCGGGTAAACCCCGGGCGTTGCCCGGGTCATTCGGCTAGTGTAATATAAGAATACAAGATGAAATCATGCATATAATATTTGGTTGCTTTTGCTTGGAGAAACACAAAAAATAACTCTTGGACGACTTATCCTTGTCTCAATCCGATAGTCAGCAAATATATAACTGGATGAATACAATGATGTTTGATCAAGGTTTTTTCTTTGATTTATAAAAGTTTTACAAGGCCGCGGTCACCGTTCGGAGGAGATTAATAGAATCGCCGAATGTCGTGGTCCATTTGGATGAGAAAAGTGAAGACTATTACGCGACTGATTCCACACTAGCCTGTTAAGTGATACGCTAACCTTGACGTATGCACGAAGGAGCGTGTGGCCACTGGACATGCGTCGGACCTGGAGGCTGTTGTTGGGTTCTGTGCTGCCTGGAGTATAGGAGCTCAAACTACGCTTCCTTCCTTCAGTGAATCTGTTTGAGATCGGTGGTTTGAATAAAGCTGTGTGTAATACGAATACAAGTAATTAATTATTTAAAATAATTTTGGTGAGTATAAATTTGCATATACAGATTTTTGTTGTGAATTTTGAGAAGAAGAATGAATAAATAAATGAATATAAAATGGCAGGAATATTATGAGCTTTTTAAATACAGAAGAAAGGAAGAGTGAGGTTCAGGAATTGAGAGATGCCTATGAAAGGGAATAGATTGGGTGTTATTCTGGTTAAATATGTGAAGGTACTGTGGAGGAAGGTCAATTTTGTGGTTGATATTGTTGAGTTGGATTCAGATGAATGCTTCTAAGACGCTCTAGTTTGTTTATTATATTGTATGTGCTGCGGTTTACCAGGACATCCTCAATTAAGGCCACACATTCAACTTAAACCACAAAACATTATACCAACAAATTATTAATTTATAGAGAAAATCGGTGTTTATCTTTTTACAACATTCTGAAGTTATATAAAATTAGAATATTGTCGTTGTTGTGTACAATGAAGAGCCGCAGATGTCCCCGTGCATATCTATCACAGCATTCGCAATGTCCTCTATCTTGGGTGTGTAAAGCTGCTGCTCTGAGTTCATGTCAATTTTCTGCAAGGCTGCGGGCATTGCTGGGCCAATATAACATAATTAAAATGCTTTTTCTATATTAGGGGGAGAGATCATTTCATAATTTAGGTGATGAAACATCTTTGAATTCATTGACCTGGAATTTGCTATAATACCCCCGTGTTACATGAAAGGCTGACTAGAACAATAGATAATCCTCTCTGGTCTGACCTAGCAGCGGGACTACGCCCTTGGGAGAGAGCCGGGGTTCACGAGATAAATCAAGACAAACCGACTTCCCAACACCAATCAGATGATAGACTAATTATTCTATAACTATTCTATTGTAACGTATTCTGAGATGATGTTGATTATACATATTGCCAGACACTTCTTTCTTTTGTACACAGTTCTCTTTTCTCGTGTTCTTCTCTTTTTCTCCTTGTTAATATTGCCACATGGAAAATCAGGGAAGACAAAACCTTCAGGAGGATACAACAATTTATTTCAGGCAAGGACAAACTATGAATGGTAAACAAAAGATAAGGCACGAGAGAAATTTACAGAGAGAGTAGCAAAATATAAACATAAAAATGACCACTCTGTTAAGAAAATTAATAAATACTTTGTCACATAGCTTCTTCCCTATGGGAGCTGTGACCTACAGCTAGCAATTATTATAGATACTGACATGGATCTGACGAGCTTCTGCCAAGGATTCCATCGAAGTCTTGGAACTTTGTCCCTAGTACCTTTGTGTCCTTTTTCTTGCGGCGTGAAGAGCGGCTTTGTCGTCGTATCGTCTATAGGGACATCGTCATCTTCGAGGGAAGTCTTGGCTTTAGCACGGCGGTGGAATCTTGGAGTCAGGCTCCGAAAATGTAGATCACAGCACCCATGGCTTCAAGGTCTTCTCGGCGGTCTTCAGTTTTGTCTTCCCTAACTTACCCAGCATCTCCACCAAAATGCCACGTGGAAAATTAGGAAAGACAAAAACTTTAGAAGGATACAACAATTTATTTCAGGCAAGGACAAACTATGAATGGTAAACAAAAGATAAGCCACGAGGAAAATTTACAGAGTAGCAAAATATAAACATAAAAATGACCACTCTGTTAATAAAAATAATAAAATTAATAAATACCTTGTTACAATATCAATGAATATTCTCTTTACGGCCTAAAATATATAGACAAATGTAAAGGCATACATGTATGACAGCGAAAGTGTCCATAGGGGAAAATAGCGCTTTAAATTGAAATAAATAAATAGATTAGCTTATTACGACGCTAGTTAATGTATATGAATGAATATCATAAACATAATGATAAAATCAGGTAAACCTACCTAAAACGATTATCATATCCCCTTTTAAGACAATTTATAATTTAAACAATCATATTGATTCTTCTAATCAATTGTTACAGGAAGAAAAATTAATATCAAATAAAGACAATAAAGGAGTAAATAAAGAATAGATAAAATGTGTAGAAAAAAATATATATTTGAATATTTAATTAAAAAGACATATATTGGATCAAAATATCATTTATTTTACCAATATTTCAGTTGGCTGAGCGCCAATCTTTTTCAAGGTATTATAACATATTAACATAGTTGAATATGTACAAATTTCTTCAGCAAGGAAAGCTTCCCCACCTTGAGAGAGTTATCCTCCAAACAACGCTCATTCCAAAGATGCTGACACACTTTATTTTTCTGCATCTACTGAATAAATTTACACTAAAATACAGAAACTATTAGGAGGCCATTTTTATGAATACAGTGTTAATTTGACTCTATAAAGGATTTAATAGTTTTTGATAATATTTTGTTTACTAGCCGAGTGACCCGGGCAACGCCCAGGGTTTACCCAAAGGGCCTGCAGAGACTTTAAAAGTATAGATGGTGGCTTAAAAATCGCAATGGGTATATTCAGATTTCCTAGAAGCAGCATTTCAAGTAAGGATAAGTAAAAATACTTTCTAAGTATAAATTCGTTAATTCGACCATGTTTTGATTTCCAGAACCTATGAAATTACAAACAGTAATTCGACAATACCGATAATTCGACCCCTTGCGATAATTCGACCTTGATTTGATTTCCCAATCTCTGGCCTATCAAATAACAAACGGTAATTCGACAATATTAATTATTCACCACTTCTGATAATTCAACCATTTTAAAATGCAAATTTCGACGATTGATGTTTACTTACAACTTTACTAAAAAAAAGGTATTATAGATGCGAGCAACGAAACATTTTGAACCCATATAATGCAAATTCATATCCTCACTTATAGGGTGTCAAGCCTAAAGGATGCGAATTCATGTCCCTGATTTCTAAAAATTGACATAAAATTGTAGGCTACCAACGCGAATTCGCGTCTACTGGGATCTTTTCCCATACCTTCTTGCCTATTTATCAGTGGGTTGGGTGGGGGGGGAATGTCAGCTGTCCCAATGTACCTGTAAAATGTCACATGCGACCGAGTTCAAGCAGCCATTATTTTTATTTATTTCAAGCTATATAGATTACATTAAAAGAAAATATCATTTTTTAAACATGTTATTATATGAACAACTCGATTTTCATACGGCCCACTGGACCATGTAACTCTGGAATCATAAGTGCAAAAACAGACATCCCTAAAGGACTCCTTTAAAATATCTTTATGATTCTTTTTTAATAATATTCTTAAACATTTTTAATTTTTTTTCATATTTATTAACTTTTCAATATAGAAAATAAGATAACATAAAAGGGATAAATTCATTTAATGGACCTCACTAAAAACTGCATTTCTAGCCGAGTGACCTGGGCAAAGCCCCAGGTTTACCCTAAAGGCCTGTGAATGGGCAGGATAACCATATGTGTGCCATTGCAAAGATCCTAAATCAATGTATAGAGCACTGGGGAAAATAGGTTTTTTTTTTTTTTTTTTTTTTTGCTTATCCCTAGTACACGTGGTACAGGCCATGATAATCATGGTGGGTAGTTAGCGACTGCTTTTACTGTAAGCGCACCACATGTCTACACATGTGAAAAGCAGTTTGACTTTGCACTTACAAATGCCAGAGCCCCGTTCGGTTACTTGCACTCGCTGGTGGGGTTGGACTTTTGCAAGAATCGGGGGCCATTGGAGCATTTTTTTTTTTTGTAAACAGAAAAAAGTGCCCAATGCGGGAATCGAACCCGGGTCCTAGTGGTCGAAAACCAAACGGTTTACCCAGCCTTCCACCGACCAAAAGTCAAAATAATAATAAATATTTTTATGAATGAACAAATAATACAAAAAATTGCTTTCAGGTGAGAAACTATAGGCATTGGTGAAAACTTTAAAAAATTATATTGAAAAAAAAAAAAAGAAAACAAATATTAAAAGAAAATTCAATACAACACAACTATATAGCAAATACAGCCATTATTTCTAGCCGAGTGACCCGGCAACGCCCCGGGTTTAGCCTAAAAACATGTGAAGCGCTAGATAACCATATGTGAGACATTGCATAGATCCTGAATCAATGTATAGAGCACTGGGGAAAATAGGTAAATAAAGACCAAAAATCAAAATACTTAATTATAAATATTTTATTAGTGAACAACTAATACAAAAAAATCCTTTCAGGTGAGAAACTATGTTGTTGATGTTTCTTATCCCCTTGTGTAAAGATTACACGAATTCCATGATCTCATGGAATGGGGTATAGGGGTGCAGCTTTCGTTGATCATGGCACCATGATCCAGGCACACTTTGGTGAAAGTCTGACTTTGCCTGTGATTTGAGGCCATTCCAAATATGGAAGCCTTTGTTTCTGACTCTAACATGAGCACAGACGCAGCTCCTCCGTATCCCTGGAGTGGAACCATTGCTGAGGTCCATCAACTGGGTCAGTTGAACTCAGGATTTTTAAAGAGGGAGTGTCCCTCCTGGTTACAGCATCAAGTCTACCAGAACAAGACTTGATACAATCGTGTAGAGAGTTTACTGTACCTCCCAACAATGTCCACTGCACCACAGGCCAGTTACAGAGGGGTAAGCATGGGAGGTGTGAGAAACTATAGGCATTGGTTGATGAGGCACAATTTGGATTGTAGATTATAAACAAAAGGTAATAAGACCAAATCCAAATATATAAATAGTGTGTGACGTTTCGGTAACAGCGTTGTTACCATCTTCAGACAAAAGTACTGAATGGAAAAAAGGAGCCTACAGCACCCGGTGTTCCCAGGTGGTCACCCTCCCAAGTACTGACCGAGCCCGACGTTGCTTAACTTCGGTGATCGGACGAGAACCGGTGTTTTCAACGTGGTATGGCCGTAGGCCATAGTACTTTTGTCTGAAGATGGTAACAAAGCTGTTACCGAAACGTCACACACTATTTATTTATTTGGATTTGGTCTTATTACCTTTTGTTTATAGGCATTGGTGAAACTTTAAACAAATTTTTTGGAAATGAAACAAAAAGTAAAAGAAAACAAATCTTAAAAGAAAATTAAATACAACACAACAATATACCAAATTAGACAACATAAAAGGCATACATTCATTTATTTGAAATAAATATCCAAATAAATAAATAGTGTGTGACGTTTCGGTAACAGCGTTGTTACCATCTTCAGACAAAAGTACTGAATGGAAAAAAGGAGCCTACAGCACCCGGTGTTCCCAGGTGGTCACCCTCCCAAGTACTGACCGAGCCCGACGTTGCTTAACTTCGGTGATCGGACGAGAACCGGTGTTTTCAACGTGGTATGGCCGTAGGCCATAGTACTTTTGTCTGAAGATGGTAACAACGCTGTTACCGAAACGTCACACACTATTTATTTATTTGGATTTGGTCTTATTACCTTTTGTTTATAGGCATTGGTGAAACTTTAAACAAATTTTTTGGAAATGAAACAAAAAGTAAAAGAAAACAAATCTTAAAAGAAAATTAAATACAACACAACAATAAACCAAATTAGACAACATAAAAGGCATACATTCATTAATTTGAAATGAAAAAAAAAATTAAAAGAAAACGAATCTGAAAATAAAATTGAATACAACACAACTATATAGCAGATAAGACAACATAAAAAGGAAAAATTCATTTAAAGGACCTCATTAAAAACTATATTTCTAGTTTTATAAATACGTGGGTTCAACTTTACCCGTATGCTATTCAAAGTTCGCACACGTGAAAAAGCCACATAGAGCTGTCCATGAGTAAACACGGGCTCATGTAGCAAGAGACCCACTCTAGCAAAGGTTTGGCCTTGAGCCTTATTAATAGTCATGGCAAAAGCCAACCTTAGTGGAAACTGACGCCTCTTCAGAATGAAGGGAAGGTTGGTATCTGAAGGAGCCAAAGATATTTTTGGCACCAATACAGTTTGTCCAACTTTGGTCCCTGTCAGTATTTGTGCTTCTAGGACATGGGAGCGCATGCGCTGGATAACCATACGTGTGCCATTGCAGAGACCCTGCTTAGGATTAAAATTTCTAAGGAGCATAACAATAGCACCAATCTTAAGGTTTAACCGGTGTGGAGGCATTCCTGTGGGAGTAAGGCCTGATAGGATAAGGACTGATTTGAGGCCATTCCAAATATGGAAGCCTTTGTTTCTGACTCTAACATGAGCACAGACGCAGCTCCTCCGTATCCCTGGAGTGGAACCATTGCTGAGGTCCATCAACTGGGTCAGTTGAACTCAGGATTTTTAAAGAGGGAGTGTCCCTCCTGGTTACAGCATCAAGTCTACCAGAACAAGACTTGATACAATCGTGTAGAGAGTTTACTGTACCTCCCAACAATGTCCACTGCACCACAGGCCAGTTACAGAGGGGTAAGCATGGGAGGTGTGAGAAACTATAGGCATTGGTTGATGAGGCACAATTTGGATTGTAGATTATAAACAAAAGGTAATAAGACCAAATCCAAATATATAAATAGTGTGTGACGTTTCGGTAACAGCGTTGTTACCATCTTCAGACAAAAGTACTGAATGGAAAAAAGGAGCCTACAGCACCCGGTGTTCCCAGGTGGTCACCCTCCCAAGTACTGACCGAGCCCGACGTTGCTTAACTTCGGTGATCGGACGAGAACCGGTGTTTTCAACGTGGTATGGCCGTAGGCCATAGTACTTTTGTCTGAAGATGGTAACAAAGCTGTTACCGAAACGTCACACACTATTTATTTATTTGGATTTGGTCTTATTACCTTTTGTTTATAGGCATTGGTGAAACTTTAAACAAATTTTTTGGAAATGAAACAAAAAGTAAAAGAAAACAAATCTTAAAAGAAAATTAAATACAACACAACAATATACCAAATTAGACAACATAAAAGGCATACATTCATTTATTTGAAATAAATATCCAAATAAATAAATAGTGTGTGACGTTTCGGTAACAGCGTTGTTACCATCTTCAGACAAAAGTACTGAATGGAAAAAAGGAGCCTACAGCACCCGGTGTTCCCAGGTGGTCACCCTCCCAAGTACTGACCGAGCCCGACGTTGCTTAACTTCGGTGATCGGACGAGAACCGGTGTTTTCAACGTGGTATGGCCGTAGGCCATAGTACTTTTGTCTGAAGATGGTAACAACGCTGTTACCGAAACGTCACACACTATTTATTTATTTGGATTTGGTCTTATTACCTTTTGTTTATAGGCATTGGTGAAACTTTAAACAAATTTTTTGGAAATGAAACAAAAAGTAAAAGAAAACAAATCTTAAAAGAAAATTAAATACAACACAACAATAAACCAAATTAGACAACATAAAAGGCATACATTCATTTATTTGAAATGAAAAAAAAAATTAAAAGAAAACAAATCTGAAAATAAAATTGAATACAACACAACTATATAGCAGATAAGACAACATAAAAAGGAAAAATTCATTTAAAGGACCTCATTAAAAACTATATTTCTAGTTTTATAAATACGTGGGTTCAACTTTACCCGTATGCTATTCAAAGTTCGCACACGTGAAAAAGCCACATAGAGCTGTCCATGAGTAAACACGGGCTCATGTAGCAAGAGACCCACTCTAGCAAAGGTTTGGCCTTGAGCCTTATTAATAGTCATGGCAAAAGCCAACCTTAGTGGAAACTGACGCCTCTTCAGAATGAAGGGAAGGTTGGTATCTGAAGGAGCCAAAGATATTTTTGGCACCAATACAGTTTGTCCAACTTTGGTCCCTGTCAGTATTTGTGCTTCTAGGACATGAGAGCGCATGCGCTGGATAACCATACGTGTGCCATTGCAGAGACCCTGCTTAGGATTAAAATTTCTAAGGAGCATAACAATAGCACCAATCTTAAGGTTTAACCGGTGTGGAGGCATTCCTGTGGGAGTAAGGCTATTAAGGAATTCAGTAGGGTAGTTATTTTGTTCCTCCACATTCTCACACTCGACACTGTCAACACTGAGAAAACACTGACTCCTGTTTGGTAAGCGATCCAAAACTTTTTCATTAATCTCTAATGAATCTGTGTTTTTTGGCGTTAAAATCACAGACTGGCTAAGGGCGGTAATATCACCATAGGAAGAACCAAATATTTCCTGCACCAGGTCAACCCCATGAAAGATACACCTTTCTGGAAGAGAAATGAGGCCCTGTTGGTCTGTAGGAAGATCACCATCACCAACTTTAAGTAACCATTGAGAGAAGCTCTGTGCATCAATACCTGCTCGCATATTCTGAGTAAGGCGCAAGATCACAAACAATGGCCATAGCTTGCTTTGCTTAATGCAAGCAGCAACAATTTCAGCTCTTGAAGTTCGAGGTACCACAGGTAGCACTTGGCGAAAGTCACCTCCAAGAACAACAACCTTTCCGCCAAAAGCAAGGTCACAATGCAAAAATGTAGAAAATTGTATGTATCATATAACATTTTATCATATAACAAATTAAGTAATCAACAATTGATTATACAAATAAATAATTAGCCTCTTATTGAGAAAAATAAAGATGCCAAAGACATTATGAAAGATACTGCAAAAAAGAATTATGAAAGATACGGCAAAAAAGAAAACCAGACACAAAAAATTGAGCAAAATGTAAAATTAAAAACTATAACAAAGAACCCGCAAATTAATTTAATCAGAAATACAAAAAAGACGCTGAAAAAAAAAGGTAAAATAAGAACCAAGCAGAGGAAAACTATAAAACTGAAAGCCAGGACAGGCATAAAAAGAAAATTCCAAGCAAGTGAGGAAACAATTGATGAAAAAAAAATGTGCAAATAATATGTATATAAAAAAGCAAAGCCCAATTCTAAACCCAAATATTTTTTTTATGAGAAGAACATCAACATATTGAATGATTATGGCAGTCCATAGCTTCCCTGACAAAAATTCACCAAAAAAGTTAAATATTCCAAAATAAGTAAGGCACTTTTGCAGCCCCCCCTGACAAAAATTCACTAAAAGAGTTAAGTATCCAAAAAAATATTTTGGTATATATATTGCTAAATGTGTAACAAACATGTATATGAAAAAGCAAAGCTTAATTCTAAGTTTTAATATTTTTTTCAATATACAGAAGAAATAAGACCCAAAAATGGAGCTAAATTCAAATGAAAAACTATAACAAACAGTTATAAAAGATAATTATTATAGAATAAAGTAATAATTCAATCTACAAAGCGAAAAATGTATATATTTAAATGAAAAACTAAGTTTCAATATTTTTTTAATATACAGAAGAAATAAGACACAAAAATGGAGCTAAATTCAAATGAAAAACTATAACAAACAGTTATAAAAGATAATTATTATAGAATAAAGTAATAATTCAATCTACAAATCGAAAAATGTATATATTTAAATGAAAAACTATAACAAAGTACTTACATAATCAAATTAATCAGATATATATATATATACATTTCTACGGAATTTCAAAACAAATGATTGATGATGATAAATGCAAAAAATCAACGATTGTAAAATAGATTAAATTAAAAAATAAAAATAACTGTTAACATTAGGAAAATAAAAACAGGCCTATGACACGAAGAAAAAAATAACGAAAATTTTGGTATATAGATTGTTATGTGTAGTTCAGAATCTTCGGAGGAGATAGCTCAGGACTTTACAATGGAAAACTCTGTTACGGTATTATCTATATAGATTTTACTTCTAGTTGTTGGAATATATAAACGGAGAAAAAGAGAAGAAAGGAAAATATTTTAATCAGGAACTCCTTGAAATGATGAATGTCTATAAAACTGTAATTATATATAATAATATGAACATTTTCATAATAATGATATAGTGTTTCTGTTATCTTGATTAATATAGTCGCCTGGAGCAAATTCATAAAAAGCGCGAATTCATAAGGCAAAAGGTTTCTTTCAAAGTTTTTTTTTTTGTTTTTTAAAATTGTTTTGCCGAGTTTTCGGGCATTTCTGCCATTCCATAGGAGAAAAATAGAAAACCTTTTCTCCTGTGAAAGGGCAGTAATGCTCGATCTCGGCAAAATTAATAAAAAAAAAACTTTGTAAGAAACCTTTCACCTTATGATTTCACGCTTTTATGAATTTCTGTTATATTCACGAAGGAAAGTGTTCCGTTAGAGATAGACAAACGAACACGCAAAAATAAATTAATGAAGTAAGAAATGTATATGATCATCATTCTGAAAAGGTTGACTGAAACTATAATATTTATAAATAAAGCAAGAAACCTATCCTCGGAGGTCGTTTTTTATTATTGATTATATTTCAGAGGATTCTATTGTAGCGTAGAAATCAAGTCTTTGTATATCTGGAGATGTGAAAGTATTTATTGATAACGTCACCGCGACCAGTCGACAACTATTAACAAATTATTATAATTATAATTATTTTATTTCCAAAGCGCTATATCCCGCAAGGGATACTTGCGCCAAACAAGGAGAAAAGTTTATTTACATAAGTTATTTACATTATTCAACGCATGAAAACATTAGAGATCCAGATTTTGTAGAAAGTTTATAATGTATTTACAAAATAAATTGAACTTTAAATATGATTTTTTATCGGAAATCAAATCGATAAGTTCACAAACAACTAGTTCATTCTTTATTCTACGTATAATCTTGAAATGCTGGGCAATCGATCAGTAGATGTCTTGAGGTTTGTTCCTCAATACCACAAAAGCAACTTGAATCCTCCACTGCCTTTATTCTATTTTTAAAACTTTTGAAATTTCCGTGGTTTGTAACAAATTGAGTATTATAAAAATTTGGACGAGAGTATTTAGGGATTTCTTGGGGAAAAAGCTTAAGAAAGTATTATTCGCTTCGTTTTTCAGAACATTCATTCTTGATTTGAGAAAGGTATCTATAATTCCTGGAATAAATGGGTCATAAATTTGTTGATCATCTGTGGATAAGTTTTTCAGATCACACAGATATCATGATTCTGGATTCGATAAAGTCTGTGATCAGAGTTTGTTTGCCAAACTATGAACACAGCTATATGATGTGGATTTATAGGCTTGTATACACCATGTTAGTATTTGATATTGGGTTGAATTTAATTTTTGTAAATATTTTTTATTTAAATATTTAAACCAAATTTCGGCTCCATATGTAAGTATTGGTCTGAAAATGGATTTATATAAAGTTAGCCTTTTCTGGGTGCTTAGACCCCAAGATTTCCCACAAATTGAGAAGAGATATTTTTTAAAACGTTTTGTACGATTTACTATTTCTTCTATGTGGCATGTAAAATTTATTTTGTTTTTTCTTCTGTGATTTGCAAAATGTGCAATTAAACAAAGTATCTACAGCTAGAGAATATCGAGCAAGCAAGCTAGGCAACTATATGATGATTTTACAAAATATAAAGTAATAAATATATTTCAAATATTTTCATTGAATAATTAAATTAAATAATAAAATATAAATTATTTCTTCGCCACAATATGAAGAATTCTGTTTGTTCATAGAAAGAGCATCAATGATAAATTATAATCTTAAGATGAATACACTCTCGGCTTACAACTTCACTGAAGAAGTAGATATTTAAAGAACACCATGTTTGGTTTTGCTCCTCTTATGAATAATAAAGACAGAAATCCATTGAAACCCATAGAACAAAGCATTTATTCAATAACTAAAGCTAGAATTAAAGAAATTATCCCCTAA
Organism: Cordylochernes scorpioides; assembly: GCA_030710605.1. NCBI lineage: Eukaryota > Metazoa > Arthropoda > Arachnida > Pseudoscorpiones > Chernetidae > Cordylochernes > Cordylochernes scorpioides. The sequence goes on from CP092867.1 coordinate 50,280,634, forward strand.
TGAAGGTGACAATGAGTCATCAAAACACCGGGAAATAAAGGAACTCAGAAACGGTTGAAGTATCTATGTTTTAAACAAATACCCAACTGTAAAGTGATTTTTGCAATAGGTCAAAGCATATTATATAATAGTGTATATAAGTGTAAATTTATCAATTTAAACAAACAATTTATTTTATAGAATCTATTATTAACTTAATACATATTTACAACACCAACATATTACTAATTTACACAAAATACACACCCAATTTTAATAATTTAGGTAAACGAGTATTTCTCCTCAGAAAGTCTGAAAAGGTAGCTTTTTACAAAATCACTTAGAATTGTACACATTTCGAATATTTGAGAATCGTTCTATCACATGAAATATAAATCAATTATTATTTTTTTAGAATATATAAAACATAATTCAAATCGCGCGATTCTTTCCCGAGTTACAGCTATTCGAATTCGTTCTTTTAGAAATAGAACAGACTCTGTATAATACAACGATAAATAATAAACAAAGTCTTTTAATAAAAAAATAGATCATAGAAATACTTAACAAGGAAAGGTGTATGAGGAAAGACACCAAACAATCCCCACAAACAATAAGCTCTACCAATATATCATCAACTGACCAACACGCCATAAGGTAACATGAGGCGGAAGTGACTGAGGTTATGTAAGACCGACAACCCTCCGGCCACAATGATGGATCCACCAGTCTACCCACAAGGTATAACACACCGGGAACACTTTCTTTGGAAAGCATTCGTCCATTGTCTTCTTCTTCTTCTTTCTTATCTCATTCGTCCATTGTAACCATGGTAACCATTCTTTAAACTTCTACTCAAACCTTGTAATTCACCAATTGTTTATGTAAAATAATCTCTGAATCCATGCTCCAGGAATCCGAATTACCTCAAGAGAGAAAGAGAAAGTCCCTGAATTTAGTGTTGTTGCTTGACGCAAGCATTTCTTATGGGGATATCGAGTCTGATCTGATGATAATAAATAATTCTTCAAAAAATGGTGAGTATTAAAAATGAACATATATTTAAAGCTATAAATTTATTTATATTAAGAGGAGCTTTCGGAATTTGTTTTCTGATCAAAGTTACAGTTTTTAGGATAAGCTATTGATTAGTTAATTCTTTCTAGAGATTTTGTAAGGTTCACTTGATATTTACATAAATTAGTTTATATGTAATTTGGTTATTTCTGTTATTCACACATCTATATTAATAAAATGGAAATTTCATAAGTGGGCATCACTAAAAACTTTCGTTACAATGCATCAATTCCAACCAAATTTTCAACATTTATGTAAAACGAGATGGAGCAGGTTTTGCTTAACATCAAAATATATTTCCTAACATACGTAGCTTTGCTGTTATCGATTAAATACAAAAAAATTCAACAGAGTTAATTTTTTTTACATACTAGCTAATAATCTCAATCTAAAAAAATATTCAATACAAGCAATTTTAAGATAACACCATATGAAAAACAGTCGGCCAAGAAAACAACAACGATATTACATCTTTCTCACATATTCACACATCATCTTAATAATTAACTAATCTTTAACATTGTTTATTATATGTCAACTTTTATTTCTACATTTGTTTTTAAATATCCAATTGTTTTATCATGTTTCTAATTTCGCCTAACAAATATACAAATTTATAGTGACCAACTATGCAATTTTTACCTTTGTTTTTATTTAACTTGATATCGTAAACATATACATCCATTGTAAGCATTTTCTGTTCACCTTCCGTGGTTTCTCTTTTCTCTGATAGTGTTTAGGTGTACGTATATTTTCTTATTACTAAACTACAAACATTCCCTCGAGTAAAACCTGGGCGAAGCCGGGTACATCCGCTAGTATATCTATATAATGCAGTAGTCTTGATAATTACTTATATACATATATAAGTTTAATCTATGTTTAGATTATATTATATTAGGGTAAGAGATGATAGTTTTAATGAGATATATTTCTATGGGATTATAGAATCTCTTGTACTGCTCTGGTATATGTCGATTGATTGACTGAGGGTTGTTGGCGGATTCCGTGGCTTCTATTAATTTTTGTATTTTACTTGTCATTCCGAATTCAGAACTGTAGAGGATTTGAAAGCTGGTTGATGTCCTGTTGATTCTGAAGTCTGAATATATTACTGGGGAAATTGCTACATTTTATCTTCCAGACTATCAAGTGTCATCTGCCCTGGAATGGAAAAATAAAAAGAAGTTATGTCATATGATATCAATCTGCTATCAGTATCAATTCTTGTCTTTCAGTTTTGGTAGTTCTTCTATGGAGTTCTTTGCAATGTATGGATAGGTTTGAGACGGTTATATAGATATCTTGATATTAGAGAAACTGGCGAATTGTTATAAGTGATGATTGGTCGAAGAAAGTTATCTGGTTTGTGAGTTTTTTGAAGTCCATAGGTACTGGGCATTTCTTTCAATTTGATGCAAATCGTTTGCAAATTTCATCGTCTATTATTTTATTATTTTTACAGAGGATGTTCACACTTATAGGAAACTATAAAATATTAAAAATTAACACCATATTTGAAAATTTTCAAATGTTCTATTTGAAAGCCTTTTTGTTTATTTACAGAACGGCACCTTATTTTCCACGATAGCAGACACTTTCTGATCATGGTCATACTCAAAAGATCCCATTCTTCCTCTACCACTTTCCAGAGACCTTCAATTGTCCTAGGGTGTCTCTTTCCAAGTGCTCTTTTAAGGCATCCAAAAATGCAAAAATCCATCGGGGCTAAATCAGGAGATTTTACAGGGGTTCTGTTCTTTGGAATAGTGTTGATTCCTGTTTTTTGCCTTAGATCTTCCAAATAAGTTTGGGTTGAAGATGAGGTATGACTTGTGGCGTTATCATGGTGAAACCAGACTTTGTTGCTCTGTTTTCCATAGATAGAGGGAATATCATTTAAAAATATAGGTTCTTAAATGTTGTTTTAATAGTACTCTGAGTTTATTTTGGAATTTCTTTCAACTTTTCTTATTTTTAATTTTCCTTCATATGATATACCGCATGCCACCATAAATCCTTTGGGGTAACTTTCGGCACATTCCTTCAACCAAATTGGCCTAGATTTTTTCACCCTTTTTTGATAGTATATAGCTCTTTTTCTGTCGCAATCGGTTAAATATACCCATGCTTCGTCATATGTAACAATAAATTCCCATCTATCAGCAGCCAAGAAATTTTCATAAAAATATCTGCTGATAGTGTGTCGCTGACGAATATGGCTCTGAAACAAATTGTGAACCGCATGTTTTTTGTAGCTTTCAGGCCTAAATCTTTATTTATTATTTTATTTATTGTTGACACTGATTATCCTATTAATTTGGCTATATCTCTTTGTGGCATAGAATTTTCTTTTGTAATATATTTTTAACTTTTTTGACAGTTGCAGGAGTTCTCACAGATATAGGGTGATAATATTTTGTCCATTTCTCCGTAGGTGCTTTGAATAAAAACTTTATATTTTTGTCGTGAATAATATTATAAATACCGTTTTAGAAATGTTGATATCATCTTGTTTGCATATTTTAATTATGTCCAAATAGGTAAGATTAGCTCTGGAAAGTGGTAAAGGAAGAATGGGATCTTTTGAGTATGACCATGATCAGAAAGTGTCTGATATCGTGGAAAATCAGGTGCCGTTCTGTAAATAAACAAAAAGGCTTTCAAATAGAACATTTGAAAATTTTCAAATATGGTGTTAATTTTTAATATTTTATAATAAAACTTGTTTCCTATAAGTGTGAACACCCTCTGTATTTGTGCTATACTGAAAAGATTTAACGTTGAATTTCTTTTTTTGTATAGGTCCAGTCATCACTAGAGTCTCTCAGCATTTTCAAATCACAATCTTTATTTATTTCTTGTTGTAGTTAAGGTAAATGATGAAAATCTTTAAAAAAACTTATTTTAAATAGTAAGAAAGAGTCGGAAGCTTCACACCCTTGGTTCGTTCAGCCATCATATTGCCATTCTTTACAAAACTGTACCTATGGTGATGGAAAAACTTCATGTAAAAAAATTGTAAAAATATCCATTTTAAAGATAAGAATATTTCTGTCGTCTATAATTTCTTTAATATATTTCATTCTCTATCGAGTATATATGTATTATAATTCAGTTTTTCTATTCACATTTTTACAAAAGAGATGAAAACCTTCCGCAATAAGTTTGTATTTTAACAAAACCGCGAGTTTTCGGACATTTCTATCGGCAGAATTTAATCTAAGAGTGGAACGCGCAAGTATATTGGTATCTCCTTTTTTACTCAATATTTAGGATATGATGGATCATTATTCTGGAATTTCTCCTGCTGTTCTTGTTCTTATAAATAAGTTTCAAGGGAGAATTTCTTAAAATTAAATATAATTCGGCCAGAGTAAATCTTTTAATTATCTTGACGCTTCGACAAAAAATCTTTTTTTCCTCATCAGAAGCAAAAAGAAATTCAAACTTTGGCAAGACGTTAAAAATTATTCGCCTTGCCAAATGTTTTAATTTTTATTTGCTCCTGACGAGGACAAAATATTTTTGTCGAAACGTCGAGATAATTAAAAGATTTACTCTACAAAGTATATTTGATTTTAAGAACTATGAATGCCGGCCAGGCAGCCTCTATCTTTACGATAGGGGACAATTTGATTAGGTAGGTATGTTACTGTAGTTGTTGACAAGTAGGGTTATCAAGAATGAACTTAGCATTTATTAATATATATATGTTATATAAAAATATGTTTATCAAATATATATCATAGATTCAAATATTGTTAAATCGACCGCCATCGAGACCGTTGTTGGTTTCCTCGATGGTCGGCTCAAATCTTTGTACATTATGTAAATAATCTTTTGTTTTCCTTGTTCTATTTGCCTTAAGCCAGGCGGTACTTTTATCAAATTATGTCTTTTTATATATCCCTTTGACTCAATTAAATTACTGATCAAAACGATTTTTCATTATTTTTAGCCACGACTGCATCACCGATACCATATAGTACTAAAAAGAACCAGCAAATAACTCCATACCATAATCCTCAGATGATCAAAAATACAGCAGAAAATATCTTTTTTTTTTTCAAATATTATATATATATATTAAAAATAAAGAAGGCATCTCCTGACCACGAGCACATGTGCTCGTGGTCAGGAGATACCTTCTTTATTTTTAATATCAACACCTGACCCATTTTTATTTTTTCTATTGTTTTCTCATATATATATATGAATATAGATGGAAAATTTGCCGGTAGGAAATTGATCCATAGAAGAACAGGGCGCCTCTCCCGTTAAAATAGACGTCAAAACCTGATGCCATCTATTGACCGTCGCCGCAAGCTAGCGGCCTCGGGTCGATAACAAAGCCACAACACCAGCTTTGGCAAACTGAGAAGCGTCCACCTAGAGACCATGGTTTCGGGCTAATGGCCCTTGTCAGTCTATAGCGAACTTTATTTCATGAGATCCACACGGGATCTAATGGAATCTTCACAATCTACCAAAGAGGTGTTTTGTGGCAAAGTGGCTGAGCCAAATCGATGGCGTCAGGTTTTGACGTTTATTTTGACGGGAGAGGCGCCCTGTGCTTCTATATATATATATATATATATATATATATATATATATATATATATATATATATAAGATAAAAGTTGATAATTATTTTTGTGTTTAAGTTAGATGAAATTAAAAAGTTCTTTATATGTATTATATTTATATCTCATTTAGGAGAGAAAAATGTAATAAAAGTAATTATATGTTAGAATAATATGTTTTTATTTTAGATAGAAAAAAAAAATTTGAAAAATAAAAAGAAAATTTAACAAGAAAAGAAGATTTAACAACGTAACGTCTTTTAGCATCGGCTTTTACCCGTCATTTAGACATACTCTTAAAATAAATAGGAATAAAGAAGAGATTTATAATGATTATATATTTATTTTTTAGTAAAAGAGAGGAAAGAGATAAAGAAAGAACCATACACTTTTATTTCAAACAGGTAGAGAATTGAAAGGTTGTTAGTATTTTTTTTAGTTAATTAATAGTTTTTGTAATTTTTTTATATAATTTTTTTTTTCCTATATAATTTTAGATTTTTTTTTTTTTTCCTAAGAGTAAGAATAATATGAAATAATGTTTTTGCCTAGTTAAGGATAGATAAACATATTTTAAATCTTTGCCTATTAGAAATTATTTTTTGGAACCCTAATGGTAGACCAGGACATTACACAAAAGGAGATTTGGAAAATCTATTGGAGAGAGAAATCTGTGGTACCAGGGCTCTTCAGATGAAAATACCACAACCCATTTCACCCTTACTTCATTATGGATTGATTTCTCTTCGACCATTAAACTGTATAATTAAATTAATATTAGATATCATAGAAGGAGGTTGTTTACTTACTTATTCAAAGTGGCGTCTGCCGCTCCCTCGAGACAGCGCACATGTGTGGATGTAACATCTGTCTGTCAGGGACCCGCGACACTGTTCTAAAAGTAACCTTCCCTTTTCTAGGAAATCTTATTTTTAAAATTGTTAGAAGTTAGAAAAGCTGTCAGAAAAGAATCATTAGAAATTTTAAAGATTGTGAAAATATGTATTAAAATTTTGTTTTCATTGATATGTTACATTTTTATTAAAATTATAAATTAATTGAATAATAAAACATTTATTATGCTTCAAATTCATTTATATTTGTTTTCCAGTTCCCTCCCACAGTAACTGGAGATCAAATTGAATGAATTTAATGCTTTATAATCGTTATCATATAATTAATATATTTAAAGTCATAGGAAATATATTCAGTAATTCTATCATTTGTTTTAGTATAAGACGCCACTTTGAATAAGTAAGTAAACAACCTCCTTCTATGATATCTAATATTAATTTAATTATACAGTTTAATGGTCGAAGAGAAATCAATCCATAATGAAGTAAGGGTGAAATGGGTTGTGGTATTTTCATCTGAAGAGCCCTGGTACCACAGATTTCTCTCTCCAATAGATTTTCCAAATCTCCTTTTGTGTAATGTCCTGGTCTACCATTAGGGTTCCAAAAAATAATTTCTAATTGGCAAAGATTTAAAATATGTTTATCTATCCTTAACTAGGCAAAAACATTATTTCATATTATTCTTACTCTTAGGAAAAAAAAAAAAAATCTAAAATTATATAGGAAAAAAAAAAATTATATAAAAAAATTACAAAAACTATTAATTAACTAAAAAAAAATACTAACAACCTTTCAATTCTCTACCTGTTTGAAATAAAAGTGTATGGTTCTTTCTTTATCTCTTTCCTCTCTTTTACTAAAAAATAAATATATAATCATTATAAATCTCTTCTTTATTCCTATTTATTTTAAGAGTATGTCTAAATGACGGGTAAAAGCCGATGCTAAAAGACGTTACGTTGTTAAATCTTCTTTTCTTGTTAAATTTTCTTTTTATTTTTCAAAATTTTTTTTTTTTCTATCTAAAATAAAAACATATTATTCTAACATATAATTACTTTTATTACATTTTTCTCTCCTAAATGAGATATAAATATAATACATATAAAGAACTTTTTAATCTCATCTAACTTAAACACAAAAATAATTATCAACTTTTATCTTATATAATTAATTTAGATTTAGCTTGCTAATCTAATAGAATTTCCTTTTTATATATAAATATTACTATTATTAAAAGTTTTAAATATAGTTATATCAATATATAATTCCATCTTATCTCACTCTATAATATCAACTTAATTTAAATTATATTTAAGATTTAAAATTTTATTTGATAAACTTTATTATTTGCATTTCATATAAATTCATACGAGCTTGCTCTATGATAATAACTTAATTTAAGTTATATTTAAGATTTCAATTTTTAATAGACAAACTCTGTTATTTACATATCCAAAAGGTATAATTTATATCTTAAAGGAAAGATTAAAATATAAAAGTAATTATAATCACATAATACTCACAGAATTTTTTTTTTCTCAGTGTTTTAGTCAGTTTAAAGATGTTTTTTATTAGTTATTCTTACAATTACTACAGATATACATACAACAATCTATATTTATTATCAAACAAATTATTAATTATTTCAACTAACATCTATAGCAAATAATTAAAAAAAAAAAAAAAACGTTTTAAAGAATAACAAACTAAAAAACTTAAAAAAAAACTACAAACATTTTTGGGTTAGCACCCCTTCTATGTTCTCTAAACTCGCTAAAAATTGTCTAAATAAGAAATGTCAAACTTGCCCAACTTTCAAGAACCATGACACATTTCAAACACCTAGTTGTAAGATAGAAAACACTATTTATAAATTAACTTGCCAAACTTGTCAACTTTCATATATAGGACAAACTTGCAATCCTTTAAACATAAGAATAAATTTACATAGAAACCACTCGAAAAAATCAATTGGTAACACATACATGAAACAACACAATAAAATACATACCTTTAACAATTACATGATAGAAATACTTGACATTTGTCAAGACAAAAAACAACGATTATTATTAGAAAACAATTACATTTATCAACACAACACTTTATACCCTTATGGACTTAACGACGAACTTAACCACACATACACACCACAACCATCTGAAATATCAATCTATGAAATTAGTAATAAATACAAAAAACATAACTCTAATAATAACTCAGTCAAAACCAGAGGTAAAACTACCAACAAATTAGGCTTCATAAACTTTAATAACTTATTAGACACAAACAAAATGTACACAAAAAATTTCATTGAAAATTTTATTAAAACATTATTCAAATTAAATAATAGCAAACTTATAAAACTTGTAGAACACATTAAAATTCACAATCTTTCTAATAGATTAACAGATATCACAAACGACATCTTCAAATACAGAAAAATTAAACAAAATACAGTAGAACTTGGATAATTCGAACTTCTTTAATTCGAAAACCTCTTTAATTCGAATATTTATCTTGGTCCCTAGAATTTCCTATATAAATAATGTTAAAAATCGTGGTTAATTCGAATTATGTCTTGGATAATTCGAACTTTTACGAGTTAAAATAAGGACCTGATGCCGGTTCAAGTCGTGAAATTTTGCGAAATGACGTTGTAATATTGTAACAACGAATTTTTTATTTTATTATTATTAATTATTTTCTTAACAGAGTTATCAATTTTTATGTTTATATTTTGATACTCTGTAAACTTCCCTCATTGCTTATCTTTTATTTTATCAATTATAGTTTGTCTCCTTGCCTTAAATAAATTGCTGTGTCACGCCGAAGTTTGTCTTTCCTAATTTTCCACGTGGCAATATCGTGCCGCAAGAGAAGTACTATATATAATAAATTTATTTTTATTGGATTTTTGAGACTCCTTATTTATCAAGAAAGCTAAAAGGAGCGAATATGTAGGCGCTTAGAACATACAAAACTTTGACGTTGGCTGAAAAAATAGCGGCGATTAAAGAAGTAGAGATGGGGATGGAAAAAAAATCCGATATTGCTAAGGACTTTGGGATTCCTCGAAACACGTTGTCGACGTACTTAAAAAATAAAGAAAAAATTCTCAGGAGTGAAAGTGAGTGTGATAAAGGCCGAAAAAGGTTAAGGGAGCCGGGAAATCCTGATTTGGACAAATGTGTTTTAAAATGGTTCAAGCAAGCAAGAGATAAGAAGATTCCCGTGAGTGGTCACCTTATAAGAAGCAAAGCTGAACAATTTGCTACTGAAATGTGGAAAACCGATTTTAAGGCGAGTTCTGGGTGGCTAGACGGCTTCAAAGAACGCAACAAAATTTCGTTCAAAACCATTTGTGGAGAAAGTGGGGCCGTTAATCTACAAGTAGCCGAACAATGGAAAAATAATTTACGGGAATTGATCCAGGATAAAGACGCTAGAGACGTCTTCAATGTTGATGAAACGGGTCTTTTTTTTAAATGCACCCCTGACAAAACGCTAGCTTTTAAGCATGAAAAATGTCACGGGGGAAAACTAAGCAAAGAGAGAGTCACTCTCCTGGTTGGTGCAAATATGGATGGATCTGAAAAGCTTCCTCTATCGATGATAGGCAAGGCAGCCAATCCACGTTGTTTCAAGAACGTCAAAACGAAGCCAGTGGACTATGCAAACAGCGCAAGAGCTTGGATGACTAGTTATCTTTTTGAGAAGTGGCTGTTGAACTTGGACAAAAAGTTCACAAAAGAAAAACGAAAAGTTATTTTATTTATCGATAACTGTACTGCACACAACTCAATCCCTCCAATGGAAAATGTGGAAGTAATTTTTTTTCCTGCCAACAAGACTTCGGTTATCCAGCCCATGGACAAGGGAGTCATCAAAAATCTTAAGCATTTTTACAGACGGTTTCTAGTTGAGAACATATTGACAGGAGATTCCGAAGCCCTTAAAATCAAACTAGACGTTCTTCAAGCCTCTCGATTGTGTAAGAAAGCTTGGGACCAAGTAACGTCCGAAACGATCAAACACTGTTTTAAAAAAGCTGGTTTCGTAAAAAAGGAGGAGGATGAAGAAAATGCAGATGATATTATAGCGGAAACGATGCCTTCAGTTGACGGCTGGGAGGACGTCATTTCTAATCCTACCATCTCGTATGACGATTTCTTAAACGTGGATGACAATGTTGCAGTATGTGGTGAGATAACCGACGCAGATATCATCGCTGAAGTGCTCAACCACAACATTGAAAAACAAGACGGCGACGAGGCATCGGGTGATGAAGACGAGTCATCAGTTGCTGGGGAAAAGAACGTTCCAAGTGCGGCCGAAGCAACGAACTATATCATGCAACTTGACACTTTTTTGAAAGTAAAAATGACGTAAGTCCCTCTATTTTCCACTCGTTGAATATGTTAGAATCCTTTGTCCTTACTGAAAGACTTAATTCTAGAAAACAGGCTAAGATTTCTGACTTCTTTGGCAAAAATTAAATTTCAGAGTTCCAACGAAGCAGAATAATCTGTACATTTTTTTAACCAGCCATCTGCCTTTTTTTTTTGTACATTAATACATCAGTTTTTAAATTTTTTAATATGTATATAGTATATACATACAATTATTGCACATAATCTAAATATACGGTAAAAATGTAAATTTACAGCAACTAATGTTATTCTTAATAAAGGAATTGATCGAAATTGTGAGATTTTTATTGTTTTAAGCCTTTTTATTCAAAACATCTTTAATTCGAATTTTTGGATAATTCGAATTTTTTTATGGTCCCTTGGGGTTCGAATTATCCAAGTTCGACTGTAATAACCAAATTAACATTATTATTAAATTCAATAACAAATTATTTGATCATTTCAAATTTAATGATATATTTAATGACCAATCTATTAACAGTTTATTTCCTATAAAAGGTTTAAATTTTAAAACTACCTGGAAATATAACAAAAATATTGGCAGTATATTATGCAATTATAACCCGTTTATTAATAATCTAACAAATTTTAAAAAATCTAAATGTAATTGCCACAATGTTCTAGATAAATATAAATTCACAGGACATATTTTAACTAGCGATTATTCTTTTTTGGAACCAAAACTCCAAAACATTTTAAATAGAGGATATAAATATATACCTCAGATCAAACACAATTTCAATAATACAATTAAATCTATATTAAAAAACATCGATATATTCATTAATAAAACTAGTATAAAACACAGAATTCCTGAATTTACTTTCCTAGAATGGAAATATAAATTAAGTAAAGAAATAAAAAACTATTATAACAACACACTAAAATACACAATCCCTAATGAATCGGAAATTAATTCCTTAAAAGACAATTTTGAAAACTTACAAAAAGATTTTATCATATGTCCAATAGATAAATGTTCAAATAATTTATCTATTATATGTAAAAACTTATATCATGACCTTCTAAAAAATGAAATTAATAACAACAGTAAATACACTTTCATAAAAACAACTGAAACTAAAATCAAAAAAGATATTAAAAATGTAGAAAACACACTAAAAATCATTAATTACAACAAAAACACAAACATACCGAAATTTTATATTATCCCTAAATTACATAAAACACCAATCTCATTTAGAACAATCACATCAGGAATAAACTCAGTCATAAAAAACATAGATTTAAGACTAGCTTCAACACTTCAATTCATAATAAATAAAATAACTAACAAACATAATTATAAATTCATAGATTCTAATAAAAAATCAATAACTTCCTAACAAATAACCTACAAAAGATCAATACAGTTCATACATTTGATTTTGAAGATCTTTACTCTAACATACGTTTAGAAGACCTTAATAATAAAATACACAGCTTAATAAATGAATTCATTAATGACAAAACATTCCATATTCAAATTATTCACAACAAATACAAAACATTTAAATTAGATAACAAAACAGCAAAAACATTACTTGAAACCTTCTTAAACTTTAATTATATTAATTTTAAAAACAAAATATACATTAAATCTAAAGGTGTTCCAATGGGAACTTCATCCAGTCCTCTACTAGCAAACTTATTACTTTTTTGGTATGAAAGAGAGTTCTTCCTACAGAATGATGTAAATTGGCATATGTTCCGCTATGTAGATGACATCATTATCTTGAATAACCCACAATTCAATAATGTCATTTACAAAATATACCCTAAATATTTGAAACTTAAAAATAATGAAAAGATAACTAATAACAAGGAGGTTAACTTTTTAGACTTAAATATAAACCTTGCAAACAAGTCAATTGGAACATATGACAAAAGAAATTGTTATAATTTTAAAATTATTAAATTCTGTAATGTCAATTCCAACATATCATCAAATTGCTGCAAAGGCATATATTTTGGTCAATTTTTAAGATTTTATAGAATCAACAACATTAAAACAAACTTTATTAAAGATATTAAAAATCTTAATAAAGAGTATTTAAACAATGGTTTTAAATACAAAACAGTAAAGTTTTACAATAGGCTGTCAATACACAAATACCTAAGCAATAATAAATATAATTATAAATTTGAAACTTCAAACTTCTCCAATTAATCTAACCAACAACTTATATTCTACTCTTATACTAAAACAAATGATAGAATTACTGAATATATTTCCTATGACTTTAAATATATTAATTATATGATAACGATTATAAAGCATTAAATTCATTCAATTTGATCTCCAGTTACTGTGGGAGGGAACTGGAAAACAAATATAAATGAATTTGAAGCATAATAAATGTTTTATTATTCAATTAATTTATAATTTTAATAAAAATGTAACTTATATCAATGAAAACAAAATTTTAATACATATTTTCACAATCTTTAAAATTTCTAATGATTCTTTTCTGACAGCTTTTCTAACTTCTAACAATTTTAAAAATAAGATTTCCTAGAAAAGGGAAGGTTACTTTTAGAACAGTGTCGCGGGTCCCTGACAGACAGATGTTACATCCACACATGTGCGCTGTCTCGAGGGAGCGGCAGACGCCACTTTGAATAAGTAAGTAAACAACCTCCTTCTATGATATCTAATATTAATTTAATTATACAGTTTAATGGTCGAAGAGAAATCAATCCATAATGAAGTAAGGGTGAAATGGGTTGTGGTATTTTCATCTGAAGAGCCCTGGTACCACAGATTTCTCTCTCCAATAGATTTTCCAAATCTCCTTTTGTGTAATGTCCTGGTCTACCATTAGGGTTCCAAAAAATAATTTCTAATAGGCAAAGATTTAAAATATGTTTATCTATCCTTAACTAGGCAAAAACATTATTTCATATTATTCTTACTCTTAGGAAAAAAAAAAATCTAAAATTATATAGGAAAAAAAAAAAATTATATAAAAAAAATTACAAAAACTATTAATTAACTAAAAAAAATACTAACAACCTTTCAATTCTCTACCTGTTTGAAATAAAAGTGTATGGTTCTTTCTTTATCTCTTTCCTCTCTTTTACTAAAAAATAAATATATAATCATTATAAATCTCTTCTTTATTCCTATTTATTTTAAGAGTATGTCTAAATGACGGGTAAAAGCCGATGCTAAAAGACGTTACGTTGTTAAATCTTCTTTTCTTGTTAAATTTTCTTTTTATTTTTCAAAAATTTTTTTTTCTATCTAAAATAAAAACATATTATTCTAACATATAATTACTTTTATTACATTTTTCTCTCCTAAATGAGATATAAATATAATACATATAAAGAACTTTTTAATCTCATCTAACTTAAACACAAAAATAATTATCAACTTTTATCTTATATAATTAATTTAGATTTAGCTTGCTAATCTAATAGAATTTCCTTTTTATATATAAATATTACTATTATTAAAAGTTTTAAATATAGTTATATCAATATATAATTCCATCTTATCTCACTCTATAATATCAACTTTATTTAAATTATATTTAAGATTTAAAATTTTATTTGATAAACTTTATTATTTACATTTCATATATATATATATATATATATATGAATGTAACTACTAATAATTTGTTTTCTGGGTTTTACTGAATGGTTTATTTAGAGCGTTAACTCGATATTCTGAGCTACTTACTGATCGTTTCTCTTTTTCAAACAGTTCGGGTGCTCTCCTCCAGGGTGCGGTAGAAGTGGACTGTTAGCGGCTTTTGTGGCGGTCGAATCTTATGATTTAATGATTATTATAATATCGTAAACTAATTTGTATTCGAAATTACCTCTCTACCTAGTTAAATTAGAGTAGAGAAGTAGGTAGAGAATAATTGACGATAAGACCCACTGATTGGTTGAAGGAGGATTCTTCTTCTGTAAATAATTGTATTGATTTTCAAAATTGATTTTCAAAATTCTCGATTAATATATTTTGCAGTAAACATATTTCTACTGTATCGATGCCTCGCCAGAAGATTCGTGCTCATTACAATTATATATCATAGTTTGAAAAAGTTCGTGAAATTGTATTGAAAGAGGCTGGTTGGTCAAATCGGCTAATCACGCGACATCTGGGTCGAAGTGATGTGACACCAAGGGACACAACAGAATGGGAGGACATATAGATTGTCTTAACGGCTGTCGCAGCACCTGATTTGCGTCATCTACCATCCAACGTGTCACCGGCACACTAGTGTCGGAAATGACCATCAACAGACGACTGAGAGAGCTGAATCTAAGCGCTCGCCGATCGTTACGATGCCTACCCCTCACACCTGTACACCAAAAAGTTCAACTAAAGTGGGGTCGGGGGCGATAAATTTAAAACCGCGCAGGACGTATAGTCTTTAGTGACGAGTCCCATTTCTACTATGTCCAGACGACCGTCGAAAACGTGTCTGGAGACGTCCTGGACAGCGTGTGGATCCTGGCCTTACTTTCTTACACCACACAGGTCCACAACAGTGCGTTATGGTCTGGGATGCAATTTGATTTGATAATAGGTCCCCAGTGGTAGTCATTCCTGGCACCCTGGCAGAACCTTGGTACGCAGATGACCTTCTATGACTTGATTTGTCGCCGTTCCTTTCACATGGCCACGGGCTTACTTTTACTAGAGATTGTCTTCATTCTTTAAGAACTCATCCGTGGCCAGCAATGTTGCCTCATCTCTCACCCATAGAGCACATATGGGACATGATAGCAAGGCGATTGCAACCATCACGGAATGTTGACAATTTAAGTCCGACAGTTGGAGACAATTTGACAAGAAATCCCCCAGCACACCATCCGGAATCCTTATCAGTCCATGACACGCCGGGTGGTAGCCTGCATCCAGGCCAGTGAGAGGCAAGCGACATATGGACTTTCTCAATTTGTGACGATCAAACTCTGGAATGAAACAATTTATTATTCTGAATTTTAATCTTTTTCTCCTTTATATGTTCTTTACATACCCAGTCTGACAACTATTTATTTTTTGTTGTTGCTACAGAGTGTATTTCAAAATTAATTTTTCCAGACCATTCTTAAGTTGTCTTTTATTTCTTTCTTAAAGCGTGTTGTTATTCATATTTTCGATCACTCTTCCCTTCACAAACTTACATTTTCGTTATATTTGAAGGCTGATTACTATCCGATGTAAGTAAAAATTACTATATGCTAACGATTCTTTAATAATCTATTGTTTGTATATATATTCAGATTTTTTTCAAAGAATTTCTTCACAGTCCAATCTCTCCAAGAATAGATTTTATAAGCCAAGTCACGTGTTGAGTTTTCCAGCTGAATGAAATCCAAGCGTGCTATCGCTGAGATCAGAGCTAACCAGGAAGGTATTTGTGTTCCACAGTTCACTTCTCTTCTACTGTAGACTGATTGAAATTACACAGTTATGGAATGGCACACTTCCCTATAGACTCACTCAACTATATTCTATGTAGCGGCGTCGAAGTGAAGGTGGCTTGGGTCCCAGAGCTAACCAGGAAGATGAACTTGTTGTATTATATATCTTAACATATCTTTCGTTAAAACTATTATTTTTCTTCGTGTATATTCGTCTATGCATATACATTATAAATGATCGATTAAAGATTATATCAAACTCTTTCAAATCATTTCAAAAGCCACAAGACCAGTTTCAGAAAACTGAGAATCGTCCACCTAGAGACCATAGTTTCGGGATAATGGCCCTCTTGTGTCGTGGCTTTGTCACCAACCTGAATCCGCTAGTTTGCGGAGTTGGTAAATAGATGGTGCTTGGTGTTAGCGTTTATTTTGGAGAGAAAGCCGACTTTTTTTATTTTTATAGATCAATTTACTCCCGGTAAAATATATATCTATATGTTTTGACTATAAATTTAGCTTAGTCATTTTACCAGATAAACACCTTTTAGGCAGATTGTGAAGATTTCATTATATCCCTTGTGGATCTGATTGGATAAAGTCTACCTTAGGCTGACGAGGGCCATTATCTCGAAACCATGGTCTCTAGGTGAACGCTTCTCAGTCCGCCAAAGCTGGTAATATATTTCTTTTGACGGGAGAGGCCATATTAACGTTTATATATTGATTTATAAAGAGAAATTCCACTTTTTGATCGCCAAAATAGGCGCTAAAACTGAGCGCTATATATTAATAGTCTCTATAAAATATCAGATTAGTGACAAAGCTACAACTCAAGCTTTGACAAATAATTAACGTCCAAACCATTGCTTCGAGCTGATGGCCTACGTTAGTCGAGAGGAAGAATTGATATAATGAAATCCAAAAGAAATGTATGAAATATTCAAATTATTCCGATAGATGGCACTAAGTTTAAGCGTCTATTTTGGCGAGAGAATAGCCTTTCTTTATTATACCTTGATAATGGTTAGCGTTCAACTCCAACCGAAATATTAGCAAAAAACAACAAAAAAACTTTTTAAATCCAAAATATATGCATTTTTATAAATCAAAAATATATTAATATATATTTTTAATTAAAAAGGTAAATTATATTTTAAAATTACAGAATATTTTCTCAAAATGAGTTTCTTTTTATTACAAAACGCTAGCTTACAAGTGATAATCGCTCTTCAACGGGCTTAATAAAACATCGACTATATCCTAAAAGAAATATTTACAAAAACATACGCACGCAGCGTGGATATTTCTTGTAAGATATAGTCGATGTTTTATTAAGTCCGTTGAAGAGCGATTATCGCTTGAAAGCTAGCGTTTTGTAATAAAAAGAAACTCATTGTGAGAAAATACTTTGTAATTTTAAAACTTTTTTCACAGTTTTATCATGAATATAAAAAAGACATATATTGGATCAAAATATCATTTATTTTACCAATATTTCAGTTGGATGAACGCCAACCTTTATCAAGGTGTTATAACATTTTAATGTGTGTAAACAACAAACTCAGCGCTTGTTGACACACATTAATATGTTATTATACCTTGATAAAGGTTGGCGTTCAGCCAATTGTAATATTGGTAAAATAAATGATATTTTGATCCAATATATGTTAACACAAAGCAATAGCGCGCCATCTATACATATAAAATAAAAGGATTTAAAAGCGCGAATGTTTCTTTTATACATAAAACGAACTTCTACTATCCTTACTGCGATGAAAAAATATATATGTCTTTTTAATTATTTTTTTTTATGGATTGCTCTATTTTTAAATATATATATATTTAAATAAAGGACGCTTTTGCATCTAGAATGATCATTTAAGAACTGTATCAATATGTCTTAATCATTTCACTACCTGAATTTCTTTTTTTTTTTTACTCTCCTTTTTTTCATACACATATTTAAATATTCCTTTTATATTACTCTATTTAATTCAGAAGAGAGATTTTTCATTTTTCAAGAAATGAAAACGTGTTAGATTACAAATATACGTGTATGAAACAAATTAAAGAAGTTGTTCATCTAAAATACAAAGAAGAAGTTTAAACAACACACACTTTCGTAAAAATGAAATTGGTGAAAGTCAAACCAAATTTATTTTTAGCAATTATATAAATAGATATATTGTATTGAGAGTAAAAGGGAAGTTTGGGAACCAGCAAACTTTCTATAGCAAGAGGGAAAATCTGGAATTAGCCCCCAGTGTAGAAAGGGAAAAGAAGAAAAAAAAAAATGAGGAAAGAGCAACAAGCAGTGAAGGTGGCAGGAAGATCTGACCCAGGATGTGGAGGAAAGTGGATCAACTTTCACTGGAAAATTTCTCTCTCATCTGCTACCTACTTCTGGCTATAAATTCAATTTTATTCGAGAAAAACACTAATTTTTGCAATATAATTGAAATATAAAGTTTATTAGATATAATGAATTAGCATGCCATCTATAATTGTAACTATTTTGCGAGATTTTTATTTATTCTTATTTTTAATCTTTTTAAACAACTTTCCTCCCTCTTATTGTTCAATTTGCAATGAAAAAATATGGGTAGAGACTGACTCATTACTGACTCATATATATATTATACCTGGTAATACCAGTTTAATCTGCCATTATTTAACTTTTAAACTAGTGAAACTGCTTGAAGGGTTCACAAATGATGAGCCAAACTCCAATTTTGTTTTCTTTGTGATAAGGACACAAGGAATGGACATTGAGCATTTATGCCTAACTAGCCTTGTATGAATTGTTTGTTGAAAATATATCTCTATAGTTAGATTTAATACAATGCCCTAGATTCCCCCTACAGTGTTGCATATATAAACAGAATCTTCCAATACAGTATTAGAGTTCTAAAAAGTGGTTTGATAGATTAAATTAGCGAAACCGCTGTTAGGGTTCATCACTGATGAGCCGCAAGCTCTCCCAATATTTTCTATTGCAGTGTAGGGAGAGAAGAAATTTCAAATAAATGTACTTGTATTTTAACAATTACTCCGCAAAAGTTTTTTTTTTTTATAATTTATTTTTATTGGCAAGATTTCGAGTTAAAGTACTCTTCACTGGCGATCTCAGGGGGAAACGCCTGTGAAGAGTACTTTAACTTGAAAACTTACCAATAATAATAAATTAGAACAGAAAATTTTTGTGGAGTAGTTGATCAAATTGTGTCTTACTTGGAAAAGAATAATTAGTGAAAAATAGTTTTATCTCTTATATATAAAGTAGTTTGTATAATGTAGTTTGTGCGTTATTACCTTATGTTTAATATACAAATTTTGATAAATTTCTCAATGACTTCTCGCGACCTCATGCCTCTCAACATCATCAAATATTTAACCAATGTTTCAATTCATTTGGTGTAATATTATTGGAAGTTTTGTTATAGGTAGAGGTTTGGTATAACAAAAAATAAGGAGGAATATATAAATGGATATTATCCTTCTTTTTTTTCCTACCAAAAACTTCTATAACACATCTTTCAATAGTATTAGATCAAATGAAATGAACCCTTAATTTAATTCAGAGATAACATATATTCAAAACCAAAATATTTACTCTACAAAATATCAATAGCATAGAAACCTATTTAAGTCATTTTAATGGAAAATTTCATCGATATCCAATACAAATTTCTTAAACTTTGAAAGAGTAAGTTTTCCTTTAGAAACAAATATTTTGGCTCAAACCGTTGTCAATCGAGCACCACTTGCTTCGCCTCAAATTCAATCGTTAGAAAACGAATTAAATTGACTTTAACTTAAGTAATTAAATATATATATGTGATGATGAGTTGCTGTCGACTTATCTGTGATGAGATCCTGTCGACTCATGTAATGAGATGAGAATTCCAGTAGCTTTTGTAGAGATCCTGTCGACCACTGAAATAAAAGTTGAAGTCCTGGTAGCTCTTGTTGTACTGTGTTGACCAAGAGGAACAGTCAGGGTGTAGAGTTTTCCAATACCTCTCTGCACCTTGGAAGACCTTTAAAAGTTCTCACAAAATACAGGCAGTCGTGGTCGAGGCAGAGTGGAAAGCTGGGGATATCCACACAAAAAACGAAGACACAGTTACACTAAGAAAGTTCCGTTAACAGATAAAAGCTGAGCTAGAAGCGAAAGATGGAGACATAGAAGTTTCTTACTCGTCTACATGATAGTTGAGATCGACATAAGGTACGACCGACGTGAGCTGACGCTAAGGGTGAACTAAACTCAACTGACTGAACTGTACTGAGCTGTCAAGCCACTGTAAGGTGATGATTTATAGGTTAAAGACGGGGTGACCTTATGTGACAGAGGCGTTTGAGAAAGGGCGCCTTTACCTGTCCAGGTGTGAGAGGGGTCTCTGCATTCCACCACATGTGACAGTGTGGGTGGCCTGTCGTGGGAACTGTGAATCTACCTGATTTATGACTCCCATCTTTAGACTCTGTTGTTTTGGCAATTCTATGCTCGATCTCTGCTTTAGCTCAACTATTAAATCTATTACAGATTTTATTTATTTATCCACTTTGTACAAATTACATTACATAGGTGATGCAATGACACAGATTAATCATGCGCATAATTATTTATAGATGTGTCTCTATATACAACATGACAATCTTGTTATAAGTTATCTACACAATATGAGGTTGTTGTTTTAAAATACCATAGATGGGCCCCGGGAGTGAAAGGGTTTATCCGGGTTTAGGCGGGTAAAGCCTCTCTAACACAGGTAAGTAATTAAAATTTCTTTTAATTAATTTAAACTGTGAGGGTTAAAAAGGCTATAACAAGATGATATTTGTTGGATATATAAAAGTGAAATAAAAATGACATTGTGTTTGATTAACAAAAAAAGATGATTAAAATAAAATGATGACATAAAAATTCACATTCTAAGAGAATATTGGTGGGCGTTGGACAGGGTTAGTAGTTAAAGAATAAGCAATTGTGAGATTTACACATGCAATCAAATACTTAGGTCCAGGTGCAAAGCGAGGATATGGACTTGAGCGTCTTCCTAGGCAATGTTTCACCTGTGATCCTGTATAGGGTAACAGTGCTTTGTCACAATTGTAGTGTTATTGGGTTGAAAAGTTGTTGAAGAATATGTAATTGTTAGAAGTGCCCATGTAAACCAAATACTCAGATCCAGGTGCAAAGCGAGGATATAGACTTGAGCTGTCTTCCTTGGCAATGTTTCACTTGCGATCCTATATAAGGGTTACAGTGTTTTGTCACAATTTTAGGATTATTGGGTTAAAAGTTGTTGAAGAAAAGTTGCTTATTAATATGATTGAGAAAGGAGTGAAATAGAGCCATGCGATAAGTAGAATTGTAGCGACAGTAGGTGATCTGACTTGACTCGAAATCAAAGGTTGAATGTGGTCCGCTAGAGCTGAAAAAAAAAGTTGAAAGTTGAAAAAAGTGAACGCTTTGTGTATGCGTTGGTGATTTGCTCTGCGGATGAAATGAAATAAACTCTTGAAGCTTGTTCAGACCAGAAGTTTGGATTGGTAAGTCTGGGGAACGGTGTTCAAGGAGTTTGTTGAGTTACGAAATCAAAAAATAAATTGTCAAGCAGTGCTGTCGTTTTTCTACTTTGATGTGACGCAATGACTGAAAAGATAGTGATGAAAAATATAGGGGATTGGTTAAAGAATATGATTGTTGAAAACGATTGTTGTAGATGCCCGATAGTGGATGATAAACTTTGTCAGATAATAAAGGTATTTAAACAAATAAAATATAGTGAAAAGAAATATAGAAATATGATTGCGGGTACAAAAAGTGTAAGTGGACAAAATTAAACCTGTAATATATAAAATATATAATAAATAATAAAATAAAAATAATTTTTGAAACAATTAGATGTTTTACAATACTAAAATAATATCATGAAATATAAAAGTAAATTTGATTAAAGGTTTTTTTTTTTTTTTTTTTAAATGTTGGATTAAAAAATTTGTTTATATAATTGAAAGGTAAGAATAAGAATAATTATTCAAGATTTTATACAAAATTTATAATATAATTGAAGGTTATTAATGATTGGATAAATTTTAAGTAGTGTAAAATTGAACAAAAATTGTCTCTTTTGACGAAAAGTTACAGTGTGGTGTGTGACTAGATTATATCCCTTTGGTAACATCGGTGTTACTATGACTCTGAAAATGGGAATATGTGAAATGATCTTTTCGTTTGTCCTCAATGCTGGTATGTAGAGAATGATTTCTCTTTCGCGCGTTAAAAAGTCTATATAAGACTTAACCAAATTGTTTTAATTGGTGTTATCAATTAACATGTAAAATGTTTAAAGTATGTTGTGTTGTGATATCTCGTTGGTGAGATTTGTGAGATTCTCGAGGAAATCTAAATGAGTAGTGTGACACATGTGTTCAAAATGGCGTCATGAAGCTAGCGGTCAAGAAGATCTGCCTTGAGGGGGAAGAGAGGGCATGTCCAAAGATATTCTCAAAAGATAGTAGTGACCAAGGGAGTGGCGTCAAAAAGGGCGTCCACTTCCTTTTTTTTTTCACGGAAATTCTATTTTTGGGGTGGTCACACGTGCGGGGTGTTTATTCTCTGTCTTACTTGAAACTGATTTTCTCTCTCTTCTTTTGTTGAAGTTTGGCAATTTTCTTGCCTATTTGAAAATATAGTTTTCTCGATGTTCGTAAGTGTTGTGTCTCGAAATCAGTTTAGACTTAGTAAAATTGTTATACGATGATTTAAGGCTAGAAGTGAGTGAAAGATATGACTTTTCGACGTGGACACGCTTTGAGATGAGAAGTGTCACAGGCGTGAAGGGCGTCTTTGGCCTGAAAAGTGAGAAAAGTTTTGTTGTGTTGCCTTGTGACACTTGTGAAGTGAATTGAATGGAAAGGTGTCACGTGAAATCATAGTTTGGTACAAAATCAAACCTGTTTCACCATAAATAACAAATTTAATAAAGTCATGGGTGATGGTTGTATGAAACACATCGAGAATTTTTGACTGTTAGTGGATATGGCATGCTTAATGTGAAATTTTTTTTATTGTGGCGACGATATAGAGCTAAGTGGAGCTCGAAATTGGATTTGTGTGTTGAGTCGCGCACTAATAAGTGTTGCCAATTTGAGATAGTGATGCGAGGGTGTTGTAAGGTTTTTTGAAAGAAATGTGTTGATGACCAATCATGCATGTAAAAAGGAACAGACGAGGGAGTGTATCTAAGTTAGAATAAAATGTTGTTAATAAGCTTGGTAGGTTGTGTCCTAATTTAGCTACTGGCGATGAAGTGGAGGGAATCTTTATTTTCAACTTGTTTTGGGAAAGATAGTTGTTTTCCCTAGTGGTGTTTTTGAAGATATTGTATCTTCCGATTTTTGCAATTAAAAAAAAATGTGTTTCACCTACGTTAATTTATATTTAAAAATTGATATTTTTGATCGTTGATTATGGTAGCGTGAAAATGTTCCTTGTAAAAAGGCAATGCCGTGATAGTGACAAAAATAATTTGAATTGGACGCTTACTTAAAATGGTGAACATTACCAAATTTTAAGAATTGATAAAGATATTGGTCTTTTGATATAAAGATAACTAATAAGTAAAACAAAAATAAGTTGAGAATTATGATGAATGAGATTTTTAAAAAAATAATAATAATGAATTTTTTTTTTTCAAGTCGTAGCTTTGGATAATGCCATTTTAGGTAAATTTAGGAAAGGCATGTAAGATTAGTAAATTAGTAAAAATGCGTGATGGGCGAATTTTTTTTTTTGAGTAAAATTGAGAGTAATAACTTGAAATTTATAATCTGATTAAAAATTAAAGTAAATTTGATCAATGAGAATGTGAAAGTTTTAGAAATTGAATTAAAAAATGGTATAAAAAAGGCAAAAATTGATTTTAAAATGCTTAAAGTGAAAATATAAATACAAAACCCATAGGGAATCAAGTTTTGAACCTGAGGATAAAGTTAAGGTAGGTTTTTTTTAAAAAACTTACAGTTGTGTGAAAGTTCAGTCAGGAAACTTGGTCTTGGCTTGTATTCCTGCTGACGTTGAAGACGCTCCATGTAGAGCTTGTAGACGCTTGTAGCTTCTGTTAAGTTGAGTGTGGCTTGTTGCCTTGAGCATTGTCTCGACGATGTCAAGTCGAAGGTGTGGAACTTGTCACAGGGTTTGGGCCACATCGCTGCTCGGTTTCCATGACTTGCGGGAATATCGGGGCTGTCGTTGGCGCGGTCAGCTTGCTCCCGACGTTGGCGATCGGTTAGCGGGTATGCGGAAGTCCGTTGGGGCGGCGTTTCTTCCGTAAATATCTTGGGGATAGATTGCTTGGACGTTTCGTTGGAATGGTCGGGCTTGTTCCTCCATCTTCGCTCTTTCTCGCTTCCTATCTGAACGGTCTTCTTACCTCTTCGTTGTGTCATCCTTCGTTTTGGTGATCCTGTCGACTTAAATGTGATGATGAGTTGCTGTCGACTTATCTGTGATGAGATCCTGTTGACTCATGTAATGAGATGAGAATTCCAGTAGCTTTTGTAGAGATCCTGTCGACCACTGAAATAAAAGTTGAAGTCCTGGTAGCTCTACACAGTTACACTAAGAAAGTTCCGTTAACAGATAAAAGCTGAGCTAGAAGCGAAAGATGGAGACATAGAAGTTTCTTACTCGTCTACATGATAGTTGAGATCGACATAAGGTACGACCGACGTGAGCTGACGCTAAGGGTGAACTAAACTCAACTGACTGAACTGTACTGAGCTGTCAAGCCACTGTAAGGTGATGATTTATAGGTTAAAGACGGGGTGACCTTATGTGACAGAGGCGTTTGAGAAAGGGCGCCTTTACCTGTCCAGGTGTGAGAGGGGTCTCTGCATTCCACCACATGTGACAGTGTGGGTGGCCTGTCGTGGGAACTGTGAATCTACCTGATTTATGACTCCCATCTTTAGACTCTGTTGTTTTGGCAATTCTATGCTCGATCTCTGCTTTAGCTCAACTATTAAATCTATTACAGATTTTATTTATTTATCCACTTTGTACAAATTACATTACATAGGTGATGCAATGACACAGATTAATCATGCGCATAATTATTTATAGATGTGTCTCTATATACAACATGACAATCTTGTTATAAGTTATCTACACAATATGAGGTTGTTGTTTTAAAATACCATATATATATATATAAATTTGTCCCAAAAGTTCGTGTTTTTCCTAAAACGTTTTTCTTATAGTACTTGGCGAATAATATTATTACGGCGAATACATAATAATACATCTTTAATTAAAAAGGCATATATTGGATCAAAAAAATTATTTATTTTACCAATATTTCAGCTGGCTGAACGCCAACCTTTATCAAGGTGTTATAACATTTTAAAGTGTGTCAACAACTGTCAACACACTTTAAAATGTTATAACACCTTGATAAAGGTTGGCGTTCAGCCAGCTGAAATATTGGTAAAATAAATAATTTTTTTGATCCAGTATATGCCTTTTTAATTAAAGATTTATCTATGGATTGCTCTATTTTCAAAATAATAATACATAATACAATTACTTTATACATAATAAAAATACATTATACATAACAGCAAATAATAATATGGCTAATAATATTGGTATTTCAATTTTTTTGCAAGTGTTTACGAACTTTGGGACAACCTTGTATTAGAGAAAAATAAGGGTTTTCATATTCCAAGGCGTTATTTCGGGAGTTCTCGGATCCGAGTCCCGTATTGATAACAATGGGGTTAGTTAGATTAAGTTTATAGACAAGAATCTACGTCTCTAAATCTTCCAGCGATTTATATATAGCAGTATATAAACAAGAGACGCAAACTATCACAATACAATCTCTAAAAAAGATGGTAGAACTAATTACAGAGAAAAATAAGTAGAAAATTGTCTCTATAAGGAAAAATATCTAAGGGAGCGGATTGTCTAGGAATGTCCAAAAACTTGGTTTAAACAGGCAATATCCACAAAATCAAGCAGTAAGAGGTGACCTTGTTGCAAAAAAGGATCGAATTTTTTCCTTTAGAATTGGGAATAGAATTTAATGGTGGTAAGTGGTGGTTTGAGAAGTACAAAAAAAAAAAAATAGCTAAAAAGAACTAAAAGTTCAATTAGGGATAAATGGAAGACTTCAGGACTCAATGATACAAGTATATCTCTCTCTTGTATTTTTATTTATATTTATACTTGTATCTTGGACAAATCTTCTTTATCTCTTCTCTTGTCTATTCCAATATTGAATTTATAATTGTGTGATGAAATCTTTCTATTTTATAAATTGGTCCCAAATAAAACTTTTGTGTTCAAAAATTAGGGAAAAAAAGGGTGAAGGTAAATAAACTTCTGAAGCAAATGAATCATCGCATGGTTTTTTCCAATATAGATGGCGGTGAAAACTTTGCTTGATGATTACATTTTTTTTTCATTTCAACACACAAAACGCAATATCCCGGCTAGGGATAATTGCGTCGATTTACATTTTTAAAAACAGAAACAGTTATAAACATGTTATACAAGAAAAAGTAATCAAAAATAAAAAGAGAAACAGTAATATATAATAGGAACCTGAACCTTTCAGGTTAGAAAGATAATCATAAATATATATTTACAAATATAGTTTAATCTATGATAATTCTCTCTCTGCTATTTACAAATTGATATAGATCTACAACATTGTCTGTTGTCTAGCGGTGAAGAAGAGAGGACATTCCAGCAGTAGGTGTCTCGATTACATGCAAATTAAGAATAAACCGCAGGTTTTCTTCATGTTTTAAAACAAAGTACCGTTCTATATTAGCTTTTCAATAAAAATACTATTTTTTAAAGTATTAAATTAATATAAAATCAATCATACGTTATATAAAAATAAATTTGGGGTATTGGTAAAAAGGTTTTGTTTGTGAAACATACTTTATATATACTTTTCTAACAAGAGAATTGTCGGATCCCCTTGGGGATGGAAGCTGCTATATATCGAGCAACACAATTCTGTCAACTCTATGGAGGTAGGTGGAAGGATGGTCTGAACCGTTGGGTTTCGGCCGCTACGACCCAGGATTGAATCACTCATTGGACACTTTTTTTCTAATAAAAATAAAAATAAAAACACTCCAATGGCTCCCGATTATTTAAAAATTCCAACTTACCAGTGATATCAAGTAATCAAACTGGGCTCTGTCATATTTGTAAATGCAAAAGTCAAACTGCTTTTCACATGCGTAGACATGTAGTGCACTTACAGTAAAAGCAGTCGCTATCTTCTACCCACCATGATTATCATGGTTGTAGAACGAAATTTGCCAATTATACCGCAAATGTTTCAAAGGAAAAACAGGGTAACGTGGTAAGATTCTTTAATGGAACATGGCGAGCTTTCAGGCAGCAACTGCCCTTCTTCAGGTCTTATACAAGTGTATACAAAGAAGTGCCATATTTATAAGCAAAAATATTTACATATATACGCGCAAGGAAATAAGGAATTTTACATACTGAAGATTGGAAAGGGGAATTTGCATATTTACAAATAAAACAAACTCTGTTCTTTTGAACGAAAACTCCTTACTCTTCTCACAATTCATCCTATCATCTTCATCCCTAAGGTTAGATATAATCGTTATTTCTCCTTAAAATAAATTACGATTTTTCGTTGCGGTATAATTGTCAAATTTCGTTCTACAATCATAAGCCGCATTATATTGTATTATAAATCATGGTCTGTACCACATGTACTATGGATAATAATAAAAGAAGTCTGAATATATCTAGTGCATGTGAAAACTATATGAAAATTTCATGTGCATGTGGAAATCGTTCGATTTCTCCAGTTTCCGCACACAAAACTTTCGCCACGTTTCTAACCAGCTCGTTGCTGATATTATCTTTCAGACATTTGATTCTTATCTTCACCATTTTATCTAATTTTTATGTTTTCCTTTAGCACTCTATATAATATGTACATTACATAGGTTTTCAAGACGCACATTAAAATATTATGTTTCTTGAATAAAATAAATAGATTAAATTTTTATATTGCTATTCTAATTATGTTTAAAAGTAGAATTCTGACTTAGTTGCGTTCGCTTCTATCAATTTTGTAAATAAAATTCTTATTGAATATAAGGCGATATAATGTTCCACATATATAAAAAATAGAAAATTCCATTTCTTAGAAAATTCCATAAGCACGAATGTTTCTTTTAAATATAAAACAAACTTCAACTATAAGGACAGTAAAGACAGTAGAAGTTTTTTTTTACTTATCCTTTTATTAGTCTAAATTAGACAAGATCTTGGAGGTCGTGGTATAAGTTTGTTTTATGTTTCAGTGATGCGCTAACTTATGCACGGTGGATTCTGTGGCCACTGGACATGCGTCGGACCAGTAGGCTGTTTGGTTCTGCGCTGCCTGGAGTATATGAGCTCCATCTATGCTTATTTCCTGTGGTGAATCTGTATAAGACCGGTGGTCTTAAAATTTCTGTATTTGTGTGTGTTTTATGTTTAAAAGAAACATTCGTGCTTTTGAAATTTCTTATTGTTCACATATTGTGTATATATATTACTAATTTTTATTTAATTTATAAATTTTATTTGTTATTTTTTTTTATTTCAATTTAAAGCGTTATGTCCCCATAGGGAAACTAACGCTGTCATACATGTATGCCTTTACATTTGTCTATACATATATATACAATACTTTTAGGCCGTGAATAGAATAGTCATATGATGCTAACAATGAGAAAGAGAGAAAAAACGAGAAAAAAGAACTGTGTACAAAAGGAAGAAGTGTCTGGCAATATGTACAATAAGCATAATATAAATTATCAGTTTCTTAAAATATATTTGTTGCTATATAATTTAAAATATATCTACAAAAGGTATTGCATTTAATATACATTTCTTTACTGGAAATAAAAATACTTGGATCTGTTACTATTATGTGTATATGATTTTTTATGAATTTCATTATCTCTGTATGTTCTCGTTTTTTGTCATATGTATTTTCACTGTTAATAAGTTCCCATACAAGGAGATAAATGAATGCTCAAAAAACTATTTATTGTAATTAACTACTTATTGTATACAATATAAATGCAAAAGCTATCATTGAGTACATTCCCATATACTTAACGAATGAAGATATTAAGACGTGAATGTTTCTTTTCATAAATAAACAAACTTCTACTGTCCTCACTTCGAAGAAAAAATATTGGGATATTTTTCATCGCAGTAAGGACAGTAGAAGTTTGATTTATTTGTGAAAAGAAACATTCACGTCTTAATATCTTCATTCGTTATTTAAAGATGGCGCGTTATTGCTTTGTATTTTAATTCCCCTATACTGTTTGTCTCTGCGTTTAATAGATTGTGTTCAATTTATGAAATATCTATTGATATTTCAAAATTCAATAGTTTATCACAGAAGCTAAAAGTTAAATCTCCGTTAAGGTCTGTGAGCTAAAGGAAAAATCGCTAGAAACTTGCCGAAAGGTTTATGTTGGTCAATTTGCGATTCAAATACTTTCCTTAAAATACCATTTACCCGGAGTTGGGCTATATACATTTCAGAATTAGAACAATCTCCAAATTTTATAAAAATTTATTTTCCTATCATTTAGTTTCGTCAATTAGAGATATAAGCACATTCTGCCTTCAAAGTTTTATTCCGGAACTTTGGGCGACCCAGAGTGTTGCCCTTTTTTAAGGTAAAAAACTTAGCACACAAAAAGTTGACTTTAACTTTTGGCTGACTTCAAAACGTCGTTAATAAAATTTTGAAAGTTTGTTTGTTTCTATTTTTAATTGATCAGAAGCTAACACCTATAATAACGACAATATGTATATAGTTTTATCTCATCCGATGTATTAATCTCTGAGATCAGCCAAGAGCCTGGGCTCAAGGATCCCGAAGCAGACCACTGTCCTCAATGCCCTCGAGCCTTCCGTGCTGCCACTTTCTCACGTAGATTTCCTTCTTTCAAACTCTCGGTGTTTACAAACCTTAATCCTTTCTGCTGGAGATTTTTGTTGATTTACTTTACTTCACACGTTGCTATGATCTTTAACTACAACTAACTTTCAAAATAAGTTTTATGATAAATGTGGCAATATTTATATATTTTATATCGTCATTTATATTGTAACGTAGAAAATTAGGAAAGACAAACTTCAGAATGACTTAGACATTTATTTGATGTAAAAACAAATTAAAACTAATAGCAGAGAGGCAATGAGAAAAACTTTACAGTATATCAAAATACAAATATCGAAATTAAAAAATCTTATAGAATAATAAATAATCTGCTACCATATACATGTATTACATTGTTATACTAGGTGTGTTGCAGTCTGGAAATTTCTTTAGCCTTAAAAATGTGAATAGTAAGACAACTCTCTTATCAGGTAGCGCGTCAAAACTTATTATTTCTCACCTTAATGTTTGAAGAGTGTGTAGTCCAAATGTTGAAAAATATAAATAATTTTATAATATATATAGTCTGTTCATAAAATTAAATAAAAATCAATTTAAAATTAATAAATAAAATATATGAAAACTAATATTGAAAGTTATTGTGGAAATACATATATTAACAATCAACCACTATACAATACTTCCCCGTCTTCAGAGATTGTCCCGTCCTCGTGAATGACCTCATCAACAATTCTTTCAAAATAAGGTTTGAGTTCGAGACAAGAACTATCAGTGGGTCAGGATTATTTTGCGGTTCGATTAGGTAATTAACGTCAGCAAGCTTCTTTAATATCCCATATGAGCCAAAATATTTTCTCAGTTGTTTTTCATTTTCCTATTTTTTCTAACTTTTTATATCCAAATTGTCGCTGATTTGTAGATTATCTCATTGTGTTTTTCATAGTTTCTTTCCTGGGTCTTCTCTCTCTCTGGTCCTTGCTATTTATTCAAGTAAATTTCTATATATTCGTCGTAACCATTCATGTTACTGTCCACCGAGATATTTCCGTCGTCAAAGAGGGACATGGGCTGTCTCCTAAACAAAAAGAAAAAAGGAGAGTAGCCTGTGGTTTCTTGAAACCTAATATTGTACGTGTGGGTGATAAAAGGGAGGATTTCGTCCCAGTTTTTTTTTCTGGTCTGTGTTCACATACATGCTAATGTTGTTGATTGAAGTTCTATTTAGCCGTTCCGTTAGTTTATTAATCTGGAGATGGGAACTTGTGTAAGTTTTTAATCTTACACATTTTCATGACTCCCTTTATCAAATTGCTAATGAATTGTGAACCTCTGTCTTTTAAGGTTAGATACCTTAGAGATCCGTGGCATAAAAAAAGTTCGATTAAAATTTTGAGATTTCTTTTGGTATTGCTTCAGAGACTGCCTTTGTTTCTCTCAAAATACTTGGTTTAATTATCTGTCAGCACTATTATCCATTTTTTCCATTCTTTTCTTTAATGGGAAGGAACCAACAAAGTCAATTCCGATTCTTTCAAAGGGGTGAATAGCTGGGGGAATAGGTTGTTTTAGTCCAGAATACAACTGATTTGAACCTTTTCTACTTTGAAAAATAACACATGTGTCTTAACAAATTATGAAACATATATCAGTATTGAAAAAGCCAATAGTATTTTTCCTCATTCGATGTGTGGTTCTGGCGACACCCAGATGGCCACTTAGCATGCGGTTTTGGTATTCCATCATATTTTCTCTCAATCTATTTTCTTTGGGACCACAAGTACGCACATTCTGATTTAAGGGTTTGAAATTGTCTTATAGACATCCATTATCCTCTGGAGGATGTGGTGAGGATCCACCACAAGCCATTCTCTTCCCATTAGATCATAATTATTTTGTAGAGAATATAATCAATTATCAGAAAAAAACTTGTTTGAAGTCTCTTGTTGTATATCCGTGATCTTTATGAGACACTTATCTTTCATTTGTTCCTAGCCAAAATGTAAGGCCCCTATGCTGGGAATATTTTCATCTACGTTGTTCACTGATGAGTCAGGCTCTCCCAATATTTTTATATCATAATATGATCAATACGAAATAGATTTATTTGATTAATATAAAAAATCACCAAATCTAGAATTTTAGTATATTTTTGATATATATATATAGGATTTTATTTATATTGAGACGTTACAAAAAAAAAAAAAACAATTTTCAATTGTACATAAATTCCTTTGGGGTGTTATTTTAATTTTTCATATGTTTATTTTCAATTTATTTTTCTCATTCATTAAAAGTCAATGATGTACATGCAAAATTAGTAAAAACTCAATAAAAACGATATGTAAAAATTGATATAAACAAATGGCTTGTAAACAAAGGCGGCAATAAAATGAGTTGAGGTAAAATGTCTATTCCATTAACAAACATTTCACTTTTAAAATAATGAACTTTAAAATTAAAGTTTTACAAAACAGAAAATTAGCGTTTTAAAATAAAAACGTGGCATTTGGCGCAGTCGAAAAGGATACGGGAAAAAAAATGGCGGAAAATCCAAACAACCGGTTGCAAAAATTCAACGGCTCGAAGTCGGTAATTAGGCCTGAGTCATGGATTAAATTATATGATTTTGAAAATAATTCTTTAAAAGAAGATGAAAAAATCAAAAATCTTATGTACTACTTGACAGATTCAGCACTTGAATGGTATGCAGACGAGATTATTTCAAATCCTGCAATAAAAAGATGGGAAGTTGTAAAGGAAAAGTTGATTCAAAGATTTGGTTCATACAACGCAAATCCAATTGTCTCAGCATCACATCGAAGATTAAAACGAGAAGAATCAATAGAAAATTATTTTCAAGATAAAATTCGCCTGTTAAATCAAACCCATCTAACGAAGGAGGAAAAAATTCATTTATTAACAGACGGACTTCCAAATGATTGGAAAGATTTAATTGTGGCTGCACAGCCAACTGACGCCACAAAATGGTTTCATATCGCAGCTTCAATTGAACAAAATAGGGCTTCAATTCAGTTTAAGCCTAAAAAAAAATACATCTCGCGACAAAAAATAATGATAATAGAAAAAATGTTTGCCCATTCTGGTGTCCAATATGTTCGAGAAAGGGAATAAAAATTAAACATTGGGTCACAGATTGTGAGGATTATGATCCTAATTATAAAAAGGATAGGCCTAATCAAAACACTTCAGTGAAACAAGTATGCGGAGCCCCGGAATTGTTGAATGTAAGTACTTTGACAAATACCCCTACACAAGGAGCTTTCAAGCTTATCAACATAAGTGTTGAAGTAAATGGAATTCCTGCGCAAGCATTTGTGGATACTGGAGCAACAGTATCAATATTCAATTGGCGATGGTTCAAGCGAACCCGTCTTCAACTTCAACCAAATTCAGACATTCACATCAGCCAAGCGGATGGTGTTACCAGGACATGTGGAAGCCTTCAGACCAAGGTAAGAATAGATAAACTAATTAAACCTGTAACTCTCCATGTAATGAAGAACTTTAAATATCCACTCTTGATCGGATTAGATGTTGCATCTCTTTTTAATCTTTTAATAGATGTCAAAGACAAAACAATTTACACCAAATTTGATGGATTACAAAATCCAATTCTTGTAAATCATCTAGAAGAGATAAGAGAACATGAATTAAAAAAAAATACTTGAACACAATAGGAATGTATTTTGTCAGCATGCCATTGATTTGGGAAAAGTAGCTATACAACATAAGATCATCACGAAAAGTGAACAACCAATTTCTCTTAGACCCTATCGTCGTCCTCTAAAAGAGTATGAAGAGATAGCTGAACAAGTTAAAGAACTTCTCGAACACAAGTTAATAAGAACTTCAGATTCTCCTTGGGCATTTCCGGTTGTTATGGTTCCCAAGAAGGATGGAAATAAAAGGATGTGCATTGATTACAGACGTCTTAATGAGATCACGCTGGATGACAGGCAACCCCTACCTCACATACAGGACATGTTTGATCGATTGCATGGATCCAGATTCTTCTCTACCCTTGATGTTGCATGCGGTTATTGGCAGATCGAAATGGACCCGCAATCTATTCAAAAAACTGCATTCGTCACAAACGATGGTCATTATGAGTTTTTAGTGATGCCATTTGGTTTAAAAAATGCTGCTTCAACGTTTCAAAGGATAATCCAACATATTCTAGGTGAATTATTATGGAAAGGAACTTGCTCTTTCCAAGATGACATATTGGTGTACACGAAAACATGGCAAGAGCACATAGAGCTTCTTAGTGAAGTTTTTGACAAATTAAGACAGTACAACATGAAATTAAAATTGTCGAAATGTATTTTTGGAAGAACTGAAGTAAAATACCTCGGACATATCATCAGTCACAATCAATTAAAACCTGATCCAGGAAAAGTAAAATCTATTCAAGACTTTCCAAGACCTGATACTGTAAAGAAAGTTCGTCAGTTAATGGGATTGGCAAATTATTACAGAAAATTTGTGAAGGACTTTTCTAAAATTTCATTCCCCTTGGTTCGACTCACTCGGAAGAATCAGCCCTTCATCTGGAATGAGGAAGTAGAGGAGTCGTTCGCTAAACTTAAAATGGCACTATCTACAAAACCTGTCCTTGCTATTTACAACCCGGACTACCCCTCTAAAGTTTATACAGATGCCTCCAAATATGGAATTGGAGCAATCCTAACACAAATTGGTCCAGACAATGAGGAACATGTAATTGCTTATTACTCCAAAACACTGCAACCACACTCAAGAGAATTATTCTGCTTATGAGATGGAATGCCTAGCCGTGATACAAGCAACTGATCACTTTCATGTATACATAGAAAACCAACCATTTGAAATCATCACTGATCATGCGGCGCTCCAATGGCTTTTCACCATGAAGAAACCGAAACCTAAGTATTTTAGATGGATTCTTAGTTTATCCTCGAAATCATGTAACATCGTTCATCGTTCTGGAAAGCAACAAGCTCATGTTGACGCCTTATCAAGACTCCCAGTTGTTAACATTGCAACTCAAGAACTTCAAGAACACCAGCAAAATTCAGATTTGAGTTTCTTGAAAAATTCCCACACTCACGACGGTGTGGTAATGATCAAACAAAAAGGAGTTTTTAAAGCAGTTGTCCCAAACTCGCTTACCAAAAAAATATTGGAAGAATATCACGATTCATTGAGTCACCCATCAATAACCAAAACATGCAAACTTATAACTCAATGTTATTGGTGGAAAGGAATAACAACTGATATCAAGAATTATGTTCGATCTTGTAAATCTTGTCAACTAGTGAAGGTCAGACATGAGCCAACTTTAGGAGAAATGATCACTCCAACGTCAAATATCCAACCATTACAAATGATCGGTTGTGACACTATTGTACTGGGAACAGCAGCAGCTAACACAAAGCATAAATTCATTCAAGTTTTTGTTGATCACGCAACTCGTTATCTATGGGCATATCTCACAATAACAAACACTGCTCAAGCTGTCACTCAATGTCTTGATAAGATAATCAAATCTGTTAATTCGATCAATACTATCTTAACAGATAATGGCAAAAATTTTATATCAAAAGAGTTCAACAAATTTCTTTCTTTACAAGGAATTAAACACACATATACTTCGCCTTATCATCCTCAGTGCAATGGCATTTGTGAGAAATTAAATGATACGATAATGACAAAACTGAGAATAGCTGTTCTAGAGAAACCTAGATGTAAATGGAGCTCATTGTTACCGCAAGTTGTCAAAAATTATAATTCCACACCACATGACGTGACTGGTTTTTCACCGCTTTTCTTAATGTATGGAATCGGTAATGTACCCGAATTTGCCGACCAAACTCCAATTACAATTGAAGAAGCCAGGAAGAAAGCTAGCCTGCGGACAGAACAAATTAGAAGTAAGTGGAAGATTAAACACGATAGCCATCACCCCAAGTATGTCTTTAAAGAAGGAGACTTAGTCACAAGAAAAATTGCCTTCAACGACCCTCGTCTCATCAAGACATCACCAAAATATGAAGGACCATTTGTCATTCAAAAAAAGATATCTGATGTAACCTACGATATCTCTCTGAAAGACCAAAAGCAAGCAAGACGCGTTCACATATCTCAACTTCGACCATTTATTACCCGAGAATAAATGCTTTAAGAAGGGGAATATGAGACGTTACAAAAAAAAAAAAACAATTTTCAATTGTACATAAATTCCTTTGGGGTGTTACTTTAATTTTTCATATGTTTATTTTCAATTTCTTTTTTCATTCATTAAAAGTCAATGATGTACATGCAAAATTAGTAAAAACTCAATAAAAACGATATGTAAAAATAGATATAAACAAATGGCTTGTGAACAAAGGCGGGCAATAAAATGAGTTGAG
The DNA here is from genome assembly GCA_030710605.1 of Cordylochernes scorpioides. NCBI lineage: Eukaryota > Metazoa > Arthropoda > Arachnida > Pseudoscorpiones > Chernetidae > Cordylochernes > Cordylochernes scorpioides. Next base: position 50,317,364 of record CP092867.1, read on the forward strand.
GTAAAATGTCTATTCCATTAACAAACATTTCACTTTTAAAATAATGAACTTTAAAATTAAAGTTTTACAAAACAGAAAATTAGCGTTTTAAAATAAAAACGTGGCAATATATAAATAAATCTTCAGAATCTATCTTTATAATACTTGTTAGCATGATTTAAGGTAAAATTGTGAATGATATTATGATTATAAACGTTTTTATCACAGTGTGGTTACATTTTTAAATTATGATGAAATATTTACAATGCGAAAATCGTTCTTTCATAAGTTAGCATAAAAATGGCTTTGAGATTAATTTATAGAAAACTATAAACGCTTGAAAACTTGAATTTCAAATTAAAAAGATACTCATTGTGAGTAATCGTTTATAAGTTTAATTAATTGAACACACACACATAACGTGTTTATTTGTAAACTAAATCTATTGAACAGGTGTTGAGTTAGTTATATGAGATTTGATAATTAGCTAGTTCATTATGATAAAAAATGACATTCTATCTGTCCACATTCTGATAAATCCAATAGAGTCGTTATAACCATTTCTCACCAACAGGACCTCTATAATGAGAGTAAGCTATTGTCTCAACTTAATGAGAAGTTAACTTCAAGACAAAAGAATTCCTTTCTAGTTACTTCTTCTTCCTACTCTGTGTGTTGATTACACATAGTTTCGTTGTTGATATCTTTGCTCTTTTTACCCTCGTTTGGGTGTTCGTGTGTGTGCAGGTTTAGGGTGTTGGGAAAAAGACGCATGTTATGTTGAACCAAATATATCAATGTATTTTTCTCATTTTTGCGCATATCCACATTTCATTTGATTTGACTACATGACCAATTAATAAAATGGGTGTTTAATTCGTTATTGTAAGAAGAAATAACCTTCCTCTCATGAATATACGATTTATTTTTATAATGATATCGATTTTCATCAGAATTTGTTTCAAAGCTGTCTCTCAAAACTTCAAGAAATAGATAAATGAAAAATAAGAAAAAAATCAACGTTTAGTTGATTTTTATTCCTTCAAATGGCGCTCTGCCATCTATAATGCTCAGGTGAGCGGTCAGGAAATGCGATTTTTGTTTTTAAATAGGGAAGTGTTCGATTAAAAATTACACAAAAAGGACTTCAACAAATTTCAGAATGAATTAATTTTTAAAAATCCGTGGACTAAACTATGATTGCCTTGTAAGTACAAGCTGCACAAAATATGGACGAAGTTACATTCAAGCTTTTTCAAATGTCGAAATATCTTTAGAGAAAAGAGCAGAGACAAACCTGGAGAAAATTTTAGAGAGAATTTGAATTGTTTTATCAAACTATAGGCAAGAAGGGCTCTTTTTGTTGGAATAGTTCTTTATGTTATTTACGAGAATCTCTATACTATCTGACAAAGCTTAAGGAAGTTGTACCTTTCAGAATTTATATCAGGCAATATAACTCTGAAAGATATTTGATACACAGTGACCTTTATATTGAAGACACACGAGATTACCAAGTGTGAACAAAATTGTCTCTGTCTCCTTCAAAAAATATACCGCCGGCGATATCAAAATATAAACTTTAAATTTTATTCATAAATGTACATTGGAAAAGAGACCCTGAGAAATATGTGAGTACATGTTTAGATTGATGACAGATGATAAGGAATGGCTCAAGAAAGCCATAACAAGGAGGTCAAACGTGGAATTGTGGTTATGACTAAAGTTACCAGACATCAATCAATAGTTTGACGCAGTGAAGAACAAAAACCAAAGATTGTTCTCGCACGAAACTTAAACACGATCTTTTTGAAACATATTTATCTCATAAAGAACTGATTTATCATCATTTAGATTCTGAAATACAAACTATAAGCTAACATGTTTATCTTGAAATTTTGTTACAAGTTCAGGAAATCGTTAAGATGAAACGAACATAAAATATACTTCTTAGGTTTTTCGTTCTTCGCCACAACAATACCAGATATCATTCTGCTCTTTATGTTTTGAATTCCTTGGCCAAGTATGAGGTCTATATGCTTATCCCTCTCATTCACTGGATCTTATGCCAAATAAAATTTTCCAATCCATAGGATATAAATACCACTTAAAAGTAAGAAATTCTAGTCGAGATAAAAAGTTATTAAAAATAAATATATTATTAGAGGCCTAAAAGAAAACGACCAAATTTGCTTTGAAAATTGGATAGGATTTGTCATAGGTGTATTTACACTCACATGGACAAAGCTTAAGCAAGTTACATATTCTGATGTGGGTTTTTTTTTTTTGAAGGAGACAGAGTCAATTTTGTTGACACTTGGTTATCTCGTGTATCTTCAATAAAGGAAACAGATGGCGCGCTAATGCATCATAAAGGAAACTGTGTATCAAATATATTTCAGAGTTAATGTCTGAAATATCGACATACATGCTAAAAGGTACAACTTCCTTAAGTTTTGCCCATGAGTATAGATTCGAAAAAGGATTATTTATGTTATTTTTGATCCTTCATGAGTTGTTATTTCTACACATTTAATATGAGTAATTGTATTTAATATTTAAATGTATTTTTTACGAAAAAGTCACAAGGCCAGCTACCATTCTCTGTGTGTGATCTCTATGAAGCCTGCATTCCGTCTTTAAGTCATAGACCACCAAGGTACACGACCGTATAGGGAAGCCCATGGTCTATACATAACCTTCCTCCAGCGCCTGTTCAAAGAACCTTTTCAAGGAAGTCGTCTTTACACCACAGGGGGTGGGAGGGTGCTCACAAATATAACTTTAGGGAGAGTGGAAGTGGGTGCATAGGTTTCTATTTTTATGATTTAAATAATAGATAAAACGACTTCTTCGGGAATGAGTTTCTTGCTTTTTTGAATATTTTCTTTTCAAGTGTTCGGGGTTTACAAACCCTTCAATAGGAATATATGAAAAATCATCATATTTTCATATACTCCTTTTGAAAGGTTTTTAGAAACCCCGAGGATGTAACTTACAGGTTAACTGCCGTCTTTTCTTCTTTCAATCTCGAACTGTGGAGTTATATAGCTATATAGTGAATTGTGTGGGGGTCGGTTGGAAGGATGGTGTAAACCATTGGTTTTCGACTGATACGACCCGGGATCAAATCCCGCACATTGGACACTTTTTTATAATAATAAAAAAAAGTTCAAATGGCCCCCGTTTCTTGCAAAAGTCTAACCCCACCAGCGATAGCAAGTAAGTGGAACATTTGTAATTGCAAAAGTCAAACCGCTTTTCATAAGTGTAGACATGTGGTGCACTTACATAAATAGCAGTTGCCAACTTCTACCCACCATGATTATCACGGATTGTACTACGTGTACTAGGGATAATAACTTTAAAAAAAATAGTGAATTGTAATGACTGCAAGCGAGACCACATTCACACTAGCAACTCCCGGACGAAGCCGGTTCACACGCCTAGTACATATACGTATATTTATAGACAAATTTAAAGACGTGAATTAGAAATAAAATTTAAATATAATTTAAACCGGGTTAGAAGAACGGGTGTGTCGTCAGGATAAACGAGACGCATCTCCTACTTATAAAATGTATAAAGATCCAATACTTCATAACCTGACAGGATCAAAAGACAAATTTCAATATCAAAGGAAAAATGGGTGGTCCGTTTCCGCATTTGAGCGTATTTAATGAATGGGCCCTGTATTGTCAACCTGTATCCTTAATTTCTGTAGTTGTTACTTGTGTTACGTGATATACATGACGATTCATCATTAATATTTTTAACAGTTGGTTTTTCTATTTCTTGATTAGCGCCCATGAAAATATCGATAAACTATTTCTACGAAAAAATCCTATTTATGAAAAAATGGAAATGTTTTCAAGCCTGGTTCTTGTCTCATTATTTAAATATAAATTAGAACGTATTTATATATGAGAATTATATTTGCATATATTTTTAAAACATTGTTATATTTTAGAACAGACGGACATTGGTAGAATCAAAGACTGACTCCCTCCAACCTCAATAAGATCGACAGTATCAAATCCTCCTACTTTAAAGCACAATGCTATCATTAAGGAAATCAGTATTCAAGTATAAATTTTATTTAAATCAAGAAATTTTACAATATAAGCACAGAACCTTTATTAAGACACCAATCTCATACAGATTCTCCTCTTTCTCATTGTCTGCTTGCAACGATATCTTTCCTTTCTTTTCTTCTTCAAAACTCTACTCAAACCTTGTAATTCACCAATTGTTTATGTAAAATAGTATCTGAATTTAGTGTTGTTTTTCTTGACGCAAGCATCCCTTGTGGGGATATCGCGTCTAATTGATGGTAATAAATAGACGATATCTTCACGATGATCAATCACCATCATGTATTGGAGAAGAAAACGATGAATCCAAGTTCATTTTCCTGCTTTGTGAAATTTATATAGAAACAGAGCAACCATTCGACTTGATATGACGCTGGTTAAAATACTTTGTACTGAGGTAAGTTGGCTGTCGTTTACTTTTGAGAAGAACGTCTCTCTTTCTTCGTTAATATACTGGCACTCAAAGATGTAATGAGATATTTCAGATTCTATTTTTTTCTTTGCTCAAAGATGGCATATTGTATCCTCTTCACTGAAGACTTTGGTTTGGTTTTCCTGAAAAAATGGATGGAGTATTCTCTGTTGTGTAATATAGCGTTTTACTGGAAATGGAAGATCGCTAAGTAAATAGCTTTCAGTCAGAAATGAACTATGCAGCAACTTTACAATATACATATCTACTTATATATTTGCCTTATTCTGTCTGTCTGAAGCTCACGGATGGGATTTTTCATAACCATCGGTGGTTCAGTGGTAGAATGCTCGCCTGCCACGCGGGCGGCCCGGGTTCGATTCCCGGCCGATGCATTTTTTTTTTTTTTTTACAATTTTTAAAACTCATTTATATATTATACAAGAATGACATCCACGGCGCCAATTTATAATTGTAACGAATAGTATTTGAATAAAAGCATTTAATCGGGTAAAACCCGGGTCATTCGGTGTAATATAAAAAGTCAACAATGAAGAATAAATGTAAGATAAAAAGCCAACAATGAAGAGTAAATATAATATAAAAAGCCAACAATGAAGAGTGAATGTAAGATAAAAAGCCAACAATGAAGAGTAAATGTAATATAAAAAGCCAACAATGAAGAATGAATGTAAGATAAAAAGCCAACAATGAAGAGTGAATGTAATATAAAAAGCCAACAATGAAGAATGAATGTAAGATAAAAAGCCAACAATGAAGAGTGAATGTAAGATAAAAAGCCAACAATGAATAGTAAATGTAATATAAAAAGCCAACAATGAAGAATGAATGTAAGATAAAAAGCCAACAATGAAGAGTAAATATAATATAAAAAGCCAACAATGAAGAGTGAATGTAAGATAAAAAGCCAACAATGAAGAGTAAATGTAATATAAAAAGCAAACAGAGTGAATGTAAGATAAAAACCCAACAATGAAGAGTGAATGTAATATAAAAAACCAACAATGAAGAATGAATGTAAGATAAGAAGCCAACAATGAAGAGTAAATATAATATAAGAAGCCAACAATGAAGAGTGAATGTAAGATAAAAAGCCAACAATGAAGAGTAAATCTACTTATATATTTGCCTTATTCTGTCTGTCTGAAGCTCACGGATGAGGATTTTCATAACCATCGGTGGTTCAGTGGTAGAATGCTCGCCTGCCACGCGGGCGGCCCGGGTTCGATTCCCGGCCGATGCATTTTTTTTTACAATTTTTAAAACTCATTTATATATTATACAAGAATGACATCCACGGCGCCAATTTATAATTGTAACGAATAGTATTTGAATAAAAGCATTCAATCGGGTAAAACCCGGGTCATTCGGTGTAATATAAAAAGCCAACAATGAAGAATAAATGTAAGATAAAAAGCCAACAATGAAGAGTAAATGTAATATAAAAAGCCAACAATGAAGAATGAATGTAAGATAAAAAGCCAACAATGAAGAGTGAATGTAATATAAAAAGCCAACAATGAAGAATGAATGTAAGGTAAAAAGCCAACAATGAAGAATGAATGTAAGGTAAAAAGCCAACAATGAAGATTGAATGTAAGATAAAAAGCCAACAATGAAGAGTAAATATAATATAAAAAGCCAACAATGAAGAGTGAATGTAAGATAAAAAGCCAACAATGAAGAGTAAATGTAATATAAAAAGCCAACAGAGTGAATGTAAGATAAAAAGCCAACAATGAAGAGTAAATATAATATAAAAAGCCAACAATGAAGAGTAAATCTCTATATATATAAAAATGAATGTTTGTATGTTTGTCTGTTTGTATGTTTGTTTGTATGTCCGGTATACAAATTCGCAGTAGTTCACTAATTCAAACCAAAATTTCCATACATAGGTAAAAAATACGGGGAAGACGATAGGCTATTTAAAAATATATATAAATCAATTATTAAAACTATATATTTTTAGTCAGAAAATGATTATGACGATATTGCTGTATCATGTTTGATTATCAGATACAAAATTATATCGGGAAAAATTCCAAAAAGCAGAGACCACGGGTGAAACCAGTTCATTATTTTGTACGCAGGAACAAAATTCTAACAGAAAAACATTCATTCGAGCGGAAAAAAAAGCCAGATCATCTTTCTATAAAAATATCGCTTCTCAGACACAAAGTTTGCAGCGGGACGTTTCACAAGTGTGACATCCACGGCGCCAATTTATAATTGTAACGAATAGTATTTGAATAAAAACATTTAATCGGGTAAAACCCGGGCGTTGCCCGGGCCATTCGTCTAGTTTTATGTATATTATACATATTATGTATTTTAAGGCATTTAACCTTTTAAAATATGTATTTTCACCGATAGATGGTGCCAATTTAACGATAATATTTCACACTTTATGACAATATGATTAACACCAAAATTTAAAAAATATATATTTAGAGAACGAATTTACCGAATATGCGAGTTCACGCACGCGATTTACTTCATTGGGTTTTCAAACATGATATGTCATTCTCATGTGAGTCACATGTCATGTTTCTGTACTGATAGATATCATAGCTCAAAACCAAGATGTACTATATGTACTGTAATATATGGGAGTAGGTGGAAGGGTGGTCTAAAACATTGGATTTCAACCGCTACGACCCGGGATCGAATCCCGCATTGGGCACTTTTTAATAAATAAAAAATGCTCCAATGGCTCCCAATTTTTATAAAAGTCCAACCCCACCAGCGAGTTCAAGTAATCAAACAGGGCTCTGGCACATTTATAAGTTCAAAAGTCGAACTATTTTTCACATGTGCAGACATGTGGTACATTTACAGTAAAAGCAGTCGCTAACTACCTACCATGATTATAATGGCTTGTACCACGTGTACTAAGGATAATAAAAATATATGAACTATAGTTGCTTTCTGTATTTTTACCTATAACCTCTATTTTAGCAAGTTCATTGATCAAATTCGGAACTATTTAGAGAGCAAAAATGTAAAAAAAAAAACATACACAACAACATGTGTTATTTTAAACAGTTTAAATGACCTGGTTTCGCCCAGGTTTTTGCCGGAATGATTGTTTTGTATAAATAGCATTGCTTCAACAAATATTATTATTATCATTAGTAGTATTTGTAGCGCTGATTATAGTAATTTTATAATACATTTTTACTTCCATTGAGGATTGTTGTCTTAGAAAGTCTCGCGATGTCGTTAGAGGCACACACGTACTGTTGCTATTGTTTGTTTTTAAAGCGGGCGATCTCATGGAATAAAATTATTCCTATAAAACGACGGCTTGGAACGTCATTGTAATATTAGTTATATTTTACATTTATTCTAAATTTAGGATTTTAAATTGAGCGTAGAATTGAAATCAATGCTTCAATACTCGTTGAAATCGATGCGAGTTTTTCAATACAGTCTTCATGACTCGATTACCAGTCTCTTGTAGGTTTCAACATATGAAAATATCAGGTTGTCCCATAAATAATGGCCGTTTGGAAGAGACCAATTAAAGACACCATATCTAAGTCAAAAATGAGTTTATTTTTTAAACGTTTTTCATAAATTCAACATGAATAGTTCATTTGTATTCTGATAAGAAAAATATCATAGTTATACATTTTCATAAAGTTCAACTTTCAACGAAATGCGTCTTTTAACATTTCTAGTTGTGGGGCAGTTCTAGTCAATATAGCCCCCTGTCACAATATACATCTTTTTTCAAGCATTCTATTTCTATTTGACGACATCTGAAAAAGTCTTGAGTCGATTGGACGTACTGAATATTTTTCCTTGAACGTAGGGAAGTAACAATGGAATTCTTCATCGTTTCCATACTGTGCTTCAACACCAGTAACACCTTTTCTTGAATTGCACGAACACACGCGAAGAAATTGTTAGTAAATTCCGGTTTTGTCTTCATCTTCTTTGTAGGCATTTTCTTATTCTTCTGGAGAACTCGGTGATTATATTCCAGTTTTGTGAACTTCTAGGAAAGGATTTTCACATTTGACTGGAAGCGTTTCTTTTCCTTTAGAAGAACGTCGCATTTCGATGATTCTTCTCGGAGCAGTTGTCGCAAATGGTCATTCTTGAATGGAAGAGCCTGAAGGTCTTTGTCAATAAGAACTTTTGCATTTCTTTCCGTTTCCAACGCTTTTTACAAACATTTCATTTCAAATAGTAGTGCGCTCGAGCACGCGGCGACGAATAGAGCGGCCAATGCGCCAACAAGAAGATGGCTAGAACTATAAATTTAATAATTATATATCAATTTTTATATATGAATCAATAGATCCATAGACTGCCCGACATATATCATAGTATAATTCCTCCTACCTAAACAATAATTTCCGGCTTCCCAATTTTTTATTTACTGTAATCACATAACCTCAAAATTCTGTCCTCCCAAGAGAACAACAGTCTTTGATTTCCAGACTTAAGTCTAGTCATCTACGGACAATGACTTTCCAGAATGGTTGCAGGGTTTTCCCACTATGTACTAAGTGCAATTCTCAACCTGCAACCCCAAAACACATTATTGACTGTATTGACTTATCCATTGATGAGCTCTAATCATCGCCAGCAGACACCATCAAAAGTCTCAAGTTTCATAAGCTTGATACCCTAATATGATTGAGTGGAGGTAAGAAAGAAGAAGAAAGATATAACCTCAATAGAGAATTAGCATTAACCAATAATTAATTTTTTAAAACTGTACTATGTAAATCAGTTTTTTACATATCTATCTTATATTTCCTACTTCATTCTATGTATTGTAGCGGCTCCCAAATATTAACTTTTCATATTTTCATTATAAGTTTTAATTTGTTTAATAACTATTTAATTCAAATATTAAATTAAATTATCTTATTAATATAAATGCTCATAAAATATACTTTATCAAAATTATATGAATTAACATTAATATCATATTAATTGTTGTCATATCAATATAATAAAATAATTAAACATCATTCAAAATATAAATCATAAATCATATAAAATGTAAATATTTATCTATAATATACAGTGCGGCAAATAATTTTTAAGACTCGCGCTAGATAAAAGCCAATAGCAGAGCCAGTTATGAAATTACGCATGCGTATATATATTCGAAGCCTTATCTAGCGCGTGGCTTTGTTTCAGCCATTTTGGTTAACTCTTTAAAATCATACAGGCGATTTTTGAAAAGTAAAAATTTTTGTTCGTCGGAATTCTGAGATGGAACAGAGAGCGGTCATTAAATTTAATGCAAAACTTGGTAGAAGTGCATCGGAAACATATATTTTGATGAATTAAGTTTATGGTACGTTATGTTTGAGTAAATCAAATGTTTTCATTTGGCACAAACGTTTTTCGGATGGAAGAAATACGCTAGAAAATGATAAGCATACTGGACGACCAAGTTCTTCGAAGACACCAGAATGTATAGAAAAAGTGCGAGAATTTGTTGCTGGAATTACTGGAGAGTATTATTTAAACGTTTTGAAACGTTTGATTGCCAGAATTCATCGCATTTGTCCAGAATATCGCGATGAAGACAGTTGGTGTTAGCTGCATGATAATGCACCGAGTCACTCCTCACTCATTGTTCGTCGCTTTTTGGCCAAAAATAACGTCTGTGTGTTGAATCATCCTCCGTACTCGCCTGATTTAGCACCATGTGACTTTTATTTATTCCCAAAAATAAAATTGAGGTTAAAATCTTGTTTTTTTATGATATCCCGACCATCCAGAGAGCTGCGACGAGCACTTTGGAGGCGATTCCTCAAAGTGGCCTGCAAGAGGCATTTAATTCCTTATTAAATCGTTGTAACATATGTATTGAATCCGGAGGGGATTATTTTGAATAAAAAAATAGTAGAAATTGAATTAGCTTTTTTCTGTTTTATTTTACAAACCCATTCTTAAAAATTATTTGCCGCACTGTATATATCAAACACACATGTCTAACATTTTATAATCTAGAAATGATATTTGACCACACAGACAGATACAAAAAGAACTTCAACATGTAGTATACAACAATTTAACCCCTTCTGATAATTTGTATTAAATAAATGTAATTAAAAGTTGACTTTATGATAAACTAGCCGAATGACCCGGGCAACGTCCGTGTTTTACCCGATTGAATGTTTTTATTCAAATACTATTTGTTACAATTATAAATTGGCGCCTTAAATAAATGCATATATTAGTTAATACCTATAGCCTATGTGCTTTATCTGTCTATGTACTGTTGGTTTCCGTAGGCGTCTCATACTGGGAAAAAGAAAGAGAGGATTCCATTTAGTTATTAACTAATATATGCATTTATTTAAGGAGCGACCCGCTCCAACACAATAGTTACATAAACGATAAAGCGAGTGGGGGTGGCATGATGGGGGGGGGGGGGCAAAGGTGGCGTGATCGTAGCCAACCAATAGGAGGGCGCCATTCCAAAAAAAAAGTGACAGAGATGACTGACGACTGATTAGGAGATGAGGAATGACGCTCGTAACTGTATATAATATAATTTGTTATCTGACTCCGCCTAGAATTCCATGCCGCCCACAGTATATATATGGATTAGATTCGGAAAACCTCAGTAGAGTAGTTATACCTGCCGAAGGGCTGTTGAGCCCTCCCTGTATTACTGTTATATATACAGGGTGTACCAGGTAAATTGGGACTAACTTTGACAGTCCATAAAACAAAAACTACTTGAGATTAAAAACTTGTTTTTTTTTTTCATTACGTAGCCATATTCGTGTAAAATGCAACAGTACATGTGTGCGCAGTGTAGTGATGAAGAGTAACCGAGAATTTGAAAATCGAGCTGCCATCATCGTTGCTCTGCGCGCCGGAAGGAGCCCCAAAGAGATAGTGATTTTCTTAAGTTGCCCAAAACCACTATTTATCGTGTCAAGAAGCAGTTTGATGAGGCCGACAGTAACAAAGAGGGGATAGCTACAAGGAAAAAGCACTCGCGTCGATCGGACAGGGTAAGAGGCGAAGAATTTGTCAAAAATGTCAAGGAGAAGATTGATGGAAACCCTGGGAAGAGCATGAGGGCCATAGCCAAGGAAATGGACGTTGGCTCTATGACAATTGTCAGAACTATCCATAAGGACCTTGGTCTCAAGTCTTATGCCCTTCGGAAAGGTCAGTTGCTGACTGAGAATATGAAGAATAACAGAAAAAAGGAAAGGCTGCTGCCCTCCAACAACCTGAAACACGACTCTTTTGGCATGCTAAGGTTCTTCTCTGACGAAAAGAACTTTGACGTGGACCAAAAGGTAAATCCCAGGAATGATCGCTGGATCTGTAAAGACCCCTCAGAGATACCTGTCGTGATGCACACGAAATTTCCTGCCTCCGTAATGGTCCTTGGCGTTATCAGCAGTGAAGGTGATGTCATGCCTCCCCATTTCTTTGAGAAGGGCCTTAGGATGAACGCTGACACCTACATCAATGTTCTGGAGACCCTTGTGAAGCCTTGGATGGACATGGTGGCCGCAGGAAGGAAGTATGTCTTCCAACAGGACTCAGCTCCAGCCCATTAGGCAAAAAAGACACAATCGTGGCTGTCACTTAACGTCCCTAGTCACTGGGGTCCTGATATTTGGCCCCCTAATTCTCCAGATTGCAATCCCCTCGACTACTATGTATGGGGCGTTGTTGAGAGAGATGTCAACAAAGCTCCTCATACTACCATCCAGTCTGTCAAGAAAGCAGTTCACACGGTGATGACCCAAATGGACAAGGTCATCGTCGCCAAGGCCTGTGCTTCATTCCGCACTCGCCTCGAGACTGTTGTAGCTAATAATGGAAACTACATTGAATAAATAAAAACTATATCCTTTTATCTACTACTGTGTCAAATTTCATTCGGATATTTTAATTTTTACTTGCAAAAAATTTCAGTTAAAATACCATTGTTGAAATTCCCAATTTACCTGGTACACCCTGTATAAAAGAAACTTCCCTAATCGAATTGTCTTTTATATATAATTTTATATTAAAACACCCACATACATATAAAGTAATATATATGATATTTAAAATCTATACTTGTTTTTCAATTAAATCGCAAATTAAAGCTATTAAGTGAGTGAAAATGTAAAATCAACTATTCAAGTTTTTATTATATCGAAGAAATGCATCGATTTAAACGTGTATTGATTTTAATTATTCGCTCACTTGATAATTGATTAGTTAAAAATAATAAACAAATCACCATTACATCTATAATCCACGATAATCTACATGTGATCATATTTTAATGAGAGAAATAAGGATAACCCAGGCCCCTGGAGCGCAAGAAACGCCAACTGCCCGGAAATTTTAATGACTCTAATGATTTTTTAATACATATTTCATAGTCTATGCCCTAAAAGGTATAAACAGCCGAACAATTATTTTTGATGATATTGTTCACGAAAGATCCAATTCCAAAATATTTATATAATATGATTATATATTTAAAAATAAGTAGAACTGCTCTTCACTGAAGGTTAATAACGAGTTTACAAAGTGGGAAGAGGAGCTTCTTTTTATAAAAAGAAGCTCCTCTTCCCACTTTGTAAACTCGTTATATTTAAAAATAATAATAATAAAGCATTTCCTGACTAGGAGCACATGTGCTTTTCAGAAGGCAGAGCGTCATCTAGTGGAACAATAATAAACTAAACATTGATTTAGCCTGTTCCCTTATATTTGGCCAGCCCAATTTCTTGATAAATCAAGAAAAAATATCAGGGAACAGGCTAAGTCAATGTTTAGTTGATATCTGTTCCACTAGATGGCGCCCTGCCATCTAAAAAGCACATGTGCTCCTAGTCAGGATATACTTTTTTTATTTTTAATATCAACACCTGACTAACTTATATATTTCTATTTTTAGATTTCTAATATTATTTTATCACATTGTGTATATAATTATTATGCTTTGAATACATAATTAAACAAAACATTGATAATAAAACTTCATACAATGTATTTGGAGATAATATAGATGACTGTTGACAATACTCTGGACTTGAAGAAAAACTAACATTGAGGTTCTCAATATGATTTAGCCAAGACATTCTTTAGTCAGCAGTGAACAAACTAAGAACAATATATTTTGGAAATATTAGGTTCTCGGTTGAATCGTTCAAGAGAAGACCATCCTACCAGGGGGGATTGGGGCAGTAGAGGATCATCAAGAACTGATTGGTTGTACAATATCTAAGATTCTCTCTCCAATGCTCAAATCAGATAGTACGAAGTCTGAAGACATAGCATAGTTCTAAAGGTCACCACAAACGTACGTCTTGATGGAATAAAATCTAAAAAGATAATATAAAACAACACTTTCGTTTAAAATAGTTGTGATATAGAGGAGTGGTTATATGAAATATTAGCCAAATAGAATATTACAGTAGAACCTCTCTGTAAAGGACACCTAATTGCAGAGTCGAAGTGTCCTTTAGGGAGAGGTGTCCTCTAGCGCGAGTGTCCTCTCATAGAGATTCTACTGTATATTCAAGTAGCGGTAAAAGAACGTGGCTCGACGATTCCCGCCATTTTACAAATAAAAGAATGGCTGGCGGAAGCAATCGGGAAATTTCCTAATTTACGCAAGACAATACGGACGTAAATTTTGTCATTTTAGCGTGTGAACTCCAACTCCCACGTGAGAGTGGCTTCCTTCCTTCCCACTCTGACGGTATTCCTTCCTCTCTGCTGTAAGCTATTTCTGCTTACGAACAATGTGCGCAACTTTGTAATATACAGTAGAACCTCCATGGAAGGACACTCGCGCTAGAGGACACCTCTCTACAAAGGACAGTTTTCATTTGCAAAATTACCATTTTTACTATTAATCAACTCTCCGGTACGACGACACCTCTCTACAAGGGACAGTTTTTATTCGCAAAATTACCATTTTTACTATTTAGAAACTCTCCGGTAGGACGACACCTCTCCCTAAAGGGAGAATTGAAACTGTTCTTTGTAGAGAGGTGTCCTCTCTAGCGCGGGTGTTCTTTACAGGAAGGTTCTACTGTATTGCTATAAAGTACACAATTTTTCAACTGTGTATGTGATACAAAAACTTGGGGCTAAAACTCCCAGGGATTTCACACATAAAATAATTTTATTATTTATTTCATTATTATTATTAAGATACCTTGATTGTGGTTCCAGGTAGAAATTTTACGTATTGATACTGTAGACCAAAGATAAATGTATTGTACTTCAATTACTCAAATTTTGAAGAAAAATCAAATCCACAGAATTTCCATATAATGGCAAAAAGAAAATCCAATCATATAAATATTTTTAAACAGATAACATGGGATAGATATTTAAATAAAGTAGATGGTGACAATGTGGGTCAGTCTTGTAGTTGTGGGATGGTTATTGAATATATAGAAACATGGCTCAATCAATATAAATGAGATTTGAGAGTTTTGACAATTACGAAGAAGTAGGGGCGTGACCCCAAAATATTTTTATTTATCAAAAATAAATTTCAGTAAATTTTGAGAAAGCCCTTCTTCAGTTAAAAACGTGAACATGGCAAAGGATCTAGTTTATATATACAACATAAAGTTGCGGGATGATGATATTCATGTACTAAAATAAGGCAACCCTCTCTTTAGTTATGCATTAAAACAATGAATTATGTTTATCACCCCAATTTTAGTATATGCACCGCCGAAACAAGCGTGTACTGTTTATCACCCAAGTAGAAATCTTTACGACGGTAATAAGAAATGAGCTACAACACTAGTCTTTTTTTTTCCCCCTTGTAAAATCATCCAAAAAAATATTCCCGCATCTCTATGTTGTTTTCTTGACTGAAAATATGCCTCTGTCACTTCACCAGTTTAAACACCTGTTTGGTAAGTTCGACCGATTCCAGAAGCCCTCTCGTAGAATGTTATGAAATTAAAGTAACCCCTGTACTGATGTGATCTA
The DNA here is from genome assembly GCA_030710605.1 of Cordylochernes scorpioides. NCBI lineage: Eukaryota > Metazoa > Arthropoda > Arachnida > Pseudoscorpiones > Chernetidae > Cordylochernes > Cordylochernes scorpioides. Next base: position 50,332,838 of record CP092867.1, read on the forward strand.
TAGCCCGAAACCATGGTATACAAGTTGTTGGCTTTTGCAAAACTGGTGTTGTGGTAAATTCTTTATAACCAGCGTTAAAGTTTTTTTTTATTAGAGTGATAAAACAACACACAACAACACAACACACACACATAAGGATTATTATAATACTCAAATAAAGGGAGAAGTTACTCTTTTGGTACATGTATATGTTGTTTTAAAAATAAATCTGCCTTTTTAATGTGTGAAAGTCTAAATGACTAAAAAATACAAACTCTTGCTTCTACAATGTATCAGGATCAGCTAGAGCCAAGTTAAAAATCTAAGCATGACAAATGTGCTCTAAATAAATCACTGAATCAATCAATCAAAGCATTTAATCAAATCTCGCTTCTACCAAAAAGACTGGTCCCCCCCCCCCACCCCTTCCCGAAAATTTCTGTATTTTCATTTTTAATAAATAAAAGGTTTCTGCGTCACACATACACACAGCTACTATTCTCTATAAAACTACTTATTAAACTTTGTAAACAATAAAAATGTCTAAATATCCAAACCTAGCCGAACGATTGAGAGGAAGCGAACCAGCAGGTTTGGACTTGTCCTCGTGATAGTTGACGGTGTTACTGGAGAGAGGGAAGACCGGGAAAAGGAAGGCCGAGTTCACGGACAATTTCGGGAGACCATATAATGTCAGAAAAAACTGGCCGTGGAAAGGAAGTTCAGGGAGGACAAGAATACGACCCATCGACTTGTGGGGGTTGGGGAGAAATGGCTGAAACATTGGATGGTTGGAGACGAAGCCGTTAAAACCGTCATTTCTTCTCTCTCTAACGAATCAATATTTTCTACGTGTTTAGAAAGAGTTTATTGTAATAGATTGATATTTTCCCAGGATATTGACCGACACAAATAGTCTAAAATTCCAAATAATATATGTGTTATAAATATCCATAAATGTTATCAACCTTTAGAGAGAGTTCCTTGGATACAATATTCAGGTTGAGCGTGCGTTTTTTTCTAATACTACTATCATTTTGATAAACACACTAGTTCATTTTTATATAAAGCCAAGAATGTTCACACACCTAAGTGATAGATGAGTGTTTGAGTTATTTTCTAAAATTTATAGGAGGTATAAAGTAGATTTAATTCAGGTAACCAATGTAAACTGAAAGTTCGATAATTTCATAAGCCAATAACCTCAAAGCTAATGAAAAATTTTCTTCTTGTGTAAAATTTCAAGAAGGTAATGTGTGAAAAATAATACTTCGAAGAATTCCGTGAGCGATTTCCTTTGCTCACAAAAATATTTTGTTTCAAAATAAATGTCTCTTCCCACTTACACTACTAAGCAAACGGAACACTGAATTGACTAGGCCATGTGCTAAGACAGGATAGCCGACGACTCATTGAAGGCCCCAAATCAAGAAGATGCCCGAGTCCTACATTTATGAATCAACTGAAGAGATAAAACACGACAACGCCTTACCACCAGTTGAATAAATACTATGGCTACAGTTGAGCATATAGGAGCCTGATTGAGGAGGCACTACAGTCTTAGGACTTATTCATATAAAAGACTACGGGTTTGTTTTATATTCTTCTGTTTTTTAAAATAATTATCCGAATTACTGGCACTGTATCGAGGTTACAAGGAAATATTGGTATTGAGCAATATTTGCGTGGGTGTGTCAAATAATTTATTTATTCCCATAAATGGTACTTGGTTTCCGTGTAGACCTCATCACCGTTATTTCGCTAAATTCAGATTTTTCATGTTTAACCGAAAGACTAGATAGATATTCTTTCAGTTTAAATATTTAAATTGAGAAGCGCAATATAGAATAATAATTCAATAGCTTTTTTTACTTAACCGAAGTATACATGATACAGGCTATGATAATCATGGTGAGTAGATAGCGACTTTACTGTAACTCTTACTGTAAGCGTATCAGATGTTTGCATACGTAGAAAGCAGTTCGAATTTTAAAGTAACAAGGTATTAGAGATCCTTTTGATTACTTGCAATTACTGGTGGGATTGGTATTTCAAGAAACAGGGGCAATCGAAGCAATTCTTTCTTCAGACAAAAAAATCAATGTGGTATTCGATCCCGGGTTGCAATAGTATTGAAAATCGAAGATATGTTCCACTTCACAGCCAACCTTCCTTCAACAATAGATACGTTGAAAATGTACCTTATCTATTATTACAGGGAATAGAACAATCTTTATATTTTAATCTCCATATGCTCCATTCTCCCCAAAAAACTCTGTCATTCTTTACACACAGATTAACATCTCACTGACACACATATCTTTAATTTAGATATACATTTATATAAAGCAATACTTAAAGTTTAACCGCATAAGTTTCTTTTATTTGTGAAAAATCAATTTTTATTTCAAAGAGAAATATTTAATATTTCTAACGTCATCCAAAAAGTTAGAAATATTAGATATTTCTCTTTGAAATAAAAATTGATTTTTCACAAATAAAAGAAACTTATGCGGTTAAACTTTAAGTATTGCTTTATAATCATAAGCCGCAGTCATTTATAATATATACATTTATATAGTCCTAAAATTATCTGTTCATAGTTATTTAAAACCATAAATTTACTGTATTCAATAGAAAGTGCAAGGTGTATAAGAAATCCAGTCCAATACAATAGTGAAGTGGTTTGGAGATTAAAAGGGTGAAACCGCTGGGAGGGTTCACTACTGATGAGCCATGACCTCCCTCTTTCATATTTTTTATTAAGGTTAAGAGGGATTTAGAAAAAAATTAATTATCTACACTCATAGATAATACTTAAGAAAGTTATTTTTAACATTTTTACCTTTAGCATGTATATCGGGTTTCAGACAATAATTCTGAAAGATATTTGATACACAGTGACCTTTATTGAGGACATATGAGATACGCAAGTGTGGAAAAAATTGCCTCTGTCTTCTACAAAAAATAGTCGACCGGCGACATCAAAGAAACTCCACTTCCTTGAGCTTTGTCCATGAGTGCATTTTGGGTGGGGTCGCGTATTTGTATTTTCGTAAAATTTTCAACCCAGAACTTCAATGTAAAGTTCAGGTTTACAATACGAATGATGAGAACTGATATTCAATTTCTAAAATATGAGCTACGAAATATAAATATGTGGGAGAGAGAAAAACAAAGATTATTTTAAATATTAATAAGTAAAAAAATCTCAATTCAAATATTTAAACATTAAAAAATACGCTCATTTATCCGAAAAGTTTCGACGCTCGCATGAAATCTCTAACGTTACGCCAGTATTGTAGGTGAGTGGTGGTCCACAGTCTAAACTATCCTTCAAGCACCAGGAATCCCGGTTAGAGATAATGATTCAAGCGAAAGATTGGCTAAAGCCAACTACATCAGTGAGTGTAACTAACCAATCAAATAGCTGATTCTCCTGTAAATGTAAAGTTACCCCGTTCCTCTATAGGTCAGACGGGGTTCAGGACATACATCAGTGAGAGTAACTAACCAATCAAATTGCTGATTCTCTTGTAAATGTAATGTTACCCCGCTTCTCTATGGCTCAGACAGGGTTCAGGACATACATCTGATAACATAAATTCCGACAACCCTAAATTCACACATCCAAAATCTCGACAGACCAAAGTCTCTCGAAAATTAATAAAATAAACTAAAAAACACCTAAACCAATTTTGAATTTGTGTGAGAAACCTTTTACAGCTCAAATGCAAAAATTGATTTAGATTTTTTATTTGTTAAATTTTAGACACACTTTGATCTGTCGAGATTTTGGATGTAGGGATATTGATCTGCTGGGATTTCGGCTATCATATTTGTATCTTGAACCCCGTCTGACCTATAGAGAAGCGGGGTAACTTTACATTTAGAAGCGAATCAGCTATTTGATTGGTTAGTTACATCACTGATTGTTTATAAAATATGATATTTTACTTCAACGAAATAACTATCTTTGTTTATCTATAATTTGTCGGAAATTTAGGTTGTGAGGATTTGGACCTGAACCCCTGTCAGACCTTTTGTTCACAGTAAAATCAACCACAGACCTCTACCACCATCATCAAAGGTGGATTTATGATGTCTTCTATATAATGCTAAGGAAATATACTACATCTATTATAAACAAATATAATAAAACTTTAACATGTATAGGAATATAAGTTTATGTATGCCTGTTTTATTCGTACTCTGGCTGTTCACTGTCATATAACCTTAATTAACCAATCAGTGTTAAGTTCATTGGCAAATCAGCGTGCAACATTGTTTTAGCTCAGTTATTATGCAACGAAATTCTATGTTATATATAAGATCATTACACCTCGATTATAGGTAGTTCTCTTTCTATTTTATTTTGTGTAATATTAAAATATTTTTAATGATATAGTTACATAACTCTGTTCTTTATTTATGTATGTAATTCTCCAGGTTTCGCGGTGACCCTTGGGAAGAAGACAGTAAGTTACCACAATGTCAGAAATTCTCGAAATTTCACATTTGTGACTGACTATTGTTCTATATGGTTGTCTCAAAAGGTCGTAAACACATATACAATATAATATAATACATTGCGGCCTGTGATTGTAAAACGACACTTGAAGTTACACCGCATGAGTTTCTTTTAAACGAAAAATATAATTTTCATTTCAAGGTAAAATATCGACTATTTTAACCTTTTTGGATGAGGTATGAAAGGGTGAATTATAAGAGTAATGACGAACGGAAAAATAAAAGTGTCCAGGGATGGGAATCGAACCCACAATGTTCCGCTTATTTTACCTTGAAATAAAAATTAGATTTTTCGTTTAAAATAAACTCTTGCGGTGTAACTTCAAGTGTCGTTTTACATATACAATATAATGCGGCCCATGACCGTAGAACGGCTTTTGAAATTTATCCCGCATGTGTTTATTTTAAACGAAAAATCGAAATATATTTTAAGGAGAAATAATGATTATTTCTCTTTAAAATAAATTTCGATTTTTCGTTTACAAGAAACACATGCGAAATAAATTTCAAAGGTCGTTCTACATATACATAGCTATTCTAAGATAGAATGTAAAGATGAATAATGTTTCTTTTTTTGGATTCATAGTACAAAATGAAACCAAAAAGACTCAAGTCTGACTGACAAACTGTGTTTCTGGAGACATATTTTAAACACTCCAGGAGAACATCAAAACCTAGCTAGAAATATAGGAAACAATTTTGCATTATATGGAGCTACTAAGTTTGGAGTGTTTATCAACTTAGTTTTCTCATTTCTTGTAGTACGCCCCTTTCCAATGTGAGTCTCAACAATAAAAATAAATTCAAAAGTTTTTTTTTTTTTTTTTGCTTATCCCTAGTACACGTGGTACAGGCCATGATAATCATGGTGGGTAGTTAGCGACTGCTTTTTACTGTAAGCGCACCACATGTCTACACATGTGAAAGCAGTTCGACTTTGCACTTACAAATGTGCCAGAGCCCCGTTTGGTTACTTGCACTCGCTGGTGGGGTTGGACTTTTGCAAGAATCGGGGGGCCATTGGAGCATTTTTTTTTTAAACAGAAAAAAGTGTCCAATGCGGGGATCGAACCCGGGTCGTAGTGGTCGTAAACCAAGCGGTTTAACCAGCCTTCCACCGACCCCCCTAATTCAAAAGTAAATGATTAAAAATACATTTATTAAAGTTTATATAAGTTCATTTATTGTTTTTCTCACGTAGCTGATGATCCCAAGTTTCTCGTCTTTCGTGGCTCCTTCTAAAAAATTGATTTCTCAGCACGCTAACCTTCAAAGTGGTGTGTAGTTCACGGTGTATGTGCGTGTGCTGTTATAAAAGTAATATACAGTAGAACCTCCTTGTAAAGAACACCTAATTGCAGAGCCAAAGTGTCCTTTATAGAGAGGTGTCCTCTAGCGGGAGTGTCCTCTCATGGAGGTTCTATTGTATTGAATCTATTCAGTCAAAATTTAATAAATAATCTCAACGAAAAATGATAATATATATTTTATATTTGCAGTTTTTTTTTTTTTTTGCTTATCCCTAGTACACGTGGTACAGGCCTTGATAATCATGGTGGGTAGTTAGCGACTGCTTTTTACTGTAAGCGCACCACATGTCTACACATGTGAAAGCAGTTCGACTTTGCACTTACAAATGTGCCAGAGCCCCGTTTGGTTACTTGCACTCGCTGGTGGGGTTGGACTTTTGCAAGAATCGGGGGCCATTGGAGCATTTTTTTTTAAACAGAAAAAAGTGTCCAATGCGGGGATCGAACCCGGGTCGTAGTGGTCGTAAACCAAACGGTTTAACCAGCCTTCCACCGTATTTACAGTAATTTTAGGAACAATTTATTTCAATTTAAATATAAGTTTATCAATGTTGTGCAGCAATATTTTCCTTCGGAATATTGGAAGTTAGAACGAGAGCAAAGAATTTCAGAATTTATTTACAGAAAAAATATATAAGAAGGTTTTTATACGATGGGATTTTCAGATTTAAAATTTTTTAAAAATATATGAAAATTATAAAGATTCCAATAGAATACTATTTTTACTTTATCAAAGGTTTTTATTTTATTTATTTATTTCAATTTAAAGCGCTATGTCCACCTAGGGACACTTGCGCTGTCATACATGTATACCTTCACATTTGTCTAAATATATTATCAAAGGTCTTGAATGTTTTTTTATTGAAATAAAATTCGTATTCAAGTTTTATTGAATTCAGGATATCACGGATTTTTATAAAGATAAAAAAATAATGTTCATTTATAATCCAATCAACTTTACTATGCAATAAAATAAATTATTTAAAATAAAATTATCAATTGCGCTTCATAAATTTACGCTTCATATTTAAAGTTAATAATTATTCGTAAAGTTTCATCTCATGTTTTTACAATTTTTATTGGAATATTCAGAGCTTCATATCACTATCTTTGTTCTTGGATGTATCTTCCGTCGAGAGAAATCTTGTTTATGGTTTTGGCAAATATTCATTCAGCTAGGTTTGAACCAAAACCTTTCATCAGGCTCTTCCAGAGATAAGTTTTTTTTTCATAAAAATAAAAAAATAAAATAAACTTATCCTTATAAAATAAAAGGATTTAAAAGCGCGAATGTTTCTTTTATACATAAAACAAACTTCTACTGTCCTTACTGCGATGAAAAAATATATAAAAAATATATAAAAATATATAATATGAAAGCCCTCCCAATATATTTTTTCATCGCAGTAAGGACAGTAGAAGTTTGTTTTATGTATAAAAGAAACATTCGCGCTTTTAAATCCTTTTATTTTATATGTATAGATGGCGCGTTATTGATTTGTGTTAAACTTATCCTTGGAGATAGAGAAGTCTGATGTTTTCACCTTAATATTGAAACAAGGGATTGATTTAAGAGAACAATAATCTTCCTATTTATAACACAATATAATGCGGCTTATGATTGTAAAACGACATTTGAAAATTATCCCGCATGTGTATCTTTTGAACGAAAAAGCGAAATTTATTTTTAAGAGAAAAAATAACGATTATTTATAACCTTAAGGATTAAGTATGAAAGGCTGAATTTTGAAGAGTAATGATAAACGGAAAATAAAGTGTCCAGGGATGGGAATCATTACTCTTTATTATTACTCTTTATAAATCATCCTTTCATACTTCATCCCTAAGGTTAGAAATAATCGTTATTTCTTCTTAAAAATAAATTTCGATTTTTTGTTCAAAAGAAAAGCATGCGGGATAATTTCAAATGTCGTTTTACAATCTTCCTATTTGCTATAGGAGAAGAAGGTACCCGTAGAAGGTCGTCTTTCCTGAAACCTTGTACGATCGTCTTCGTATAAAAGAAGCTCTTCTTTCCAACTTGCGTTTCTTCTTCTAAGAAAATATTTTATTGAATTCCAAACCTCTCTGTTAATATATGTTGATCCCAGGTTAATCTCTCAAGTCATCTAGCATGTGTTGATATTGTACAGGTTAGTACTGTACTATATTGTACTGGGGTAGAATTGTGAATACGATTAGAGATACTAGGGATAGTCCATTGATCGACTCTTATCTCAGCGGCCTTCCGGTCGCCACCGCTCCAGGAAGCCAGGTGACCTAGTGGCGAGGTATAAAGTCCGCCGCATTCACGTGCTCGCTCTCGCCGCCCACTCGTCAGTGATGGAGTCCCACAAGGTAAGTCAGGACCCTCGAGGATTTACTACAACACACTAGGATATTTCAACGTCTCTCAAAACAATTGCATGCCACATCGCTCGTGGATTTACCGCTGGTATGTCCACACCAGGATAATTCAACGCTTCTCAACATGTAACATCGCTGTTTATAAACAAGAATTATAGTGATTATGTGTAAAAGTTAAATACAGATTACTGTTTTTCTAACAATTTCTTTGTGTATTAATATCTTCCTACAATTATCTCTCTATAGAAGTATTATAGCAATGAGGCGCTATGTCTGGATAAATGTAAGTTTTCTGATAGTTAGACATCACATCAATAGCAATTATCTCCTCTGTCACATCTTGAAGAGAACAACCGGATAACTTGGATGAGCCGTGAAATATCGATTTGCCACAATGTGCTGTTTGGATATTCCAATTTTCTTTTGATTTTCTTGTTTTCTATATAGACTCTGTGTATTTTTTGAAAGAAAAACACTTTTCAAAATAGAAATATATATTTGGAAGAAAAAAATTTTCTCGAACATTCCAAAAATGTCGGATTGAATTCTAAATATATAAAAGTTTTATCTTTCAGCTAAATTAGCTAGGTATTTTTCAAAGACTGCAAATATAGTGTTTGTAAAGTGGTTGGAATTACTCTTTAGATAAGTTTATCATTATAAATATAAGACAGTATGTCTTTAACTGAGAAAGTTATAAAGGAATAAATTTTTAATGCTATTTCTTCTACTCTCTCTCTCTATGTAGACATCAACATTACAATAACTATATTGTAATATTATAAACTCAAAAGGAGATTATTCTATAAAAAAATTTTATTTTGCTATCTTTCGAACGACATCGTTCTTCAAATCTTTACGCCCGTTGAAGAACGATATCGTTTGATATCTAGCGAAATAAACATGTTCTATAGAAGAAGCTCCTTTTGAGTTTATAATCTTACAATATTTCCTCTACATTATTTGAGTTAAATAAATTTAAAATATTTGCCGAGTTTCTTTATTATTCAATACAATAGACTCATTCTAGAATCTTTAATCTCCAAAGACAATAACAGCATAAACAGAAGATCTACCCCAACAGTTCCAGCATATTCAACGCAGATGATGCCAACCCCCATTGAAACTGTACCCTCTACAACTGGAAACTATTTTTTAAATGTATTTCTCTGAATCTCTATTAAATGTGTTACACGCCTTTGCGGAGCCAGTGGCCTGATGAAGCGTGACCACGCGAAAGCTTGCCTCCCAATACCTTAATAAAGAAACTCTGCAAATATATTAAATTTATTTAACTCTCAATTATAATATTATTTGCATCAATAGTTCAAGTACAATCTACTATATTTATAAAATACATTTCAATTCTAATTTCCAGGGAATACGTAACATTTGATTAGTCGGGAAATATTTTTCAAACAAACTCCTTATTCAATAAAATAGAAACAATATACCAGGGTGAAAATATCAGGCTTCCAGAGGGATAAAAGTTTCTTTGAAAAATGTTATCCGTGTTTCTAGAATTTCGGGCATGAAAGCTAAAGACATTAATTAAAATTTTTAGAAGAAGCTTATGTGTGTGTGTGCCTTGAAACTCGATGTTTTCACCTTAAAAAAACTCCTCCTTATTTAAATATATATGACATTTTAAAAAAATATTGTTAAGAAGAGTTGAAAGTACATTTTAATTTATCCATTATTGTAAATTTGCCTAACCTAATTTGCATTTATGCTTTTGATTTTCTTTGTTCGCCTGTTTTACATGTTTTCTTATTTTTTCACCATTATAAATACCATCTTAAAAATCATTAGATTAGATTTTTCCTCGACTTGTCCAGTGGACGGTTGTAAAATAAACAAAATAAACATTTATTTCGCGCTGTCTCCATGTTTCCTCGCGGCACCCCAGAACACCATCGCAACAATATATAAGAATGTAAAAAGGTTGAATTCAAACAAAACCCTAAATATTCTGCATTGACATATCTCAATAGAGATAGATAGAATTCATTTAATTGAAAAGACGCGTGTCCTTCGCAAAACTGTTCCCTTCCGGTATCTACTGATATTACTGCATCTTTCAAAAATATTTATGAAATTCTCTTCTATTTAGAATAGATATGGAGATATTACAAGATTTATATATACAGTAGAACATCCCTGTAAAATACATATAATTGCACATCTGTGAAATTTACGACGTACAAAATGTTACATCGTAAAGTCACGCAGAGAGTCGGTCAGCATGGCTATCACGTCTTCAGCCCATCTGGCCGCCGTTTTCTTCAGTTTCTCTTTCCTCTCTCCATCTATGTCCATGGGATCGCAGCACGCTACATTTATTGCCTTTCAGATGATTTTAAGTGAAGAGCAAGATTATAGTTTACCAAACACCTATTTTAAAACACATATTGTCCTCGACAGCGAACGCAATGTTATAATATAACAGTGAAAAAATCTTAAAGAGAATATAAAATCAACAGACTAATATATATGCACTAATAAATTCCTATAGATATTATACTTTAAATAAAAATAGTATGATTCTTTTTAGATATATTATTAATATATCTTCAGACATATCAGTGTCTTTTATTGGAATAAATTCCCAGTTTTGATAGCCATAAAATTAGAATGTTGATACATCTAGTGACGAATACGTGGTGTCGCTGGAGACCCGCTGGCGATTCTCCACCAAACTCTGCAGCGGTGGCAGAGGCGCCATATTCATTGTACATAGTATTAATAGTAAAAATATTATTTTATTTTAAAATTATATTATTAGATTCAAATATTCTGTTTAAATCGACCGCCAGAGGTCACTCTTCCACTATAAAAACACGTTGTTGTTTTATCCCCGTGGGCCGACTCAAAACATTTGTACATTATGTAAATAAGCTTTTCATTTTTTTTTATTCTTACGCCTTAAGCCAGGCAGTACTTTAATCAAATTATGTTCTTATATATTACTTTAGCTCAATTAAAACAATCTCTGATCAAAACCATTTTTGTTATTATACTTTCAAGATTTCAACCACGACTGCACCACCATAACTTAATTCTCAAGATAACCAAAAGCAAGATAATCACAACAATTACAAAATCAGCAGAAAATATTTTTTCTTTATATAAGATATATAATTATAATTTTAAAATAGTGCAAAAACTGTGCAATTTTGCATGTATTGACAAGATGTGAATCAAATTATTTTAATTGTCATTGTCTAGTGACGAATATATTTAGGTTAAAAAGTAGTACCTGATACATATTTTAATTTTATCAATTTCATATGAAATTTACAATAAATATATTTACGATTTTGGTATTTTGTAACTTTACAATTTCGTTTCTTAATCATTTTCTATATTATTTACATAAAACAATTTCAATAATTCACTCTCTATAAAATGTGCTAGATCAATTCTGTAACGACCATTATGCGATTCTATCTTTTAATTGTTGTATTGTATAATTGTTCAATGACTCTTTGAATTAATCACACGCAATTAAATGGTATAACAATAGAGGCCTAATTAATGGAATAATTAAAAGCAGGAAATCAAATAGGTTAGAATGTCAATAAGGATATAAAAAAGCATATGCAAATAGAATGAATATTTAAAATGAAAGGATAAAAGCACGAATGTTTCTATTATATACAATACAAACTTCTACTGTCCTTAGTTCGATGAAAAAATATATTGGGAGAGCTTGGCTCATTAGAGTGGTTAACCCTCCCAGCGGTTTCTCCAATTTTGTATTAAAATGAATATTATAATGAGATATGTCTTCATTTTCATTTATGGTTATAGAAATATAGAGATCCACTCACATCTTGATCTATTACAAACATTATTTATTATAATATTCATTTCAATACAAAATTATCGAAACCGCTGGGAGGGTTCACCACTAATTAGCCAAGCCCTCTTCCAATATATATATTTTTCAGATTCAACAATTCTCAGATTTAAATAAGTCTATGAAGTTTGAAATAGATCAGATAATTGGTTCTCTCGCCTATATTTGTTTAAAGTCTTGTTGAAGTTTTGAGACTGAATTTGATATTATATAAAAAAGGTGTGTTGGAACGTTAATGGCCTAGGAAGGATACTTTTGCTATTTGACCTACTCACACATCTAGAAAAAATACAGCATTTTCGTACTCACAGAAACATGGAGGTATCACTACCTAAAAAATAAAATTACAGGATTTCATCTATACGAATTGCTTGCTATGCACTGTGGCCACTGGACATACGTCGGACCTGGAAGCTGTTGTTGGATTCTGCGCTTCCTGGAGTATAGGAGCTCCATCTATGCTTCCTTCCTGTGCTAAATCTGATTAAGAACGGTGGTCTTAATAAAGCTATTTGTATATATATATTGAAATTAATATTATATATAAAGATGTAATATAATATATAGAAATATTAAAATATTTTCAATAAAGAAAATATTAACATTTCACTTTTTTATTTAAAAAAAAAATATTGAAAGGTGTATGCCTCATTGAGATTAATTTTCAGTTTTTATCTCTCAAGTGATTTTTCACTTTGATGGGGGAAATTATTTGTCTACATTATGTCACATAGAAAATTAGGAAAGAGACAAATTTTAGGATGACACGGAAATTTATTTAAGGTAAGAAAAAATTAACATTTATTTTTTTTATGCACGACTCCATATAGGTTATATGCCAGTTACGTTAAAGCGCTGGTTTCATCCAACATTTCCCCGAGGTCACCTACAGAGAGGTGTAACTTGGAATTTGACCTGATTTCAAATGGCCGCCTCTAACATGAGGAACAGACGCTTTGTGCAGCCGCTCCTAACATGGAGAACAGACGCTGCTGATTATCCTGTAACCCAAGGATAGGAGCCCTTACAGGGTACTATCAGTCGTGCCAACTGAAACCTGGTTTTTTAACGATCTTGTTACTGCTCCCCCTCCTCCTTTTACATCCGTGCTTGGGACCGGCAATGGCGGAGTTATTTACATTTATAAAATACAAGAGAAGCAATGAGAGTTTACAGAATAGTAAATATAAATATCAGAATTTCTAATCTGTTAATAAATTGTCTGCAATAATAGGAGAGATTCACAAAACAGGTCTCAAAGAATGAAACCTTTAATACAAATACAAAATTAGACATGCTTAAGATGGAACTGATGGAATTCATTTGTAGTAGAAATTTCATTTTTTAAATTAGTAGGAAAAATTTTGATTTATATATATTATTAACATCTGAACTCTCTGGCAAATGCTGGAGCTCTTGGCCTACCTGAAGCCAAGGAATCTACCACCCAACTAAACGAAAGAGACCTTCTCCTTACCATCAAAACACAATGCCTGCAGGAATGGAAATCTAATGCTGCACATGACTGGTACAGAACAGGAGGGACAAGCACCGGTTCTGTCCTCCCCTGAGAACAACAATCTTTGATTTCCAGACTTAAGTCTGGTCATCTACGGACAATGACTTTCCAGAATGGTTGCAAGGTTTTCCCACTATGTACTATGTGCAATCCTCAACCTGCAACCCCAAAACACATTATTGACTGTATTGACTCATCCATTGATAAGTTCTACTCTTCCCCGGCAGACACCATCAAAAGTGTCAAGCTTTACAAGTTTGATACCTTAATATGATTGAGTGAAGATAAGAAAGAAGAATAAGAAGATTAACATCTGTCACTATGAAACCAAAATCATTAGGAAATATTTATAGCATAACCGCGTGTTTTTTTTTTTTTTTTAATTCTACTGGCCTTACTGCAATGCTAAAAATATTGCACATTGGTAAGTTAAACTTGCTACTGGGAGGGTTCACTATGATAAACAAGGCCATTTCCCTATTTCTATCATTGAAATAAGAGCGCATTAGATAAAGAGTTTTATCTGCTTTATTTTTTAAAAGAAGCCGTCGTGCTATAAATTGTCTACTAATAACATATAACACTATTATCAAATTGTATAAGCTTTAAAACCTTCCTTAACTAGCAACAAACTTTAAATAGGCACATTTGTTATATTTCCTTTTTATTTACCGAAAATACTATATTTAAAGAGAAATAGAGGTCATCGTCAGAGCGAGGTAATAGGCAAGTCAACTTTGTCTTGAAAATAAAGCTTCACGCAAATATAAATCTTCCTTTTAATAAATCGATAGAGAGATGAAGGAATGAGGTATATTTTGTAACCTGTTTTTGAGATGGGGTTGGACTGGAGTATCTTCATTTCAATTTGACACTTTACCCAGAAAAGATCATACAGATGACATAAGAACCTATAGGACATGCAACAATTATCCTGGAGTGGAACTAACAGCTACCTACATTATCTCATGCCCAGCAATGGCCGCAGCCTTGCAGAAAATTGACATGGACCCAGAGCAGCAGCTTTACACATCCAAGATAGAGGACATTGCTGTGATAGAGATGCATCGAGACATCTGAGGCTCTTCATTGGACACGACAACAACTCAGAAAATAAATGTCACCTTACTTCCATTAACCTTCATGTCACATCTACACTCAATTCTCTCGATACTCAAATATGGAGCTTAATTTCAAAATGTCCTGATGGTCAACCAATATTGCTTCACGTTACAATTTCAGGATTTCCGATTAGATTCTGTATACTAATACCTATCTAAAGAGAGGGTGTAGATTCAATTTTACTAATTGATAATTTTTGACAATAAAAAAAAGTCTAAAGATATAAAAAGCAACCTTGGCGCTAAACGGCCGATTGAACATGGAAGTGGGGCGGGCGGACTTGACGCCCAGAATAACTCCAGTCATCATTCGATCTGCTGCGGGAACTTCTGCCGACAATATCGGACGATCGAATTTCCCCGAGCCGCTTGGCCTCACTGCGACCATTGGACACACATTTGGAAAGTGATCGATTTTCCTCCTAGCGGCACCTGAAGAAGGAAATGGTTTGAACAATATTATTGCTCTTTTATCTTGATTTCTTTTTTTTTTCAACTTATTTTTTTTTTACCATGGGTTTTATTCATTATCGTAAAATCTGATCAAAGGGCAGAAAGAAATTTACCGTTTCACGATTAGACCCTATCAGGTTCTAGGTATAAAGCGTCTTATAGATCTATGACGGTCAATCAACTAGCCAAAGAACTCTGAACCGCTCATATAGGAACCTTTCAAGACAAACTTTTATCAAAGTCTTAATTAAGGCTCCAGTATATATCAAACGGCCTATATATATAGGTATATTTCCTTCTCGCAAGAGACTCCTCCTGAATTCCTTTCGAAACCTTCATTCTTGGACCCAGTACCCGTGGGCCAATTTCTCTTCATTGAATTGTCCATTTTTATTCTAACCATGACATATTGACTGATTACTACCATTTGACTTAAATCTCCTGGATATTAATCAAACAAATGTCACAGGTTTCTGGAGATGAGTTTATTTTATCTTTATAAATATAAAGAAACTAATCATTATAAACCTGTGGCATTTATTTGATCATTAGTACCATGTAAAAGTTCGTTAAGTTGTTTCAATAGGGCGCACACCTCTCCATGTGTTTGAGCAGGGATCCCCTATGGTCAACCTATATTTAAAAAATATTAAAGATATTTGCGATCTTCTCAGGTAATTTTAATGGACGATAATTCACGCTAACACAGTACTCGAATTGTGATAGGATGCCTCACGAAAAGAGTTTGGGTTCATATCCTTATTGGAGTTTTGCAATCAGGAAACTCTGGTAGTGGAAAGTTTGGGCAGAGGAAGAGGAAACAGTAAGTGGTTTAGTTTCCATCCTGGGATTGGATGGGCAAATGTGGTCTTGCTTCAAAACCTATGAAAATTTTGCCGTCAGAAACAAATATTTAAAAATAATCACTAATCAATATATACCGGAAATTCTAATGGCCAGGGGAGAAAAAAGGTTTCTCTCTTTTTATTATTATAACGTTTTAAAAACCCCGAGATTTTTTAACCTTCCGGTTCTTCTATAGGTGTATTTTTAATGTACATTACAAGAATGAAGATTTTATATATGAGAGTTATTTGTGCATACATATAAACGAAAATTTAAAAAATATTTTAAAACTTAAAGATATATTCAAAATATTATTTACAAATGAGCTAAAACTAAAGAATAAAACTATGTATAAAAATATCAATTATAGGCTAACTGAAGACATTTATGGGTTAATACAGTTGTTTTTGTATTTGTCTTGGAGATTTTGGTTGGACGTTGGTGCGTATTTCTAGTATTGCTGTAATGGGTGATTGCCACTTAACGACAACAAAATAAGAGTTACACTTTACGTTGCCTAATCATATATAATGGTAAAAAATATAAACTTAAAAGTATATTTGACAATTTTGATGTCATAATTTTATTTAAGGTTTGGAATTTATTCATCCTGTGTTTCCAAATAAATAAGACAAATAGAACAAATTTTAGACTTAATCTACATAAATTGTTGAAATAAACTATTTTGGTGTTCAAATCAATTGCAATTTTAATCACGCGAAGTTACTCGGCAGTATTGGGCTTCTGTTTGCTAACTAACACTAAATAACGCTTGCTAATGCAAGTCTATGCAATTGATGAACAATACTACAGCTAAACCTGTCTATAGCGCCCCCTCTTGAAACTCACCTAAATAGGGTGCTATAGAGAGGGGGTGCTATAGACAGGTCACAGTTAAACCTTTTATATTAAAATTTAAACATTTTACATTAAAGGTGACCTGTCTATAGCACCCTATTTCGGTGAGCCCCAAGAGGGGGCGCTATAGACAGGTCACTTTTAATGTAAAATGTTTACATTTTAATGTTTAAAATAGGGTGCTATAGAGAGGAAGGCGTAATTTAGAGGGGACGTTATAGAAAGGTTTAACAGTGTTTACACACTCGACAATTTTTGTATTTAGCTTCTCTATTTGCTAAAACTAATTAACGCTTGCCAATGCAAGTCTATGTACCCTAATGCTATTTTCAAATTTTATTCAAAAGGAATCAAATCAATCAAAAGAACACTAATCCTTTGACTTTTCCTATCTTCATGCAGAATCAGATCATTGCATTTACATATAAAGAAAATGGATTATCCACTTGATACACGAATACCGCTTCTATACTTGCTAAATTATTTCTTCTGAATCATCCAATGATTTCATGTATCATTTAGGAAAAAAACATCCAGGGAGGAGTTTTTTGTATAAAGATTTTATTAACTCAAGCTTTCTTTCCTTAAATCCTTCTACAGAATTATTGCAATACTCTTGTAGAAGGGCTCCAAGGCATTAATGCGCGCGCTCTTTAGTTATTAAAAGATTCAAGCAAAAGCCTCTCTGTCCCTGTATTCTTTCTTCCCAAATAATATAATATTAGAGGTTATAATATTTCAGAGGGGGTCGGTGGAAGGCTGGTTAAACCGTTTGGTTTTCGACCACTACGACCCGGGTTCGATTCCCGCATTAGACACTTTTTTCTGTTAAAAAAAAAAAGAATGCTCCAATGGCCCCCGATTCTTTCAAAAGTCCAACCCCACCAGCGAGTGCAAGTAACCAAACGTGGCTCTGGCACATTTGTAAGTGCAAAGTCGAACTGCTTTTCACATGTGTAGACATGTGGTGCACTTACAGTAAAAAGCAGTCGCTAACTACCCACCATGATTATCATGGCCTGTACCACGTGTGTACTAGGGATAAGCAAAAAAAAAAAATAAATTCAGATTCCCTATATCCTAGGCTGAATTTGATGATATTGAAGACAAAATCGCAAAACCAAGTTATGCCGGTTAGCCTTTTTCGATATTTTACTAGGTGTTGTGGCTAATTTTAGATAAGCCAATTTTGCAAATTCTGTCCAAAATGACCGAATTTGCCTATTGCATTGTATTCTTTTGTCAGAAATTCGGCTCTTTACGCAGCAAAATCCGCAGTAATTCATAGAAATGAAACTTTTTATTCATTTTGAATTAGGGAAACAATATATTTTTGAAAAGATAAATCTCTCTCTCACCCTCAAATTAAAGAGGGAAAGAATATAAAGCTGCTAATATCTTTGCTTAGGTTTATTGGATTTTAATTTAACCCAATATATAATACACAATTTTCTCTTAGTAGAAATTTTAAATATATATTTATGCATTTTCTATGCTTCTTTTATAATTAGGTATTATCAGAGAGATGATGTGGTTTAGAATCGTTAAAAATTTAAGGTATTCATAGTATAAAAAATGTGTTTCATTTTTATTTCAAATAAAAAAACAGTGCATTGAAGGATTGGATGGTTAGCCTGCCAGAAATCTCCTTTTAGAAAACAACGAATTGTGTTTTACAACTCTCAGCTTGAACCTTTAAAAATGCAGTTTACTTAAAAACAAATATTTACTCCTTGAATTATGCACTTCTAAATTGATCTTTTATACTTCTGAAAATTAGTATTCATCACTTCTAATTTGTATTTATATATTTATTTATTTTGATCTTAACTTTAAAAAAGATTTTTATACATTTCCAAATTGGTCTTCTAAACTACGGAATTGATAGTAACTTCTGAACATGGTTTTGAAACTGATATGGTATTTTCACTTCTAAATTGGTTTTAAGCACTTTTGAATTGGTCTTTAACACTTCTGAATATCTCTTTTCTCTTTGGACTTCTGCACCTATAAATTGGCTTTCAACATTTGAAAATTTTGACACTTCTGGATTTTCATAATTTTGAAATGATCTATAGAGTTCTCTCTGAAAATTGGTCTTCAATATTTCTGAATTTTATTAACTTAAATTAATTTTTTTTGAATTGGTCTCTAGCCTTCATAATTTTTCTTATACCCTTCTATATTGCTCTTAAACACATTTGAGAGAAAATAGATTTCAAACTTATAAATTTTGATTTCATATTTTCTAAATGGGTCTTCTATTAATCCCTATATTTTTCATCTTTTCTATAAATTATTTTTCTAAATTTTTAAATGTCTTCCATACTTATAAAATTTATATAGCCACATCGAAGTTTTCAATTAATATGAAATTAGTTCTAAATTTTAATTTTGAAAATATTAAACTTATGTTATCGTTTGCGCGAGAGATATTCTAAGAGTCTCCAAAAAAGAAAAACTCAAAGACGTCTACTTGTATTTATCATGAGTCAAGATTGTCCTACTTTTTTTTATCAACAAATGAAATGAATATTTAAGAAGCTATTCGAAATTTGTTCAAGCTTTAAAAAGTATATTATATACTATAAAATACTTCAAATGGAGTCACATTTTGTATTGATTTTTTTCTCTTTTTGAAGCCATTTGTGTTTATTTTTCGATTTAACTCTATCATCAAGCTTAACAGGAGCCTTTAGAAATTTTCATTTTTTTAAAGTTTGTGTGTTTATATCTTTGAACGTGATTCTAGAGATACCTAGTGGTATTGGATTGATTTATAATCAATATTTTCTCTCATACCTATTATCTTATCGTGTTATTCAATTTGATTTCAAATAGTTTACTTCAAAAATCCCTTATTTATTCAACTGCATGTTTTATAGCCATAAATTAGGTTTTAACAATAATTGAATAATTTTATATTTGAATAGAGATTTCTTGAGGTAATGACACACACTATAGGGGTGTAAATTTTATTTCATAATATAGGACTGGACAATCTAACATGGTTTTAACATTTAATGTTTAATCGGTGAATTTGAGTGTCAACTGCTTTCTTTTTCTCTAATTAACATACCAAATATACGTTAGCATCTCTTCTATATCATTCCAAATGACTAAATTCAATCGATAATAATCAATTTTGGAAATACAAATATTACTGGATGGAATGGGAACATCTCCAAGATGACTTTGATTATGGTTAGTACCTAAGAATGCAAATAATGTTGGCTCAAATAAAAAAAAAATAAAATAAAATTAGTCATAAATGACCAAAGACGTCAAATTCCATTTATTAATACAATTCGTCTTATATAGACTTGATTCGAAGTCCAAAAAGAAAACAAATCAAACAAAGATGCTAATGAATAAACGTATAATTAGCTATATACAGTCGTATAGGTGTGAGACATTGCAATGACAAATTAAAGCGGAAATCAGATTAAACAATTAATATAGTATAATTGATTGCTGTGATCAATACTTATTATTATGACAGGTGACAAAATAATTGCAAGTCGTTAAAAGTGTGTACAATCTATAGGTTTTATTCCACGTTTATAACAAATTAGTCGTGTTTTATAAAGATTATTCCATATTTGTTTAATAGGTGGTTAACATTTCATTTACATATTGGTTTCTGTAATGTTTCTATTTTATTATAGTGGTGATGGTGGTGCTTATCTCCATGGTTAAACTAATTCCTGAAGTCCACTCCACTCCAATTTTGCGATGGTAGTTATAGGCCTGGAAAATAGGTCCTCTATTATCATTTCTGAGCATGATATGTTCTGGAGAAGCTTCCGCACTATTACATTTCAAGCAGTTATTGAAGGTGCTTTTGTCCATTTTGAAATTTTGAGGTTTTTATATGGCCACTTCTTAGTCTTGCTAAAGCTGTTTCTATTTTATTAATTATTTTATATATATGTTATAATAAATTTGAGATTGAGAATGAAATTATTTTCTTCTTTTGAGGATACACATGAGTATGTTTATGATATTGCAGTCGTGGTAATAAAAATAATTTAGATCAGAATTTGCTTTACCTGAGCTTGAGGAATATGAAATACATAATTTGAGAAAGTACTACCTGGCTCAAAGCGTAAGAATAAAGAAAATTAAAGATTACATATTTGCATATTTACAGAAAGATTTGAGCTGGCCAACGGGAAACAACAACAATATGTTTATATAGGGAAGGTCGCGATATCTGGCGGTCGACTTTACAGAGTAGTTTGAATTCTAGAAATTATAATTTTAAAAATGAAATAATTTTCATAACATATAAATATACAATCAAGGATAATAATAATATTCGAGAATATATGTATATACAGGTATCTCTTGCAAAGGCCATAACATCTAGACAGAAACTTAAAGAGAGAAAAAAGGAAAATACAATTCTACGGAACTGTTATCACTACAGACAAACCTAGAAACATGTAGGAGGCTTCTTCTTCAAGTATAATATTGATTTTACTATTTCCTTTACTATAACACTATTTCCTACAATCCCATAGAAAATATAAATATAAACACAAGTATCATACAACCACTATAACAGTAAAAAGGTAGTGTAGAGAAAGGGAAATGAAAATCCTCTATCGCACCGCAGGTAAACGGAGAAACATGGAGGAAGTGTACGCACTCCCATTAACTGCCTATCTGGCATCTATGATTGGTCGTTGGTTCCACCAATTGAGATCTAGCAAAGATTTCTTATTCACTTCCGTATTGGTTTGTCCAGTGGAGCCTAGACAATTGTAGGTTTATGGGACAAGTATTTATTACACTAAGATCAAAATAATATTTAAAAAAACACTCTCTCTCGCAATGAGTTTGTTTATCATAAAAACTGCGAGCTTTTTAGAGCTTTCGCTCTTCAATGGGCAAAATTATTTCTAAGAGTGAACTTCAGTGCTCATTATCAGATATAATTTTGCCCGTTGAAAAGTCAGAGTTCGAAAGCTTGCAGTTTTTATAATAAACAAACTTAATGCGAATATATTGCGAAAGTTTTTTTAATATATATTCTTTAGATCTTTTTATAAAAGTGTATCTCAAATTTCTTATATTTGGCAAACACTTAATGAAAATTCATAACTTCGGTGTCTAATCTTTCAATAATTTCTGCGATAAATGTTTTGGTAAAATTTTCTCCAACTAGCACCACTATATAACACAACTATTATATACAAAATAGGAGTGATTATCATAACTCAGATATATTTCTGATTGTTCAATTCCGTTGAATTTATAATATAATGAATAATATCTCAGTCAAGAAGGAATACATGTTGTTCACAATTAATTATGTTTAAAAGCTCGTAAAAAATAATCCATGGAAAGGTATTTGTAAAAATAGGTTTTATAGTTTGGTGTGAAATTTGGAAAAATCTTTCTTAAAATTATATAAATGGAACTTGAAATATTTTTTGTAATTGAACTCATGAACAAAACTTAAGGAAGTTATAACTTTTAACATGCATATCGAGATTCAGACAATAACTCTGAACGATATTACAGTGTCCTTTATCGAAGACACACGAGATAACCAAGTGTGAACAAAATTGTCTCTGTCTTCTTAAGAAAGAACAGATGACCGGCGACATAAAAGACTCTCTACTTCCTCAAGTTTTGTCCAAGACTGTATTGTTGAGAGCTTCATAGCCAAACTGAAGATATAGGAAAGCATGTCATCCCCAGCACTGAATGTATTACATTGAAAGTAATACTTCAAATATCATATTTATAATCTTCTGTATCAATTAGATTAATCAAATATAAATCTCCGATCATATGTTTATATGTTAAAAGTGTAAAATAAAGAAACATATCCACGGATATTTATATTTGATTAATCTAATACGTCACATATTGATGTTTCTCAGTCTATACCACAGAAACTGTATTGTGTAAAGTTTTAGATTTCCCAAATCAGAAAGAGAGAGAAATTTAAATCGCCTGTAAATATTTTAAAAATGTATTTCATTCTACGGCTCTAAGACAGAGGCTTGTTGATTTCATTATTTGAGGTAAAGGTAATAAAAAAAGGTAATACTGAGAGTCACTGTATCATTATTTAATCTCTATATAGGCATTTTTAGATAATAAAAAGGAAAATATTGGATTGAATAAAAATATTTATTTGCCAATATTTCGGTTGGCTGAACGTCAATATATTTACAACGTATTATTTATCCTATAAGCATTATAAGTTATTTTGCACAAAAATTGAGTCCTTAAATCCTTTTTTTTTTGTGTATGCCTCCTGAAAGTATCACTCGGTGTTTGTGCAGCTAATCATTGCACTTAGCCTGGCCGCTATGATCGGCCTGGCCTGTGCCACGTCCATCAGTATCGGGGGCCACGGAGACGGAGGCGGTCACCACCATCACGGTGGACACGGTGGAGGACACTATGCTGGAAGCATAGGACACTACCACCATGGAGGCAGCGACGGTTCAGGCCCTCTGGATCTCCTGCAATTCCTCTATCTCCTGCCTCGACTGAGCCTCTCCAAGAAGACGGAACATCACGGCTACGAGCACGGAGGCCACCACGGCTACGGAGGCCACCACGGCCACAAGTCTAGCGGAGGTCTCCAGATAGGATTCCATCTGCCCTCCATCCAGATCAACGCCATGCACAACAAGATCCCGCTCCCAGTCATCAGCTTCGACAAGGGCGGAGATCACCATCACCACCATGGTGGTGGCTACTAGATAGCCGTGAGTCACAACTTCCTAACCTTGTTCTCGGGATACAGAACACCATTCTGTCTGAGCACATTTAAAAGACATATAGACCTGGGTCAATATTTCACTAACCAAACATCGCTAGTCTATCTTAAATTACAATGTTTCTATAGCACGCACACCGCATCATTTAAGTCTCTTCTAGAAATTCCGCAACAATTACACTTCCCGATCCTTTCCTTGGATATCCTAATTTTGATAGGAATACGAGAGTTGCGCTTTTCATTGATAAATTTAGTGGATGAAAAATAATAGGCTGTTTTATATCTTGTTTCAGCAGGTGTGATTGTTGTGTGTGCTAATGTAAATTGACCAGTGTTTAACAGAACGATCAATAAAGGAGAAGTTTAATATTTAAATAGAATTCAGAACTATTTCTCTTAAGAATTATTTCTATAGAGCCGCATATTTGTTTATTTAAAACAACCGGGATAGCTTTCGTGAAAAACATCCCTTCTACGGGTCCCCTGTACAAAATATAACCAAGAAGACTGTCATATAAACTAAGGAAATACATAGCATATATATCTGTTGATATATGTTGTCGATTTTCTCTTAGAGTATGATAGTCTTGTAGGCTATATTTTATACAAGGGGCACGTAGAATAGCTGTTTTCAACAAAATCTATTCAGTTGTATTTAAATAAATGAGCGCTCATTTATATATATGCGTGTTTCTGTTAAAAAAATAAAAAATTATATAAAAAAGTCAGGTGTTGATATTAAAAATTAAAATAAACGTTTAGTTTATTTTTATTCCATTAGATGTCGCTCTGCCTACTGAAATTCGTTCAGGATATGCCTTATATTTTATATATCGAGAGATATATAAATGTAAAGCCTTTTAATTTAAGACTTGAGTCTAGATAACCATCCATCAAAGGTAAATCTTCATTCCATGTATACAGGTCAATACAGTTCTTCTCCCTTCAAATACCCTTCAGTTTGAACACAAATTCATAAGTAATACTAATTATTTGAAAAATTTATATAAATAAATATGTGTATTTGAACCACATATGCTTCCATGCAATTTGATCTATCTGGATGAAATATCACCATAATAAAAGGTAAGGTCTGGATAGAGTCCCTGTTAAAGTTTTGATCCAAGAATATTTAAATTAGCCAATAGGCGATCGAAACTATTAATATATAAATGGATTTCTGTAATAATAACAACAAATAAAAATAATTAGTCTTTATGAGGAAACAATAATCGTTGGACAAATATTTAGTAGACTACGGGCAAAGCCGGAATTTTCGGCTAGTTATATATATTGACCGTCGCAGCAAACTAGCAGCCTCAGGTCGATGACAGAGCCACAACACCAGCTTTGGCAAACTGAGAAGCGTTCACCTAGAGATGGGTCTAGTTTTGACGGTATAGGCAACATTTATCTTTTTAGATCGATATCATCCCGGCAAAATTCCAACTATATCTTTCTTTCATTTTTATGACCATTTAATCTTCAAAGATGACTTAGGTAGTTCTTACAGAAAGTTATTATGCACCAGAAAGCCATTTGCACACATATAAATAAAAGTTTGTCCCGGAATTTTAACCCTTTGTCTAGAAGAAGAATCTGAAGGCGGAGGATCCTGACTGTAGGTAAGATATTGAAGACTGGCTCTAGCTGCCAGGTTGGATGGCCAAGATGTTGAAGGATGTACATTCAGAATTCCAAGTCTCGCGCCTTCAGTTCATCTTCTATACCAAGGGTTTATTCCACAAACATACCTGTTATATACTCAATCGCCATCTATCGTTGAAATTTGCAAATATTTGGGAATATGTTTCTTATTATATTTAAGTATTAAATATTATATATACAAACCTTTTATTACAATGATTAAAAATTATTAGATGAGAAGTCTTGACTCATCAGTGGTGAACTCTGTCATCGAATAAATTGTATCATTGCAATATATAAGGGGTCTGTTTTATATAATATTTGTATAATAAATAAATAAATATAATAGGAACCAGTGGTCTTAATAAAGCTGTATGTGTGTGAAAATTTATATATAATTAGAAACACATGGCCAAGAATTTTATTATTACAACTTTTAAAGAAGTTCCTGTCTTTAGAGGCACACATTCATGAATTTTCCACTACTTAGATTCAAAAGTTTTTTGAACTTCTCATTTGGTAATCATTTATAGGATACACTATTATTGTACATCCGCCTTTTATTTTATTTCAACGATAAAAACTATAATGGTTATAGAAATGTAAGTTGAAGAGGGTTTACAAACATATAAATAATGTTTAAATGCATCCAAAATCATTCTAATCGTTCCCATGTTGGCTTTTCAACTTTTGAAGTCACCATATATCATAACTCCCTAGGACAGGAACATAACTATGAAGATTAAACAACCACTATCAAATTATTTGAGCGGGGCTAACTAATTTCAAACAAAAAATAAATAATGATAAAAAGATGATATTATCGTTCACTCTCTATTTTCTCTTTTGATGTGTGGATAATGTCAAAAGTTGAGAAATTCGCGTAAATTTCTTCCACCCGAGCGAGAGGTTGAATGATCCAACAATGTCTCTCTCTCTCTCTCTCTCTCTCTCTCTTAAGAAGTTTCTTGAAACTTTATACTGTAATATAAGTTGCAAAATTGTTGAATCTTTAAAAATTGATCTTATTTTGGATGTTAAATCATTTTTATTTCTGATATTTCGATGGGTTATTCGTCCATTTTACTAGGTTTATGTAGAAATATCCATCAAAATATCAGAAATAAATTTTTTTTGAAAATTATAAATAAGCTCAATTATTGAAATTATATAAGGTACGGATATTGCGCTCTATTAAAAAAATATATATATATAAACTAACACAATAACCGGAACAGACCATAAGCAGTATCAGGACTGCAAGAAGGATATCATATCTCAATTCCATCCAGTTCTTTAAATTTCTGCTTAGTCATTCTAGCGATATGGTGGATTATATATTTAAAATATGAATCACAGCTTTTCCTTCAAACCTTTATATATAATGTTTTAACATCTTATAATCATTATAAATTATATATTTTCAATATAATTATTGAAGGAGAAAACATAATTTATGAGTAATTCTTGTATACACTCTTCGAAACTTTTTATATTCAATGTAATATTTTTGTTTTTTCAATACACCTTTAATTATGTATTGTGTTATGGAACGAGCTTTCTTAGAGAACACAAACATATTAAGAAATATGTTTAAATTCTTATAAGAGGGGGAAAGAGTCGAAAATTGGCACTTTCATATGTCTATTAACGCAAACATTTTTTTCTAGAAGATTAAACAAATCTTTTTCTGAATTATTAGACGAGATAGCTTGTCTACTTATTGTACTAGCAGTTCTACAGAGAAGACAGTTATCAGCATATAATTTCAAAATTCAGTTTTAAAATTGAAAAAAAAAACGTCTAGAAAAGAATGGTGGTTGTCTTATCACCAAGACTATGTATAGCTTATTTATTGAAACTCTTCCTTTTGTCATCATCTTAAACTATATGAGACGAATCTACATATAAGACGAGATGTCTTAATGAAATACTTTGTTAATTTTTATGTTGTAAATCTTTATTAAAGTAAAACTATATGATATCGTATTCACCATAATTTTGTGTTGCAGAAATTAATGGCCTTTTTCATCATCATTCATCTAAAAACTGTAAATAAATGGTATACTTTTACACCATTTACAAAAGATAATTTCTAAAATATTTTATTAAGCGTTTTCTAAATTTATGTAGTTTATATTTTTTATTTGCCAAATTTTATATTGTTTTCTTGTACAAACCACACTAAATATAACATATTTTTCTACATATAATTTTATATCACGCCAATATATTAAAATTTGTGTGAAATACCTAGTTAAAATATCTTAACATTTAATTATTAAACACATGCATATTAACGTTATTTAATTATATAAAATAAATTTGGGCAAAATCCTATTAATAATATTAAAAAAAAAGCTTTTGCATTAATATTTTCAATAACAATGTTTTAAAACACTAGTCAGATATAATAAACATCAGAATGAGGTGAATAGATTATAACATACTTTTTAAATAAAAGATGTAAATATGTAATTTTAATGTATATACTTCTTTTAGGAATAAATATAGGATTTATGGCATAACTTTGACGCATATATATCTAATATTATACTTATAATTAACATTTTGAAATTATACTTTGATATATATTGACTAAAATATAATAATATATAAATGTGTGAATAATATTTAAAAAATTAAACCTATTTTATTTTATAAAATTATTTTCTTTTTTTTTCAAAAAATGCAAACGTTTCCATTTTCTATGTAAATATACACATTTCCTTTGATAATGTCTTCTGTAAATTATAGAAATACCATACGGAGAGAGATAATGAATCCTTATTACCTCAATAATATTTTTCCTAAATAAAAATATAATATTCTATATGTGTACTCTTTTTCTTTATATATATTTCTTTATATACAAAACATTATATAGCTGTGACAATGTAGTGTTTTATGATTACAATTTTGAGGTATTTTAAAAATATTTTTCATACCGTATCAATAAATGATATTTTCTACCAATAAAATCCTTATTGAGGAACAATTTTAAACCTAAATATGAGTAAATGCTCAAATTATTGTTGCTAACCTATTTGAAAATTCAGCTATACTATATAATATTATCAAAATAAATCGCAATTCCAGTTTATTAAGTGGTCGAAAATCAATATAACGATTAAGTAAAACTTAACGAGTTCTTTATTGAATAAATAATACTTATCGCTTTTTGAGTAGTATTTAATTGTTCTTATATTGTTTCTTGGCCATTTGTAAAATCAAAATAAGTCACAATACCAGCTTAGGCAAATTAAGACAAAAAGCTAACTTGTATACTATGGTTTCAGGGAGGCTATAATTTCATAACATCCACTACGGGGAAAAATATTCATAATGATAAATACTTTATTATAACTTTATATGTGGTTATAAGCAGGAATGGTGATGGTAGATTAAGGCAGAATATGCAATGATATTGAAGGAAGGTCCAACTTGTCCCAATTGCCAAGGTAAGACCAAAGCGTGTACCACCTCCCTATCACCTCTCTCTCTCTCTCTGCCCAACCTTCCAATAACAAAGATTCCTGACGTCAACCCTCTTAAGGATCACCCACTTTTATCAAGTATCCCTAGAAATAAAACTGCATGGCAACACCTCAGTAATTGGACTTCCAATGGCATTGTAAATAAAACCAAGAAGACTTAGGTGTCAGAAGGACAGCCCGGGTAGTTGGTGACTTCTTTACGCTCTAGGAACCTGGGTTATAAATATGAATGTTAAATAAATGATCTTGTATTAGAGAGGATGTAATAGTGAGCAATTATTTTTGGGGAGAATATTTATGCATAAATGAATATTAAGGGATATTTCTGTGCTTAAAATTTCTTCTTACACACTGTGATGCCAATAGTATGACGCTTTAGGAAAAGAACTTTCCTCAGGCTTTCATTAGACTTGATTCGCAACTGCATATGACCATCATATGTCCTAATGAACCTATCATGGTATCACTGAAGACACTTTGGACTCTGGACAAAGTAAGTAACAAGCATACTTCTACAGAACGACTAACGCTAAGGAAGATTTCAAGTAAGTGACTCATAGCTGTTATCTAACTCCAGGTAATACAGATCAATTCAAACTTCAATCTGCTGATACACTCCAATCTGTATATGAACTAGATTTCTTTGTCTTCAATGGAGCAAGAAATCCTTTCCTTGGTCCTTTTGTTTCAGAGTCTTCTGGAAGCCTTGATATATATTTATCCTCAGATCAATGGTTGGTGATCAGAATATATTCTCAGAAACTTCTTTCCAGGGCTAGTCTTTTGATCATATTATTGGGTCTTCTCCCAAGTTGTCCACAAACTTTATTCTCGGCCCCTTCCCCTTTTCGGTCTTTCCGCCATAGCCCCTTCTCCAAATTCTTGGTTTCTCATTAAAGTACTATCACACTATGATCTTGGGAAGAGTACTGTGGAGGTTTCCAATTGCAGAATTGCGGCCAATAACAAGTGAATGATACTAATATTTTTGGACAGATTTTGCCACGATTGTGGATGCCAACGTCGGTCACAATGAATAGCCACGGAAATAAGCAAGAGTCGAGGTTAAATCTCCCTTAAGTTGGAATTAGCGATCTGTTGCTGCATACAGTTGCTTGGGGGATGGCTTGATGTCTTGTACCGTTGAAAGAACGATTGGCACCTCGATTCAGTGTCCAACTTCTGACGGTCTTCGACGAAGGGCGTAAATCGCAAGAATTGTGCACCGCCTGATTCGCCTTCTGAGTTGAATATACTACCAGCAAGTTAGAATTATCTTCATTAAATGTTGAGTGGTGATGAGTTGGTTCCTTCACGGGATTGAGGGCAAGTAAATCACGAAAGATGATTTACCCTCTTAAAATTTTATATTTTTTTCTTAAATACATATATATTTGCTGACGTATTTTCAAAATATCAGCAAATCGCTCTTTTTAATTATAAACTGTTAGCAATTTAGATGGAATTTTTTAAATCCAAGTAGTATTCAAACATAACTACTGTAGCAAGACCTTGGGCCAGAACCTTAAAAATACCTGGCATTCATTTATAATAGCTGGTTATCTCGTTCCTATTAGCTCGTTTTAAGGCTAATTGGTTTTATAATTCTATTAGGGTGAATCTCGATTGAATAATAATATCTTTCATAATAGTTTCAAAAATATATTGGTGCGTCGTCATAGGAGGTTGGCTTTATGTCGAAATTTGATTGGTCCATATCAATATCATAAGCAAGACCAGAACGAGAATAATATTTAAACATTTAAAAGGATGACCTTTTTTCCACCGATTTCATAATTTCTCTCGGAGGATGTATTCAAATCAAAGCCGTCCCTGTACTGATGAGGGCCATTGCCCGAAACCATGGTATACAGGTTAGGCTTTTGTCCGAATTTTCCCAAAACCGGTGCTGCGGCAAATTTTTTTATCAACACTTAATTACGTTCTGTACTGGGGTGATAAACCAATATTCAAGGTTTTAATTCATTTTCAAGTGGAAAGATGAATGCCATTCTCCTGCAACTTGTACGTGTGTGTTGAGGAATATCCGACTCCTTCCAAGAACAATTTCTTCGTTATAGCCTTGGAGTAGATCGAATCGTAGGAATTCTCAAACGCCATGGAATATCAATCTCCGTTACCATAAAAACAGACAAATACGTAAACAGCTCTTACATCTCATTGCCCAACCCATCTGAAACCCTGAAACAGAAGAATTCTCTGCTATTCAAAATCCCAGGTAGCTTCCACCCATCTGTATACATCGGCGAAACAGGAAAACTAATTGAAGAACCTGTGAAACAGCACAAGTCAGCCTTAAAAAAATAATGGAACTCTTTCTTTACTAGTCGAAAACCCCCGTCATCGTAAATAACTATAGCTCAAACTAAACATTAGTGAAATCATATACCATAATATCCCCAAAGAGCAGAAAAAATTATTTCTGGAAAATTGAGCCTACACAGAAGGCAAGAGTGGCATAAATTAGATAATAGAAATCCCAAAAACAACATTTAATTCCTAAAACCCGGATTCGAAAAATCTCACCAAAATTTCACATCAACAGACATACAAAGGCCTGCGTATAATTCGTATACTTCTTGTAAAAAATGGAAAGGTTCAATATATTGAAATATCGCGTTTATTTAGTGATATAAATTCTTTTTTTTTTTCGGTTAAAATCTCAAATATAGGCCTTAATATTGGTCATATATATTCATATAGGAAATTGTGTTATATAGCAATAACGAAAGGCAATAAATCCTTGGTTTGAGTCAAAGGCGATCCATTGAATAAGTTTGGATAAAAAAAGGGCGTATCTCTAAAAAAAAATATTTTTTTCTCAAAATATTTCAAGAGATTGCTCCTTCTTTTTTAATTTATTACATAATAAACTTAATTTACAAATTTTCTTGTAGATCACATG
The DNA here is from genome assembly GCA_030710605.1 of Cordylochernes scorpioides. Taxonomy (NCBI): domain Eukaryota; kingdom Metazoa; phylum Arthropoda; class Arachnida; order Pseudoscorpiones; family Chernetidae; genus Cordylochernes; species Cordylochernes scorpioides. The sequence goes on from CP092867.1 coordinate 50,364,501, forward strand.
GAAACAACTTTGTCACTTCGATGTGATCTACAATAATTTGTAAATTAAATTCACTGTGTAATAAACTGATAAAGAGGGAGCAATCTCTCGAAATATTTTGAGAAAAAAAAGTTTTTTTTTCTTTATAGGTCCAGGTACGCCCTTTTTTATTCAAATTATTCGTTGTTTGTAGGTAACTCAATCAAAGCCGTTTAAAAAGTTAAGTAATCTAGGAAGGGAGTCAACAACCCGAACAGCCAACAATGGTACAATGCAGATCATTATTGAATTGAGGCTGCACATTGAATACTAGTCGATTATCTGTCCAGATTATAGAGGTGTGTTACCACAGGCTGGTGTTTCCTATGTATTTTCACATAATTATCTTACAACACTCTATATACACTAGATAATGTAATGGCATAGAGATTGCCATCTGTACTTGATATTTGAATAATGTATGATTAAACTGACGAAACCGCTGGGAGGGTTCACCACTGTTGAGCCAGGCCCTTCCGATATTTACTCATCGCAGAGAAAGAAAGGGCAGTAGAAAGTTGCTCTATTTATATAAACGCTAAAAATAGCTTCAAATATCATTATATTATGATCGCACCATGTTACCTTTGGAAATATATTTTTAAATTCGAGATGTATTTTCATATTTGAGACACAAAATTTACATTATAAAATTAAGAATAATTTCATTTTTATAAGGTTTCTGAATTTGAGACAAAGACATTTAGAAAAAATAGTTCAATGTTGTCTTCATACTTGTACGTTTTCTCCTCTTTTAAAATTGATGCACTCCCCGTTCTTCTCGATACGAGTGCAAATTTTCTTTCCATGATTTCCTTTCCTCATTTAATAAGTTTTCTACCTTTTTAAAAGAGCGACAGTGGGATCTTGAGACGCTAAAAGACAATAAACGTTTATAAAAAGGTTGATGAAGTCTTCAACTTGAAATATCCAAAATCCAACCTACAATTATGGGATTCTCTATATCAAGTACTAATGATACAAGCCATGATAATCAAGATGGGTATTTAGCGACTGCTTTTACTATAAGTGAGAACCATATCTACACATATAGAATTCAGTGGCATGGCTCCGTTTGGTTACTTGCACTCACTGGTAGAGGGGTTGGACCTTTGAAAAATTCGGAGGAATTGAAACAATTTTCTGCATAAAAAATGCCCAATGCAGGATTCGATATCGGGTCATTTCTGTCTAAAATAGTGGTATAAATAACACTCATCCACCAACCCCATCTGAAGAGTGAAATACCAAATGCAGTGTCAGCACGAGATTCAAACATTAAATCAAGAGACTTCAGAAATGAAGCTTGCACTTTACCAAAAAGGAACAACGCTCTGAAAACCGTTTTTTGAAAGAGTAAAGTAAAATCAAACAATTCCACGTATTTTTTTAATAGCTCATTATTTCCTTTTTACCTTTTAAAAAATATTTCGGGATTTTTTTTTCTTCTTGGGTGTGTGGCGTGAATATAGGCTCGTAAATTGAAACGGTCTTAGAGGACTAATAGAACCTAAGTGCTCTCTTAAAAAAACTTCCAATTGTTTGGTTTTATTCGAATTAACAAAAACGTATGAACATAAAAATCGTTATTGAATAGTAAAGTGTCAAAACGGCTATTGAAATGTATAGAAAATTGAACGTTTACTAATGTGATAAATATCCTTTATTACAATAAACTTAATTTTTAATTCTTTTATGAATATTAATGAGTTTTTATGCCTTCCTACTCAGCAATGCCTTTATTTTATTCTAGAAACTATCAGAACAATTGCATATCACCTTTTTTTACTCACATAAATAAAAAATATTTTTTACAGTTTGGATTTATATTCTCTCTCTCTCTCTCTCTTAATGAGCAACTTGAAACTTTCTTATTTTCAACCCACGATCGATCTTTTTACCTACGTCTTTTTGAAAGTTGGGATTCTCATCTCTCCTCCATCCCCATATATAATATATACATAATTAATAGTGTAATAATAAAACTAAGTATAAAAAATTTTCAATTCGTCATAGTTTAGAAGAAATAATAGAGCTTGTATTTCTATGTACACCTAGTAATTTTTTTTTTACTATTTTCTCTGAATTTACAATGATAGTAAAAGAACGCCTTATGTTTTACATGTTAAAACGACAGTTCTTGCTAAGATTGAAGCTTTCTGATTTTTCGTGAGGGTAAGAATTGCGGGATTTACGATATTTGCAAAAGAGATCAACGACGCGCGCACTCTTCTTCAATTATATAATTAGAGGAAAAGTTTCGATGGCATCAAGTTCCTTTATTCCTTTAATTTATTCTTTATATATTTCTTTTATATCGTTTTTAAAGGGGATTAAGCTAATTTGACGCAATGATAACTTTATGTCTTTAATTCACAAAATAGTTGGTAATGCAATTTTTTTCTCTATTAAGAATTAATACAGAACTTTTCAGGCATGCCGTTCTTCAGCTAAATCACGTTCTTTCAAGAAGCTCACTCTTATAGAACCATGCTCTTATATTTAGCTGATGCATTCCTGAAAGCTTCTTTTAATAAAAAAAAAGGTTGCGGCATCCATTTCTCTATTGTAATTCTGATCTTAATAACTTCGAATAAAGTATGTAATGGGATATTTTGTATATCTATTGTGAAATAAACATGGAGACCTCTCTAGTGGCATTTTAAAGTTACATCTTCAGAGCTCTTTCATCCTTTCTTGAAGAGGGAAGCGAGGGTGTCAAGTACTGAGTGGGTGTTGGACTTCTTGGATTTCTTCGCTTTCTTGGCAGGAGGAGGGGGAAACTCCAGTGGCAGGACAAGTTGGCCGGTCAGTCGAGGGGGTCCGCTCGGACTGTCCCCCATCTTTACCGCCCACTGTCTTGTGGTCGGTAGTAGGATAGGGTCCACAGCGTCCGACTCCCTCTCATGTTGCAGGATGGTCTGGATCAGAGTCCGGTGGACTTCCCTGTTGAAATCCCTGGGTTGTCCAATCAGAGTATTCATAGTTGGTCCATGACGACAATTGGAGACCAGAACAGATTTTGGGTCCCCATTCCGTGGCTTTTGGGCTTCATTTTCGCAAAAGTTGTTAATAAATGGTCTATTTTGAATTTGTGGCATTCCTGCAGTTCTGTTTCTATCGTTATTTTTTGGATTTATTTCAAAATCATGAGTCATATTGAGGTTTCTATCGTTGTGGTTGGGAGCAGAAAATGTTTTAAGAATAAGATCTGAATTGGTTTGATGAGGTGGCGGAGGTACTGCAGTCAAGATGGCATCGCTGAAGTTGAACCATGACGTCTTCTTGGGTTCCGATAACTTTGACGTTTCAACTTTCTCTTCGGCAGGATTAGCGACGGGTGTTTTCTTTTCCGAAGTTTTAAATTTAAGCATATTGAAAGTTGATGACAATATTTTGAATCAAAGATAGATGTGATTAGTTAGCTCTTCTAAGAATTTTTCATAAAGAATTTTGAGCAATTCGAGAGAAAGAGGGAGGGGATTGTATAGGTGGTCTCAACTATCGGGATTAAGGCAACATGAGGGTGTATGGAAGAATAACAATGAGTCTCAAGTATATAGTTTTATTAAATTAGATAGTTTCATATAATTACTCACATTTTCGATAAAAGCCATCAATAAGTCAATTTTTATTTCAGAAATATTATAATACGTTATAATTCAAAGTATATGTGAAAGTTTCTGATATTGATGCTGGAGTTAAAAGATATATTTTTTATCAAATAAAAGAGATAATAATAATAACTTAGTGTAAAGCAAACATTATTCATATCATTAATACGTTAGTTTAATATATATTAAGACACTATATAAGAAAATATTCCAAAAATTTCTTGATCAATCATAATATTGGAAATGGTATCATCTGCATCGGATCAATTTTATTAGATTCCTTTCAAGAAGATATCTCTAAACTTGAATTTCTAGAATGTAACCAGTTTGATGAAGGTGATGTCCAATCAGTATATGTTCCTCGTTGATGAAATACAATTTCAAAGAGATCTTGAGAATGATGCTTCAATCCTTTCATTTTTTATATATTTAAATTAATCAAATATAAGCGCTAACCAATATTACGAGTTCAGGCTGTTGGCCCTCATCAGCGTGGTGCAAGTTTTATCTTGCTAATTCTGGAATAATTAAAAATCAGCGATTAGCTGATATTTTTATTAACAGATGGCACAAGCCATCAGCAACGTTTAATTGCACGACCAGGATATGTATTTATATTAAATAATCAACTTAATCTCAGCAAATTTTCACTTTTTTTACTATTTTTCGCATATGTAAATATACAAATGTTGTCTTTTGTCTTAATTTTCCAGAAATGATTTTGTGGCTTATTCTTTACCACCAACTTTACTTTTTGTCTTGAGGTTAAAAACAAAAATGTATAATTTTAATGTATTTTAAAATAGAGGCGCATTTATTTGTACATACAAGTATATATTAAAAACAAGGCATATTCTGACCACTAACGTGAGTGTAGATGGCGAAGCGCCATTAATAAGAAAGAAAGTGCCCTATACGGGATTCGATCCCGGGTCGTAGCGGTCGAATACCAATGGTTTAGACCACCCTTCCACCGACCCCTTGTATATGAAATAACAATAGGATCTTCAAGAGAGTGTAACATAAATATATTAAGACTTAAGAAGAATCTTAAACCATCCAGAGATGAGTTTCTTTAAAATATCTAGTTTTCGGGATTATAGAAGACCTTTCTATAGGACAAATATATTAAATTTGACTTAACAAAAAAATCGTATTTTTTATTTGAAATTTGATTTATCGTAACAGTACACGCCCTGTGAGAGGGCCTAATGTGCGATATTATAACTTCAAAGACAAAATGAAAACTTATACATATTAAGACTTACTTATCTGAAGATAGAGGTTGTCTGGACGGTATTGTTATTTCTTTTAAAAAATAGACACTTCGGTCAGTTTAAATTTTATTTTACAAACGTTTCAACAAAAATATTTTGTCTTCGTCAGAAGAATTGAAATTACATCATTTGGCAAGGCGTTAAAACTTGCAACCTCAGAATAATTTTTAACGCCTTGCCAAATAATTTATTTTTATTTCTTCTGACGAAGAAAAATTATTTTTGTTTAAACATTGGGAAAATAAACCTTTAACTGGCCGAAGCGTCTATTTTTTTTAAAGAGAAAACGACTTAGTTTTAATAATTATCTGTGATTTAAGGAAAAAGCTATCCTATTTTTTAATATCTTCCAAATTTAATGTATAAATAGACACTTTACGTGCGACTACATGCAAGCATTCTTAGTTAAGAAATAATCCATATATCTCTTTGATATAAGCTTGTAGACGAGTGATTCTTGCTTTAAAACATACAAATTGAGGAGTATTCTCATATTGTGGAAAATTCTTTTATAATTCTGTTCATTGGAACAATAAGTTTGAAGATGGCTGATAATTCAGTTTAGTCTTAGCCCGAAGATTGACTCTCCATACAGAAGCATCCTCAGAAGATGTTTCAAGAGATAAAAGAAGGGAAACAATTCCCCATCAGACAACCGGCAGCTGTCAGCCTCTACAGCCGTTATCTGAATGGCAGTCAGGCTGCTGGATGACCTTTCACCCGGAAGTTACCTACAGGATCTATATTTATCATAGATCTCGTCCCTATCTCTATTCCAAATTTTTCCCTATTTGAAATATGTTGATTGAGTATTTTCTCTCAGTAACATGATTGAAATTTTATCTTCGCGATCTTTTATGTATATATGAAAACCTATGTCCATAGTTCCTTAAATACGTTTTATCAAGTAACTCCTCTATAATACCGGATATATAATCTTAATACAGTTTAATACAATATTATGGGGGTCTGGTAGATTACATTGGTGAAACCTTTGAAAATGTTCGCCACTTATGAGAGCTTAGCCCTTCCAATATTTACATTGCAGTGAGAACAAAAGAAAATTGTTCTGTATGTTAAAAAAAAAAAAAAAAAACAAGGCGTGCTAAATAGTTTCAAATAACATATAAATAAAATTATTTTCGCCGAAAATGTATGAAGGTACTCACTTTCTCCTAGAACGCCTGGAAGTAGGAAACAACAGAATGCTCAAGAAATTACTTTCTTCTAGACAGTCTGTATGTAGGGCTAAATTGAACGCTCACAAGAAATCACTTTCTCCTAGATTGTCCTTGACTGTCTGGAGGTAGGGATTTTATAAAACTATACCAAGAACTCGCTTTCTTCTAGACTGTCTGAAAGTAAGGATAAATAGGACGTTAAAAAGACCCACTTTCTCCTAAACTGCCTGGAGGTAGAGATAAGTAGGACGCTTAAGCTCTCACTTCACTGCCTAGAGTAGAGATAAACAGAACTCTCAAGAAACCACGTTCACCTAGACTGTCTGGAAGTAGAGATAAACAGAACGCTCAAGAAACCACATTCTCCTAGACTGCCTGGAAGTAGAGATAAACAGAACGCTCAAGAAACCACATTCTCCTAGACTGCCTGGAAGTAGAGATAAACAGAACGCTCAAGAAACCACGTTCTCCTAGACTGCCTGGAAGTAGAGATAAACGGAACGCTCAAGAAACCACGTTCTCCTAGACTGCCTGAAAGTAGAGATAAACAGAACGCTCAAGAAACCACATTCTCCTTGACTGCCTGGAAGTAGAAATGAATAGAGCGGCTAAAGAACCCACATTCTTCTAGACTGCCTGGAAGCAGAGGTAAATAGAACGCTCAAGACATCACTTTCTTCAATAATGCCTGGAAGTGAAGATATTCATAAGTCTCAATAACTCACTTTCTCCTATGCTGCCTGGAGGTAAGGCTAAACAGAACGCTCAAGAACTCACTGTGGGACAATTTCTAGCAATATGTATCGAAAACATAAATTCAAGCATTTGTTTAATCAAATTTGATGATATGCTAAATGTGAAACTTCTAAAATGGATTTTTTTAAAGAGAGAAAGTATGAAAGAAGGAAATGTTATAAAATGGTAATGTATTAATTACCAAAACTGGCTGTGGCAGCGACTCAATAAAAAAAAAAAAAAAAGTTCCATGCGGAAGTGGAGAAAACGGGGCAGACGAGACCCTGAGGGCACGTGCTGGGTCGGCTGACCAAGAGAACGTGAGCCTGGCTTCGTGCCCTCCATAATCAATGTTTATCTTTAGATACAATGTTTCATAATATTTTTTATATATTAATATACAAATACATTTTGAAAATAAATCAATATATAAATAAATCTTTAATTTAAAAGGCGTATTGGATCAAAATATCATTTATTTTACCAATATTTCAGTTGGCTGAACGCCAACCAATATCAAGATATTATAACATTTTTATGTCAAAAAAAAAAAAAAAAACTCTGCGCCACATAACGTCAATAGAATCCAATAGATAGTATATTGACGTTATGTGGCGCTGAGTTTGTTGTTGACATAAATATGTTATAACACCTTGATAAAGTTTGGCGTTGAGCCAACTGAAATATTGGTAAAATAAATGATATTTTGATCCAATATATTCCTTTTTATTTAAATACAAATAAATATGCAGGTTTTTATAATTTACACGGAGATGGATTATCTATATAAAAATGTATTTTGTTTCTCATGCGCTTCCACGCACACACAACAAATAATCATAAAATTAATATAGAGCCAGGTCTGGACAAAATCACTGTCATAGTTTCAATCACGCAATATTCAGATTAGTCCGACAACAATCTAATTTGCATATTGTATTTATTACAGATATGCTTCCACAATATTTGACTTATTCCGTTTAAAGTTTTATATCATATAGATTCAGATCTGGAAAAGTTAGTATTGTAGCAAAGTATTTATTATTTTATCAGCAGAGTATCATTTTTATGTTTATATTTTTTCCTACTATGTAAACTTTCTTTACTGCATTTTAAAATATTTATCATTCATAGTTTGTTCTTGCCTTAAATAAATTGCTGTGTCATCCCGAGGTTTTGTCTTTTCTAATTTTCCACGTGACAATTTGGTGGAGATGCTGGGTAAGTTAGAGGAGAAAAACTGAAGATCGCCGAGAAGAATTTGAAGCCATGGGTGCTGTGATCTACATTTTTAGAGACTGACTTCAGGATTCCACCGCCGTGTTGAAGCCAAGACTTCCCTCCAAGATGACAATGACCCTATAGACGATACGACGACGAAGCCGCTCTTTACTCCGCGAGAAAAAGGACGCAAAGGTACTAGGGACAAAGTTCCAAAACTTCGATGGAATCCTTGGCAGAAGCACGTCAGATTCATGTCAGTATCTACAATAATTGCAAGCTGTGGGTCACAGCTCTCATAGGAAGGGAGCTATGTAACGAAGTATTTATAATTATTTTATTAACAGAGTATCATTTCTTATGTTTATATTTTTTCCTACTCTGTAAATTTCCCTCATTGCTTATATTTTTTATCATTTATAGTTTGTTCTTGACTTAAATAAATTTCTGTGTCATCCCGAGGTTTTGTCTTTCCTAATTTTCTACGTGGCAATATCATAAATTCAAAGTTTGATATGTAAATTAGCTCAAAAGAAAGTCGATTTGTATATTCCGTTTGCAATGAGAAGCTGAGTAATTTGTCTGGGTTGATATAGAAGATCCCCTTTTCCTATTTGGAGAAAAATTTCTCAAGATGGGTAGCCTCCCTAGATAAGGAAAATTAAATAGAGGTATCACCTCATTATCAATATTATTATTTATTATCTTTGTTTATAAATTTTATTATATAATTATATATGATAAAACAATAGAAAAAAAAGATAAGTGGGTCAGGTGTTGATATTAAAAATAAAGAAGGCATCTCCTGACCACGAGCACATGTGCTTTTTAGATGGCAGAGCGCCATCTAGTGGAGCAAGAATAAACTAAACGTTTATTTAGCTTGCTCCGTGATATTTGGCCAACCCAAATTCTTGATAAATCAAGAAAAGCCATCCACGAACGCGTTTCGCGCTCTTGGCGCTCGTCAGCGTGGAGTAGGCTGTAACCACTGCATCCAAAAATATTTTTTGGACCCAATGGCTGTGGATGGCTTTTCTTGATTTATCAAGAATTTGGGTTGGCCAAATATCACGGAGCAAGCTAAATAAACGTTTAGTTTATTCTTGCTCCACTAGATGGCGCTCTGCCATCTAAAAAGCACATGTGCTCGTGGTCAGGAGATGCCTTCTTTATTTTTAATATATATATATATTGACTAAGTTTCAACAAAGCTTTTTATTTAGTCAAAAATTGTCTAGTTCGATATATTGTATATAAATGGAAAAAATGTATGAGTGTAAGAGAAACGTTAAATGAGTAGAAGTAAATTTATATTTTTTGAGGTGAATATTCCGAAACTTTAAATATATATTTAAAATATTCAAATGCAAAAAAAACAAGCTTATAAATAGGCTTTTAGATCGTCATACAATCGTCCACAAAAACAACTCGGGAAACGAACCAGATATTATTCAATCAGAAAAAAAGGTAAAGTGGAAAAAGGAAATGAAAAAGGTTTTTTTCTTGTATTAATCTTGTATATATGTTTTTTTTATGTTTTGTCTCAATTTTATTATTTTGTGTTTTTTGTAATTTTTATATATTTGTTTGTTTGGTAAATATAGATACATTACTTGTCTATCTTATATATAAAAGCCAATGTCTATTTCGCGATAAACTCAAAAAGTACTGAACCAATTGGTACCAAATTTTGCATGTCGCTTTTTATAAACCGGAGGAAAATTTTCGGCTACATTTTGATTAGTATTTTTGGCTTTTTTTTTTTATTTGAAGAAATTTTATTTTACGCGGAGTAAATACGAGGCGAAGTAACAACACCAGGCCAATTAAGCGACCAATGAGCGTTCTGCTTTTTTTTTTTTCAAGTTGCTTGCGTACTTTTTTGTGAAATATCTTTTTATACGAGTTTTACTTTTTTTTTTACAAAATATTGAGTATTGATAGAAAAATTTATATCACTATGTTACGGTACGTGCACACAATTTAATTAAAAAAAAACTTTTCAAAATTAGCGTTACTGTATGTAAATAATGGCTTTCGTATTTTTTATTAATTTTTGTTCTGGCCTTTGTTTTTTTATCTCTTAAAAAAATCGTTTAAAAAGCAGTCGCAGTCATTAGCAAACACACATGTTTGGCTTATTTCCATGTGCTCTTTTATTTTTTACAGAAAAATATTTACACGCCAGTATTTTGGATTAATTTTTTTTATAAACCTATTTTTCTTATTCTTACTGAGAATATGGGCATCACAGTCAATATCCATCGCAGTCACTCACTCAACTCAGGCAATTTCATGGGTTAATCCGCTGGGGCGGGTACCTCGGGGGTTGGGTGTAAAAGCTGCTATCTATATTTAAGCTATATTGATTTTGGAACAACTAAATGGATTGCAAAAAAAAAAATAAATAAATAAAATACCTGAACACTAATATAATACAATTTTTGCCATCACACACAATTTTTGCCTGAGGTTTATGTGTTACTCCTGTTTTGCTATTCTATGGCGCTTCTACTATTTATTATTGATGTACTTTCAGTATGAGTACGGCTCCATCCAGACTGCACAGCCTTCCAGGCTGAACTTCTGGCAATACGCTGGGCGGTCCGTCTGGTGGAGGAAGATTATTCTAGAGAGGAGATCACCATCGCGTCGGACTGCAAATCAGCTCTGTCAGTACGTCAGGTCCAGTTCGATCGACATTAGTTGCTAAGATTATTCTCGCACTGAACAACAACCAAAATGTAAATCTGTGTTGGGTGCCGGGACACTGCGGCATCGACGGAAACGAATCAGCAGACAGAGCTGCTAAGAACGCGGCCGTTTCGACCTTAGAGCCATCATTTTCCATCCTGCCTAGAAGCCTGACCCGTAACCACTCGCGCGCGGCAGCCCTAGACGCCTGGACGGAGGTTTATTGCCGGAACCGCTCCAACAGACACCTAAGGAGAATAGCACATACTCCAGATCGGCTGCTCCAATTCCTCCCTAAGGTCTGTCCTGGAGAAGTCACCACCACCTTACTTACAGGACATGGCCATGTTCGGTCAGACCTGGTTCTCTGGCATCCTGGGGATGACCCATCTTGCCCACATTGTATGGAGGAACAACAGACTGTGGACCACCTTCTATTCAGATGCCCTGCTTTCATGCGACACAGAATGCAGACAGCCCTGCTGCTTGGGAAGACCTCCTTCGACCCAGTCTCGTTGGCTGGACTCTCGGGTTCTCTGCAGGCATGGAACTTCCTGACCAGCTGGCTCGGTTCTGCAATTGGCTCTATGTAAAGATAATCTAGAATAACTGGTCTCTACTAGTTAGCTGGACAGCCCGGGCAGTTGGCGTTTCTTGCGCTCCAGGGGCCCGGGTTATCCTTATTTTCTCTCTCTCAGCCAAAGGCATTGCTCCAGGAACCTGGATTATAGATATTTCTCTCAGCTAAAGGCAGTCAGTTCAGTAGATGCAAGATAGCGGACAGCAGCAGCAGGCAGATCGTTAGTAAGTGGATGGCCCGCCGGCCGCAACTGGGTCTCTGCGTTCCCTCTCTCTGATGCCTCGGATTCCCCTGTGATTCGTCTCTGTGTGCCTTACCACTCACCACCATCACGACTGCGCAATCATCATCTTTCCCCACGACTCAATACAACAGACCAGACCACCGAAATACCACAGCTAAAGAAAGAAAGTCGACAGGATTCGACATATACATATATGCACACACATATACACGCATACACCTATATATTGTTTACAACCATATAATATGTCCAGTATTTCCTTGAGATCGTTACATCAAAGACCATTTTTCTTAATGGAATCCAAAATATATTTACAAAGGAAATTAAATTTTATATATGTGTCCTTACTTGAAATTAAATCACTAGGGTCTAAAGCAATTAAACCGTTGTTGACTCTGTAATCTTGAAAGACAGGGCACTCCAGCAAGAGATGTATTGAAGTTTGTTCCCCCAATCCACAGAACCATGTCGAATCTTTCACAGCCTGAATTTTCTTAAGAAAAAACCTGAAATTTCCATTATCTGTGATAAATTGTGAATTATAATAGTTTGGTCGAAATATTACGGAATATCATAAGGAAAGAAACTTTGAAATGTTTGATTAGTATTCTTTTTGAGTATAAATTAATCCTTGATATAATGAAATCTTTGAGTATACCTGGAATATACAAATCATAAAATTGTTTATCTTCTGTTGATAAATTATTCAACTCATATAACCTATAATTCTAGATTCCATATAATCAGTGATCAAAGGAATATTGGCTAAGGTGTGAACACAGTTATAACTGGTTGTTTTATATGTTTGGGTTCAACATAGCAGAATTTGATATTGCATTGAGATCAGTTTGTACATATATTTTTTGCTAATAAATTCAAACCATATTTCTGTTTCGTAAATTAACGTTGGTCTTATTATAGATTTATAAAGTGTAAGCCTTTTTTGGGTGCTAAGACCCCAAGATTTTCCACATATTGAAAAAAGAAGATTTTTTAATCTTTGAGTTTTGTTTAGTATAATGTTAAGGTGAGGGCCAAAATTCAATTTATTTTTCCTTCTATGATTCGCAATCGTAATTCCAAGAATTTTAATTTCTTCTACGGGCACAATAATATTGTCTCTAAAATTAATTGAAATTTTGTCTTTATTGCGCAAGTGTAAAATACTAGTTTTATCAAGATTGATATTTAGCTTATTATCATTACACCATTGATCTATCTTTTCCAAATTAAACTCAATCGACCTTTTTAGATTTGTTAGCCCATTATTCCAACATATAATTGTTACATCATCAGCATAGCAAATGATTTCAGAGTTTGGTGATTGCAAATTAATTAGCAGATCATTTAAATATATCAGCCATAACAACGGAGACAATGGATAAACATGTTGTTTACGGAGAGTTCGGTTCCACACAGAGATAGTGTCTCGGGTATGGAACAACAACTTACATTCTTCAAGGATGTTTCATTAGCAATCATTTTGAATTTATTGAAAAATAATGATAAGGAAAATAATCTTCCTTAAAATAGATTTTAAAAATCGATGCTCCGTATGTCTACAATAGTTTCACAGAGGTTGATGCCCCACAACAGATATGGACAGTTCACCTAATGTCCCCGTTGTACACGACGGCTTCACGATGTCGTCGAACAACGGGACAAGTTCAGCTCTCGGTAAAATTCTATTTTACATTCAATTCTAGCAAATATTTTACCTGAATGTCTTTCGTGATACCAATGGTTGACCTATAAGGACTTTTTTGTTGCTCTAAGCCTGTAATTTATAATTAGCGTCCAGTAAACAAACATGACTAGAGAAAAACAAGTCGACTGACTTGGCAATGCCCCAAGTGTAAAGATCTAGAACGACAGCTAGCCTTATTGAAGTTTTACCTTATAAATTAACTTTTATGATTATTATATTAGTGTGTATCATCACTTCATTCTTCAGACTGACGGAAAAACTGATATGTCAAAGTGCATCACCCCCGAGGGTACGGATCCAGAGCGACAGCTAATTCTAAGCTTTATTGAGGTTTTACCTTAATATTGATTTAGAAATTTTCATTAATTTTACCTTACTCATCGATTGATTCAGTGTGACGCAGACAGACAGAAGTGTATTAGATTATTAAATAGTAGGACTCATAACGGGGAATATTCGTTTATATTTCCATTTCTCTAATATCAACTATGTATTTCCACATGGAAGGATATTTGATCTATGTTGATCAGTGGATAGAGAAGGAAGTAGGTTACAGATGGTGTGTACCACTATCGGGGACGACAATAACATGGTCTCTACATGGTTCTTTAAGAAGAAAATGCTAAATATAGGATGCTTACTATGGCTGTTTAAAAAAGGGGATTTTCAAGGCATAGATAAAGAGAAGATTAAAAAGATAAAATATATATTATTATATGAAAAAATAGCACAAATGTAACATTGTACTGGGATAAGGTGCATAAATTAAGAAAAGGCATCTCCTTATCGTGCAACTGAAAGTTGCTGATGGCTGGCGCCATCTCCGTGGTTAGCTTTTCTTGATTAATCAAGAATGGGTATTTGGCCAATTCTGGAATAATTGAAAATCAACGAGAATAGTTGATATTTATTCCGATAGATGGCGCCAGCTATCAGCAACTTTCAGTTGCACGATAAGGAGATGCCTTTTCTTAATATTATTATATGAATAAAAAAAATTCTTACTCCTGGTGATAATAAGAATAGCGCCCTTGGTGAAAATATAAAATTGAATAAAAGAGAGCGAATTGAAATTTATTCATTTGGAGGTAAGAAAGTTCTAGAAATAAAAGAAAAAAAAAACATATGGCCTGAATTTTAAAAAATTGAAATATTAATGTTATATATCAGAAAAAAATATAATCATTGATTTGAAATTTAAAGATTTTTCTTTTGTCGTAAAGAGTAATTTGTTTGTTTTAAAATTTATGGTGAGATATAATAAATTGGCAATTTTAATTATTATTGAGGTTGTATATTTTTATATATATGTCATAATTTGTATATAATTGTATGCCCCCCGACCCACTATGTATGTACCATGTATGATTTTCAAAGATTTAATAAAGAATAAGGTAACTGGAGGAAGGAAAGGAAGTGGCAACAAGGCATAGGAAGCAGGCTAAAAGCGGGCACCAGTATAAATAACTTGTACAGTCAATACTTCCGGACAAGACAGGGCGTATCTAGTGACCGCAGAAGTTATAAATGTTAAGCTAACACCCAATATTTCCGGCAAAGACAGGACGTATCTAATATCCGCCGAAGTTATAAGCGTCGAGCTACCCAACACTTCCTGACGAAATCGGATATATCTTCCAGCAAAAGCAACACCAAAAGAAACCGCCGGCCAATCAGAAGACAGTACCTAAATAGGTCGACCAATAGGAAAAGATCATGTGATCATCTCTCGACCAATCAGAAAGAAACTGAGTCTTGGTGTTAAATCGAAAAGCAAGAATTGTCAGTTGCTCCTTCGCTTCCAACAAGGTAACATCTACTCTCGAGACCTCTCTCCCTCTGCTCATTTCATCTAAATCCAATCATCGCCATGTGATCAACTAATTAATCATCAAAAACCGCTCTGCCTTTCTCAAAAGCTTTCTTTCCTCCAACCCGTTGCCTTATATTTTCAACCATCAAGTGTCCCGGCTTATTTCCCCTGTGTGTAATCCTTTCATTCAGCCACCACGACTGCATCATCCACCACGACTGCATCATTCACCACGACTGCGTCACCACTTCAACAACCTTCAACACCAAGAGTAAGGTTTCCCAACATAGTAGAATACCACAGCTATTCCTAGAGTCGACAGGATAAAGATGGAAATTAGCCCAGGCGCCAGCAAAACAAAAGGGAATGACAAACCGAGCGGAAAGAAGCTGACAACGAACGAAGCGACAAGACATACCCTGGCGACGGTAATTTTAGAACTGACCGCCGCGCTACAAGGGGCAAGATCCACGCAACTGGAAACGGTCTTCCGGAGCGCCACCCCCGGGGCAACCGACGCCCGCACCGCCGGTACGTGTCCGAACAACCTGACGCCCACCGAGGAGTCGCCACCCGCCATGCCGTACCCGTGCACCCGGAAGCAATCCACGCGACACGGGCCCAGTGTACCGACAACGCGATCCACTCGAATGGAAGCAGTACAAATGACTAGATTTCCCTTTCAATTGCGCGGACAGTGCAAACGGTCCCGATCCGGTCCAACAGATATTCCAAGCCAGCCACCCCAAGCCGAAGACGCCACAGTGGAGACCTTTCGAGACTAAGGTAGGCAATCCACCCAATGACACCATCAAATTGACTTTGGACTTGTATCTGACCCAGGACCTACCATGTACCTTTCTAATTGAACCAGACGCAGGTTCGAACATATTGCCGTATCATTTATACAATATATTAAAAGCACAACTTCCCAACTTAAGTATTAAAAAACCTTCCCTTGATCTATCCACCCTAAATAGTTTTACGAAAATAATAGGACATTTAACTTTCCCTCTGACAATAGGCCAAATAACCCGTAGAGAGAACTTCCACGTGGTAAATGCATCCTTGCCATTTGGAGTTCTTACCTTAAAAACCCTTTATCAGTATAAATTAAAACTAAATTATAATCGCGGCACTATTTTCCAACTTGGCGTCCCATTGTCTAATACTATCTACCACTTTAAACATGTGTCAAATGAATGCAAGCACGGGCTAGGCCTAAACCTGTCCCAAAGGACTCGCACAGCACCCAAAACTTTCACACATGGAAACCCTTGCCTGCATTCATTGCCCAAACCCCAAATATTTACATGCCACCATTCTAATCTCACACCACGCAACTTTTCACTCAACCCAATTGCCAATACTTTATGCCCACAACACATAAAGCCACAACGGCTTCAACCTACAATTCCAATCATGCCCAAAAAAACGTGTCAGTACAGCTCACACACTTACCACACAAAATCCATACACGCACCCATACGTCACCACACAACAAACACGCACAATCCGCACAACAAACGCAACACGCGCGCCAAAAGACAACAACAACCAGTAAACACATGCACAACCGTTAAGAATAATACAATCATCCCGTCTACACAAAACATAGAAAAAATTCACGCCACCAAACAACCACACAATCGAAAAACATTGCGATCTTTCCTAAAAGCTGTGAACGCCTACAAAGAGTTCATTCCGGACCACGCCCGCTTGCGGACACCACTTGTCAACCTTCTAAAAAAGGATGTCGTGTGGGTCTGGAGTGACGAATGCCAGAAAGCGTTCACTAACCTGAAAGAAAGCCTTACCACACACCCCACATTATACCTTTACCAAGAAGATCTGCCATGCCAGGTGTACTGTAACACCTCAACATTCAGCATTACAGGCGTTCTTAAACAAGTCTACCCTGATGGGAAGACATACACCGTTCAACATTTCAGCCGATCTCTGCGTAGTCACGAGCGAAATTATTCAGACTTGGAACTACAATGCCTAGCCATTGTGGAAAGTGTGGATAATTTCCGCACCTGTCTAATGGGCAGAAAGTTTACAATATTTTCTGACCATCCCGCATTGCAGTGGTTGAAAGAGATCAAAGCTCCGTCAGGCAGATTGTTTCGATGGAGGTTAAGATTGTCAAGATACGAATATGAGGTCCGTAGCATAAATGGAGTACAACAATATGAAACGGGCGTTGGAACTCGTATCCCATTTTGTGGCTTTCTAGATGCGCCACTCATACAGAGCCAACAGTCTTCTCCACCGGGAAAATCTCGCGTGACTATGGATCACAATAAACTGCGCACCGTCTCCCGAAAAGGAGTACTTAAAACTATAGTCCCAAGTTCACTTACAACCAGACTTCTTAAGTCCGTACACACTCAACACCACCATCCAAACATCTCCAAGATGACGAGGCTCATCTCATCACAATATTATTGGCAGAACATGACACAAGACATCGCAAAACAGGTAAAAACCTGCCCCACCTGCCGATTCGCTAGAAGAATCGATTAATACAACCAACCTTCACGTAAAAATACCGACACAGGCCCCAAAGCAAAACAGAATTCGTACATAAAGCACAGCGTACACACAATACAAACAATGCCAAAATTACACCACCCACGTCAGAGAAACGGTCACACAGCTCAACCTAAATCAATTACCACCGACATATCGCTAATAAAACCATTAACAATCAAACAGGAGAACTGCGAACCTACCAATCATCTAAATTCTACAATTAATAAGGTTCAGGCAAATGTTTCAGAGTCCCCATTTACAAATATCTGGAGGAACATGGGGCAATACCCTATTTTTCATCTGATTTTCATCCTTTGTTTGTTAGTTCTACAATACAACTGTATCCCAATTTTATTCATTAATTACTTGTTTATCTATACCATGCCCGCTCATAAAATCTTCGAACTACAAGAGGCAGTTTTTCATTTTGGGCAAGCAGTTTTTCATTGTGGACAAGCAGTTTTTCATTGTGGACAAGCAGTTTTTAATTTTGGACAAGCAGTTCTTAATTGTGGACAAACATTTATAAAACTTCTCATAATTTTAGGAACCATCTTCGCAGAAAATCTAAATAAACTCCGAAGAGATAGAAGTAACTGAAAGATGACCAACTAATGTCGGAGAAGTCACACTCCAAAAACAAGATCTGAGCCGCACCCAAAAATAAATAAACGGAAGGAAGAGAGAATTTTGAGACACCGCGACAGGAAGTGTAGTCCGCGGCGATAAATTCGGCCTATGCAAACAAAGCGGAGCGCCTCGTCCGACCTCCAATTTCATTCCCTCTCTTCTGCCAACACGTAAAATTAGGTCACCGCTCCCCGCACAAATTCCTCTCTCTATACCACCAATCTTGGGTTCCAATTCAAGCCTGCGCATCGACTTTTACAAATCGACTGTCATTCGAAAACCAAACAAGGTACACGACACACATCTAAATGAGTTCCCATCCCTATTATAACAAATCAATTACTTTACAGACTTCTAACATTTTTCACAACACACACAAAGATAAAAAATTATAGGGCATAATTGAGCAATTAAAAAATTTATAGGGCATAATTGAGCAATTAAAACATTTAGATCAGGGCATGTAGATACAAAAGGGTTCAAAACAATACGCCTTATTGTTCATATTAATCATTTTCATTATTTTCTCTCAATTAAAAATGTAAATATTTAATCAATTTATCAATTTATTCAACTTATTATCACTTTTAATCATTAATTATCATTTTTTTTCCAATTAGTTTATATTATCATTTTTATTTATCAATTATCATTCTATTTACCACTTAGCTTATATTGCCACAACTTCAATTATCAACGAAAACTCATTGATTTTCGGTTACACTAAAAACATTAAATCATCCTATTTTTGAAACCTTTTTATTTTTCATATTTCCTTTTTTTTTTTTCCATTCAACCAAGCACTCAACTTTGATTTCGCTCAACTACTTTTTATTTTTATTTGATTTCAAAATACCTTATGAAATTTTATTTTTATTTTTATTTTGATTTCTCAAAAGCCCTAATAAAATTCCCTCGGTTTCCATTCCCAATTTCGAGCTAGAATATGGTTAGGCATTTTTTCCTTTTTTTTTCTCACCATGCACCAAGCATTCACTTTGATTTCTTCCAACTTTTTATTTTACTTTGATTTCTCAAAAGACCTTATGAAATTTCCTCGAATTCTTTTCCAAAATTCGAGCAAAAAAGTAACTAGGCATTTTCCCTTATCACCATGCAACAAAACAATTTTTCTATTTCAACCAAACACATTCAATTTTGATTTCATTCAACTATTCTTATTTTATTTTGTTTTGATTTCAAAGCGCCTTATGAAATTTCCTCGATTTCTTTTCTCAAAATTCGAGCAAAAAAGTAACTAAGCAGTTGTCTTTGTCACCATGCAACAAAATATCTTTCTTTTTCAACCAAACATTCAATTTTGATTTCATTCAACTATTTTTATATTATTTTTATTTTGATTTCAAAAGCCTTAATAGAACTCCCTCGATTTTTTTCCAATTTCAAGTAGAAATTAGTTAGGCGCATTTTCTTTTCTTTTTAAATCCACTATGTACCATAGCATTCATTTTGATTTCTTACAATTAAAAAATTTTTGATTTCTATTAATTATACTCAACCTATATCATCAACACCATTCTATTTTACTTATTATATCGCCACCAATGCTTGTATATAGACTCAATACCCACAACTAATTTTCCCACAAAATTATTTTTCACCTTACAGAATTCTCTCAGGCTAACCCCTTCTTGAATTCTTCACATGTAGGGGGCGCATCTGTCATAATTTGTATATAATTGTATGCCCCCCGACCCACTATGTATGTACCATGTATGATTTTCAAAGATTTAATAAAGAATAAGGTAACTGGAGGAAGGAAAGGAAGTGGCAACAAGGCATAGGAAGCAGGCTAAAAGCGGGCACCAGTATAAATAACTTGTACAGTCAATACTTCCGGACAAGACAGGGCGTATCTAGTGACCGCAGAAGTTATAAATGTTAAGCTAACACCCAATATTTCCGGCAAAGACAGGACGTATCTAATATCCGCCGAAGTTATAAGCGTCGAGCTACCCAACACTTCCTGACGAAATCGGATATATCTTCCAGCAAAAGCAACACCAAAAGAAACCGCCGGCCAATCAGAAGACAGTACCTAAATAGGTCGACCAATAGGAAAAGATCATGTGATCATCTCTCGACCAATCAGAAAGAAACTGAGTCTTGGTGTTAAATCGAAAAGCAAGAATTGTCAGTTGCTCCTTCGCTTCCAACAAGGTAACATCTACTCTCGAGACCTCTCTCCCTCTGCTCATTTCATCTAAATCCAATCATCGCCATGTGATCAACTAATTAATCATCAAAAACCGCTCTGCCTTTCTCAAAAGCTTTCTTTCCTCCAACCCGTTGCCTTATATTTTCAACCATCAAGTGTCCCGGCTTATTTCCCCTGTGTGTAATCCTTTCACTCAGCCACCACGACTGCATCATCCACCACGACTGCATCATTCACCACGACTGCGTCACCACTTCAACAACCTTCAACACCAAGAGTAAGGTTTCCCAACATAGTAGAATACCACATATATATAATTTTATTATTTATTAATCAACCAGAGAGAGAGGCGCGATATGTTTTTTTTTTTTAATATTTGCGCCTAATATAGAAAAAAACAAAACAACAAACAAATTAAAACTTAGAATTAAATATTTACAAATTTACATGTATTAATCGACAGAGTTCATAAAATATATATGGACAAAGTGGCTGATGTAAGAGAGTTAAATCATTTAGATCAGGGAACAATCGATGTCTCACTTCTGTAAAGTTCGGACAGTCATAGATAAGGTGAAGAGCAATTTGTTCAGTTTCTCCGCAGGAACAATTTGGTGTTTCTGATAGACCTTTTTTATGTAAGTATTTCTGGAATTTTCAGTGTGATGTGACAAATTGAGGAACTATAAAATTTGGATGAAACTGTGTAGGAATTACGTTTAGAAAAATAGTACGAATTTTATAATTAGCGTTATGAAGGAATTGATACAATTTTTTTTTTTTTTTTTGCTTATCCCTAGTACACGTGGTACAGGCCATGATAATCATGGTGGGTAGTAAGCGACTGCTTTTTACTGTAAGCGCACCACATGTCTACACATGTGAAAGCAGTTCGACTTTGCACTTACAAATGTGCCAGAGCCCCGTTTGGTTACTTGCACTCGCTGGTGGGGTTGGACTTTTGCAAGAATCGGGGGGGCCATTGGAGCATTTTTTTTTTTTTTTAAACATAAAAAGTGTCCAAAGCGGGAATCGAACCCGGGTCGTAGTGGTCGAAACCAAACGGTTTAACCAGCCTTCCACCGACCCCCCGATACAAATGATTCATAATAATAAATTTTTTCACCTATTGTTGTAAATATTTCTCTTGATATTTTTTTTTTTTTTTCAGTTCGTATTTTATTGATTTATAGTGGAGATAGTTTTTTATGAAAAGGTTTATACGAAAGGAGGTGTGAACATTCGTATGGTATGGTTCGATATCCATATACCACTGAGATAGGAATATTATGTTGCAGTGAATGAAGTTTCTGTGAAAAACGTATAGAAATATATGGATACCATATTTCGCTAGCATAAGTGTCTTTCGATCGTACGATTAGTTAGGGTTGTTTTTGTTGCAGATAGGATTGAGGCATTCCGGATAAATGTTGTAGGTAAATTTCTTGAAATCTGAGGTTTGATTATAAATTAAAATAATCGGAGATTGTTATTCCTGATGTAGTAATTGTGCTCATATGTATGTAAAAGTAAATTAGCAAAGAAAGAGCTAGAGGAAGTTTAAATGGAAATGTCTTTAATTTGTAGATAGAGGTTTTTTTTTTAAGTTATTATTTTTTATTTTTGCTTATCCCTAGTACACGTGGTACAGGCCATGATAATCATAGTGGGTAAAAGTAGGCGACTGCTTTTACTGTAAGTGCACCAGATTGTCTACACATGTGAAAAGCAGTTCGACTTTGCACTTACAAATGTGCCAGAGCCCCGTTTGATTACTTGCACTCGCTGGTGGGGTTGGACTTTTGCAATAATCGGGGGCCACTGGAGCATTTTTTTTTAAATCAGAAAAAAATGCCAAATGCGGGAATCGAACTCGGGTCGTAGCGGTCGAAAACCAACGGTTTTAGACCATCCTTCCAGTTATAAAGGTTGTTATTGAAATTTTAGAATGTTTCTAGTATATTTTTGCTCTTATTGACATTAATTTTTGAGTTTATGGTGATTATTCAGCTAAAGGAATTTTATGTTCTTGATCTTTGAGATTATCAGCAAAAAAAAAAAGAGGTTTTTGGCATTCTAGTAAGAATATATTTGGGTTCAATTTTGGAGTATAAATCTTCAGTTTTGGAGAAACTCTTGAAACTAAATGTTTATAGGGTGTATTAGATTTCATTGCAAAAATAAATTTCATTTCATTTTCCATTCCCTCCAATTTCAAATCCATTCTGCATACCGTTTGTACCAATGAAGATGGTTCGGTTAATTTACATACATTTTAAATTAAAATTGTTGGATCTCTTGGCCTGGGTATGTAAATTTTACTTACCACTTACAGTTCTTCCGACTTTTCCAAATCTTCTCGCAGTATATTGGTATCCAGTAGACTGGGAGATTTTATTATTACCGATTTTTTTAGTGATAATTGTTTTATTAATTTTGACTATCTTGCCACTTTCTCTTAAAACTTTTATATTATTGGAAATAGTATTGATTAAATCAGAACTAATTTCATTGTTGTTTGAGGCCACTATCAATGTTGATTCATCTTTATGTGCTTGTTGTATATTTTTAATAAGTTCGCTATCTTGTTGTACTACTTGAGAATATGATTTAAGTTTGGACAGTTCTTTAAATATCTTTTTAAATTTTCTAACTATTGTTTTATCAATAATTTCAGTCAAATTTTCAACGGTTCAATTCTTAATGGTGTTTAGAATAATTATTGAGAATATATGCCTTTTGTAATTGAAGAAATTGAAATTTCTAACAATTAATTTTTGTCAATGTCAATTGTCAATTTCTTTTTTTCTCTGCAGACCTTACAGCCATAATTATCATTATAGTAAGGTCTGTAGAGAAAAAAAGAAACACATTGCTAAAAATTAATGGTTACAGATTTTAACGATAGATGGCAATTAAATTTATAAAAACTCAAGAAATCTTTGCTTCGATCACAGCTCTTCAGCATAAATAACAACCCAAAATATATAAGCCTGTTACACAAAGGGTATTTATAAAGAATATTTTGCGCCATTATTTAAAAATACAACAAAAATTAAATTATGGCCAATGATGATTAAAACATCATATTTTCACAGAAAGATGGAGCAAAGTTTTTTTTTTTATTATTATTAATTTGGAAATCGTCATTCAGCAAAATTTCCTTATTGACTCTTCATCCTTATATGCAAATTAGAATGGTTTGATCAAAATAAATTGCCTTGTGTCATCCAAAAATAAGCTTTATTTTCCTAATTTTTAACGCAATAATTTAAACACATTTAGTATTTTATCTTAAATATTGATAAATATTGATAAATTATAATTTATAATATTCAGTATTGCCTTCAAGGAACGCAGCTTTAACAATATTGATAAAGATTGAATTTTTTAAATAAAGATATTTTACGGTAAATTTGTGATTACCATTTGCTATTTCGAATTACCATCTATATTGGAAATAAATAAAACAATATATACAAATTTCTTATTACAGGGCTAATTTATTTTAAAATATGTATTATTTTCGAATAACATAAAATAAAATTATTGAGATAGAGAAAGAAGAAAAATGTGGAAAAGGATAAATTTTCAAATTAGTTTCGTATTTCATTCATAGATGGCGTCCCGTTTCAAGCCGCAACTTTGGCTATCTAAAAATATGAATCTATGACTAAATATCTGTAATATTCGGTTTTTACTCTGCCTTGTTTAGGTATGTATATATAAAAAGGGTTTGAATAAAAAAAAGTACATCGCTCCAGGATGAAAAGATCAGTAGCTTTTTAAAAGCCCTGATCAGTTATCTATGGCCATGCATACAAAATTCCCAGCATCATTAATGGTTCATGATGTTGTTAGTAATGAAGGTAATGTGATGCCTTAAGATGCCTATGTCAGGTGAGTATTTTTACTCCAGATGCCAGAGTCAATGCCGTTGCTTACACAGGTGTTAGCCACAGTTGTTAAGTCTTGGATCGCTACTGTAGCACGTGACAGGCCGTATGTTTTTCAACAAGACTCAGCACCATCTCATACAGACAACAACCCAAGAATAGATTGTCGAGAATTTTCACGACTATGTCCCACCTAACGTTTGTCCCCCAGCTCACCAGATGTTTATCCACTGGAAATTTACGTGTGGAGCGTAGTTGAGAGGGACTCCAATAGTCATTCCCACAACACGGTTTCAGCTCTCAGAGCTGCTATATTCAATATGCATATGCGATGGCAAACATTCCCAAGACACATCTTATTAGTGCCTGCAGTCGGTTTCAACAGAGTATAGAGGCTGTTATTGCCGCTGATGGCGGGTTCATTGAATGGTGTCGTCCCTTAGGTGTATGTGTCCAACTTTAATATGTAATAAAATCTCTTTTTGCATTGTCTATTTATTTTTTCCCGTCGACATCATTTTGTTCACAAATAGCTGCCGCACCCTGTACATTAACGAACATAGGACAATGTGGTATTCATCCAGTGAACTCCCACAGGATTTGTACCAAAACAGCCGGTCTCGGGACGTCGAACTTTCTCAGATTTCAGAATAATTGTACGATAAATCCTATGTAAGGTTTATAATCTTATTACATTGATTCTTTTAGCATGAAAAGCGTATGATTGTTATATTCAATGAGTAATTATATTTTCTTTGTATTTTGTATTCAGAATATTTGATTACCTTGTTGTAAAGTAGTTAAATTTAGCTTCTTAAACTATTTGCCGGATTGGCTTGTTGCAGAGATATCAAGAGTGAAGGGTGTAATAATGGTCAAAGACAAGAGTAAAATCCGCTGAGATGAGTACTCTTTTACCAATGAAGGAAAGGTTCCCAAGAGTTCTCTTCTTGTCATGTTCCACCCTCTCGTAGGAACCATCTTTAAATGGAGATTCTGAGCGATGAGAGGCATTCTTCAAATAACCGGTAAGTTTATAAGGTGATGGATAATTCTGGTTAGCCTCAGCTTACTACCAAACCTTTATCATTCACATAGTGCATGTTATTTCATATGGACTGTCTGCTAAAACTCGCCTATCTACTAAAATTCACCCATTGATCGAATATGCTTAAAATCTGCCAGGTTTAGACTTCTTTTAGAATTGACGTCTATTTTGATGAGATTTCTTTAGTTTTTAATAGATTATTTATAATTAATCAAGAACATCTTGAAAAAGAGAAGTAAGCATCATTTGCCGTAAGGTTAGAGTCTACTTCTTATTGAGTTGGCCATAGGCGTTCACGTCCGTTGTTCTCTCTGCAGATAGTAACAAGTGGATGGTTGTCAAGCGCAAGATTTTCATTCTGTTCTAAGAAGGAAGTGAAGTTGATTTCCTTAGTCATCAGGTTCAAGTAATACATTATATCGAATCTCATTCCCTACCGGATGAAGTGTAATATATACTGTAGTTAGAGCCATATATCTCACACAATCCTGACTGTTTACAGAAGATCAAGGAGAAACAGCAAAAGCAGATGCCACAGCACACAATAGAAACAGAATATCTATATATCACAAGTGGTTGCTACGGCCAATCTATCTATAGCTCCAATTCCTACGCCTCTAGGTTCCAACCTGGAAGCATTCGACACAATCTATATAATTCTTATTTGGAAAATAACCATCCAGGGGATAGGTTTCTGGTTATTAATATTTTAATATCTTATGATTTCAGGGCTTGACGCCCTTCAATAGGTGTATTTTGTTGACTAACTATATATATATATATATTAAAAATAAAGAAGGCATCTCCTGACCACGAGCACATGTGCTTTTTTTTTCATTTATCAACACCTGACCCACTTATCTTTTATTTTTTTCTATTGTTTTTTCATATATATATATGTTATATATGAAAATATTATTTTATTTTATACTAGCGGACGTACCCGGCTTCGCCCGGGTTTCACCCGAGTAAAAGTTTGTCTAACGAATCTCTCGATAAAGTGAACATTTTTTTCCCGGTCCCTTGAAAAATACTCGATAAGTTGAATAAAATCAATATTAATTGGTTCCCTCGGTAATTGGAAGTTAAAGGAATAGTATCTTGCCTTGGAATTGTATCATTATTCTTGTATGGATGTACCCGGCTTCGCCCGGGTTTTACCCGAGTAAAGGTTTGTTTAACGAATCTCTCGATAAAGTGAACATTTTTTCCCGGTCCCTTGAAAAATACTTGATAAGTTGAATAAAATCAATATTAATTGGTTCCCTCGGTAATTGGAAGTTAAAGGAATAGTATCTTGCCTTGGAATTGTATCATTATTCTTGTCTCAAATAAATTGCCGTGTCATCCTGAATTTTGTCTTTCCTAATTTTCTACATTACAAAATCATCGTATCATCATGATAATATTTAGAGCAGATTGTTGAATTATAACAGATAAATTAGAATATTTATATTGATTATTTTAAAGCGAAAAGTTATTTCAAAAATTTTATTCGCTAGAAACCTTCCCAGTACTATACTAAATAACTTCCCAAAGTTTCATGGCGTTCCAATGAGTGGTTTGGTCAGGCATAAAGGACAAACAAACAGACACACATACATTCATTTATATATATATATAGATTTTAATTTCATAGATACAAATATTTTGTTAAATATTCAGCGTCAGAGGTTACGCTTTGCATATAAAAACTCGTTGTTGTTTTATCCCGATGGCCGGCTCAAACCTTTTGTACATTATGTAAATAAGTTATTCATTTTTTAAATTCTTACGCCTTAAGCCAGGCAGTACCTTTTTCCAAATTATGTTTTTATATATTCCTTTAGCACAATAAAAGCAATTACTGATCAAAACCATTTTTATTATTATTCTATCAAGAATTTAACCACGACTGCAATCACCATAGCATAATCCTCAAAACAATTCTAAAATATAACAGAAATCTCTTATCTCTTTTAAATATAATATTGTAGCGTAGCAAAAAGGTAGAGTCGGTGATCCGCAAACGAAGAACGTTATTTTATTTACCAAACAAACCGAGATCAAAAGAAGAACAACCGAAAAATATGAATTAATGAATACACGCCAAAGTATATATAGGAATCAAAAATACAACAAACACCTATGCAAAAATCAGGCATTAAAAATAAATTAAAATATTTACATAAAAATGATAAAACTAATTACTCACTACATAGCCCCCCTCTCAAAGGACATCGACCCGATGTTCAGCAGGAGACCTGCGCCTCCAGTCTACGAGCTCGCGACCGCGTAATAGGGCCAGGGATATCCAGGTCTCTTGGTCTGGGGACCTCCTCCTGGGCCAAGGGTGGTTGCCTCCCTTCCGCTGGAACTTCTTCCTTTTGAGGACTTGATAAGTTGTCTTCCATGTCCTCCTCCAGGTGGTCCTCCCGCTTCTCTGGATCTAAATAGGGCTTCATCCTGCAGATGTGAACTATGTCCTTTGTTTTACGACGACCATGCTGGTCTCCGAATGTCTCCACTTCATATGTCACATCGGATATTTTTCTTGTCACCCTATACGGACCGAAATAACGTCGCATTAGTTTTTCAGACAAACCCACCTTGCGCACAGGGATATAGATCCAAACGAGATCTCCGGGCTGATAGATTATGTTTCTGTGATGGGCGTCGTAACGGAGTTTATTTCCTCCCTGGGACCTCATAGTGTGAATGCGTGCCAGCTGTCGCGCTTCTTCGGCCCTTGATCCTAGCGTCTGGATGAAGTCATCTTCATCCTCTGAAGGAAATTTGGGGAATAGCAAGTCTAGTGGGGTCTCCGCCTCACGCCCGTGCACAAGGTAGAATGGACTAAACCCCGTGGACTCTTGCTTCGCCGTGTTGTATGCGAACGTCACGAATGGGAGAATCTCATCCCAATCTTTCTGGTTGACGTCCACATACATGGACAGCATATCTGCTATTGTCTTATTCAACCTTTCAGTGAGTCCATTGGTCTGAGGGTGGTAGGCGGTTGTTGTCCGATGAGTTATTCTGCAGTGTTTGTTCAGATCACGAATCATTGAAGATGTAAAATTTCGTCCTCGATCTGTGATAACTTCCCTCGGCGCACCGTGCTTCAGAATTACATCTTTAATGAAGAATTTCGCTACTTCCACTGATTCACTTGTCGGTAGAGCTTTCGTGATCGCAAACTTGGTGAGGTAATCCGTACAGACAATGATCCAGCGGTTCCCACACATAGATGTTGGAAACCTTCCAAGGAGATCCATTCCCACTTTTTCGAAGGCGGCTATAGGCACAGGTATCGGCTGCAAAAGTCCTGGAGGGAGTTGGGGCTGGCGTTTGCGTCGCTGACAATCTGGACAGTGAGCCACATACTTCCTAACATTCCTATACATTCCGGGCCAGTAGAATTTTTTTATTATTCGATCATATGTCTTAGTAAATCCAAGATGTCCTGAAGTGGGAGAATCATGTAAGTTTCTCAGTATTTCAGGCCTCAAGTGGCGGGG
Source organism: Cordylochernes scorpioides (assembly GCA_030710605.1). Classification (NCBI taxonomy): domain Eukaryota; kingdom Metazoa; phylum Arthropoda; class Arachnida; order Pseudoscorpiones; family Chernetidae; genus Cordylochernes; species Cordylochernes scorpioides. The sequence goes on from CP092867.1 coordinate 50,393,380, forward strand.
GACCACCAGAAGCCATTCCCTTCCCATTGGATCGTATTTTTTTTTATGGAGAGTATCGTTTATTTTTATAAAGGATAAATTATTGTTTCCTGTTGGATTTTGTCGGCTATCTTCGTGAGGTCCGGGTCTTTCATTTGTTCCCGTCCAAAATTCTGTAAGGCAACTATGCAAGGAATATCTTCTATATCTTCACTACAATTTAGGGGACTTCTTGATAAACAGTCAGCGTCCTGATGTTTTCTTCCGCTCTTGTGCACAACAGTAACATCAAACTCCTGCAGCCGAAGAGCCCATCTTGCTAACCTCCCACATGGGTCCTTGAGGTTGGTCAGCCAGCACAAGGAGTGATGGTCAGTTACGATAGTGAATTGACGTCCAAAAACATACGGTCGGAATTTGCCAATGGCCCAAATAATAGCAAGACATTCTCTCTCAGTCGTCGAATAATTTCTTTCCGCCTTATTGAGCGTTCTCGATGCATAGGCAATGGCTCTTTCCCTTTTGAATTTGCGCTAAAACTTCTCCTATTCCATAGTTGCTCGCATCAGTATGTATTTCTGTTGGGGATGAATGATCAAAATGTCCCAAGACAGGCTCAGAAATTAGGGCTGACTTGAGAGCTTCAAATGCGTGCCGCTCTTCTATGTTCCAACTAAACACTGAATCTTTCTTTAAAAGAGCGTTTAATGGTTGGGCTATATGGGCATAATTGGGTATGAAACGGCGGTAGTAGGAAGATAGCCCTAGGAAACTTCTAACTTCTTTTAGCGACTTTGGTCTGGGGAAGTCACGGACTGCTCTAATTTTTTCTGGATCGAGACATATTCCATCTCCACTCACCTTATGTCCAAGAACTGTTATAGTTTTCGCACCAAACCTGCATTTCCCCGGATTGAGGCACAAGCCAGCCTTCCTCAAACAGCCTAATACCAGCTGAAGGCGTCTCAGATGTTCCTCAAAATCATCAGAAAAAACGACTATGTCATCAAGGTAACACAGACAGATTGTCCACCTAAGACCCTTCAAGAGGCCGTCCATCATTCGTTCGAATGTAGCTGGAGCGTTACATAACCCAAATGGCATCACTTTTAACTCATACAATCCATCTGGGGTTATGAATGCAGTCTTCTCACGGTCCGATTCCTCCACGTCGATCTGCCAGTATCCAGATTGGAGATCCATAGAGGAATAAAATCGTGCTCCCTATAAACAGTCCAAAGTGTCGTCGATCCTTGGGAGCGGGTAAACATCCTTTTTTGTTATCTTATTAAGGCGGCGGTAATCGACGCAGAATCTCCAGCTGCCATCTTTTTTCCTGACCAAAACGACCGGTGAGGCCCATGGGCTCGCAGAGGGCTGAATAATACCAATTTCTTCCATTTTATTTACCTCCTCTTGAATAATTTGACGTTCCGCTGGTGCTACTCGGTACGGTCGTTGTTTGGTGGGAAGGTGGTCTCCAGTGCTAATTCGATGCTTAACATTATCGGTCTTGGACGCTTCTTTTTTTCTGAAATCAAAAATATCTCTATAGTTTCTCAATAAATTTCTTAATTTTTCTTTTTGAAAATCGTCAAGTGAATCATCTATATTTAAAATTTCCGTAATTTTTGAATCCTCGGAATGGCCTATATCTGCTCCCACGTGGTTGCCCTCAGCAAGTACACATAGCTGGCTATCCTCGATGACGACACCATCGGCCACGTGCATCCCCTGGGGAATTATCTTCGGATATGGGCTCCAATTTGCCACCCACAGTTTTCCCCTGTTACTGGTAAGCGAGATGATAGAGGAGGGAGCCATTAGTTCTCTTTCCAGCGACAGACCTTTTTGACCTTCTGCCACCACAGTTGCATTATCTGGGATGTCTATGCTTAATACCTCTATCAGCTGACAAGATGCGGGCTCTATTCTGTATTCCCGTTCCGCGTAGAGAGGTGAGTTGTCCCTGGGTGTGTCCTCGACTAGGAATTCCTCTAAAAAAAGTTTATCTTCTGCAGAATCAATTACCGCCCTGGATAACTTCAAAAAGTCCCATCCGAGGATCACATCGTGACTACAGTCCTCCAGAACAATAAATTCGAAATTTTCCTGCAGACCATTTAAGTCCAATTTTAAAGAGCAGCGTCCCTTCGGTTTTATAATTTTACCGTTGGCCACTCTTAAGCTCACGTCAGTTTCGGTAAACATTATTTTCTTTAATTTGAGTCTGAACCTCTCGGACACGACAGAATAAGAAGCCCCAGAATCAACAAGAGCACTGGTTATATTTCCTTCTATTTTAATATTTATATAATTTCCTTTCATATCCACTGTAGTCGATGAGGGAGGGTTTCCAAATTTTGCGGCCCCACCTCCAAAATAGGTCGCAACCTCTAGTTTTCCTGGCAGGAACGGCGAAGTGACCGACTGGACCCTCTAATAGGCGACGAATGTTGTCCGTTTCGGCCAGGGTATGGGGAAGGGCTTCGGTAACGTCTAAAATTATCCCTTGGCTCGTCGTCATTGAGCGCCGGGAATTTGGGACGGGATCCATAGAAGAACATTGGTTCTTGCCTCCCTTAGGAATATCCGTTTTCTCTTTCGTCATTCTGTCTCCTTCTGTCACGGCAGTAACGGGCGACATGGCCAGGGCGTCCGCAATGGAAGCAAATTGGTCTTCCCTCAGTGGTCCGCCATTCATTTATGTCCAGTCTTTCTCCCTGTTTCGGGTACCGAGCTCTGGGACGGGGAGTCTGGGGTGCGGCCGTCTCTCTTCTAGCGATTGGTGACGGCGTATAAGTTCGATATTGAGGGGAGCCTCTGGAAGGATTTGATATTGGAGCGAGGGTTTTATCAATTTCTTCCCTCACCATATCTTCAATGGTGGCGATTCTTGGTTCTTCTCGAGGAGCGGCCAAGGCCCGTTGCACCTCCTCGCGGACAATTTGTCTAATCATGGATGACAAATCTGTATTATCATTGCAGACATCAAGGGATGCTACATTGGGCAAAGCGTTCGTACTTGGCGGGGGTCACACGCCGACGATGAAGCGCTTCGATGCGGCGGCACTCAGACACAAATTGATCCGTATTGTTTATGTCTCTTGGAAGAAGCGCCTGATAAAGTTCTTCCACTATTCCTTTCATGAGGTGGGAGATTTTATCCTCCTCGCTCATTTGGAGATCCACCTCTTTGCAGAGTCGTAGGACGTCTTGCATATAGAACTCGGTGCTTTCACCCTTTAACTGAGCCCGGATTTTAAGTTTTTTCTCGGCAAGCAGCCGCAGACTCTCACTTTTCCCAAATACACTCTCTAATTGAGTAGTAAACTCTTCCCAATTCCGGATGGTCTCCTCATTATTCTCAAACCATTTGAGGGCAGTTCCATTCAGGTAGAAGTAGACATTGGCAAGACAGAGGGTTTCGTCCCAATGATTATGCTTTGCCACACGTTTGTAACCTCTTAACCAGGTAAGGGGATCTTCACCATCCTCCCCGAGAACATGGAAGGATTCCTTGGTAGGTGCTGAACAAAATAATTGCCCACCTGGGTAGCTTCCTCTATTTTCACGGTCATCTCCCTGAGCTCTACACTATCTTCTTGTTTAACAGTTTCAGTCCTTCTTTTATGTCTGAAGGGATATCGGTCTTGACGATCCAGCTTCTCCACCAGTTGTAGCGTAGCAAAAAGGTAGAGTCGGTGATCCGCAAACGAAGAACGTTATTTTATTTACCAAACAAACCGAGATCAAAAGAAGAACAACCGAAAAATATGAATTAATGAATACACGCCAAAGTATATATAGGAATCAAAAATACAACAAACACCTATGCAAAAATCAGGCATTAAAAATAAATTAAAATATTTACATAAAAATGATAAAACTAATTACTCGCTACAATATATATATATATATATATATATATAGCCTTTATATAGTTAGTCAATAATATTGTAAAAAGACATCATAGGTTGAAAGCTAGAGATATTAAAAGATGGCTTTTTTCAAATGATGTGTTGCAAGGTATTATAATTTTTGAATCTATTTAATTTTCACACAAAGAGCTCGTGGAAAACACTGACAGCTCAAAATGTCAGTAGCTCCTTTAAAAAATATTGGGTGTCAATGAGTCAGCTATAACTTAAGTTGTAATTGTATTTACATGATGAAAGCGTTGAATAAAAAAAAAGATCTGCGACCAGGGAATATTTTAACCACAGAGATCATAAAGAAAGATCCTCCAAAAGTGTATTTTAATCACGAACGAAAAGCTGGACTTTTGCTATGTCTGATTCCAATCAATAAATGGCCGTTTACAACTTGGCAACCAACCTTTTGGCTCTTTTAAAAAAGCCTTCTACAAGACACTTCAAGACAATACTTTTCCCCAACAGCAGCAATGTTCTACATTGCGTCTCTGAATTAGGGCAATCTGGCCGTTTACCTCAGGAATCTAATATTCGAATGTCGCTTGTGGAAGAATAAGATTCACCTTGTCTTTGGTGGAGGAGACTAATGTCGCCATTCAGGTCGAATGGTTTGCTTAAAGTTCGATCATTTCAACTTCGAAGTCCACCATTGGATTTGCACTCCCAATGTCGTCGTTCCAGAAACAGATATCCTACAATAACGCATCCGGTGATAAGAAAACGTTGACATCGACTTGGAGGATTGAATGGTGGTGTTTATAGCCCTACTCCTGGTGAGCGACTCCTTCAGATGTTGATCATATTAAAAACACTTTAGAGAAAAACCTGAATTATCGTTGACCCAAATATTTCCGAAAGTCTGTATGCAAACTAATCTTCAGTAAACACAGCGCTTAAACAGAGCTCCAAAAAAGCCAGACTTTGAGTATACGTCGGGTATTTTCGAAGCCACACACCTACCAACAAGGATCAATAAGAGAGATGTCTTATGGTCACCTTATTACCATCTATGACTCATCTGACCGTCTTCACTATACAATTTCTAATTACCGTACCATCCTTCTTCGTCGTAGCCAATCGTCTATTAAGCTTTCCTCATAGCTAGTTCTATATAAAGTACTTTGATGGCATACAACGCGAATAGGTCAAGTGGATATGTTCTTTGGAGAAGATGGACAAACATCCAAGATGAGATTTTTCTCAGTTTGAATATTGTAGGTTACCTCTACCATCATCTGAGCTATTTAGTTCTTAGGACAAGCTGGAAGCTAATTAAATAAATATCAAACCTCGGGAAATTTTAATTGGCTCTAGAATACTCATTAAGCGATTCCTTCTTGAAACTCCGAGGCCAGGGAATGTGGACAAGTTTGCACCGCCAGCTTCGACGTCTTCAGTCCAGGCTCTTTCTGAGTATTCCGAATGATACCAAAGCCAATGATATCTATATGTACACGCAGACTTATGAGATACCACCGGAGATCAAACTCATGTCAATTTCGGCAAGATAAAATTCCATGTTGCGGCGGCCTGGTGAAACCGCTCTGAATTCTCCGATTGTTATTTGCTTATTATCAACACCTTTGGAGATACAGGGTTGACTTTGTGGTAGAAAATTAAGAATCATGATTCAAAAATATTCAAAGAAGTGTTCCCATTCATCCATTGCCTCTCTTTTGCCGGATGCATGATCAATTTCTTGATACTTTCTTCCGTGCATCGCCAGGTAATGAATGCCTTTTTAACGATTTCAGCCTAACTGGTATACGCACCTGGATGGTGTACTTTGTTTCATAGTTCCGACGCACCGACTGGATGCTGAGTAGCGTCTAGTACGGCATGTCTTCGTGGGCCGTTTTAGGAACCTCGAAGTCAACACACACTCTGATTGGAGTGTATGCACCAGATGTGCTGTGTATAGTCTCAAGGCCGACTGGGATCATTGAGAGTGGAAGCGGAACTTATTCCTCCTCCATTTAGACCACATGACCCTCAACCATGGCAACGCAGATTGTTGAAAATCTGGAAAGATTTCTCTGAGATACTTTCACTGACTACCTAGTGCTATCGCTATATCCGTTCAAGAGTCTTCCCATAATCTGGGACTACAGGATCTTCCAATTGTCTCCACTTGCTACAGCACGGAGCTGGAAAGTTCACGGATCCCTTTCTAACGCAGCAAATTTTAGAAATATTTCATCCGACTAGAGACAGAATCACTGCGGGCCTATATTCGAGTGGATAACATAAGCAAGTCTGCGCGATCTGACCATCTCCAACCGCATGTAGGAACACCCTTGCCGAACTGCATCGAATACCAGGAACATAGACGTCAACCTTACAATAGCCGATCCCACTCTTTGGTGTTCTGCCTTCTATAAGCATAACGCCGACCTTACAAGTAGGTTGATTCTGATTGCCTCTCTTGATACGAAGGAGCTATAATCCCAACGACCTGTCACTGGCCCATCAGTAGTAGTTCTGTGGTGGTCTTCATTTTCGGAGATATTTACCTTCATCCATTGACCATTTAGCCTTCAATGCTGGAATTTTGCTGAGATTATCTACAGAATAGAGTGGCTTCAATTTCATAAATCCACTGTACGCCACAAAAAAAAAAAGGGCAGCTGATTGGCGAGAGCCATAAAACAATGTGTTCACCTTAGGAATTCTTAATTTGCCAATTTGATGTGGTGCCATTCTTAGGAAACGGAATCTGCTTTAATGAAGAAAGGGAAATTCGATAAATAGCTCTTGAATCTTTGCTTCAATTTGTTCAAGAGGTAGGTTTTTCATTTTAAAAAGTTTTTTTACTCCCGGAAAATAACGACCTCACAATCTACATTCATGGATAAAACTTAAGCAAGTGAAAAATATTTGATATCGCCGGTCGTCTACTTTTTTTTTTTAAGGAGACAGAGGTGTTCACACTTGGTTATCTCATGTAACTTCAATAAAAGTCACTGTGTATCAAATATATTCCAGAGGTATTGTCTGAATACCGATATAAATGCTAAAAGGTATAACTTCCTTAAGTTTTGTCCACAAGTATACATAGAAATAAGTAATATACCAAAAGAGAACGAATATTAGACTTTATTTAAACGTTCAATTTATCAACCACTATCTCGATTGGCTGGACGACTATTTTGGTCGAAGTTGGGGTTAAGAATATTTTGCTTCAATGGCGAGCATATTTGTACAGCTCGTGCGTGCTATAATACAACCAGGCTGAAATATATAAATTTTTTAAAACTTATTTTTATTTGGATATGTGTTTGATTTCTCGTAAGGGTATATACTTATAAAGAATATAAAGAATTAAAATAGCCTTTTAAAAATAACTATTCGATAAATAAAGTAAAAAAATTAAGTATTTATGAAAAATTTAACTATTTTTCAACGAAATTTGTCTTTTTATATAAATAAACAACTTTCTGCGTTGCGAATATGGAAATATTGTGAGGGTTTACCACTGATGAGCCATGCTCGCCTATTATTTTTTATCATGTCAGTAAAGCCAGTAGGAAATTAAACAGAGAATCAATAGAAAATTCAAAATAAACACATACGAGCAATAAATGGTTCACATTTCCAACAACATATGACTTATCAAAATGCATTATGTTTTAAATTTAGAAAAATATTGTCAAGCGGCTCAGCCGGCTCCAACCACGAGAGGCTCCATGTCAATCATCCCCGGACACCGGGTGTGAGGGCTTCTCGGAATCTGGTCGGCGGGGGGAGCTGACGTCCCTCATTAGGATTAACTCTTCATTGGGGGTAAGTTGTACACTCTATCTCTCCCTATAAATACCCCTTATAATAAATTAATTATCCCCAAACTTGCCCTTGCTTTATTTATCTCCGCGACATATTTTGGCGGAGACGCTGGGTAGCGTGACGGAACTTCGAAGAAGTCGACGTCTACAGGGACGTGAACCAATTCTTCAACCTTTGCCACGACGAATAGAAATGGAAGACAACCACGGACCTACTGTTAGCGGATCCTACCTCCCTTGTCAGCGCCAACGAGATCCTTCTACCTTTTCTGGAGATGGAAATATAAACCCTGGACAGTGGTTGAAAGAGTACGAGAGAGTGTCGAAGTACAACAGATGGGACGAGACCATGAAGCTTGCCAACGTCGTATTTTACTTGAACGGAACTGCTGGAAGGTGGTTTGATAATAACGAAGAATCACTCAACTCGTGGAGAAGCTTTGAAGACGCATTCCGCGGTGTGTTCGGACTGCAGGAAGATTCTGCTCGACGCGCCGAGGAAGTTCTGAAGTCAAGAGCACAGATGGCAGAGGAATCCAGCGAGTCATACATCCAGGAGATTCTTAGTCTCTGCCACCAGGTGAACCCTCGCATGGAAGAAGGTGAGATGATAGTTGCTCACATTATAAAGGGAATTTCGGAGGACACATACCAGGTATTGGTGGCGAAAGACATACAGACGGTAGATGAGATCCTGAAGTTTTGCCGTCATCTGACAACCATCAAACAGCGCAGGATCGGCCGTACGAAATTCGCCAGGCTGTCAAACGTAATGCCCATTTCATGTGTTGACGACTCAGACGACTTGGCCGCGTTAATTCGCCGCATCGTTAGAGAAGAGATACAAAAGGTTTTCTCAGCACCTGAAGTGATCAGTCCGCTCCGAGAGGTGAACGCCCTGGAACAGACTGTGAGGGAAGAGGTCAGCCGTGCTCTACAACCTACCAGACCACAAGTCAACGTGGTACAACAACAACCACGTATGCCATATTATAATATCGACCGACCAACCCAACCCAAGAAGACGGAACATTGGAGAACCTACGACGACAAACCTATCTGCTTCCACTGCGGACGACCCGGACATGTCGTCCGTTATTGTAGGGAACGACGGCAGGTCTTCGCTGAAGCCAGGTCAAGGAATGGCGGAGAAGGAAGAAATGGTGGATTTTCGAGTCGACCCCCGAGATATGACGCCGACGACGACTATGTAACGCCCCAAACCTCGACGTACTTCTACCGGATCTCTTCCCCACATCCAAGCCGCGCAAGGTCGCCAGCCCGAAGACAATCCCAGTCGCCAGCCCGTCGTTTCAGCCGTTCTCCCAAGCCTCAGAATGTGAAAAACTAAGTGGAGCGACTTCTAACGGGGGTGAGGTCGCGATTGAGGAAAATCCTCCAGGGTATATCGCCGCTAAATTAAAAGTAAATTTTGTTATGGTCGAAATAAATGAACGCAAAATTAAAGCATTGGTGGATTCAGGAGCCGACTTTTCTGTTATTTCAGACAAATTTCGACGCGAAATAAAGACACCTCTCTTCAAAGAACCAGGTCCCATTCTTAAAGCAGAAAACAAAAATTTAATAGAGACCCTAGGAAAATGTGTTCTGAACATAGAAGTTAATGGTCTGAATATCTCATTTGAATTCGTTGTTATGGTGGAATGCAGCCATGACATCATATTCGGATGGGACTTCTTCAAGGCCACCGAGGCCGTCATTGATTGTCGCAGAAATGAACTCCATCTCGGGGAAACCTCCGTCCTGGAATCTCGAGAGGAGGGAAACCAGAAATTGTTTGCTTCCGACGACTTTGTCATCCCGCTTAAATCAATAAAGAAGATCAGTGTGATAAACGAAGAAATATGCGGTGTTATAGATGTTTTAGTCTCAACTTCTAAGGACTTATTATTAAGAAAAGAAGTTCTTATACCAAATTCATTGGTTACATTTCGACACGGCCGAGGTAGCATTTGGGTGGCGAATGGAGCGTCTTGGCCGCAACTGATTCCATCAGGAATGAATATGTGCACAATGGAAAGTTATGAGAATGTGAATATCTGCAGTCTTATTGAATCCAGCGACAAGTTACAAGAAACGCAGCTAAAGTCACGTGAATGGTCACAGAAGATAAACTTTACTCTAGATCCAGGGCTGTCTGAAATTCAAAGGTTACAGCTTGTTTCATGCCTTGACGAGTTTATTGACATATTTGACTTTGGGAGTACTCCTATTAAGCCCACCATTACTGTGAAGCACAAGATAAACACAGGAGACCACTCTCCTCTCAAACAGCGGCCCTATAGAGTAGCACCAAGTGAACGACGACTAATTCAAGATGAAGTGAACAAGATGATTGAAAATCACATCGTGAAGCCCTCTGAAAGTCCTTGGTTATCTCCAGTTATTCTAGTTAGAAAGAAAGATGGGACCTGGAGATTCTGCGTAGATTACCGTCGATTAAATAAGATAACAAAAAAAGATGTTTACCCGCTGCCACGCATTGACGATGCCTTGGACAGTTTAGCCGGCTCTAGTTACTTCTTCACGATGGATCTTCGGTCCGGGTATTGGCAGATTGAAGTGGACGAAAAAGACAGGGAGAAAACTGCCTTCATCACTCCAGATGGGCTGTATGAATTCCAAGTAATGCCTTTCGGTCTATGCAACGCTCCAGCAACGTTTGAAAGGATGATAGATAGTGTTCTGGGCAGTCTTAAATGGAACATGTGCCTTTGCTACCTGGACGACATCGTAGTTTACGCACCTACCTTTGAGAAGCATCTACGTCGTCTACAACTTGTATTAAGGTGCATCCAGAAAGCTGGACTAAACTTAAACCACAAAAAGTGTCTTTTTGGATCAAGAAGGATAAAGATTTTAGGACACCTTGTTGACGCCAAAGGAATTCATCCAGATCCAGATAAAGTTGAAGCCGTCTCTAAATTTTCGAGGCCAAGGAATATCTCTGAACTGAGGAGCTTTCTTGGATTATTCTCCTATTACCGAAGATTTATTGAGAACTTTGCCGACAAAGCTAGATCTTTGCATGACCTACTGAAGACTGAAAAACAATTCTATTGGGATGCAGCTCAAGAGAAAGCGTTTGAAGTCCTTAAAACAGCTCTAATTTAAGAGCCTGTCTTGGGACACTTTGATAAATCCGCTGATACCCATCTACACACGGATGCAAGCGGACATGGTATTGGAGCTGTTCTTCTACAAATACAAGGTGGAAAGGAGCGGCCTATAGCTTATGCATCTAGAAGCTTGACAAAGGCTGAAAATAACTATTCTATAACGGAAAAAGAATGCCTTGCTGTAGTCTGGTCTATTAGCAAATTCCGCCCATATTTGTTTGGTCGACCATTCACGGTTGTCACTGACCATCATTCTCTATGTTGGTTGGTAGGGCAGAAAGATCCTTCTGGCCGTTTGGCAAGATGGGCGCTGAAGTTGCAAGAATTTGACGTGACCGTTATCTACAAGAGCAGACGCAAACATAAGGATGCCGATTGTCTGTCAAGGAGCCCGCTTGAGAACGATCAACCAAGTGCTGTGATGTCACTAACCAACGTCGATATAGAGCAGACTAAAGACCCGGATTTAGCTAAAATAATCGATAATTTAAACTCGGGCTACACCAGAAAGGAATTCAGCATTATCGACGGCATCTTATACAAGAAAAACTATAGCACAACTGGAAGACCCTGGCTTATGATGATCCCTAAGCACTTAAGATCGGAAGTTATGGCAGATTTACATGATGTTCCTACAGCTGGGCATTTGGGTTTCGCCCGAACGTATGACAAAGTCAAGAAACGATTCTATTGGCCTGGCCTTTATAGAACTGTTCGCCAATATGTAAGCCATTGTCGGGAGTGTCAACGAAGGAAGAAATTACCTCGACGTCCGGCTGGACAACTTGTATCCATACCGCCCTTAGAAAAGCCATTCTATAAAGTCGGGGTTGATCTCCTTGGAAGATTTCCAGTTTCTAAAGATGGAAACCGTTGGATCATTGTGAGCACCGATTATATGACAAGGTATGCCATAACGAAAGCGATCCCAGACGGAGGAGCAATCGAAACAGCTAAGTTCCTGGTTGAAGACGTCATCTTGAAGCATTAAGCTCCTAGAAAAATGATAACAGATCGCGGCAGAAATTGCATTTCTCAAGTAATAAAAGAGATCAATGCTCTGTGCGGAATTGTGCACAGATTTACAACGGCCTACCATCCCCAGACCAACGGCCAGACTGAAAGGTTGAACAAAACTCTGGGGGACATGTTGTCCATGTACACAGGTGTTGAGCAGAAGGACTGGGACCAAGTTTTGCCCTACGTAACTTTTTCTTACAACACTGCTAAACAGGAGGCGACCGGCTACACCCCGTTCTTTCTTGTCCACGCCCGCGAGGCCGAGACCTACATCGATGCCGTACTACCCTACCTACCAGATGAGATCTCTGACGACTACGTTGGTGAACTTGTGACCAGAGCTGAGGAAGCGCGTCAACTCTCCCGATCACGCCTTCTACAATCACAGGCGAAAGACCGTAGACTATACGACCAGAAACATACTCCAGTCTATTACCAGAAGGATGATCTTGTGTGGGTTTTTACTCCAATCCTAAAAGTAGGACTATCAGAAAAGCTACTGAAGAGATACTTCGGTCCCTACAAGGTGACCAAGAAGCTTTCAGAAGTTACGTATGAAGTAGAGCCCGTGGACCCCTCTCCCCGATCACGGAAAGCCAAGGATATCGTCCATGTCATTCGGATGAAACCCTACCTGGACCCTGAAGAACAACATTCTATTCTGTTAGGGAACACCAGCAGTGATAGATTTCCTCCCAGAACAAGGGCTGAGACAAGCTAATCAGCGGGTCGCTGTTTTCTCTAAGGAGGGAGTAATGTCAAGCGGCTCAGCGGCTCCAACCACGAGAGGCCCCATGTCAATCATCCCCGGACACCGGGTGTGAGGGGTTCTCGGAACCTTGGTCGGCGGGGGGAGCTGACGTCCCTCATTAGGATAAACTTTAACTTGGGGTAAGTTGGACACTCTATCTCTCCCTATAAATACCCCTTATAATAAATTAATTATCCCCAAACTTGCCCTTGCTTTATTTATCTCCGCGACAATATCTTGAATATTCATCGTGTATATTTTAATATTCGATTTTAGTGTTTTAAAAGTTTGGAAAATGCGATTATAATAGTAATAAATAATCAACTTATATCAGAATTGTGGTTTATGAATTTCAAGTTTTAAGTGATGATATACCAGGTCTATTAGTATGAAACGCGAAAATTTTCAGTGAATTCAAAAGTTCACCAATTCGATACAACAAAAGATTTTTTATTCAAAGTAATTGCCCTGATTAGCTATAAACTCGGATCACCTTTCAGGCAATTTTCGAATTCCTTGTCTGAAAAATTCTACTCCTTTTGAGTCGAACCAGTCAACAAGCCATTTTCGGAGTATGTCTGAGTTCGAAAATCCTGGTTTTTTAGGGCGTGTCCTAAAGATGTGAAAAGGTGGTAGTCCGACGGCGCTAAGTCTGGTGAGTACAGCGGGTGGGGTAAGAGTTCCCAGCCCAAGTCTTTTATGGTGTTTTTGACCACCGTATCGTTGTGGGCTGGAGCGTTGTCATGCTGCAGTATTAGCTTGTTGTGCTTTTCACGCCATTCCGGTCTTTTTTCATTCAATGCCTCTCTCTAACTGTGCATTTGTTGTTTGTAGCGTCTAGTATTGACCGTTTCGCCAGGTTTCAGGAGCTCGAAATATACTACGCTGGTCTGGTCCCACCATACGCAAAGCATTGTCTTTTTTCCGAAGCGATTGGGCCTAGGCGTCTGTTTTGAAAATTGGCCGGGCAGGCCCCATGACTTTTGGCGCGTAGGATTGCTGAGTGGATCCATTTCTCATCAGAAGTTACAATTCGATGCAAAAATGACTTCTTTTCATGCCTGGCGAGCAGCCCTTCACAGGTTACCAGACGCCGTTCTTGCTGCCTTTCGCTCAACTCGTGGGGTACCCATCTGGAAAGCTTTTGGGTCATTCTGAGGCTGTTTAAACGTAGGGAAACAGCACCATGAGACACCTGGAGCTGTTTCGCAAGTTTTTCCTGCCTTTGGGCACTGTCCTCATCCAACAAAGCTTGCAGTTCAGCGTCCTCGAACTTTTGGTGCGGTTTTCCACGTGGTTCATTATCAAGTTCGAAATCGCCACGTTGGAATCTTTTAAACCACCTGTAACACTGCGATTTGCTCAGAGCGTGGTCGCAGTGAACTTCCTCGAGCATTCGGTTGGCTTCAATGGCACTTTTCTTCCAGTTGAAGGCGAACAACAAAACTTCCCGCAAATGGGCACTTTTTGGCTCGGAAATCACCATTTTCCACGGGCTCCAGAAATTTTCCACGATTTGAATTTTTCTAAAACTCCACGCATGCTGATGCCACGTGAGTCAAGAAACAAAATGCCTTCAACAGGGCCACCGTCGGCACAAATAAAGTTGCACAGCGCCCTCTGGCAGCCATTTTCGCGTTTCATACTAATAGACCTGGTATATATATATGACGAAGATTTTAAGCATAAGATACACACTCACAAACCAGAATAACACGCCATCTATATATAAGACCCAAAAGCATAAAGCATGTGTAAAGCATTGAATGTTCCCTTTGGTTTTAAAAGAAACCTTCCTGCTTTATGGTTTCATTTATTATAGGAGTTTTTATAAATTCTCCTATGGGTGAGCATGGTAGACTTCATCCAAAGTGCTGAATCTCCTCAGAAGACCAATAATTGAATTCTGTTCAAATCTACTACATCTACAGATGCAAGCACGAACCAAACATCTACCTCCAAGCAGTACACTGAAGAAAGTCCTAATTTCTCAACTTGAGCAGACACCAAACGTCTAAGTATAAATTCAAAGTCGGAAGATAAAAGAAAACAAATCTGTTGCTTCAAGTCAGACATCCCGTCAGTTACCATTACAAATGGTAGAGCCTAACATTGGCCACAGCACCAAGAAACATTATAAATTTGATTTGACCACTATATTCTAAGAGGTCGAATGTCATTGATAGTGAAAAAAGAAGATTTGATACGGGCCATTATTTCAAATAAACTTCCACAGAGAATCTCAGCTTTGAACAATCTCAAGCAAATTCACAGGTCATGAAAACAACCCTATTGATAATATGTAACTCTACCCCTAAATAAACGCTTTTCAAACATCAAATTCAACTAAAGAGCACACAACTCAACCTCAAGTACTTCGACGTCTTCGCGCTAGTGACGGAAGTACCATGCTAAGATGTTTTATTTACCAAGAGTTAGTGAATCTAGCTTTTATCCAATGGTCAAATTACTAGCTGGAGACACTTCTAATATAGGTGCGAGGATGCACGGGCGCGCGTTCCTGCCCCAACTCTAGAGGCTCGGAATTTTAACCGCCTCCGAAGAGAAGTAGAAAAAATGAATTTTTATGGGGGATTCCTCGCCCCTCGAATCACCAATGGTCTTGGCTGAAAGCCAATTGCCATCTTCACGCTTTTCTCGAGCTCCGCTGTTTTTTCACCCTGGCGGGTGTATAAGTGCTGGCAGCATGCTAAATTTGATACGGGCGGATAGCCCTTTGAAAGCCGATCAAGTGCCTGATAGGTAAGGCTTCAAATCTCAGCCCAGTGCGGAGTTATCTGCAAAAATCCATTTGCAGAACAAATTTTCCATTAATATGAAAGAAACTGAAACTTATGTGAATTTGCCTGCAGGCAATCAAGATGCAAATTCGGCCACGTCGCTCGACTTTGCGACTAAGACGCTTTCTAATGGCGCTATTCAGGCCCAAATAAACTGGGCAGATTATATAGAGGATGCAGATCCTGAAACTGAAGACGGCTTCACCGTCGTTCAAGGCAGGAAAAGAGGCCGCGGCTCGGCGGAATCACCTACCACGGCCGCACATGCCAACAGCGCCAGAGTAACTCGCCGACAGCGGTCGTCGACGGGATGGGTACCTCGAGTCCAGGAGGTCAAGACTACGAGGACACACATCGTAGAGGCCAGGGCGCGGCAGGCATCTTCCACCGAGGAGCAGTTCATCTACGTTGAGCACTGCCCTGAATTTCAGCCTTATCACTACCTTAAGGCCATCGAAAAAGTGGTCGGAGAATGAATGGGCACGTCCTGGTGGGACTGACCAACAAAAGCTTGGCGGAGCGCCTGATTAACGAAGGCCTCGAAGTCGAGGGCCTGCTCCTCAGGACCTTCCCCTTCCGCAAAAGGTCTGTAAAGATAACCATATGGAACCTCCCCTTCTTCGTAGGGGATGCTCCCGTCATTGACGCCCTTTCACCCTACGGGCGCGTCACCTCCATCGCTCCCAAGCAGCTAAAAGCCGGCGAGTACAGCTACACCGACGGCCGCCGGGAGGCCTATATTCTCCTCCACGACGGCATGAACATCGAGAGGCTCCCTACCCGCCTCGACTTGAGAATCAAAGGCGAAACCTGGCCTGCGTTCCTGACCTTCGGGATCAGGTGCTTAAGATGCCACAACCAAGGTCATCGAAGAGCCATCTGCCCCTTGCTTGCTAGGCAGTCCACAGCCCCAGACAGGCTTCACCACCCTCTCCCACCGATATCACACCATCGACTAGGCCTGAGCAGCCACGACGGTCATCGGCCGCACCTCCTGCGCCAGCGCCTCTTGATCCAGCTATGGAGGTCTCCAGCGATCTTCCCACGGCCCGAGCTTCGCCTCATCCAGCTACTGCGCCTCGGCCTCCTGCACCAGCACCCCCAGCTTCATCTGTGGAGGTGCCGACTCCTGCACCAGCGCCCCCTGCTCCATCTATGGAAGCACTTAACAATGGTCCCGCGGCCCACACTTCGCCTCGTGGAAACCCTGCGCCTCAGCCTCCTGCACCAGCGCCCCCTGCTCTTTCTGTGGAAGTACCGATTGGTGGTCCCGCGGCCCAAATTTCGCATCGTCGGTTTATTCCGCCCAAACCTGCTGAACCAGCGCCGCCTAATCCCTATGAGGAGGAGTCAGCTACAGCTATTGTAGCCCCACCACTTCCACTACCTGCCCCGACGACCCATCAGCTTCAGTCAGCTCCTGCGCCCTCTTCGACCCAGCCCTCTAAGAACAGGCTTTTCCGCCAGCAGGTATTCAAAATATTACAACAACTGAATGATGTAACTCTCCTGAGCCCCTTATATAAGGGCGATACAACCAGAGAGGATATCGTATTTGCGATCTTTTACGACTTTAATAGAGATTTTCTCATACGGCGACTCTTGCCTGAAAACAAGATCATTCTTGCTGATTTCCTCAATTCTGTCAGAGAGCATTTCGGGAACAATCTTGGGCGGGGGCCTGTTTAAACTGAAAGAGGCTTTAAACTCCTGACGTCCCTTCGGAGAAGGCCACTTCTGTTGTAAATATCTTTCTTTATTCTAACTATCTACTATTAATTTCACTCTTATAACTCTCTTTGAGTTTGTATATTGACGAGACGTCAATAAAGTTGTTTGTCAAGTCACTTCTAATATATCGGCTACAATAACCCGTAGCATCACCATAGTTCTAACCTTACAAGATCAACCCGCAGTTACGAGTTCGTGACTAAACAATACCGCCACCATCAGCATCCGTGGTCAAAATATGACTTTCTTAAACTGCGTTCACCACATGGTTCTTGAAAACCTCTTCAACAAAAAACAGTTACCGCAGACACGCGTGCTCAAAAAGTTGCGAACGTCATCAAATATTTGAACATAGCCGAAGAATTATTGATTAATCTCTAATGTCAGGTCCAGTAGAAGGCTGTTGGAGCTCCGGAAGCGTACCATATTACTGATTCTGTCACCATTTATACGATTTGCACTTACTTAGCGACGAACCCAAAGTTGAAGAAACCGAGAGTCGATTCTATTTAAATCAATAATGTAACGTTACCCGTGATACTGGCTTCTCCATATAATGTTCTTTGTTCTCTGTATTTTCCTCATTTAGACGAGTAAACTATCTGCGCTTTCTAATTACCTTGGTCGATGTATATAGCTTGCTTGAATGGGCAATTTCCATTGTTGAAACTTTTAGGGCCTTTAGGTTCATGGCTATCTGAAATCTTTGGAAATATTAGACAAATATCAGAGCAGTTCTTCTCACGGAAACCAAGTTCATTGTCGGTTTCCATGAGAATACATCTTAATCAGTCTGTTCTTGCCGCGTCAATGGCCAACGACTAGCTTTCACTACCGAGCCTCACGCCAAAGGTTTCTAGGGCATGGAATGAAATAGTGTCGAGATCAGAAAGGTCTTACACAAATTGATTCACAAGGCGCATTTCTTTCTACCACGCCTTGTATGTTTCGTAGCATTATTGTATCTTATTTCATAGCATTCTATTCTCTAGATATTATAGCATAGGTAAGTTTTAAAAATATAATTTAACGTTAAAGGTAGACAAATTGGTCGTTAAATTAAAAAAAAATCTATTCAAGCTTTAAAACCTTTTTTTTTGTCTAACGAACTAAAAAATATGAAAATATAGTTTAAAAGTGAAATTGTATTGTCTTCAGGTGGATAAATTATGAAACATGTTTCTTCTTATCTTAAATATTTGACTACTATTCTGCAATAATAAAAATTCAACGAATAGCTTATATTTGTTCCGACAAATGGCGCAAGCAATCATCAACTTTTATTGTTGCATGATCAGAAGCTTTTTATTAATATATGAACCAGAAATCAGTACAATTTCACCTTTATACCATTTTTTTGGTATTAATTTGTGTTCTCACGCACTTATGTTCTTATATACCCATCCCTTCATTTTTCAGGAAGCCTCTAGATCTTTTGATCTTTGGATTACAGCCTGTACCACTATGGAGAGGGTTGCAGCCTGAAACACGTACGCGTTTAACCTTTTTTTATTAATCAAGAAAGGCTATTTGGTCATTATTCTGGACTGAACAAATATATATTTTATATACAAGGTGTGTCCAATAAAAAATGAGACCGGTCAAAAACAAAGAAAAAATGAAATGATATATATTTTTTTAAAGTCTATTAAAAAAAAATAGAAAGCTTCAGCTACACTGCAGTATATCATCACGTGATTGCGTGCGCAGTCGATAAATTGTAAGCTTGTAAAAAGAACGCCTTGCATAACAACTTCTAATTTGTAATGGATAGAAAATTCGAAAAACGAATTTGTATTAAATTTTGCTACAAAATTGGGAAATCGGCTTCAGAAACTTTAGATTTGTTGAAATTAGAATTTTGACATGAAAATGTAAATAAGCCCACCACATTTAGATGGTTTTCACGATTTAAAAATGGAATGGAATCGGTGAAAGATTAGAAGCGTGTTGGTCGTCCAATTCTGCACAGGAACCATGAAAAGGTGAGTCAAATTTCAAATTTGATAAAATAAAATCCACGAATAGGGTTACGGGACATTGAGGAAGAAAAAGGGATATCAAAATCATTAGTTGGATCGATAATTAAAAAAGACTTGCAGTTAAAGAAGACACCTTCAAAATTTGTCCCTAAAATGCTCACAATCCAACAAAAGGAGAATCGCGTTGAAGTTGCCAAAAAAATGCTTGAAATGGTGGAAGAAACCCCTAATTGGAAGGAAAAAGTAAAAACTGGAGACGAGAGAGACATGGGTTTACGGGTATGACCCGGAAACAAAACGCCAATCCATGGAGTGGAAAAGAAAAGATGAACCAAGAACGAAGAAATCCCGACTTTGCAAGTCAAAAAACAAAGTCTTATTGGTCACGTTCTTTGACATAAAGGGAATTGTGCATTATGAATATCTAGAGGAAGGTCAAACAATCAATAAGGAGTCTTATTTAAACATTATGAGACGTGTACGCGAATCAATTCGTCTGAAAAGAAGTGAAATGTGGAGTTCCAAAAATTGGATTATCCATCATGATAATGCACCACCACACACCGCTACATCTGTACTGACTTATTTGGCTAAACACGGCATCCAAATACTTCAACACACACACACACAACCTCCCTATTCCCCAGACCTAGCTCCAAATGATTTTTTTTTTCTTTCCAAAACTCAAAATGGCTCTTAAAGGATGGAGATTTGACACTAGAGAGTCCATCATAGCGGATTCGAAAAAGGTCTTGAAGAACGTCCCGAAAGATGCCTTTTCTAAATGTTTTAAATCATGGGAGAAGAGATGGAAATTATGTATAGATGCGGGAGGGGACTATTTTGAAAAATACTAATATTTTTTTTTTCATTCTATTTTTGACCAGTCTCATTATTTATTGGACACACCTTGTATTTTGATGACACGTTATTGCTATGTATTAATGTATACCTTACTGGCCTTGTCTTTATTGTTTGCGGAAGAGCATTGCTCGATGTAAATATTTATATGTAATTCGACTGTCCTATAAGCTTATGTCCATAGTTTTCTTGAAAACCATTTCTGATATTCTACCCTTCAGTGCTGCGTATATAATCAGAATCGCCAATACAGTATTAGAGCTCCAAAGAAGCGGTCTGGTAGATTAAATTGGCGAAACCGCTGGGAAGGTTCACCACTAATGAGCCAAGCCCTCCCAATATATTTTTCATAGCAGTAAGGACAGTATATGTTTGTATTGTATATATATATATAATAAATATTCTTGTTTGAATCCTTTCATTTTATATACTAATAGAAGAATAAACCATTAATTGACATTTATTCTAACAAATAACACAAGCCATAAGCAAATTTCAGTCACGCGATAAGGAGATATCTTTATTATGAACGGAGAACTGTTCAAAACAACTCGCGTATATGAAAGTTGTCGTGTCCATTAAAGAGCCTCAGATATCTCCATGCATCTCTATCACAGCAGTCGTAATGTCCTCTATCTTGAGTGTGTATATGAATGGAAGTAAGGAAAGGTTACAATCAGAAAGGATAAACCTTTATTATGAACAGAGGACTGTTCAAAACAACTCGCGTATATGAATGTTGTCGTGTCCAAAGAAGAGCCTCAGATGTCCCCATGCATCTCTATAACAGCAGTCGCAATGTCCACTATCTTGGGTGTGTATATGAATGGAAGTGAAGAAAGGTTACAATCAGCGAGTAACGGCTCAGTACGACCGATACCATCTACACCAATGAAGCGACCAGCCCATGGCGACACGCGACCTTCTTCCCCAACAAATTATACTTCACAAACCGACACGCTCCTTGTGTTTTTATCACAAAAACTCAGTTCCTCAATTTAAATTTTGAATTAGACCTTTTTGAGGGTATCTGATTGATTATATAACAGAAATGTGTTTGTAAAACGACATTTGAAAATTATACCGCATGTGTTTCTTTTCAACGAAAAATCAGAAATATCATTACTCTTCACAATTCATCCTTTCATACCTTATCCCTAAGGTTAGAAATAATCGTTATTTCTCCTTAAAATAAATTTTGATTTTTCGTTGAAAAGAAACACATGCGGTATAATTTTTAAATGTCGTTCTACAATATATCACAAGCCGCATTATATTATATTGTATTATGAATTACTTTATGTATTACTTACGAACGGAAAAATATGTCCAGGGTAGCCTAGTGGACATGGCATCTGCCCGGTAAGCGGAACACTGTGGGTTCGATTCCCATCCCTAGACACTTTTATTTTTCCGTTTATCATTACTTTTCACAATTCATCCTTTCATGCCTCATCTATAAGGTTAGAAATAATCGTTATTTCTCCTTAAAATAAATTTTGATTTTTCGTCGAAAAGAAACACATGCGGTATAATTTTCAAATGTCGTTCTACAATCATAAGCTATATTGTATTGTATTCATGATGAATGATGAAGATTCATGATGAAGAAGGGAGGTAAGAATATGATAAATATGAAAAAAATTGTACAAATGTAAAATTGTACTAGGATAAGGTGAATAAATTAAGAAAAAATAAAGGCATATGAAAGTTGCTGATGGCTTGCGCAATCTATCGGAATAAGCCTCAACTATCCATTGTCGAGGGCCAACAGCCCGAAACGCGTACGTGGTTAGCTTTTCTTTATTAATAAAGAATGGGTATTTGGCCAATTCTGAACAAATTAAAAATCAATGAATAGTTGATATTTATTCCGATAGATGGCGCAAGCCCTCAGCAACTTTCAGTTGCACGATAAGGAGTATGCCTTTCTTTTTTCTTAAGATGATCAATGTTAATCAAATGCAAGCATATATATACCCAGATAACCTTGATTGTTTTACTGTTGTTGTCAAGGTTGTTCAATGAATACTACAATAGGAGGAATTGCCGGACATCATTTCTAAGTAGAGATAAAATCTAACAGCGACCATTATCTTTATTGGAAATGTATAAGCTCTTGGCGAGCTTTCGAACAATAACATCTTTCAAAAGGCTGTAATACGAATACAAGAAAATAGAGGATAAATGAATAATATATATATGTAGTAAAAAAAATTCAAATTACTACATGTATATATATATATATATATGTCATTTCTCTCTTTCTCCTTCAGTTTCTTATATTCGTATTACAGCCTGTTGAAGGAAGTTATTGTTCGAAAGCGTGCCAAGCTTTTACCTTTTCAACAACGAATATTTCGCGCTGTTAGATTTTATCTCTACTTAGAAATCAATAAATAATATTCGAGAAATTTTATCTGAAACATAAATTTGAAAAACATTAAAAATACATATTTTTACTAGATGGTGATTTCTATCGATTTTTATACTGTGCCCCATTCTCCGTACAAAGAAATCACTAACGCTTTAAGTTTATTTCTTGCAATAGAAATAGGCTGTGAGAGGCAAGGTTTATAAGTTTAAATTTTATACAAATGAAAAGTAACAATAAAAATTTGTGTATAAATCGCGACTTAGAAAGTACCTGATAAATGTGTTGACGGTGGACTAACACTGTATAAAATGTACATATAGTTAAGAGTTTTAAACTGCCGAAACCTCTAAGAGGATTCACCACTGATGAGCCAGCCTCTCCTCTTGTCGAAAATAGTTTCAATTTCATATAACAGATGGCGCGCCAAGTCATCACACACAGAGTTAAACCATTTTACTTTGCTTTAATAAATTTTATGAAAAATCTAATAATATAAAATCATAGTGCGCTTCTTCCGTCAAAATGCTTTTATAGATTTATTTATTCCGGGCAAAAAAATCCATCTATATCATATTATAAACAGCTTATTTATTATTACATTATAACATATAAAAGGTATTTTGAATATGAAATATACCATATAGAGCTTTCACACATGGAATTTTTTTTATTATAAACAAAAACGGGTAGTCAAATATATTCCATTTCAAAATGAATGGCTGCCAGAAAATTCCCAAAGTATCGAGCGTTCATTGATGTTTTGATAAACAATTTTGACGTGACAACGTCTTAAATTAGGTTGCGGCTGGGAGTCACTTATGAAAAAGTGTAACGCCCGGTAACGTTACGATGAGTCATCGAACGAGAGTGCTGCGCTAGAGAATTAGGCGCATTGAATCGGCGCATGCTTGTCTCTGTCTTTGTCTTTCTCGAACGTTCTTGGCGTTGGAAAAACAAGAAAGCGTCATAATACAAGTTCACACGTGTGGTTAAAGTATCGTCAGCTGTGTCTGTAGTGAAAATGTGGAGTGCTTAGATTCGTCATTTACAACAACTACAACAATAAAGGTAAATAATTGTACACTGATATTTCATTATCGTAAACTATGATTGATTGATTAATTGTTAGATTGACACAAAAGTTGAGAAACTGAGTTTATAGGTTATGTCATACTATTGATAAATGTTGATAGTGTTAAGTAAATTATTAGTTTAAAATTAATTAATTAATTAATTATTATTTTACAAATTTTAAATAGTTTCAAATTTATTTAGCAAAAATTTGAACCTTCGATCTGAATAAATGTTTTGATTTTCGAATTGATTCTTTAAAATTACAAATATTAAGAAAAAGTGGCAGATATAAGAAAACTTTATTTAAACTGTGTTGAGCAAGAATTTTAACATCTAATTTAAGTAAATGTTTTAATTTTCAACTTCATCATTTACAATTACAAATTTTATTTAATTTCAAATTTATTTAGCAAAAATTTGAACCTTCGATCTGAATAAGTGTTTTGATTTTCAAATACCAACGCGGCTGGTGGAGTGGCGATCTATCGTAAATTATCATCGACATCTACGGCGGAAGTGTTCCAAGTTGCGATTACAGACGTAACTCGTGTCATTAAAACCAAGGGTGACATGTGCATGACTGAAGTTACTTGCTTCGCCGCTAATACTAGCTTCAAGTTTATACTCGGTGCTGTATATATTCATCCAGGAGCTAGTATGCAGGATATTGGAATGTTACTATGGCAAGGACTCGGTCCGTACATTCACAACAGCCAGTACGTGCCACCGTTCGTGCAAGTTGATTCTAGTATACCGATTCTTCTGTGTGGTGATTTTAACAAAAACGTAAAGCCTGACAACTCGTTTCTTAAATTCATGAAAAATACGTATAATCTTGATTGCGTATCAAACGTTTCTAAGTCAACTACGTTAAAAGGAACAACTATCGACTTGACTTTCGCAAGACACATTACAGCAGAAACACTTCCTTTCATTTCATATTTCTCCTATCATCGTCCTATCCTCAACAAAATCACTCAAATAGGAATTAGTTAAGTTTGTGTTTACATGTACAATGTTTTAGTAAACAAAATATTGTCGCGGAGATAAATAAAGCAAGGGCAAGTTTGGGGATAATTAATTTATTATAAGGGGTTTTTATAGGGAGATGGATAAAGTAGAACTTACCCCCAGTTAAGGTTAATCCTAATGAGGGACGTCAGCTCCCCCCGCCGGCCAGATTCCCCAGAACCCCTCACACCCGGTGTCCAGCGATGATTGACAAACGTCCCATGGGGCCTCTCGTGATTGGAGTCGCTGGGCTTCTTGACATTATTCCCTCCTTAGAAAAAAACAGCGACCCGCTGATTAGCTTGTCTCAGCCCTTGTTCTGGAAGGAAATCTATCACGGCTGGTGTTCCCTAGCAGAATAGAATGTTGTTCTTCAGGGTCCAGGTAGGGCTTCATCCGAATGACATGGACGATATCCTTGGCTTTCCGTGATCGGGGAGAGGGGTCCACGGGCTCTACTTCATACGTAACTTCTGAAAGCTTCTTGGTCACCTTATAGGGACCGAAGCATCTCTTCAGAAGCTTTTCTGATAGTCCTACTTTTCGGATGGGAGTAAAAACCAACACAAGATCATCCTTCTGGTAATAGACTGGAGTATGTTTCTGGTCGTATAGTCTACGGTCTTTCGCCTGTGATTGTAGAAGGCGTGATCGGGAGAGTTGACGCGCTTCCTCAGCTCTGGTCACAAGTTCTCCAACGTAGTCGTTAGAGATCTCATCTGGTAGGTAGGGTAGTACGGCATCGATGTAGGTCTCGGCCTCGCGGGCGTGGACAAGAAAGAACGGGGTGTAGCCGGTCGCCTCCTGTTTAGCAGTGTTGTAAGCAAAAGTTACATAGGGCAAAACTTGGTCCCAGTCCTTCTGCTCAACACCTGTGTACATGGACAGCATGTCTCCCAGAGTTTTGTTGAACCTTTCAGTCAGGCCGTTGGTCTGGGGATGGTAGGCCGTTGTAAATCTGTGCACAATTCCGCACAGAGCATTGATCTCTTTTATTACTTGAGAAATGAAATTTCTGCCGCGATCTGTTATCATTTCTCTAGGAGCTCCATGCTTCAAGATGACGTCTTCAACCAGGAACTTAGCTGTTTCGATTGCTCCTCCGTCTGGGATCGCTTTCGTTATGGCATACCTTGTCATATAATCGGTGCACACAATGATCCAACGGTTTCCATCTTTAGAAACTGGAAATCTTCCAAGGAGATCAACCCCGACTTTATAGAATGGCTTTTCTACGGGCGGTATGGATACAAGTTGTCCAGCCGGACGTCGAGGTAATTTCTTCCTTCGTTGACACTCCCGACAATGGCTTACATATTGGCGAACAGTTCTATAAAGGCCAGGCCAATAGAATCGTTTTTTGACTTTGTCATACGTCCGGGCGAAACCCAAATGCCCAGCTGTAGGAGCATCATGTAAATCTGCCATAACTTCCGATCTTAAGTGCTTAGGGATCATCATAAGCCAGGGTCTTCCAGTTGTGCTATAGTTTTTCTTGTATAATATGCCGTCGATAATGCTGAATTCCTTTCTGGTGTAGCCCGAGTTTAAATTATCGATTATTTTAGCTAAATCCGGGTCTTTAGTCTGTTCTATATCGACGTTGGTTAGTGACATCACAGCACTTGGTTGATCGTTCTCAAGCGGGCTCCTTGACAGACAATCGGCATCCTTATGTTTGCGTCCGCTCTTGTAGATAACGGTCACGTCAAATTCTTGCAACTTCAGCGCCCATCTTGCCAAACGGCCAGAAGGATCTTTCTGCCCTACCAACCAACATAGAGAATGATGGTCAGTGACAACTGTGAATGGTCGACCAAACAAATATGGGCGGAATTTGCTAATAGACCAGACTACAGCAAGGCATTCTTTTTCCGTTGTAGAATAGTTATTTTCAGCCTTTGTCAAGCTTCTAGATGCATAAGCTATAGGCCGCTCCTTTCCACCTTGTATTTGTAGAAGAACAGCTCCAATACCATGTCCGCTTGCATCCGTGTGTAGATGGGTATCAGCGGATTCATCAAAGTGTCCTAAGACAGGCTCTGAAATTAGAGCTGTTTTAAGGACTTCAAACGCTTTCTCTTGAGCTGCATCCCAATAAAATTGTTTTTCAGTCTTCAGTAGGTCATGCAAAGATCTAGCTTTGCCGGCAAAGTTCTCAATAAATCTTCGGTAATAGGAACATAATCCAAGAAAGCTCTTCAGTTCAGAGAAATTTTCTTTTAATTTAGCGGCGATATACCCTGGAGGATTTTCCTCAATGGCGACCTCACCCCCGTTAGAAGCCGCTCCACTTAGTTTTTCACATTCTAAGGCATGGGAGAACGGCTGAAACGACGGGCTGGCGACTGGGATTGTCTTCAGGCTGGCGACCTTGCGCGGCTTGGATGTGGGGAAGAGCTCCGGTAGAAGTACGTCGAGGTTTGGGGCGTTACATAGTCGTCGTCGGCGTCATATCTCGGGGGTCGACTCGAAAATCCAACATTTATTCCTTCTCCGCCATTCCTTGACCTGGCTTCAGCGAAGACCTGCCGTCGTTCCCTACAATAACGGACGACATGTCCGGGTCGTCCGCAGTGGAAGCAGATAGGTTTGTCGTCGTAGGTTCTCCAATGTTCCGTTTTCCTGGGTTGGGTTGGTCGGTCGATATTATAATAGGGCGTTCGTGGTTGTTGTTGTACCACGTTGACTTGTGGTCTGGTAGGTTGTAGAGCACGGCTGACCTCTTCCCTCACAGTCTGTTCCAGGGCGTTCACCTCTCGGAGAGGATTGATCACTTCAGGTGCTGAGAAAACCTTTTGTATCTCTTCTCTAACGATGCGGCGAATTAACGCGGCCAAGTCGTCTGAGTCGTCAACACACGAAATGGGCATTACGTTTGACAACCTGCGAATTTCGTACGGCCGATCCTGCGCTGCTTGACGGTTGTCAGATGACGGCAAAACTTCAGGATCTCATCTACTGTCTGTATGTCTTTCGCCAACAATACCTGGTATGTGTCCTCCGAAATTCCCTTTATAATGTGAGCAACTCTCTCACCTTCTTCCATGCGAGGGTTCACCTGGTGGCAGAGACTAAGAATCTCCTGGATGTATGACTCGCTGGATTCCTCGGCCTTCTGTGCTCTTGACTTCAGAACTTCCTCGGCGCGTCGAGCAGAATCCTCTTGCAGTCCGAACACACCGCGGAATGCGTCTTCAAAGCTTCTCCACGAGTTGAGTGATTCTTCGTTATTATCAAACCACCTTCCAGCAGTTCCGTTCAAGTAAAATACGACGTTGGCAAGCTTCATGGTCTCGTCCCATCTGTTGTACTCCGACACTCTCTCGTACTCTTTCAACCACTGTCCAGGGTTTATATTTCCATCTCCAGAAAAGGTAGAAGGATCTCGTTGGCGCTGACAAGGGAGGTAGGATCCGCTAACAGTAGGTCTGTGGTCGTCTTCCATTTCTATTAGTTGTGGCAAAGGTTGAAGAATTGGTTCACCTCCCTGTAGACGTCGACTTCTTCGAAGTTCCGTCACGCTACCCAGCGTCTCCGCCAAAATATGTCGCGGAGATAAATAAAGCAAGGGCAAGTTTGGGGATAATTAATTTATTATAAGGGGTTTTTATAGGGAGATGGATAAAGTAGAACTTACCCCCAGTTAAGGTTAATCCTAATGAGGGACGTCAGCTCCCCCCGCCGGCCAGATTCCCCAGAACCCCTCACATCCGGTGTCCAGCGATGATTGACAAACGTCCCATGGGGCCTCTCGTGATTGGAGCCGCTGGGCTTCTTGACAATATATTTCTATAGTTAAAATGTGTGCAATTCTTATTTTCATTCAATTCCTTGTTCCTATTGTGCAATTTAATTATATTCATATCAATAAATATTCTACCGTTGTCACGTAAAATCTTCGCCCGTAAAACCGACTTTACAGGCAACCATTTGTTTATGCAATTTTTAATTATAATTTATAATTTCTAAGCTATGTTCTAATTTTTATATTGATGAGATGTAGTTTATTGGACACTTGCTACTAACACTAAACTTTTGTGTAGGTTAGGTATGTAGTTGTTATATACATAGAGTTAAGATTAAAGTATGACCTATAGCAGCTGTATGTTGAAATATTAGTGAATCTCTGTGACATTTGTGACATTCTAACTCCCACGGTCCCACCCGCCTCTCCTACATCACAGCTCGCAGGAGACCCCGTAGGATTTGTTAAGTGGGTTAGATAGCATATTGGTTAATGGGGGTCTAAGACGGTTGGTGAGGTTAGGTGTGTTGATAAAGTCAGTGTTGACGCCATACCTTTTTAGATATCTTGATATGCTAACTATTAAATTTACCATTATTATTATATATAATAATAATAAAAGAGGTCAGGTGTTGGCATGGACATCAAAAAAGTCATATCCTGACTGCCTCACATGAACATTTTAGATGGCAAGTACTAAACGTTGATTTTTGTTCCATTAGATGGCGCTATGCCATCTAAAATGCTCATTGGAGTGGTCAGGAAATGCCAATTTTGTTTTTAATATCAACACCTGACTATTTTTCTTTTTTTTTCTTGAATTTTAATATATGTGTATATAATATTGTAACGTTTTATTTTTGCTTTAACTTTTAAAGAAATGTTTTATTTTAAATCTTTATCTAATTTGTTTGTTTGTTTTAAATAAAGAGGCAAATTTACCATGTTGTTGTTCTTTTGTTTATTAATTGTTCTTTTTTTTTTTGATGATAAAAGTTATTGATTACATATTAGAAATCAATGAAAAATTAATTACAAAATTAATTACAAAATTCAGAAACGTGTCATATCCCTCGGCTTGAAGGATTTATTTTCGCAAAATAAATGGTTTCAATTGTGACACATGAACTTTAACCAAGGAGGAATCATCTTTCAATAATTCACACGTACCACTAGATATTATTCTTGTTATTTGAAAAGGACCCTCATACTTTGGGGATGTTTTGACCATACTTGGATCATTACTAGCTATTTTACGAAGGACCAGATCACCAACTTTGAATGACGACTGCGGATGTTTTGCATCGTGTCGTGCTTTCCACTTTTCTCTATGCTTTGTGCTATTTTCTATTGCTTTCTTCCTTGCATTTTCTATGGTGAAATGTGGTGATTCAGAAAATTCTGGTATTGCACAATCACCAAAAAGTAGGAAATTTGGAGAAAACCCAGTGACATCATGGGGTGTGCTATTATAATCTTTCACAATTTTGGCAAGTAATGATGACCATTTTAGTCTTGGATTCTCTTGAAGGTTTGTTCTTAATTTGGTGAGTATAGTGTCATTTATCTTTTCACACAGTCCATTACTCTGCGGATGATATGGCGTCGAATAGGTGTGTTGAACTTGATGCTCATTCATAAACTTGTTAAATTCTTTTGATGTAAAATTCTTTCCGTTGTCGGTTAAAATACATTTGATTTGGGGAACAGTTTTGTTGATTTTGTCTAAACATTGAATTACTGCTTGAGAAGTGTTGGTGACAGTAGGGAAAGCCCAAACAAATCTTGTTAGGTGGTCAATTATTACTTGAATGTATTTGTGCTTGGTTTCATTTGCTGCAGAGCCTAGCACAATAGTATCCATTGATATTAATTCCAGTGGTTTCAGATCAGAGTTTGGTGCAACATATTCTCCAATAAATGGTTTATGACTGCATTTAGTTATTTGACATATTTTACATGAGCGAACATAGGCTTTGATGCATCTGATAGCATTCGGCCACCAATAAAATGGTGTTATCAATCTTACTGTCTTGTTAATTGAGGGGTGAGAATGATTATCGTGGTATTCTTTGAGAATTTCTTCTTGGAATGATTCTGGAACAACTGTTTTTAGAACTCCATTATGTTTCACCATAATAAGATCTCGATGAATATGAGAGTTCTTTACAAAACTGAGATCCGCTTTTTGTTGGTGTAGTCGAAGAGTGGGGATTGATATATGAAATGACACTGGTGATCTTGACAATGCATCAACATGCGTTTGCTTTGATCCTGATCTGTGAACTATTTTCATTGACTTGGTTGATAATTCAATTATCCATCGGAGATATTTTGCCTTTGGTTTCTTTACGTTGAAGAGCCATTCCAAAGCCGAATGATCTGTAATGACTTCAAATGTATTGTTCTCAAGATAAACTTCAAAGTATTCAACTGATTGAACTACAGCAAAGCATTCCAACTCAAATGCAGAATAGTTCTGTTGATGTGGTAGAAGTTTCCCTGAATAATAGGAAATTACATGTTCTTGATTATCATTTCCAATTTGAGCTAAAATAGCACCAATTCCCAGTTTAGATGCATCTGTATAAAGCTTACATGGTAATGAAGGATCATATGTAGAAAGAACTGGATCTGTGGATAAATGAGACTTTAGTTCCTGAAATGATTTGTTAACTTCAGTAGTCCATTTGAATAACTTATTTTTTCTTGTGAGGCTTGTTAAAGGATCTGCAATTTCACTAAATTTAGGAATACATTTCCTGTAGTAACCTGCTAAACCCAAAAACTGCCTTACTTGCTTCACTGTTTTAGGTTGAGGGAACTCATTTATTGCCTTTGTTTTTTCAGGGTCAGGTTTAATCTTGTTATGTCCTATGATATGACCTAAATATCTTATTTCTTGTTTTGCAAAGGAGCATTTCTTCAACTTGAGTTTGATATTGTTTTCTTTAAGCTTGTCAAATATTTTCTTCATGAGTTCAATATGATCTTTAAAAGTACTGCTGTAAATTAGAATATCATCTTGATAATTACAAACACCGTTCCAAAGAAGATTTCCAATAATATGCTGAATTATTCGCTGAAAAGTACTTGGAGCATTTTTCAACTTGTCTTTTTATTTCATCATATTCGGCAAGTGGTCTTCTATATGGTCTACAACTGATGGGTGGATGTTCAATTGTATGGATCTTGTGTTGAACAGCAATCCTTCCGATGTCAGTTTCATGCTGGCTGAACAATGCTTGATTTTCTTTAAGTAATTGATTAAGCTCTTTTTGCTGAACAGATGGAAGATGCGTTTCAGGAGATATATAAAAACATTCATTTCCTTTAACATACACCGCTTTGTCTTTTGTGTCAATTATTAATCCAATTTTTCCTGCTACATCAAGTCCAATAAGCAATGGATAGCTAAAGTTTTTCACTACATGAAGCTTACACCTGACAAGTTTAGAATGGATTTTCAAAATACTTCTACTGATCCTAAAGTATATGCAAAACTATCTACTTGTTTAATTTTGATTCTATCGTTTACATTCAATTTTAACTTATGTTGTTTTAAAAGCGAACAGCTCATTAATGAAATAGTTGACCCGGTATCAATAAAAGATGAAACTGGAATATTATTAAGTAAAACTTCAACATTAACAAATCTATAAGGAAAATTGGTATTTGCTATGCAAAGTGAATCAGCTATGGTTTGTTTAACATCTGTGGTGATATTAGTTGCTTGGTGATTAAGCTTGTCTTTATAATTAGGATCATAATCTTTGCAATCACTTATCCAATGTTTAAAATACAATCCTTTTTTCTTACAAATAGGACACCAATATGGGCAACTTTTTGAGATTGTAGGTGTAGTTATATTAAAAACCTTGGTTTTACTTCTCTGTTGTTGCCTTAT
The DNA here is from genome assembly GCA_030710605.1 of Cordylochernes scorpioides. Classification (NCBI taxonomy): domain Eukaryota; kingdom Metazoa; phylum Arthropoda; class Arachnida; order Pseudoscorpiones; family Chernetidae; genus Cordylochernes; species Cordylochernes scorpioides. The sequence continues at coordinate 50,425,479 of CP092867.1, forward strand.
TTGATTATTGTTTTGTTCAATCTCCATGGCAATCTGCATCCAATGTGATGGATCTTTAGGCTGGGCTGTTACGAGATAATTTTTCCAATCTAATGGCAATCCATCCGTTAACATTTTTAGCTTCTCGACATTATTGAGGCTTGTTTGATTTAATAATCTAATTTTATCTCTAAAATAATCTTCCACGGTTTTTCTTTTTTAAGTCTTCTTTTTGATGCTGCAACTATAGGGCTTTCAACTTTATAACCAAAGCGCTGAATTAATTTGAGTTTAACAGTATCCCATTTTTTAATGGATGCGTTGTTCAATATTTCATCAGCAAACCATTCTAAAGCATCTTTTGATAAATAATAAATTAGATTATTGATTCTATCAACTTCATCTAGTTTATTAGTTTCCAATTCATATAGTTTAAGCCATGATTCAGGCCGAATTGAACCTTTATCACCGCTAAATTTCTCTAATTTGTTTACATTCGCTGCCATTGTACTTACTTTTTCTTTCGTCGAAGCCATTTTTTGATTTATATTTTAATCCTTTCGTAGCTGCGCCAAATATTTTATGTAACGTTTTATTTTTGCTTTAACTTTTAAAGAAATGTTTTATTTTAAATCTTTATCTAATTTGTTTGTTTGTTTTAAATAAAGAGGCAAATTTACCATGTTGTTGTTCTTTTGTTTATTAATTGTTCTTTTTTTAATGATGATAAAAGTCATTGATTACATATTAGAAATCAATGAAAAATTAATTACAAAATTCAGAAACGTGTTAATATATATAAATGTCACTTTTCCCTGGAACCCTGATTAATTTTACTCAATATTGATACAAGGGAAATTTTTATTAAATATATTTATATATATGAAAAAATGATAGAAAAAAAAAATGGTCAGGTGTTGATATTAAAAATAAAAATGGCATATCCTGACCAGGAGCACATGTGCTTTACAGAAGGCAGAGCGCCATCTGGTGGAACAGAAATCAACTAAACATTGATTTAGCCTTTTCCCTGATATTTGGCCAACCCAATTTCCTGATAAACAAAGAAAAGCCATCCACGAACGCGTTTCGCGCTGTTGGCGCTCGTTAGCGTGGAGTAGGCTGTGCCACTGCGACCAAAAAGATTTTTGGTCCCAGAGGCTTCCTTGATTTATCAAGAAATTGGGTTCGCCAAATATCAGGGAACAGGTTAAATCAATGTTTAGTTGATTTCTCTTCCACCATATGGCGCTCTGCCTTCTGTAAAACACATTTGCTCCTGGTCAGGATATGCCTTTTTTATTTTTAATATATATAGTGTATGGTTCTGTCTTTCTCTCTTTTCTCTAACTACTAAAATTTATAATATTAAATATATTCTCACTTCTATTATTCTATATACAAATTGGAGTATGTCTAAATGACGTGTAAAAGCCGATGCAAAAGACGTTACGTTGTTAAATTTTATTGTTATTAATTATAAATATATAATTAATTGGATGATGTGTAAGAAGTAAAGGATTTTTTTTCTCTCTCTCTCTACTAAATAATAACAATTTACAAATTTTATAATTTGAATTTAAATAATCAAAATAATAAAGATAATTTTAATACAAAACTAAACTATAAAACTAAACAACTATTTATTTTTATAATTAATTTAGATTTAGCTTGCTAATCTAATCAAATCTACTTGATATAAATTATCATTGTTATCAGTTTACTCATTAAATTTTAAATATAGAATCACTATTATATTTTTATTATATAGTTTTTACACTATATATATATATATATATATAAAGGTCAGGTGTTAGTATTAACATCAAAAAGGTCATATCCTGACTGCGCTCACATGCGCTTTTTAGATGGCAGAGCGTTATTTAGTTGAACAAAAATCAATTAACATGGATTTAATTTGTTCCCTGGTATTTGGCCAACCTATTTTCTTGATAAATCAATGTTGGCCAAATACCAGGGAACAAATTAAATCCATGTTAATTGATTTTTGTTCAACTAAATAACGCTCTGCCATCTAAAAAGCGCATGTGAGCGCGGTCAGGATATGCCTTTTTTGAAATCTATATACTCACTTTATCAAGGTTAGGCTAACCTTTCCTCCTGCAAGGTGTACCTAGAATTAGTGTGTAAAAGGAAAACAGACAAAGGTACCTGAATGTAGTGGAGGGAACAACTTCCCTCTCTTGTACTTAATGGAACTCTCGTGGTTCAATAACCTACTGATTGACTATTGACCGTTGTTTTTATATCATTTGTCTCTACACATGTTACAGGTTTTATTCACACTCTATAAAGTATCATTTTTCCTTTGGAAAAAATTCGGAAGACATTAAAACACTACACTTTATATTAAAAATGTCATTTATAAGTTTTTGAATTATCGCATATATAGAGACAAAAAAAAATAAACTGTATTAGATTGGGATAAACAAAGTCAAGTGATATCAGTATTAAATTTGATATTTATTTTTATGTTTTATTTTATCTCCTCTACAAATATACTAGCTGAAATAGAAAGTATTACACCCAGGAAGTTGAGAAAAAACTTGGGATTTGTAGTACTCAAATTCATTTCTCATATCTGTACTGAAATATGAAAATTATTCATGTAAAAAGTGTTTAAAAGATAGCTAAATGTGCAAGTCATCAGTAACTTTTAGTTCAACGATCAGGATATGCCTTTATCTTTAAATCTTTGTTTTAATGTTTTAATTGTCTAATGTTTTAAAAAATACCTTTCTTACAGAAGGATAGGAAATAGCGAAAGGAAATATGCAAAGTGAAGATTTAGAGCTTACCATAAAGACGTTATTGCTCTTGCTTCCTATTCCCTTTCACAATACACGTTCATCCCTGACTTCTAATTTGATAGAATTAACAAGCAATTCAGGGTTAGGTTTCTTATATCATTTTATCTCTCTAGCTTTCAGGAACATGCCCTTCAACAGGGGCACCTATAAGCATAACTTTTCCAGATAACTATACACGCGTGTATAATTACTTGGAAGTTATACATCTAGTTGCTCCCGTTGAAGGGCATTTTAGCCTGAAAATTAGAGAAATAAAAATGGTTCAAGAAACTTAACACTGGATTGCTTGTAGATATTGTAGCAAAGTATTTATAATACAATCTAATACGGCTTATGATTGTAGAACGACATATGAAAATTATCCGGCATGTGTTTCTTTTGAACGAAAAATCGAAATTTATTTTAAGTAGAAATAAAGATTATTTCTAACCTTAAGGATGAAGTATGAAAGAATGAATTGTGAAGAGTAATGATAAACGGAAAAATAAAGTGTCCAGGGATGGGAATCATTACTCTTTATAATTACTCTTCACAATTCATCCTTTCATACTTCATCCTTAAGGTTAGAAATAATCGTTATTTCTCCTTAAAATAAATTTAGATTTTTCGTTCAAAAGAAACACATGCGGGATTATTTTCAAATGTCGTTCTACAAAGTATTTATTATTTTATCAACAAAGTATCATTTTTTATGTTTATATTTTGTTACACTGTAAACTTCCCTCATTGCTTATCTTTTGTTTATCATTCATAGTTTTGGTTCTTGCCTTAAATAAATTGCTGTGTCATCCTGAAGTTTGTCTTTCCTAATTTTACACGTGACAATATTATTAAATTGCTTTCACAACTACACTGACAAAACCAATCAAGTTTCAAGAGTAGTTTTACTTACCTATAGACAATTCACCGAATTATAAAGAAGAATAATATTTACATATTTTACTAAATATGTTTATTCAAAATATATGGCAATATGAGATTGTATTCTAAAAACAAAAATACTTTGCATATTCTAAATGTTTTGTTATCTCTCTCCACACATGGGTAATGAGAGATAATAAGGATAAAACTTATCTAGTATAAACATTCAATTTTAATAGAAGGAAGAATACTTTTCTAAAAAAATGAAAGTTTTGAATATTTCTAAAACAGAACATTTTTTTTTAAATTATGTTTGAAAGAGTTAAGAGCGAGAATTATTATTATATACGGGGGTGTAGGAGGGACAAGCACTGGTTCTGTCCTCCCAAGAGAACAACAGTCTTTGATTTATGATGCATAGCACGCCATCTGTTATGAATATTCGAAACTATTATAGATGCGTATGATTCTTCTGAAAATTAAACCATTTCTACTGCCCTTGCTGCAATGTAAAAATTAAAGGGAGGGCCTGGCTCATCAGTGGTGAACCCTCCGAGGGGTTTCGCCAGTTTAATCTACCATACCGCTGTTATATGACTTAAGTCTGGTCATCTACTGACAATGACTTTCCACAATGGTTGCAAGGTTTTCCTACTATGTATTAAGTGCAATTCTCAACCTGCAACCCAAAAACACATTATTGACTGTATTGACTCATCCATTGATGAGCTCTACTCATCCCCAGCAAATACCATCAAAAGTCTCAAGCTCTTCTTGATACCCTAATATGATTGTTGAGTGGAGTTAAGAAAGAAGGCCACCAGCAAATCCTTCAGTTGTAATATCAGGCAGTGTGTACTTTGTATATTTTAACACCCTGATCAACTTTACTTTTAACGGTTTTAAGCATATTTTCCCGTAGGAAAAGCAAATTTCGCCATATATAAATATCCTCTTCTTAAAGTAACAAGAAACAGTGAAGATGACCCTGGTGGTACTTCAGCATACAGCCTGTACCACAATGACGAGAGCCAACAGCCCGAAACGCGTACGTGCTGATTTTTTTATTGCTATTTCGAAAAACATTTGGGCCAATTTTTCTGTGGAAAAATCAACGTTCAGATAGCATTTTATAGAGAGATGACATTGGTCCACTATCAAAATGGTATTTTAATACCAACATCTGACTTTTTTTATTATTGATATTTTATTATTTATTGTTTAGCGTATTTACGCAATTTTGACCTTAAATACACATTTCTTGATTTCTCAAGAAGCCTCTGAGATCAAAATAGTTTTGGTCGTAGAGGTACAGCCTGCACCACGCTGACTAGAGCCAAGACCGAAACGCGTTCGTGATAGACTTTTCTTCAAGAAAATGGGTTGGCCAAATATCAAGGAACAGGTTAAAGTAACGTTTAGTTGATTTTTGTTCCACTAGATGGCGCTCTGCCATCTAAAAATAAACTTTTAATAGTTAAGATAGTTTTGAAATTAAAAATACTTCGTTGATAAGATATCATAAATTATTTTAGTAAATTAAGAGAAGATTTCAAGCAAAAAAAAAACCTCTTCGACGGGTCAAACTTTTATATTTAGATAGAATCAAATAAATTTATCATATTTCAATGGAAATAAAGGTCATATCTCCTGGAAAAATATACGTCAAAGCTAGGTCCTATATTTTGACCGTCGCCGCAAACTAGCAGCCTCGGGTCGGTGACAAAGCCACAACACCAGCTTTGGTAAACTGAGAAACGTCCACTTGGAGACTATTGTTTCGGTATAATGGCCCTCTTCAGCCCAGGAAACACTTTATTCCATGAGATCCACAAGGAATCTAATGGAGTCTTAATCTGCCAAAGAAGTCTTTAGCTGGCAAAGTGTAAAGGGCAATTCTACGGCAAAAAAAAAAGATGGAATTTTTCCGGGAGGGTATTGAACAATATAAATAAAAATCAGAAATTATCTCTATAGATCAAGATCCACCCAGGAAAATTTCCATCTTTATCAAATTTATTATCAAATTTACTATCAATTTCATATACAGTTAAACCTGTCTATAGCGCCCCCTCTTGGGACTCACCAAAATAGGGTGCTATAGAGAGGGAGTGCTATAAACAGGTCACTTTTAATGTAAATCGCATCGTACTACGTATTTAAAATCGGGCGCTATAGAGAGGAAGGCGCTATTTAGAAGGGGCGTTATAGACAGGTTTAACTGTATTTTTATTATAACAACGGGTATTATAATATCGGGTAAAGTTTTAACCTGCTTAAAACACGATTGTTATAAATAAATAGTTCGTTTTTACTCATGTTTTAGATAAGCTTCTAGACGAGGGACTTTTCTCTAAAAACTTGCTACTTTTTATTATAATAAAAAAATCTTACAAAAGTGAAATTGTACTGGTGGTTTAATTAAGAAAAATTGAAAATGAATATCCTGATCGTGCAACTAAAAGTTGCTGATGGCTTGCGTCATCTATCGGAAAAAAAATCAACTATTCGTTGATTTTTAGCTCGCACCACGCTAACGAGCCCAACAGTTCGAAACACGTATGTGGTTAGCTTTTCTTGATTAATCAAGAATGTGTATTTGGCCAATTCTGGAATAATTAAAAATCAACGAATAGTGGATATTTATTCCGACAGATGGTGCAAGTCATCAGCAACTTTCAGTTGCACTATCAGAAGATGCCTTTTTCTTTTTTCATTAAATAAAATGTTGTTACAATTTTAAATGTTAATCTTTTATTCAAAGCTTTTTAAAAATGTGCCTAATATGATTCATTAAAACTATTGTGTGTGTATTCATATTTTTTAGCATTTATCACACACACAAACATCTATGCGCAAAGTTCAATTCTAACCGATATTTTTATACATCAATAAAACTTTCTATTTTGTAATAGCACAGTAGAAAGTTATCTAATCATAATGCTTCAAATTTATCCGAAGCTCTATGAATAAGCGAATATTGTCAAACTAGCCAAGTGAAGTATAGATAGATTGTCGAGAAAATATCTGGACATTTCACAGGAAGGAAACCATTCTAGTAAAATGTGGCAATTTCTACTGACCCGAATCTAAGAATTTGCTAGGGGAGCTATTATTTTGAGTCTTTTTTGTTGCGTTGTCTTTTTTTTTACGATTATTTGATTTCTCTCTTTCTATTTCTAGAATAAATAAATGGGGTCGGTGAAAGTCGAACAAGTAACAAAGTCGAACTGCTTTTAACATGTGTAGACATGTGGTGCACTTACAGTAAAAGTAGTCGCTAACTACCCACCACGATTATCATGGTCTGTACCACGTGTACGTGGGATAAAAAAAAGAATAAATATATGTAAGAAGAATTATATACATTTCGAGAATATATAAATTGTTTTATAAATAGGAAGTAAGAAAGTTATATGTGCTAAAATGGTAAATCTGTAGTCAATAAATGCCATTCATCGTTAAATTTTTATAACCAAAAAAAAAAAACCTATTGAAATCAATATACAGGTACAAATATTAAAAACAAAATAGGCATATCCTGACCTCTCACATGAGTATTTTTAGATGGAAAAGCGCCATCTAGAGGAATAGAAGTAAACTAAACGTTTATTCAACTTGTTCCGTAATATTTGGCCAACCCAATTTCTTGATTAATAAAGAAAATCCAACCCTAGCTAATCATATTGTCACGTGGAAAATTAGAAAAGACAAAAACATCAGGAGGAGACAACAATTGATTCAGGGCAAGCACAAAACTAAGAATGATAAACAAAAGATAAGCCACGAGGGAAATTTACAGAGTCGCATGATATAAACATAAAAAAATGGCCACTCTGTTAATAAAAAATAATAAAATTAATGAATAGTATGTTACATAAATAAAATTAATAAATACTATGTTCCTTAGCTTCTTCCTATGGGAGCTGTGACCCACAGCTAGCAATTATTGTAGATACTGACGTGAATTTGACGTGCTTCTGCCGAGGATTCCATCGAAGTCTTGGAACTTTGTCCCTAGTACCTTTGTGTCCATTTTCTTGCGGCGTGAAGAGCGGCTTTGTCGTCGTATCGTCGTCTATAGGGACATCGTCATCTTGGAAGGAAGTCTTGGCTTTGACACGGCGGTGGAATCCTGGAGCCAGTCTCTAAAAATGTGGATTACAGCACCCATGGCTTCAAATTCTTCTCGGCGATCTTCAGTTTATCTTCCCTAACTTACCCAGCATCTCCACCAAAATTCCACGTGGAAAATTAGGGAAGACAAAAACTTCAGGAGGAGACAACAATTAATTCAGGGCAAGCACAAAACTAAGAATGATAAACAAAAGATAAGCCACGAGGGAAATTTACAGAGTCGCAAGATATAAACATAAAAATGGCCACTCTGTTAATAAAAAATAATATAATTAATAAATACTATGTTACATAAATAAAATCAATAAATACTATGTTATAATATAAATATAGTCTCCAGAATTTGTTTCTGTGTTTCTTCTACTTTTCATTAAAATGAGAATTGTTGATATCATTCTGGATCACTGTATGTGAACATTTTTACATGGGAAATAGCAGTTATACATTATCATTGGTAAAAATACATGGGAAATATAGGAACACTATACTCTATTCCGAAAATAAATATATATATATATATATATATATATATGGTAATTTAAGCCAACAACCCCATGTATATAACTTATAACAAGATTTTAATGTTGTATAATAGAAACCCAGCTGTTAATGATTATACGTATTATTGACATGTGTCTTTACATCATCATATGTAATGTAATTTGTACAAAGTGGATAAATGAATAAAACTCTGTAATTGATTAAGAGTTGAGCTAAAGCAGAGATCGAGCATATAGTATTGCCAAAACAACAAAGTCTAAAGATGGAAACGGCCACGGCGCCGGTGTACAATTTCACCAGACGATCCAGGCCCCTCTCGCATGTGCTGTAATGCAATACTCCCCTTTCTCGGGAAAGATATATAAAAGGCCCCCCGTCTTAACCTAAAAATACAGTTAGTTCACCCTTAGCGCAAGCTCACGTCGGTTGTCACCAAGGTCCTCCTCATTCATCATGTAGACGAGTAAGAAACTTCTATGTCTCCATCTTTCGCTCCTAGCTCAACTTTTATCTGTTAACGGAACTTTCTTAGTGCAACTGTGTCTTCGTTTTTTTGTGTGGACATTCCCAAACTTTCCACTCTGCCTCGACCACGACTGCCTGTATTTTGTGAGAACTTTTAAAGGTCTTCCAAGGTGCAGAGAGGCACTGGAAAACTCTACACAAGGCTTACCAGAACTTCAACTTATTTCAGTAGTCGACATCAAACTCAACAAATTATTACAGTGAGCCGACAGGATTCTACAAGAGTCAACAACCAAGCTTCAACTTATATTACATATATATTTTTTAAAAATACAAAAATCGTGAGGTTAAGAATTTATTGCAAGTTTTTTTATTTAGACGAACTTCCGAGCATTTCTGACCTTCTAAGTATTTTCCTTCTGTAGAAGGGCAGAAATGTTCGAGTGCTCCAGATGCACCATTATCTAAGTTAAAGTATATTTAAATCTCACCGACAGATGGCGATATCATCCACTTCTTAACCTCCCTAAACCAGATGACAAACTCATCATTCAATATCAAAGTAACTGGCTCCTTGACCTTTATGTCTACGGATATTTAAAACATCTACAAGATTACCGTAGACATATGTTGGATCGTTTTTGAAGACAACTCTTAGATTTATAAAATTAATTTATTAAACTTTAAACATTTTTAGATATAGAGAGAGAAACGAGTTAATTACCTCGTATTTGAGGCAACAAAAGAATCATCTAATTTACATACATCGTTCTAACTAGATTCAACTTGTGCAAAACAGACGAAAAACAAATTAATAATAGAGAGTAAGTTCCTATTTTTTACAAGCTTTCACACTCAAAGGATAATCATTTTCTTGCTTCAACACACTTCGACCATTTAGAGAAAGGTTCTTGAGCTTAACTTTCTTATGACAAAAATGGTAGTGCATTTCTCCTACAACGAAAATCGCAATCCCTAAATCAAAATAAAAATACATAAATAGTTTTAAAGTGCTTTCGTGTTTTTTCCCAACCAAAATAACAATATACAGTTAAACCTATCTATAGCGCCTCCTCTTGGGACTCACCAAAATAGGGTGCTATAGAGAGGGGGTGCTATAGACTGGTTGCTTAATAATTTATGTACAAGGGCAATAATTTTAGGTGTTTAATGTTGTATATAGCATTTATATAATTGGCATTGCTTAAATAAAGTATATATACTCATTAATTAACTTGAACACAATAAAGGAAAGTTGATAATTAAAAAAAAAACACAAACCATATTAAGATCTACAACAAATCTTGGGGATTAAAATTCGAAATTATGTGGAAAACCTAAAAGTTAATAAATTTGTAGTTTTATGTGCAAATAGAGCAAAATAATAGTAAATACACGAGTACTGAATAATATAATGCACATTTATTTTTATTTACATTATTATTTTATTTTTTATTTATCAATTATTCAATAATATAATTATAAAATTTATCAAAGATGAAACTATTTTGTAATAAGATGACCTTCAAAAGTAATTTATTTTGTTTTGGAAGTGAAAATTTGTAGCGAAAAATAAAGATTATAAAATTGTCCAAAATTTACTTCAAGGTCCTAAGCGATCATATTTATTTATTTCAAGAAACAAAACGCGATATCCCGGCTAGGGATAATTGCGTCGATTTACATTTAAAAAAAAACAGAAACAGTTATAAACATATATATATTATACAAGAAAAAGTAATTAAAAATAAAAAAGAGAAACAGTAATATATATTAGGAACCTGAACCTTTCAGGTTTGAAAGATAATCATAAATATATCTACAAAAATAGTTAAACATATGATAATTCTCTCTGCTATTTACAAATTGATATAGATCTACAACATTGTTTATTGTGTAGCGGTGAAGAAGAGTGGACATTCCAGCAGTAGGTGTCTCGAGTCCTGGAATTCGTTGCCACAATGACAGCTAGAGTCTTCAACCGCTTCAATTAAATAAATAAATAAGCGATCATATGAAAAGTTATATAAAAGTGCATATATAGAGATATAGATTTCAGAAAAATAATTGCATAGCGTATTAACATTTTTATTTGGTCTTTTGTAAATTAAATATCAAAGTTATTTACTAAAATTATTATCAAAAAACCGTTGCAAGGGTAAACAAGAATCACATTTATTTACTTCAATTTAAAGCGCTATGTCTCCCTACATACATACCTACGTCATACATGTTTGCCTCTACATTTGTTTATATACATACATATTTACATAAATTTTAGGCCGTAAAGAATAGTCATAAGATATTAACAAGGAGAAAGAGAGAAAATAGAAAAAACATTGACTACAAATATTTGCATCAAAAATATTTTAATTTTCATTATTATTAAAATATAAGAGAAAAATTAAGAGTTTAAACATTCTAAGAACAAATACAGTTCTTAAATCATAAAGAGAATTGTGTACAAAAGAAAAATATGTCTAGAAATATTTACAATTTACATATTATACATTTTATGGTGGAAGGATGGTCTAAACCGTTGGTCTTCAACCGCTACGACCCGGGTTCGATTCCTGCATTGGGTACGTTTTTATGTTAAAAAAAATGCTTCAATGGCCCCCGATTCTTGCAAAAGTCCAACCCCACCAGCGAGTGCAAGTAACCAAACGGTGCTCAGGCACATTTGTAAATGCAAAGTCGAACTGCTTTTCACATGTGTAGACATGTGGTGCACTTACAGTAAAATCAGACGCCTACTTCTACCCACCATGATTATCATGGCCTGTACCACGTGTACTAGGGATAAGCAAAAAAAGAAATGAATAAATAAATTTTATGATATATTAGCGCGCCATCTGTTATGAAAATTCAAAACTATTATAGACGCGTATGATCTTTTTTCCATTGAAGTAAGGGCAGTAGAAATTCTTTAATAAAAAAAAAATCTCACACGTCTATAATAGTTTCGAATAATATAAATTATCAGTTTCCTAAAATATATTTGTTGTTTTATAATTCAAAATATATCTGAAAAAAAATGTATTAAATTTAATATACGTTTCTTTACTAGAAATGAAAATACTTGGATCTGTTATTATTAAATTATTGTTGATCCTATAGTCCTGAAAAACAGGACAATCCAGTAAACCACATAGAAATTTTTTAGCATTTACTACAGTAGATAATATTTTTATTTTTATTGTAATTGAGAAATTTTGACATATATCCATAGTGGTTCTCAAGAAAGACTGCCTAAAACATGGCTAAGTTTGTCTCTCTTGGGGGGTGGTCTCTCATCAGAGGTTCTGACTGACATGGAAGAATCTTTCATAAGAGACCCCCTAGGATATATTGATTAATCTTTTTTTAGGCATTCTCTTAAAAGAAGCTACTGTGACAAATATTCTTCAGTTTGGATGAATACAGTCATTTTATATAAAGTAATTTATAATACAATATAATGCGGCTTATGATTGTAGAACGACATTTGAAAATTATCCCGCATGTGTTTCTTTTGAACGAAAAATCGAAATTTATTTTAAGGAGAAATAGCGATTATTTCTAACCTTAGGGATGAAGTATGAAAGGATGAATTGTGAAGAGTAATGATGGGATTCCGTTTATTTTTCCGTTTATCATTACACTTCATAATTCATACTTCATCCCTAAGGTTAGAAATAATCGTTATTTCTCCTTAAAATAAATTTCTATTTTTCGTTCAAAAGAAACACATGCGGGATAATTTTCAAATGTCGTTCTACATGTCATTTTAACACCATTGTAAATGTTCATAAATCCATTCTACTTGTTTGAAAATTTTTATTTGCAAAATAATTTCAATCGAATGCTAATAATACCTCTTAATAATTTATTTTTTCGTTCATATAAAATACCTTCTATTACATAGAAAATAGTTCCTTCGTATATATTTAATACTGTGTGGTATTTAAAACACTTTTCAATAAAAAATAATATGAATATGCAGTAGTATCTCCCTGTAAAGGACACCTAATTGCAAAGTCAAACTGTCCTTTAGGGAGAGGTGTCCTCTTACCGGAGAGTTGCTAAATTGTAAAAATGGTAATTTTGCAAATGAAAACTGTTATTTATAGAGAGGTTTTCCTCCAACGTGAGTGTCATCTCATGGAAGTTCTACTGTATATATTTTGATGAGAAAATAAAACTGCTTAGTAATAATTTTTAAAAGTCATTTTCTTTCCTCGATATTGGGAAATATAATTGAAATTAAAGAAGAAACCGCATTAACTTACTCCAAGGTTTTAAATGGCAAAAGTAGCTATATAAATAAAGATATAAAAAAAAACAAAAATATAGATTTTAACAATATATTTGCATGGGTTATAACATTTTACTTGATTTTTATAAATAAAATTGACACGAAAAGTTATTCATATAAAAAGGTTGCCTATAACCTTTCATGGGGTTGAATGATGTGACATGTAAAATTTAGTGATATTTACTCTTGTGTAATTTTGGAGTTTATATCAATAAACAGACAGGCAAATTTGGAATTTATAATAATAGACATGTATGAATTTTATATTTATAACAATTGTTTATTCATTTAATATATTTGCTTGGGCAAAACGCCGTCCTTTCATGAGTCATTCTACTAGTAGCGTATATACAAAGCATTTTTTGGGAATATTTTCGTAAAGAATAATTTATTCGGTAAAAAACTTATATTCACACAGTAATAGGAGATCCATTGGATTTTTCTTTTTCTCTTTGATGAAAAACTTATCTTTTAGGAGCTTCTCAGCAGACCAGCGGGTTTTTGGGTTGACATCTAGGAGCCGCTGAATCAAAAATAAAGCGTTTGAAGGAATAGCTTTTAGTTTGCTCCAATCCTTATTTGGATAATCTTTGATGGAGTCAAACATGTAGTGGTCAGGTTCAAGTTTCTTAACTACCTTGGTGCTCATTACACTACATATTGCATCAAGAGCTTGTTGGTTGTTATCCACTTGGAAAAAATATTCTCCAATATAAAGTTCTGCAATGCTAACTCCCAATGACCACATATCAATCTTGGTATCATACTGTTTCTTCAAAAGAACTTCAGGAGCATTATAAGAAGCTGTTCCAATAGGAAATTTAGCAAAATTAATATCATCCATATGTTTTGCCATTTCAAAATCACCTAATTTAACACAACCATTTTCTGCTAGAAAAACATTCCCAATTTTAAAATCGCGATGGACTATCCTTTTCGTATGTAATTGTTTTAGAGCTTTTGCCATTTGCCAGAAGAGATAGCAAATTTCTTCGTGTGATGGATATATTTGGTTATGTAAAAAGAAATCCAAGGATATGTAACAAGGTTCCATAGAAAGAAAAGATCTCTTGTTAATTGTAAAATAATCATAAAATTGGATAACACAATTACTTTCACATTTCAACAGCATTTCCTTTTCATTATTATCAAGCCTTTCAGTTATCTTAATCACAACTTCTCTAGAATTCTGGACATCAAAAGCCTTGTAAACATAGGATCTTCTGTTGTGGAAAATGACGTGTTTGAATTCATAATTTTCATTGTTCATTACGTCTTCGTTTGGTACAAGAAGCATTTGGTTCGACATTTTATTGAATTTATTTGTGATTATTTTTATTTTTTGCAAATATATATTTGAAAGAAAAAGTATCAGATATATAAAACGATGAAAAAAAATATAATGAAAAAAATATAATGAATAAAATATTCACAGATTATATAAATAAATAAATATATATTATTTTTTAATTTAAAAAAAGGCATATATTGGATCAAAATATAATTTATTTTACTAATTGATTAAATTAAATACTAATCAATTAAAGATTTATTTATGGATTGCTCTATTAAAAAAAATACATATATGTAGTATTTTAAGAAAATATTGATTTTTTGATATATGATCTGAAAATGAATTCAAAAAGGTGTTTATCAATTAAGAAGTATTAAATCATTACATATAACACATTATTGACTGTATTGACTCATCCATTGATGAGCTCTACTCAACCCCAGCAGACACCATCAACAAGCTCTACAAGCATGATACCCTATTATGATTGTTGAGTGAAAGAAGAAGAAGACATTCCATATTAATTCAAATTAAATTTTCTTTTATAGTAAATCAAAATGTATACGATTTTCCAATATTATAAAATTGAATTTAAATATGGAGAGAGAATGAATGGCATCAAAACGCCAAAGACAAAGACAATCTCTTTTAATTATTTCATAGGAAGTTAAGGCAACGTTGTAATGTCTTTCACTAACCTGCATCCTATATTCTAATGTTTCTCTTCCTTTCAGCAAGAATGAGGCTGAAAGTCTTTTACAAAAACTTCTACAATCGATTTACTTAAAAACGTAGTCAAGAGTCAATGTTGATAAAACTAAAATTATTATGTATTGAAGAAGTAGCTTTATGAAGGAAGACAATAAATTCGTTCTATAAAACGGCCTCCAATATATCCAGGTGAATATTATCAAATTACTATGTGAAATCGGCCACTAAACTCTCATTTCTTTCCAAATCAGATAATTCATAATGATAAAGGCTTCGGATACTATCTATGAATATATCATTGCATCTCTGTCATATCTCTCTATTTTGGATCAAGTTAGAGTAAATCCAAATATACTCATTAAAGGTCTTTAGTATTACCTGCGGGGTTGCAAGGTTTTCCCACTATGTACTAAGTGCAATTCTCAACCTGCAACCCCAAAACACATTATTGACTGTATTAACTCATCCATTGATGAGCTCTACTCTTCCCCGGCAGACACCATCAAAAGTCTCAAGCTTTACAAGCTTGACACCTTAATATGATTGAGTGGAGATAAGAAAGAAGAGAAGTATTACCTGCTAACTACACATAAAACTTATTAGTTCTTAACATAAAGCCTCATCTTTGAAAGAATCCTTAAATTTTCCTAAATATGCTTCAATTTTACATTCCTAACATCATCTAAGAAATCTCTTTCAAAATGACTCAAAACAGAAATTTGAAAGTACTAGCTTATAGAAGCTAAATTAGCGGTGTCATTCAAAGAGCATTTTCGGCTCGAGAACTTACTCGTTATATTCATTGGTAGTATGTGTGTTGTTTCTTATAATCTTAGATACTAGTATATCTTTTAGCAAGTCTGTCATATTAAACTGAAGTATGGAGGACATCTTTGCGAAATGCCTCCCTAAAAGAATTCTGCAAGGTGGTGCAAGGACCAATGCAGAGTGTAACCCACCCACCCAGTTTCCCTAGCACCAATCAATGTCGTGGTGGAAGTACCAAATTTCCCAGATTGCCATCTCCACGGTCCGCAGCCCGACTCCAATTTGGCGCCCGAGGTATAAAAACGTGGAGAACCAGAGCGTACCCACTCTCACTCACTCCAGGATGTCGAGGTCTCCAGGCATACTACTCCTGATGCTGGTAGGTGACACTATCTACACCTACCTTGTAGACTTCCATCTACTGCCCTGTATCACACTACTGCGCTCCTTGTATGTGTTTGAAATACACTTATTGACAAAACTTACTTTGATGCCGGTCGTCTATTTTTTTTTTTTTTCAAGGAGACAGAGGCAATTTTGTTCGCACTTGGTTAGCTCATGTGTCTTTAATAAAGATCACTGTATATCAAATATCTTTCAAACTTATTTCTGAATCCCGATATACATTCTAAAAGATACAACTTCCTTAAGTTTTGTCCATGAGTGTATAAGACGAATATTTACTATTAGTGAACTGAGTTTAAAATATTTTGGAAGGTTTATTATAGTTTAGTTAAACACTATCACCATAAATAAAGGAGGGTCGGCTGGAAGGGTGATCTAAACCGTTGGTTTTCGAACTCTATGACCCGGGATCGAATCCCGCATTGGGCACTTTTTTATAACTAAAAAAACTCCAATGGTCCCCGATTTTTACAAAAGTCCAACCCCACCAACGAGTGCAAGTCACCAAACGTGGCACATTATTTGTAAGTGCAAAAGCCGAACTACTTTTCACATGTGTAGACATGTAGTGCACTTACAGTAAAAGCATTCGCTAACTACCCACCATAATTATCATGGCCTGTACCACGTGTACTTGGGATAAATTTAAAAAAAAAAACATGAATAAACCTTAAATTGCAGCCTATATAAGTGCAATAATTTTTTTAAAAAAGGTTGCAGCAATATATCACATTGAATATTTGGGTTAGGTTCACCACTGATAAGACAAGTCTTTTAGATATTTTCGATTTTCAGTTTACTAATTTTTGAAATTTATCCTTTAGTTTAAAAAGAACTATCTTTAAATGATATCACCTTTAGCCTCTCTGTTTGATTTTATTTCTCAAAATCTACATAAGCACCATGCGTCATATATTTATGAATTTTAAGTGTGGTGGGGGGATGTAAGTGTGTGTGTTATTTCTCTCTGATATTTTCAAAAATAGTTCTCGATATATGCAATTTATCAAGCAATCCTTTCTCTTTGTGTTTATATATCACCATAACGACATTTCCCACAGGGGAAAAAGAATAACAGACTGACATAGATCGACCCTTTTCGACTATGTGGCAAACTTTATCACAAACAAGGAGAGCATTTCTGAAGATGCTGCCATTTATGAAAACAATAGAGAAATTATCAAATCTGGAAAATATATTCATTGACCTTCTTAAGGAATAAAATCATAAGGAATCCCTCTCTGCCTTTTTATAAGGCTGTCATATAAATATATTCAAAGTACACACCAGATATCATAGGAACATCAATAATTTATTTATATAAAATTATATACCACATATTGTGCAATGTTTACAAATTTATATTTCGTTTATTTTTAGCTGTAGTTTAAAAATTATAAACCCTCATTGTTCTCTGTCTTGATTAAGAAATAAATATTTTATTTATCTTTTCTCTTTTAATTCACATATAAATGAATACTTACCTGTCTATTCTTTCTTAGTATTTTCTTAGCTAATACTAGAAAGGGGTTACTAAAAGGTATATATATGTCATAATTTGCCTGATACCCAAAAGATATAATTTATTTTCACCATAATTAGAATGTTAAAATGTAAATACAAATTCAGCCATCTATAAATCTGTACAAAATAAACGTGGGGGCCAGCGCGCGCGGGTGAAGGCTACGGCGCGCCGCCGCGTGCGCGCGCGCTCACGAGTGTGGAACAAGTTTTTTTTTCGAAGCATACATGCACAACGGCTGCGCCCTTCCATTCGACTAAGACAAATACGACATATATATATATTTTATTAATACATAATTAACACATGATTTGAAATTTCATAAAACATAACACTCACTCCACATCATTTGGTGATGATGCAATGTGAATGTGCACTTTCCAAGCATTCTTATGAATATCTTAATTCCGAGGATTATTCGAGCTTATTTTGGGTAAAATTGTGCAGAGTATTAGGCTCATAGATTGTTGAGCTCTGGAAACCAAAAGGAATAATACTCTGCTAGTGATCTCTTTTGACTTAAATAAATAATAATATATAAATATATAATATAATATAATAGGAAATAAACTAATGCTTAGTTAATCTTGCCTCGTCTTGGATAACAACACAAAAACCATCAGATGAAGAAATTAATATATTCTCAAAACAGGAGATTTTTACTTGGATATCATGTATGATAAACAATTATTGATATAATTGACTCAAATAAATTTAAAAATACTTTCAGAGTTCCTTTATTCAAATATAGGGAGGCAAGCTTTAGCGAGGTAACGCTTCATCGGGTCACTGGCTCCGCAAAGGCGTGCAACACACATACAATAGAGTTTCACAGAAATACATTATCAAAAAAAATCAAATATAATAGTTCCCAGTTATTTGATTTTTTGAAAATGTATTTCTGTGAATCTCTATTGTATGTGTGTTGCTCGTCTTTGCGGAGCCAGTGGCCTGATGAAGCGCGACCGCGCGAAAGCTTGCCTTCCGACATCTGAATAAAAAAACTCTGCAAATATTTGTAAATTTATTCAATTCAATCAAAATATTATTTGCATCAATATTTCAAGTACAAATTATTGATATATACTTACATGTTGAAAATGGAACAATATATATTTTCTAACTAGCGGACGTACCCGGCTTCGCCCGGGTTTTACCCGAGTAAAAGTTTGTCTAACGAATCTCTCGATAAAGTGAACATTTTTTTCCCGGTCCCTTGAAAAATACTCGATAAGTTGAATAAAATCAATATTAATTGGTTCCCTCGGTAATTGGAAGTTAAAGGAATAGTATCTTGCCTTTGAATTGTATCATTATTCTTGTCTCAAATAAATTGCCGTGTCATCCTGAATTTTGTCTTTCCTAATTTTCTACATTACAAAATCATCGTATCATCATGATAATATTTAGAGCAGATTGTTGAATTATAACAGATAAATTAGAATATTTATCTTGATTATTTCTAGGCGAAAAGTTATTTCAAAAATTTTATTTGCTAGAAACCTTCCCAGTACTATACTAAATAACTTCCCAAAGTTTCATGGCGATCCAATGAGTGGTTTGGTCAGGCATAAAGGACAAACAAACAAACAAACAAACAGACACACATACATTCATTTTTATATATATAGATATACCTGTATCAAATTTATATATGAAGATGGAGCTATCCATAATATTATCTAAAAATAATAATTTCATCAATATTTCGAAAGGCTATTCACCTCTCTTTTTCAAGGTTTTTCTGTGATTTAAACTATATCCCGTGGGCATGTGAGACACACACAATGTCGTTTAGTATATGCGGTTTAAAATGTTAGATAAATGGCATGTGTAAGCGAGGATTAGAGAAAAACAAATAGTCAGATAATCCCTCCCAAAATATTGAGACAAAGACTGTGTATTGATCACCATTGTCAACTTTCATATACACCAGGTTGTTAACACATCATGGAAGCTTGTGGTATGAATAATAAATAATGCATGATGAGTCTAGAAATGGGTTCGTGGAATGTTAACGAACTATATATTCGAGCAGAGAATCTGGCTTATATCCATGGAATAATCGTATAAGACATAACATAAAGGTTATAATAACTAACACAATATAAATTGAATCGGTCTGAAACTAGAATCATGTGTTATAAAACATCAATTTTCTTTAAAATAATAACCTATAAGCTTATGTATATAGGTTTCCTGAATACCTATAATATACCATTCATCAAATGCACGGTATATAGGAGAAACAATCCAATACAATAATAGAGCGATCTGGAGATTAATTTATGAAAAACCGCTGAAACGGTTCACCAATGATAAGCCAAGCCCTCTCATTTAATAATTTTTATCTTTTCAGTAAGGTCTGTAAAGATATTATTTGATAATATATCATAAGAAACTATGCTTCTCCAAATTAACTTTATTAGGTACCGCTAAAAAAGAGCAACCTAACTTATGTTATTTACAATGAATAATATGAACAGATTCTTCACCAAAAAGTGTCCAATGCGGGATACAATTCTGTTTCATGGATGTCGGAAACCGACGCTTTATAACGCCGGCCATCGATTCATCATAAGAAACTAATTGCCAAACATAATTAGTACAAATTTTATAGATAGATGGCTCACTTGAATTTATAATTATAGTTTATGTTCTTTGCCTATTGCGTGCATCCACTAGATAAGCGGCTGATGTTTCCAGCTGGCATGCACCTCGAGAGGACTGGCCGATCCCGTGTACGACCTCATCGACAAGATGGGCTTCAACTTCCACGGACTGATGTCTGGCCACAAGTACGCCGACAACCACCAGCTGCTGGCTCCTCTACTGGAGCACCACGACCACAAGAAAGCCCACAACCACGTCGACCACATGTACAACGATGGCCTCGGGAAGTACGAGGGTGGGGAGAGCAAAGGATATGGAGGCGGGGATGGCCACAAGTATGAAGGAGGACTGCTGAGCCTCTTTGATGACCATAAGGGCTATGGAGGAGGTTACGGAGATGACCATAAACATGGTGGAGATTATGGAGGAAAAGGCTACGGTGGTCATGATGATCACAAAGGAGGCTATGGCGGTCATGATGACCATAAACACGGTGGTGGTTATGGAGGCAAGGGCTACGGCGGCCATGATGATCACAAAGGAGGCTACGGCGGTCATGATGATCACAAGCACGGTAGTGGTTATGGAGGCAAGGGCTACGGCGGTCATGATGATCACAAGCAAGGTAGTGGTTATGGAGGCAAGGGCTACGGCGGTCATGATGATCACAAACACAAAGGAGGCTATGGCGGTCATGATGACCATAAACACGGTAGTGGTTATGGAGGCAAGGGCTACGGCGGTCATGATGATCACAAGCATGGTAGTTATGGAGGCAAGGGCTACGGCGGTCATGATGATCACAAACACAAAGGAGGCTATGGCGGTCATGATGACCATAAACACGGTAGTGGTTATGGAGGCAAGGGCTACGGCGGTCATGATGATCACAAGCACGGTAGTGGTTATGGAGGCAAGGGCTACGGCGGTCATGATGATCACAAACACGGTGGAGGCTATGGCGGTCATGATGACCATAAACACGGTAGTGGTTATGGAGGCAAGGGCTACGGCGGTCATGATGATCACAAACACAAAGGAGGTTATGGCGGTCATGATGATCACAAACACGGTGGAGGCTATGGCGGTCATGATGACCATAAACACGGTAGTGGTTATGGAACCAAAGGCTACGGTGGTCATGATGATCACAAGCACGGTAGTGGTTATGGAACCAAAGGCTACGGAGGTCATGATGATCATAAACACAAAGGAGGTTATGGCGGTCATGATGATCACAAACACAAAGGAGGTTATGGCGGTCATGATGATCACAAGCACGGTGGAGGCTACGGAGGTCACGATGACCATAAACACAAAGGAGGCTATGGTGGGGATCATCATGATCATAAGCACGGCGGAGGTTACGGAGGTGGGGACGATCATAAGCACGGCGGAGGCAAAAAGGGCGGGCATTACGTCCACTACAAGAAGGGAGGCGGAGACAAGGACAACTACAACGACGAGTACAGCACCCACGGGGACTCCAAGTTCCACACCCACAAAGAGAGCCACTACAAGTACAGCCACAAACTGCCTACCGTCCACAAACACAAGTCCTCGGGCTACCACTCTTCCCACAACTCGGGCAAGGGGGATGATCATGGTGCCAAAACATACCACGACTAGATATGGTGAGTGCATTTCCTATATTTGGCATGTGATTAGGACCTTCTTTCAACAAATGGATTTGCTTATTTCAACCTTTTATATTTTAGGTTTAGGAAACCAAAATCCTAAAATATATAGTCATCATCCTTATATTCAAATAAATAACCTTTCTTTTCACATGTCATTTCACTTCTGGGCAATGGTTTTCTTTTTATTTTTTATCTTTTCAATTTTAGAAGCTTTTCTGGTAAAAGGCGGTTATAGTTTGACCCTTCCGAGCTTTTAAACCAATCCAATTCGTTCGAAACTATCAGCCGCTTCCTTGGAGACAGAATCATCATGCAGCCGCTTCCATAGAGACAGAATCCGCATACAGCCGCTTCCATAGAGACAGAATTCGCATACAGTCGTTTCAATAGAGACAGAATCCGCATACAGCCGCTTCCATAGAGACAGAATTCGCATACAGTCGTTTCAATAGAGACAGAATCCGCATACAGCCGCTTCCATAAAGACAGAATTCGCATACAGCCGTTTCAATAGAGACAGAATCCGCATATAGCCGTTTCTATAGTGACAGAATCCGCCAACAGCCGCTTCCATAGAGACAGAATCCTCATGCAGCCGCTTCCATAGAGACAGAATCCTCATCCAGCCGCTTCCATAGAGACAGAATCCGCATCCAGTCGCTTCCATAGAGACAGAATCCGCTTGCAGCCGCTTCCATAGAGACAGAATCCGCTTGTAGCCGCTTCCATAGAGACAGAATCCGCATTCAGCCGCTTCTATAGAGACAGAATCCTCATGGAGGCAGAATCCGCATGCAGCCGTTTCTATAGAGACAGAATCCGCATATAGCCGTTTATATAGAGACAGAAGTAGCATCCAGCTGCTTCCATAGAGACAAAATTAGCCAACAGCCGCTTCCATAGACACAGAATGCTCAGGCAGTCGCTTCCATAGAGACGGAATTTTTACGCAGCCGTTTCTAGCACGAAGAACAACCCCTTATAAAAGTGATGAAATGTCGAGTTAAGCAGAGACATCATCTAATGACAATACGAGAGTTAGGGACTTATATATAATCACAGCAGTTATCTTCAGTTTCCAAAATTAATTACGGTTATCACCTGAGCAATCAGAATAGAGGTTGGGAAAGTTACAATCAGATGGTCACTAAAGTGTTAATTCTGCGAAAGAGTTATGTAAATGCAAATCACTGTTCACAGTGTGGACTTTTTTTATTTGTCTTTGAACCTGTGTATCCAAAATATATTTGCCTTATTTTATTATACTACATTCAAAATACGGTGTTTTGAGTTTGTACTTTTTCCTAATGGAAGGGATATCTTAAATTCCTTCATAAAAATAACCTAAGATCAATTCTGATTTGCCATTCAATAATATCGATCTTTTAAAGCATATTGGATACAGGTGCAGCATTTCGGGTGATTGGAAATATTTGGCAGGAGTCCTAGATAGTAGATCTTCTTCATTTGTGATTACGATTAGTTATATTTTGAGTATTTCTTCAAATAATATAACATTATATCTCCTTTTATAACAACTGGGTCTAAATATGGTCTCTTTAACCTAATAGAACACATATGCTTTTGATGTTTTCGGGAATTTTAAATTGTTTGGCTTTATATTCCTTAATAGTAGATCTTTATTGAGTATTTATTCAAATTATGAAAGTATATAGTAATCAACAATAAAATATTTGTTTCCAGGGAACATTAGTAAAAGGGGGAACTCGATCGTGGTCAAACGTCAACAACTTCTGAAACAGATCATCGAAATTGTAATAAAAGTGGATCTCATCAATTTTGGCTTCATTTATTCTTGATAACATTCAATATGCACACATTAATTAGGCCCCACATCTCTCTCTAATAATCCATGATATATCATTATCATACTTAGTAATCATTACAATCTCTAGAAAGATATATAACCAACTTTATTATGGGATAATAACCTTTTTTTATTGATTTACAAGGGCGCGCGCGTTTTAACAAATGAAAAAACTGCTTCTTGAATAAAAGATAAATCCACGGCTATGTTTTTTTTTATAGGAATATATATAAGAAAATTTTAACTTTTAGGATATTTAATTGTGTCGCGTATATATATGTTTTTTTTTTTCTTACTCGAAGATATTGCCAACAACTTTCACCTTCCAATAATCAAAATATTTATATAATTTATATGACGATTTATTTATTTATTACCATCAAATCAGACGTGATATCCCCACAAGG
The DNA here is from genome assembly GCA_030710605.1 of Cordylochernes scorpioides. Classification (NCBI taxonomy): domain Eukaryota; kingdom Metazoa; phylum Arthropoda; class Arachnida; order Pseudoscorpiones; family Chernetidae; genus Cordylochernes; species Cordylochernes scorpioides. The sequence continues at coordinate 50,449,738 of CP092867.1, forward strand.
GATTCATGCGTCAAGCAACAACACTAAATTCAGAGATTACATAAACAAGGTTTGAGTAGAAGTTTAAAGAAGAAAAGAAAGGAAAGGACATTAAAATCATACTTGATTCCACATCGTACCTAGGAACAACCAATGAAATAAATACAAACACATAGAATAATTAAAAAGAATATTACGCCTCTAAAATAGTTTTGTAATAGATTAACCATTACGGTATTTTTTAGCCAAGATATATTTACAGAATTTTCAAATTTTTAAATATCAGTCCTTACTATTTATAAACATAAAAAGATCCTTGTATTTAATATCTTCCCGATATGTCTGTAGTTCTGGAAGATTGGACATTCAATTGGACGATCAAATAATCACATGAAACATTTATAGAGAAGACTACAGTAGTACAAATAAATTCATATTGCTGTACTCCTCCCAAATATCTGGAACTCTGTTCATCTATAAAGGTGAATATATCTCATACGAGGGTGAGTAGAAAAGTAAGGTCTCCTATATTTTTTTTTCATAGAAAAACACATTTAATCACAACTTTTTATACATCATTGGAAAGGTTGGACACTTTGCTATTTTTCTACATGCTACATTTTCTACATACATTTTTCTACGCTCGTATATAGTTTTCACAAAACCACTCCAAGAACAATACTCCATCTTGAAGATATATGACTTTGGTTTGAACAATAAATTCTACTTTGGTCCTCTAATATTTATAGAATTCTGGCCTGAAAACTAATTTGTATTCACTGCATTAAATAGGGAATATATTTGCTCTCACTCAGAATAACAACGATGTACATAAGAAGATACAGTGATTAAAAATGTGTGGACGGCATAAATATAGATTGTAACAACACACTGCCTCCGATGATAAGTTCCTTGCTTTATTTAAACGATCTCTTAAACTTTCAGGTATCGTAAACCCTTCTACAGGATTATACAACCCCTGTAAGGGATCCTACTACTGTAGAAGGGTTCGCGATACCTGTAAGCTTGAGAACGTTTAAATAAATCAAGAAACTTATACACGGAGACAATGTGTTGCTACAATTTATATTTCAGAGGATTCTATCTTTCGATAAATATTTCTGGCATTATCATAATGGGTCTGAATACCACTTCTCTCGGTAAAGTCCGGAATATCAAGAAGAGGCCAAGACCCCTTTACTCTGAACAATATACATTTTAAAGGTGTAATATTTCATTATGTATAAATACACTCATGAAAATACTTGAGGAACTTTCATACAAGGTGCGTTCATTAATTTCCAGGACTGTTCCGTATTCTAAAAAAAAAAACTAATTTAATATATATATATATATATTTTTTAATTTGCCCCTCCTGATTCAATACATCTGTGCCTTCTTTTATTCAATTGTCTAAGCAGGAGATAAAATCAGATATTGAGAGACTTCTCAAAGTTGTCTTCGATTCAGCTTGTATCATATCAACGTTGTCAAATTTCCTTTCTTTTAACCTCATCAATATAGGATAGAGGAATAAGTCATTGGGTGAATCCTGTGTAGGGTATAGGTCCTCAATGAAAAGCTTGTTGAGAAATTGATCTAAGGAAACACCAATCGAACTGAAGTTACACAATCCCACCACAACCTAGATTCCCGTTCAGATACCCAGCGATATTCAGGGATTGTGCGCTGGGGCGTCCACTTTCTTCCGGTAGCCAAGGTATGGCCGCCCCGAATATGGAAGTTCTTCGACCAAAGTTATACAACGTTAGATGAGTGGAAATGTGAGATCAAAGAGATAGTTTTATATGCATTCATGATCTCAATGCATAAGATCTATAGCTGCAAATATATGTTGAAATTACGTACTATTGATTCTGAATGCACAATCATAGACAAAACTTAAAGAACTTGTACCTTTTAGAATGTATATCGAGATTCATAAAATAACTATAAAAGATATTTTATACACAGTGACCTTTATTGAAGACACACGAGATAACCAAGTGTGAACAATATTATCTTTGTCTCTTTCAAAAATATATATACATAGACACGGCGCGGGGCGGCTGGTGATATCAAAAATTTTCCACTTCCTTGAGACCTCCACCTATATGCTTTTTTGTATATTTTCCATTCTTCTAAAAACCCTCGAGCCTGCATCATTCATATATCATTCTAGAATAAAATAATAAAAAAATCAAAGACCCAAGGGAGGGTAGAGATGACTCAACCTACTAATTAACATAATGAGTGATCAAAGAGGTTAGGTGTTTATGTCATATAATATATGATGTATGTATTCATTTATACTCTATTTATATTAAGTATATAGATATACACTAACCTTAGACCTCCACCTATATGCTTTGTTTGTATATTTTCCATTCTTCTAAAAACCCTCGAGCCTGCATCATTCATATATCATTCTAGAATAAAATAATAAAAAAATCAAAGACCCAAGGGAGGGTAGAGATGACTCAACCTACTAATTAACATAATTTCCCACCAGGTGACATCCCATATTCAGACAGACGCTAGAACAAAATGTCTTTATATGAATACCGAACAAAACTTTATATAGGTTATTTATCCTACTCAGTATGTAACATCAAGGTATGAATACCACGTACATAACTCACAATTGGCGCTTTTAGATTTGTACTTTGTTTTGAGGACATTTCATCAATTATCTGTCAATCATGTAGACATCCTAATCAACATTTTGCTAGCGATGTCAGCTCTGTTCTCTCTGGAACCACCTGGCCATCCTAATCCACGCTACACCAACAACAGTCACATGCTCACCATAACGGGCTCCACTCAGTCTCCATGGCCTAATAGACCACAGCTATATCTACATTCGTCTTCCCCCGAGACCTCTACAGACAGCGCCTAGGTATAAACACTCGCTTCCAGTAAATCACAAGCTTAAGTTGTGAAAATGGTGAAAATAATTATAAGGTAATGTGAATGACAATAACAAGACTCAGAACGAAAAACTATAAAGGATGACAATACATCCAGATGGCACAAGAACCTATAGAACATGCAACAACTGTCCTGGTGTGGAACTAACACCTACCCACATATTCTCATGCCCAGCAATGACGGCAGCCTTGCAGAAAATTGACATGGACCCAGAGCAGCAGCTTTACACACCCAAGATAAAAAAAAAAAACAGCGACTGCTGTGATAGAGATGCATGGAGGCTCTTCATTTGACATGACAACAACAACAATAATGTGAATGACATAAGAAGTTGCAATAAGATATTTAGAAATAAAAAATGACAAGAAAACATGAATAGCAATTTTTAAAAGTGTACAAAACATATTAAGAATTAATAAATGAATGTAATGTTGATTGAAAATTAAAAAAAAAAAATAATTGAGGGAGAAAAACATTTCAAACAATATGGATAAGGTTCTAGGATGAGAAGCAATAATGCTACAAGTTCTTTTGGACAAAACCAGTTCCAGTTTTGAGCCAAGTAAACAGTTGCTAATAGAATCTGTTTGTAACTCGATAAGAAAAGTAGGGAGTTAAGGAAATTTAATGACCTCACGAATAAAAAGGTTTCTAAATAAATTCTCCCCCCTTTCTTTTACTGTCATCAAAGATGTTCAACTAAGAGGTTTTGGGGGCAATTCTATAATAGTATTTTATTTTATTTAACCAAGTCTAAAGGCGAGGAATGAATCCAGGTGTAGCCAATAAGATATTTGATACACAGTGACCTTTGTTTAAAACACACGAGATAATCAAGTGTGAACAGAATTGGCTCGTCTCCTTCAAAAAAAAAAAAAAAAAAACAGTTGACCCGTATCAAAGACTTTCTACTTCCATAAGTTTTGTCTATAAGTCTATTTCATTTTTTCCTATATTTCAACTGCCAACGCACCCCTAACTTCTTTAAGGAACTAAATTGTTTTGAAAAGTATTGTTTACATGTATTCCACTTCAAGTAAAATGCTTTCGAATCAACTTAGCTTTCTGAAGAAGCTTTTTTGTATGTTACCAATCAAAATATTGAAAAAAGATGTCTATATATGATTAATTATCAAAATTTACCTTGTTTTCAAACACTAAAGTGAATTTCCAAAATAATAAAAAGTAAATTAATGTTTTGTTTTTTTATTTGTTAATTTATCCAGAATAAAATAATAAATGTAGACGCTGAGATAGTCTTCAGAGAAACTTGGAAAAGTTAGAGAAATGTATCGTCTAAAAAGGAAAGAGAAAAATCCTTAATAGATTTAGAAACAATTCCTTTTTCTGTTCTCGTGGATTTGAGCGCACTCCGAAAAAAAGGGCACTCTTTAACCTTATTTTGAGCCTTAGCTCAAAGACCTTTTAATTATCTTAGGAATTGGGGTATTTTGTGTATTGTATTTGTGCATGTCCCACATTCTAATTAAAGGATATTTTAGGTGATTAATATAATATAATTAAAATTATCACATATACTAACTGAAGGATCAAACTTTGCCCAGCTTCTTCCAGAATAAATATTTGTCATATGAATATTGTTTTACCAAATTGTATTCATTACAATATATTATCACAAAGCAATAACGCGCCATCTATACATATAAAATAAAATGATTTAAAAGCGCGAATGTTTCTTTTATACATAAAACAAACTTCTACTGTCCTTACTGCGATGAAAAAATATATTGGGAGGGCTTGGCTCATCAGTGGTGAACCCTCCCAGCGGTTTCGCCAATTTAATCCACCAGACCGCTTCTCAGAGCTCTAATACTGTATTGGATCATTCTGCTTTTATATGCTACACTGAAGGATGAAAATATATTTTTTCATCGCAGTAAGGACAGTAGAAGTTTGTTTTATGTATAAAAGAAACATTCGCGCTTTTAAATCATTTTATTTTATATATATAGATGGCGCGTTATTGCTTTGTGTTAATTTATGCCTAACTGGCCTTGTCTTTATAGTTTGCTGAAGAGCATTGCTCGAAGCAAATATTTGAATGTAATTCTACTGTCCTATAAGCTTATGTCCATAGTTTACTTGAAAAGCATTTCTAAGATTCCATCCTTCAGTGTAGCATATAAAAGCAGAATGATCCAATACAGTATTAGAGCTCTGAGAAGCGGTCTGGTGGATTAAATTGGCGAAACCGCTGGGAGGGTTCACCACTGATGAGCCAAGCCCTCCCAATATATTTTTTCATCGCAGTAATGACAGTAGAAGTTTGTTTTATGTATAAAAGAAACATTCGCGCTTTTAAATCATTTTATTTTACAATATATTATATCATTGAACCTCTTATCAGAAGTCTTGATGATTCCAATGAAGATATTATTAGTACTATCTTCATATATCTTAATTTTGAGTGTCATTTCAACACACAAAAATATATTTTCAATATAATCATAATAATTATAATTTGTTGAAACATTATTCATTGGACCAACATTCACTCAGGGAGAAGTCGGGCGAAGCAGGGTCAAAATATATAATTGTAACGAATATTACTCAAATTGAAACTTTATTTTATTATATCATGTGCGCGCACGTCCTTAGGTGAAATTTCACTCGAATAAGACCTGGGCGTTACCAGCTCTGTTCATTCGGTTAGTTATCTACTTATATATTTGCCTTATTCTGTCTGTTTGTCTGTTTGTCTGAAGCTCACGGATGGGATTTTTCATAACCATCGGTGGTTCAGTGGTAGAATGCTCGCCTGCCACGCGGGCGGCCCGGGTTCGATTCCCGGCCGATGCATTTTTTTTTTTACAATTTTTAAAACTCATTTTATCTATATATTAATAAAATGCAAATTTCATAAGAGGACATCACTAAAAACTTTCGTTACAATGCATCAATTTCGACCAAATTTTCAACATTTATGTAAAACGAGATGGAGCAGGTTTTGCTTAACATCAAAATATTTTTCCCTAACATTAACATGCGTAACTTAGCTGTTATCGATTAAATACAAAAAAAAAAAATCAACAGAGTTAATTTTATCTATATATATAAAATTGAATGTCTGTGTGTCTGTGTGTGTGTGTGTGTGTGTGTCTGTGTGTCCTCTATGGATTCAAAAACCATACATCCAATCGCCGTGAAATTTTGGGATATTATTAGGTGTATCCCCGGAAAGGTTTACGAAAAATAATTTCTTGAATATCTTTAATATCCTTAGAGTTATTTGCAGATTTGTAGCTTTAACTCGCAAGCAGCGCCGCCTTAGGCTTAGGTCTGCCCCCCCCCCGTCCGGCCGCCGGCCATTGGACAGTCCAAGTTCCCACCGACCAATCAGAGGGATCAAGAGCCCCCCCTCCCCCCACCCCCGTCCGGCCGCCGGCCAATCAGAGGGATCAAGAGGTCCTGGCGCTGGGGGAGCGGGTAACCTCCGGGAACTACGTCCATCTTCCATAAACGACCATGATTCTATTCAACTTATCGAGTATTTTTCAAGGGACCGGGAAAATATGTAGATAAAACGATGATTTTGTAATGTAGAAAATTAGGAAAGACAAAATTCAGGATGACACGGCACACAGGGACCGGGAAAAAATAATCACTTTATCGAGAGATTCACGACCATTATTTTATTCAACTTATCGAATATTTTTCAAGGGACCGGGAAAATATGTTCACTAGATAAAACGATGATTTTGTAATGTCGAAAATTATGGAAGACAAAATTCAGGATGACACGACACACAGGGACCGGGAAAAAATGTTCACTTTATCGAGAGATTCAAATTTACGAGTTTCAACTTATCAAAATATATCTTATTTTTTATAAGTTTATAGAGAATTGTTTTAACAAATGTTCGTTAGACAAACCTTTACTCGGGTAAAACCTCGGGCGAAGCCGGGTACGTCCGCTAGTTTATATATAAATACAAAAAAAAAATTCAGCAATTCATTCAACTCAATCTAAAAAAATATTCAAAACAAGCAATTTTAAGATAACACCATATGTAAAACAGTCGGCCAAGAAAACAACAACGATATTACATCTTTCTCACATATTCACACACTTCTTGATTAATAATTAAAACTAATCTTTAACATTGTTTATTATACTTCATAATATATAATATTCGTTAGGCAAACTTTCACTCGGATAAATGTAATATAAAAAGCCAACAATGAAGAATGAATGTAAGATAAAAATCCAACAATGAAGAGTAAATCTCTATATATAAAAAAGTCAATTCCTGTCTGTCTGTCTGTTTCGCGATAAACTCAAAAACTACTGAACCAATTGGTTCCAAATTTTGCATGTCGCTTTTTATAAACCTGAGGAAAATTTTTGGCTACATTTTGCTTATTTTTGGCTATTTCTTTTTTTAATTTGAAGAACTATTTTTTTACGCGGACTAATCCGGAATGGAATGAATACCTAAATATGGCCATTTTTTTTAAAGCATCGGTGGCTTAGTGGTAGAATGCTCGCCTGCCACGCGAGCGGCCCGGGTTCGATTCCCGGCCGATGCATTTTTTTTTACAATTTTTAAAACTAATTTATAAAAAATATAATATAAATATATACTATTATATCAACTATATGAATTAAATCAAATACCTAAACACTAATCTCTATATATATATAAGTCAATTTCTGTCTGTCTGTCTGTTTCGCGATAAACTCAAAAACTACTGAACCAATTGGTACCAAATTTTGCATGTCGCTTTTTATAAACCTGAGGAAAATTTTTGGATACAATTTGCTTAGTATTTTTGGCTATTTCTTTTTTTCATTTGAAGAACTTTTTTTTTTTACGCGGAGTAATCCGGAATGGAATGAATACCCAAATATGGCCATTTTGTATACGCATCGGTGGCTCAGTGGTAGAATGCTCGCCTGCCACGCGGGCGGCCAGGGTTCGATTCCCGGCCGATGCATTTTTTTTTTAACAATTTTTAAAAAACTCATTTATATTATATCTTCTATATATATAAAAATGAATGTTTGTATGTTTGTTTGTTTGTTTGTTGGTTTGTATGTCCGGTATACAAATTCGCAGTAGTTCACTAATTCAAACCAAAATTTCCATACATAGGTAAAAAAATACGAGGAAAACGATAGGCTATTTTAAATTATATATAAATTAAATATTAAAACTATATATTCAAATTATTCTACTTAGCTCACGAACAGCGCCCTCTATCAAGGTTATAAATACGTTTAAAATCGAAATCTTCTCAAAATTTTATTAATAATAGTTCGCTTAATAATTAGAATACTTGATCTAAATCGAAATATTTATAGACGCTCGCTCGATTTGAAGATTTATATCGTAACTAATCTGACTGTAAAGTTTGGAGCGGGACGTTTCACAAGAGTGACATCCACGGCGCCAATTTATAATTGTAACGAATAGTGTTTGAATAAAACATTTAATCGGGTAAACCCGGGCGTTGCCCGGGTCATTCGTCTAGTATAATATAAAAAGCCAACAATGAAGAATGAATGTAAGATAAAAAGCCAACAATGAAGAGTAAATATAATATAAAAAGCCAACAATGAAGAGTGAATGTAAGATAAAAATCCAACAATGAAGAGTAAATGTAATATAAAAAGCCAACAGAGTGAATGTAAGATAAAAAGCCAACAATGAAGAGTGAATGTAATATAAAAAGCCAACAATGAAGAATGAATGTAAGATAAAAAGCCAACAATGAAGAGTGAATGTAATATAAAAAGCCAACAATGAAGAATGAATGTAAGATAAAAAGCCAACAATGAAGAGTGAATGTAAGATAAAAAGCCAACAATGAATAGTAAATATAATATAAAAAGCCAACAATGAAGAATGAATGTAAGATGAAAAGCCAACAATGAAGAGTAAATATAATATAAAAAGCCAACAATGAAGAGTGAATGTAAGATAAAAAGCCAACAATGAAGAGTAAATGTAATATAAAAAGCCAACAGAGTGAATGTAAGATAAAAATCCAACAATGAAGAGTGAATGTAATATAAAAAGCCAACAATGAAGAATGAATGTAAGATAGAAAGCCAACAATGAAGAGGGAATGTAATATAAAAAGCCAACAATGAAGAATGAATGTAAGATAAAAAGCCAACAATGAAGAGTGAATCTATCTATATATATAAAATTGAATGTCTGTCTGTCTGTTTGTCTGCACTCTATAGATTCAAAAACCATACATCCAATCGCGGTGAAATTTTGGGATATTATTAGGTATATCACCGGGAAGGTTTTTGAAAAATAATTTCCTGAATATCTTGAATATCCTTAGAGTTATTTGCAGATTTGTAGATTTAACTCGCAAGCAGCGCCCCCATTGTGACGATGATAACAATATATCGAGAGATTCAAATTTACGAGTTTCAAATTATCAAAATATATCTTTTTTTTTTTTTAATAAGTTTTTAGAGAATTGTTTTAACAAATGTTCGCTAGACAAACCTTTACTCGGGTAAAACCCCGGGCGAAGCCGAGTACGTTTTATAAGTTTATAGAGAATTGTTTTAACAAATGTTCGTTAGACAAACATTCACTCGGGTAAAACCCGGGCGAAGCCGGGCACATCCGCTAGTATATTATACAAGAATGACATTCACGGCGCCAATTTATAATTGTAACGAATAGTATTTGAATAAAAGCATTTAATCGGGTAAAACCCGGGCGTTGCCCGGGTCATTCGTATCTACTTATATATTTGCCTTATTCTGTCTGTTTGTTTGTCTGAAGCTCACGGATGGGATTTTTCATAACCATCGGTGGTTCAGTGGTAGAATGCTCGCCTGCCACGCGGGCGGCCCGGGTTCGATTCCCGGCCGATGCATTATTTTTTTTTTTTACAATTTTTAAAACTCATTTATATATTATACAAGAATCCACGGCGCCAATTTATAATTGTAACGAATAGTATTTTAATTAAAACATTTTAAAAACACACAGTTTGGAACGGGACGTTTCACAAGAGTGACATCCATGGCGCCAATTTATAATTGTACGAATAGTATTTGAATTAAAACGTTTTTAAAATATATACGCACTCGGGTAAAACCCGGGCGTTGCCCGGGCCATTCGTCTAGTACATATTATAATCAAATAGGCCCTGGTTCTCTTTTATCTGAAATATATCTCTGAAAATTACAAATAATTGAATAGTAACATCATCGCGAGTGAGCAAGTAGGAATAATGCTGAAATAGGGATATCTATATAAAACGTTATGACTTGTACATAAAACAGGGTGTAGTTTCAGATGTCATTATTTTTAATGTAAAAATAGAGATAAAACTTTATGTGAACATTATTTCTTGATATAATCCGGTTTTTCAATATTTGAGTTTGAAATTTATTAATGAGAAAAACCTATACTCTCACACTTTCTTTATATTAGCTTAACTATGATAAAACTTTAATAAGCCATAGAACAGGCTGCCATTGTAGACCTGTTCATAGAATGTTCTAATATTATTATACTAGCCGAGTGACCTAGGCAACGCCCTGGGTTTACCCAAAGGACCTGTGAAGAAACATTAAGAGTATAGATGGTGGCTTAAAAATTGCAATGAGTATATTCTGATATCTTAGAAGCAGCTTTTAAAGTAAGGTTGAATCAAATACTTTCTAAGCAAAGTATATACATTCGGGCAGATACGACCACGGATAAATCTTGGGCATCCAGGGTAGATCTCCTACAAAATTTCCACAGAGAGTAATTTCTAAATATAAGCAAAAGGTATTTAACAATTGAATTAGAAACACGAAATACTACGTTTTATATAGAGAGATGACCTGGCTTCGTCTGTCTTCTGCTACAAGTTATGTTTTTCTGTTATAATCTTGTTCCTGTTTACTAATATTGATGGTCTGGTTTCGCCCGTGGTCTGCCTTAGTGAATATTCCTCGAAAAAAAAAATTGTTTCTGACAATCAAGCATGATATGTGACAAAACCTCCTCCAGACTTAACTCTATTTTCTTTTAAAATTTCAGCCAGATTAGTTAAGTATTGAGGACGCGCATAGCCGACAAATGTATATGTATATAACACATATGTATATGTTTGTCGGCTATATATATTACATATGTTGACTTTTATATATATAAAGATCTCGCACACAGTAGAATCTCTCATGAGCAACCACCTGATGAACAAGCGCCTCCCTGAACCTTTGTAAAATTAAAATAAACTACATCTTTCTCTTGATCAGTTTCTTGGTCGAAAAGGTTTGCAGATTGAGGTCAGATATGTCGGTCATATCAACATGGTAATATGCTTTATAACACACACGCAATTGTTTATTTATATTTTACATATTGCTCAAATAATTAGTTGCCATCTAAGATACATTTGATCTTTTACATCGGTAAATTGCTTAATTCTTCTAATTAAAAATGAAGAGAAATTTGTTTTTTTTTTCTCTACTTTTCATGTGTTACCTGGTTTCTTGGAGCCACGTACAAGAATGGCCAATTATCCGCGGGTTAGTCTTCAGACTTCACGTCTAATGGCGGATATCCAGTTTAGCAGAGGTCGGCAGCTGATTGGCTCTTGGGAAGGTTCTGTAGACTTCACGTCTAATGGTGGACATCCAATTTAGCAGAGGTCGGCAGCTGATTGGCTCTTGGGAAGGTTCTGTAGACTTCACGTCTAATGGTGGACATCCAGTTCAGCAGAGGTCGGCAGCTTATTGGCTCTTGGGAAGGTTCTGTAGACTTCACGTCTAATGGTGGACATCCAGTTTAGCAGAGGTCGCCAGGCTGATTGGCTCTTGGGAAGGTTCTTTAGACTTCACGTCTAATGGTGGACATCCAGTTTAGCAGAGGTCGGCAGCTGATTGGCTCTAGGGAAGGTTCTGTAGACTTCACGTCTAATGGTGGACATCTAGTTTTAGCAGAGGTCGGCAGCTGATTGGCTCTTGGGAAGGTTCTGTAGACTTCACGACTAATGGTGGACATCCAGTTTAGCAGAGGTCGGCAGCTGATTGGCTCTTGGGAAGGTTCTGTAGACTTCACGTCTAATGGTGGACATCCAGTTTAGCAGAGGTCAGCAGCTGATTGGCTCTTGGGAAGGTTCTGTAGACTTCAAGTCTAATGGTGGATATCCAGTTTAGCAGAGGTCGGCAACTGATTGGCTCTTGGGAAGGTTCTGTAGACTTCACGTCTAATGGTGGACATCCAGTTTAGCAGAGGTCAGCAGCTGATTGGCTCTTGGGAAGGTTCTGTAGACTTCAAGTCTAATGGCGAATATCCAGTTTAGCAGAGGTCGGCAGCTGATTGGTTCTTGGTAAGGTTCTGTAGACTTCAGGGGTGAATGAGCTTTTTCATAGAATGTTTAAACTTGACTCCTCCAACCTTCAATTCTAGGAGAGACCGGGGGTATCCGTGTTTAGGTAGTCTCTTAGAGGATGTTCTACTGTATGTATATAACTAAGAGTGAATTTAAACCCTTTTTTACAAATATATTTTCAATTCTATTTATTGAATCTCAAGAGTATGAATTGTATTTATTAGTAGTAAATGAGAAACATATACTTTTTCAAATTCTTTCAAGTAATAAAAAAGGTTTTGCAATATTTTAACATAATAAAAATAAATTCCCATTCAGCGCACTTTCAAAAATTTCCATAATAATTATATTAAAATGTATAGTCTATGAATATACTTATTTTTTAAAATAATTTGTGCTCGTATATTTGTCATTATTTTTAAAAATCAACAATTTAAAATTATTTGCTTCTATAGTTTGTGTTGTTTGGCTTTTTATATTATTTTAATACTCAATAAAAAAAGAAACCATGTCTGATCACCTGGAACTTCGAGGCATTCTCCGCGGCCATAATGGGTGGGTGACTCAAATCTCAACAAATTACAGTCATCCCAATAGAATTATTTCATCTTCAAGAGACAAAAGTTTGATCATATGGAATATCACTGGGGAGATGAAACCAACTATGGCATTCCACATAAACGCCTCAAAGGACATGGTCACTTTGTTAGTGACTGTACCACAAGCGTTGATGGTACCTATGCCCTCTCTGGATCATGGGACAAGACAATGCGTCTTTGGGATTTGAACGCTGGTGTTTCAATCAGACGCTTTGTAGGCCACAAGAACGATGTAACGTCAGTTTCCATGTCGGCGGACAGCAAAATTATCGCCTCTGGATCTAGAGACAAGACCGTCAAAATCTGGAACACCAACGGGGATCGGAAATTTGACTACGAAGACCATACGGAGTGGGTTTCAGCCGTAAGAATTCTTCCTAACGAAACCCGAGATTTGGTCTCCGCCGTCTGGGACAAACAAGTAAATCTTTGGAACATGGAGAGATGTAGATTGAAGGCCAGATATGTGGGACATAGACACCAAGTGAACGCATTGGCTGTCTCACCTGATGGCAATATTTGTCTATCTGGAAGCAAGGACGGAAAGATCCTAATGTGGGATACGAAAGAGCATAAACATTTGGCAACGATGGACAACAACGAGAGCGTTGAATCCCTGGCCATCAATCCATCCAAGTATTACATGTCCTCGACTTGCGGGCCTGCTATCAAATTGTGGGATTTGGACCACAAGACCCTAGTGGATGAGATAAGGTCTGAAGTCACTGCTACCAGGTCTCGCCAGCCGGACTGCATCTCCCAAGCCTGGTCCACGGATGGAACAACCCTCTACGCTGGATACACAGATGGTAATATCCGGGTATGGAAGGTCACCCCTCGTACATAATTTCCTTTCCTAAATAAAATTACTTTTGCTCCATTTATAAATTGACTTATTTTTGAATTTATTTTTAAATAAGTTATAGGTTAAAATATTTGTGTGTGTGTATCTATATGGACTGAGCAAATTAAAGATGAGTATGGATGGAAATTTTGACGAGAGAGGCGACCTTTGCTTCTAAAGATGAGTATGTAAACTACAGATGAGACTGTCTGGTTTCCACCACACGAGGATGGCACCATTTAAACTCCAGCTCTGGGGCAATAAGTGAGTTGAACTCATATTTTGAAGAACTATCACATTCCTATGTGCGGACCATTGCCGTCTATCTCTTCTTTGAAGCGTCTTGTGGCCTTGGAAGAGCCAGTTATCCTTCCCTACAGATCTTTGGATGTTTGGATGCGAGTTATGGTTAAAGAACCCATGTGGATCTCCACGTCAACCTACACGTTCACAGTACAAGTAATTGTCTGATATGTTTTGCGTATATTTGTTTAGTTTTGTGTATAGGGAAAAAGATATATTCAAATATTTTTATTCTCACTTTTGAAAGGGAAATATTTTTAATATTAAATGCACACAAATATTACTAATCTAAAAACCCTGAGGCATAGCACGAATCTATATACTAGAAATAAAACCATTTTAGAGCGCGATTTTTACTCTTTTTAAAAACTTTTATTTAGCTTGATTTCATGTCTGTCTTTCCACAAATCTTGTAATCGAGTTTTAAAATACTTCTTGAACATGTAGAAATCTGAAATTTTGTACAATTATTAGAACCTGATGACAATGCAAGTTGACAAATATTCAGAATTTAGAGTTGTCATAATTGCCAGGAACGGACAAATTTTCAAATTGCCTTACAAATATTTAATTTTAATATACTTCCAGACCCCACATGGAAGTCTTAAATTTTGAACACTCGCTCAGTCCAACTACCATTGGAATTGTGCAAATTTTCAGACATCTGACTGATCGGGAAAACTGTTGGAAGTAGCGACTTGAACTCTCCAGTGAATAGTCAAGACTTCAAAGAAGGAAGAAATACAAATATTCACAGATTCTCATCTGAAACCTCTTTGGAATTAATATAAAAATATGTTAAAATAAATCTATTAATCTGTTATAATTAAGTAATTTTCATCATGCACACATTTATATTAAATATACCTATATATAGGTCACAACCTTTGTAAATATATACGGGTTAAATTTTAACAACGGAGGTTTAGATATGACTACAACAAAAACCTTTATTAAGTCACATTGTCTTACAAGAGGATTCCCCTAAAAGGTTATATATGTACATGAGTGAGAAGGAAAAGCAATTTAGAGGGGAGGGGGAGCAATCAGCCGTTGTCTGTGGAGTTGAGCACTTCTTCCCTCATTTTATAAATCGCCTTGAAAATGTTTATATATTTATAAACAAATGTTTTATCCAGCAGGAGAGAAGTAAAAATTGTATATACATGTTGTTCATTATAGTGAGTTAGCCCCGAAATTTCGTGAATTTCCAGTCTCTTTTCCTGTAGAAATGGGCAATGGGATAGATAGTTTAGATATGACTATCCTCTAGACCCGTTTGTAGAAAGGGATAATGATCTAGTTCTTAATATACATCTAGACCATGTAAAATCTGGTATTTAATAGGGTATTTGATTACTGCTAACAATGCAAGTTTACAAATTTTCCGACTTCTAGGTGACCGTCGTGGCATGGAATAGATTAGAGAATAAAAATTGTATTGTTCCTTTCAAAGCTCACTGTTTCTGTGGTGTAAAGAGCGGCCAGCATTCTATAGATATGTGATCGGGAATGATCATCTACCTTTAGTTCTTAGAATTAATGAACACAAATGCTAAAAAACCTACAAAACCTCTCTGCTCCAAATACTACTTCTGGGTAGCAAATACAACTTGTTTATTCAAAATCAATATAAAAGATCTGACCAATACACCACTGCCTTTGAACCCAACTATTAAGTCTCTAGTAAAGATGCTTTCAGATGAAATCTCCCATCAGCGATGGCGAAATCAGAGATGTGCAAAGAAAATAGATCTAACAGTTTAAGATAAGAAGAAATGTTGTCGGGATTGGTCTAATTTCCATGCTTCCTCTCAATTTTTGTGATCGATTTTTGATATAATCCCAGATTACATAGAAGTATTAAATTTGGTATATTCGGTTAAAAGATAATACAAAGAAATTAGTAATAAATATTAAACTTTTAGTTGACTCTGTAGTGGCCAGGTATAAGTCATGGAATATAATTTTTATATTTCTTTTAAAATGAATAAAATAGGCGCAGCAGAGAGTTTCCGTAGCGTAATGAGTGGCTGATAACACGAATCGTCAACCTTCCAAGAAGAAACCCTGGTTCTTTAGTCGACTAAAGCTAGCCAGATTTTCTCGAGTGTAAACTTCCGAATTGCCTCAGACTTCCAATTGACTCTTTCTGTCATATGCAGTCCACCCCACTATACACCTAATGTTCAACTCTGCTGTGTCAAAGGTCACAGCAGAATTCTGGTAAATGAACTAGCAGACCAAAGAGCTAAATTATCTGCATCTTCTAACTTATACTCGTACACTGTCTTTCAAAATCTTTCCATAAAGCGTTGCCCATAATAAAAGAACTCAGATCACACAGAATCTATCGATACACCTATACATTATGGATTATACAACCAGCCTCCTCAGAAGATTTACGCGAAGAATTTTGATCTCCATACTTCGAAGAATCTAAAATTAGTGCACTTCAACAACCACCTAACGCAAAAATATACTCCACGAATTTTAAAAGAGGGTCGATTTACCCCAAATGCTAGAATGAAGACCAAACAGTGGATCATCTGCTCAGCTTTCTGATAACAAAGAAATCAAACGGCCACTATCCTATGAATTATAAATCTCAACCTGGCATCAATGTAAAATATCCCTAGAAATATCATGATAAATCTGCTTGACACTATTAATATCTTGGACTTCCACAGTCATTGTAAATAACACCAAATAAACGTAGGTCTCTCTACGTTAAGAGTAGTTTGAGAGATCTTCTGAAAGCCTAAGGAACACCTGGATTTATTACATATATATACTAATAGTATAAATGGTTACAATTATATAATTATATGTAATTCTGCTGTCCTAAAAGCCTATGTCCATAGTTCATCTAAAATACCCATTCGAAGAGTCAAGCATCAGTATCACTATAAAATGAAGTTCCAAAAATGCAATATAACAGCGGTACGGTAAATTAAACTGGCGAAACCGCTGAGAGGGTTCACCACTGATGAGCCAGGCCCTCCCTTTAATTTTTCCATTGCAGTAAGGGCAGTAGAAATTGTTTTATTTTGAAAAAAGCATATTACGCGTCTAAAATAGTTTCGTAATTTGATATACATATATATAAGTAGATAATAATACTAAATTTAATATTGATGTACATATTCAAATATTTGGTTGAGATTTCAAATATATTTTAACTTTTTATTCTAAGTTTTGTAAATTCATGACTAAAAACTAAATAAATAATTAATAAATTGAAAATACATTTTCAAAAAGCTTTCATTTAAATGCACTAAAAAGGAACAAATAAAATATTTCAATTTCTGTCATTGAGCAATTAGATGTATCTGAATGAAAATAAAAGCGGCGGGGGACGATCATATTTAGAGAAGAGGTAAAAATATAACAAACACTTATAAAAATTGCTAATCAGTTGCTACATATTAAATCACATTAAGTTTGAAATTCATAATGATCGTCCCCGCCGCTTTTATTTTCACTCATATACATCTAATTGCTCAATGACAGAAGAATGAAAATATTGTATTTGTTCTTTTTTAATGCATTGAAATAAAAGCTTCTTTAAATGTGTTTTTAATTTATTGATTATTGTTAGATACATTTTTTAAAAATAGAATACCAGTATGTGTCCATAAATAGCAATAATTCACATATACGCAAATTTTGAACAGTATTGACTTAAACATAAACACAAGTATTTTTCAGAATATTTTATCAAAATACTTAAAATATAAATTTTGAACTTTATACTCACATTTAAAAAATAATTTGAAACCTAAATTTTGAGCAGGATCTCGTGATCTTATATCAAAAGAAAGTTTCTCCAACAAGACAACACAATGCTTCAAGGACTATCTAATCCTGGATGTGATTAAAACTTGGTAACTTTAATTTTTTTGGATCACCCGTGGTATTCCATAGATACATAACCTCAGATGATACTTTTTATAAAATCATTAAAAAATGTTTACGAAGAGCAAACATCAGGTCTGGTGAGGAGCTTTTTCAGGCGTTGTGATCATGGCTGAAGATCATCTAAACAGATCTATGAACAACATAGCAAAATTCATTAAAAAACATAAACTTGTTGTAAACACCCTTAAAACAGAAACCAGTCTCTTTACAACTAATAGAAAACTTCAAAACTACAAACCAAACATATACTTCAATGATTATCTTTTCCCAGTAAATAAAAACCCCAAATACTTAGGCATAACACTAGATCCAGAAATCAGATGCAACAAACATATAGATATTCTTATTCAAAAAGCCCCTTCAAGACTTAACTTCCTAAAATATTTCGGCAGCAGAACTTGGGAAGTAGATCTCGAAACCTTAAAAATTAAATACCAAACTCTTATTGGACCAATCCTAGAATATGGCTTACAGGTATTCACCAATTCATCTACCACAAACCTTGATAGCATTCAGACGGCAGCAGCAAAAATTATAACAAGCAACAAACACTCCTGCAATAACAACATAGTACAACGTGAAGCACCATCTTCTGCCGCTGAACCTTAGAAGAGATATACTGATGGAAAAATACCTAAATAGAATCTGTAGGATCTGATCACAGAACAGGAAATTATACAAGCCACACATTGGAAAAGTAACCAAAGATTAAGACATGAATCTCCCTATTCTACGCTTTCAAAAAGAATATGGTCTATCATAGTATAGAAAGATCTCAGAAACAAAATCCAACCCAACCTCAATTTACCCAACATCACCTTTCAAACTTCTCTAGGTCAACCAATAACCAAAAACCACAAGAAAACCCACATATTCTCTTACAGCTTAGCCTCCAAATTATCAGCACAATTCTCCTAACACCATCAAAATTTATACAGATGGAAGCAGATTTGATTATGGATCCTGCGCAAGCGGAGTCTTCATCGTCAATGAATCAGAAAAGAAAAAATTGAAATTCAGGAACCCCAATAACTACTCTAATTTTCGAGCAGAATTACTAGCAATTTAAAAAGGCCTAATAGAATGTAAAAACTCCAACAAAAACATCTGGATTCTCTATGACAGCCTCGGTGCTATACAACAAATAATAAATATGGAATCAGCAAAAGACAAAACAACAACAAAAAAAATCAAAATTCTCAAAAAAGAAAAATCTCACAGGAAACCCAAATCACGTTCCAATGGATCTCCTCTCACGTTAACATAGACGGCAACGAGATGGCTGACCAGTTGGCTAAAGAAGGCTGTAAGGGCCAGCCTGAAAACTCCCAACTTACCTATTCTGAAATTTCTTCCATCCACAAACAAAAAATAACCTCTCTCTGGAAATCCCCCCTAAACCACCCCTGGTTACCCCCATTCCTAACGAATCTTTTTTCCACACTCTTA
Source organism: Cordylochernes scorpioides (assembly GCA_030710605.1). Classification (NCBI taxonomy): domain Eukaryota; kingdom Metazoa; phylum Arthropoda; class Arachnida; order Pseudoscorpiones; family Chernetidae; genus Cordylochernes; species Cordylochernes scorpioides. Next base: position 50,469,091 of record CP092867.1, read on the forward strand.
CTAGAGAAGAACAAACGGCGATTTCAAAATTACGAACAGGACATCTTAGAATGCTCAAATTTAATTGAAAAATCAAAAAATTCCTGAAATGCCCAAATGCGATTCCCAACCAGCCAATCCTGAACATCTATTGAATTGTATCAAATCCTCCAAAAAAAGACCTCTGGGAAAACCCCAAGGACTATAATAGAAAAGCTGAGACAATGGAACCTAATGGAGATCGTTTAAACGACTTGAGGAATAAGCAACAACGACAACAGATTGGTCGTCGTAGGTGCACGCCAATAGAGCTCACATGGTGGGGCACACGTTTTTGCATCATTAAATAAACAAGGTGGAGTGTCCCTAGGGTCCGGAAATAAAAGACCAGCCCACCTCACAATGGTCATTCCTATAATATCCTCTCGAGCGTTATCCATTCAGTACCATTGTTCTTCTTAATTAGAAGGACGGGCGTGAAGTGGCGTCTTCCGGACTCCGACAGGTTCCGTGGAGCAATTTCATGTCACAGTTATTCTTGGAAACTCCTCCGCACATGGCACTATCTCTAGACGTGAATGTCTGTAATTGCACATCGGCTCTTCCATTCCGCCATGCTTAGAAGTGAATGTCTGTAATTGCACGCTGACTTGTGCATCCCACCATCCATAGAAGTGAATGTCTGTAATTGTACATTGACTCGTGCATCCCACTATCCCTAGAAGTGAATGTCTGTAATTGCACATTGACTCGTGCATACCACTATCCCTAGAAGTTAATGTCTGTAATTGCACATTGACTCGTGCATACCACTATCCCTAGAAGTTAATGTCTGTAATTACACATTGACTCGTGCATACCACTATCCCTAGAAGTTAATGTCTGTAATTGCACATTGACTCGTGCATCCCACCATCCCTAGAAGTTAATGTCTGTAATTGCACATTGACTCGTGCATCCCACTATCCCTAGCAGTGAATGTCTGTAATTGCACATTGACTCGTGCATACCACTATCCCTAGAAGTTAATGTCTGTAATTGCACATTGATTCGTGCATCCCACCATCCCTAGAAGTTAATGTCTGTAATTGTACATTGACTCGTCCATACCACTATCCTTAGAAGTTAATGTCTGTAATTGTACATTGACTCGTGCATACCACTATCCCTAGAAGTTAATGTCTGTAATTGCACATTAACTCGTGCATCCCACCATCCCTAGAAGTGAATGTCTGTAATTGCACATTAACTCGTGCATTCCACCATCCCTAGAAGTGAATGTCTGTAATTGCACATTAACTCGTGCATCCCACCATCCCTAGAAGTGAATGTCTGTAATTGCACATTAACTCGTGCATCCCACCATTCTTAGAAATAGATGTCTGTAATTGCACATTAACTCGTGCGTCCCACCATTCTTAGAAGTGAATGTCTGTAATTGCACTTTGACTCGTGCATCCTACCATCCCTAGAAGTGAATTTCTATAATTGCACATTGACTCGTGCATTCCACCATTCTTAGAAAAGAATGTCTGTAATTGCACATCGACTTGTGCATCCCACCATCCTTAGAAATTAATGTCTGTAATTGCACATTGACTCGTGCATCCCACCATCTTTAGAAATTAATGTCTGTAATTTTACATTGACTCGTGAATCCCATCATCCTCAAAAGTGAATGTCTTTAATTGCATACAGGCTCGTGCATCCCACCATCCCTAGAAATGAATGTCTGGAATACACATCTGCTCGCAAATTACGTCGCACTTAGGACTGAAGCTCACTAATGGAAAGCAGACTAATACATCAACTTTCTGCGCTAATGGGATAAACACAGGAAGAATTGGACAATATATCATACTGAACTATATCAAAAAGGAAAAAAAAAAAAGATAAACAACATAAATTCCTTGCTTACTGCTACGGTATCTAGCATTTGAAATATTCCCTTAAAAGCCTCAAATCAAAGAGAAAACATATTAAATAGCTAGAATTAACATATATTCTATCATCCTACCTATAAACTTTAGTAATATCATCAAACTGTCCGGGGAGCAAGCAGAAAATATTCCTTTGTTGATATATGTAAATATATCTAAAGTATATTCCATCCTTCTCTCACATTATATAGAGTAATCTACAAGTAATTTTGTTGCTATTGTAAGAATGTGTACTTAGGTGTGTAAATAGACACGCATTGATTGAATATATTGAATTATATATTATTTTATTATATATAGAGGGTTGTTGGGAAAAAGTTATATATTTGTAGAAGAAGAGAAAGATCCTTTATTACTTAAAGGTATAAAACTATAAAAGAAAGACAAGAGATCAAATTATATGTACATCAGCAGTTCACGCCGGCCTGTCCAATCAATTAACCGCTAGCCTTACTAACAACAAACCAACAATATTATCTATTAATCCGTCTTCTACATGCTGTTCTGGTAAGCATTTTAAGACGCAACATCTTTGTGAGTCTCCAAGCGCCCGCCGCACTGGAGGGCCAAGGAGAGGGCTGGAGAGGCGCCGGCAGAGCCGTGGGCACCCCGGGGGAGAGGAGGGCGAGTGCGCGCCGATTTTGAGGGAACCAAGGCAGCACCAAGCACAACTAAAGCGCCGCAGGCTTCAAAAATATTTAAGGGATCATTTCAGGGATCAAGATCAAGCGATCAAGACCCAGAGATCAGAAGGTCTGGCTTTTATCGTCTGGCTTTTTTTTTTTTTACAACAAACCAACAAGGCAGCGCTATATAGGCAGAGATGTCAATTTGCATAGATAATACTAAAACTATGCAAATATCTGCATATCAAATATCGTAGAAATATCTGCAATTGTAACCTCAACAAGGGGGATATCTGATATAAATATTTATATATTAACACCGTTGACTTTTCAAAGGTAAATGTGGTTCTACACTCAGAACCGCGGAAATAAAAAGAATAAAAAATTTTTTTCCACATAAAAATGTGTGGTTTTGTCAACTTTATAAAAATAAACACTAAATGACAAAGGTCGTATAAAATAAAGAAAGATAATTCACTTAACGATGGTGGGGTAGGTTTATAACAATATGTATAAAAGTTGCGGAAGTTTAAACCTCAGGATATATTTACGGCCAAACGACTCAATTCGAGGCAGCAGAATGAAAGAAGCCAAGCGGAAGGTGAAAGGTTAAAATTTGCCAAGCGATACAATACACTTCCTGTTTAAAAAAAATACTAAATTACACTTTCCTGACACCGAGGGACAAATAACATCTAGATTTTAGTTAATTATTGGTGTTTTTTTTACATCAGCCACTTATTGAAGCTCTTTTTTTTTTTTCTCTATTATAAAAAAAATGGTGGGGGACAATATAACCGTCTGTTAAATAAATTGTTCTTTGTTCATTGAAAGATTAATGTTCCCTTTGTTTCTCAAAATTCCCTAATGATTATTTGTGTGTTAAAATACAGAATATTTTATAATATTTTTATTATATACATGTATTATATTAATTGAATGGCATATTTTGGATCAAAAATAAAACACTTTATTTAATTCAAAATGTCAATATTTCAATAGGCTGTTCGCTTAATTTCGTCAGGGCTTTTCTTGTTTTTAAACTGCTTTGGTTGATCACTCGATGCCTTCATGCGATGATATATAAAATATTTACAACTCTGGGGCTAAAATTTAAAATATATACACACAAATATAAATAAGAATAGACTATATATGTACATTTATAAAAATTAAAAATAATATATGATTCCTAAATAATATATATTATGATGCATTAGCGTGCCATCTGTTATGAAAATTCGAAACTATTATTGACGCGTATGATTCTTTTAAAAATTAGTAGAAATTGTTTAATTTTTAAAAGAATCATATGCGTCTAGTTTCGAATTTTCATACATATATTATCCTCTATCCTCATATTTTTATGAAATTTAACTTATAAATTGATTTTTTTCAATACTATTTTCTATACCCCAAAAATATTTTTTTTTAAATCAATCATTACTAGATTCAGCAAGAAGGTAGCTAAAGATATAATTTAATATATAGGCTATTCACACAAAAAAACTTTAGTATCGTGTATCATGGCATCATGTGATGGTTTTAATGGATCAAAAACAATTTTTCTCCATTTATATTTACCATTGGGAGGCAGCACTTGTAAGGGTTAATGAATAAATTTGATTTGTTCCTAGATTAGGCATCCTAATAAAAAAAATGGCTGAAATACACCGAGATAGTACCCGGGGATGCAGGAAGAAGTCCGCAGAAAAAAATAAGGTAGAGGATTGAAAACTAAATTTGTTTTTTTAGGTTTACACTTTTTAAAAAACATTATTTTCTATAAATCTATATCTTATATTTTAGATAAACAATATTTTTGTGAAAAAAAAAAATTAGAAATGTGATATTATACAGGGATAAGGTGCATAAATTATGAAAAAGGCATCTCTTTATCGTGCAACTTGAAAGTTGCTGATGGCTTGTGCCATCTATCGGAATAAATATCAACTATTATCGTTGATTTTTAATTATTCCAGAATTGGCCAAATACCCATTCTTTATTAATCAAGAAAAGCTAACCACGGACGCGTTTCGGGCTGTTGGCTCTCATCAGCGTGGTGCAAGCTGTACCTCAAAGACCAGTTGCACGATAAGGAGATGCCTTTTTTATAATATTTTTTTATATTGTTACAATAACTCTATATATATGAGTTGATAACAATTCCAATTTCTTCGTACTAAATGTGCTCTTTGGAATTTTTAGCAACAACTTTAAAAGCTAGGTTATTTATTTAAAGTATTATTTATCTACTGTATATATATTTATCTTCATTTTTTTTATTTTAAGGAGGCTTGAATAATAGATAAACACACATAAAGCTTTATTAAGACCATCAGTTTATACAGATTCACCATAGAAAGAAAGCATAGATAGAGCTCCTATACTCCAGGTAGCACAGAACCCAACAGTCTCCAGGTCCGTCACATGTCCAGTGGCCACAGATTCTACCTCGCCTAAGTTAGCGTATCACTGAAAAGACGAGTGTGGAATCAGCCGCGTTATAGTCTTCGCTTTCCTCATCCAAATGGACCACGACATTCATAGATTCTATTAATCTCCTCCATATATACGAGGTGTGTTCAAAAAGTATCGCGACTTTTGTGTTTTTTCAAATATTATTTATTTATTCATGAATACCTATTTTGTCCCCTTCAAAGTAATCCCCATGAGATATTATACACTTGTGCCAACGGTTTTTCCAATCTTCGAAGCACTTCAAAAAATCATTTTTTTAAAAATCTTTTTCAGCTCCTCCTTCGATGCCGTCTTTATCTCGTCAAGCGTAGCGTAACGTCGTCCTTTCATGGGCCTCTTCAGTTTAGGGAACAAGAAAAAGTCACAGGGGGCCAGATCTGGGAAATACGGTGTCTGCGGCATCATTAGTGTGTTGTTTTTGGCCAAAAAGTCGCGCACAAGCAACGATGTGTGAGCAGGGGCGTTATCGTGGTGCAAAAGCCAATTTTTGTTCTTCCACAAATCCGGGCGTTTCTGGCGGATTGCTTCGCGCAAATTGCGCATAACTTGCAGGTAATATTCCTTATTGACCGTTCTACCCTGTGGCAAGAACTCATGATGCACCACGCCCCTGCAATCGAAGAAAACTGTCAGCAAAACTTTCACATTCGACCGAACTTGGCGCGTGGTACAGGCCATGATAATCATGGTGGGTAGAAGTAGACGACTGCTTTTACTGTAAGTGCACCGCATGTCTACACATGTGAAAAGCGGTTCGACTTTGCACTTACAAATGTTCTAGAGCCCCTTTGGTTACTTGCATTCGCTGGTGAGGTTGGAATTTTTCAAGAATCGGGGACCATTGGAGCATTTTTTTTTATCAGAAAAAAAATGCCCAATGCGGGAATCGAACCCCGGGTCGTAGCGGTCGAAAACCAACGGACCATCCTTCCACTGACCCTATTTTGAACGAATATTCGTTTATAACTTAGAGGAATTAATGTATCCTATATTGACATGGTTTGAATGACTTTTACCTTTATTTCGATTTATTTAAATTATTTTCGAATAATTTTATCTGGTTTCAAAATAACTTTACTAGGTACAGCTCAAAAAGAGATACCTAGCTTATGATAATTACAAAAATGAATAATATATGTGAAGGTTATTTACATATTAAAACAAAGTGTACAATGCCGGATCCCGGTTCATGGCTGTCGGGAATCGAGGGTTTTAACCTCTCGTCTACCGATTTCGAAATGAATAATTTTACTGGTTAATTAAAATGTAAATTCACATATATATTTATTATTTTTTAAAGGTATACGCGCCCCTTTATCATCCATATCTAGTAAAATATATGAAAAACAAATTTTAAAATCCTAAAAATATATGTATAGACCTACTACCGCCATCTAACGGCTGAAAATGAAAATATTTATAAAGTCGATGTTAGCAAACGTTTATTGTGTGGAATTCCCTTTTTTTCCTTCACTATTTTTATTGTAATAAAAAATAAATAACGCTAAAAGTGTTTATTTTTTATAATATAAAACTATATTTTATTTTTAATTCAACTTGTGATTAGGTTGTAACCTCGATACATTTTACTAGATTGTTCTGTTTTTCAAGACTACAGAATCGACAATAATTTAATAGATAACAGATCCAAGTATTTTTATTTTCAGTAATAAATGTATATTAAATTCAATACCTTTTGTAGATATATTTTAAATTATATAGCAACAAATATATTTTATGAAACTGATAATTTATATTATGCTGATTGTACATATTGCCAGACACTTCTTTCTTTTGTACAGTTCTTTTTTTCTCGTTTTTTTTTTTCTCTCTTTCTCATTGTTAATATCATATGACTATTCACGGCCTAAAATTGTTGTATATATATGTATAGACAAATGTAAAGGCATACAGGTATGACAGCGCAAGTATCCCTAGGGGGACTTAACGCTTTAAATTGAAATAAATAAATTACTAATATTTCAGCTGAACGCCAATTTAAGCAAACTAATGACCAACTTTCTTGTTATGATTGAACTGACTTGTTGATCCGGCAACACGGCAGACTCGACTTGTAAACATTCTTAGATATATAACCATGTTATAAAAAGATAAGTTAATAAATAAAGATCTTAGTTCAGTTGCATTCTGCGTGATCAAATAGGCACAAAGAACAACATAAACAACATGGTGGCAGCGGAAAAGTGAGTACTTTTTCAAATAAATATATTATTGACAAATATTAGTGAAAAAAAGAAAACATGGACTTTGTTAGGCCTAGCGAACTCGCCTTGCACGGAAATGTAGCGGAAAATTGGCGATGGTTCAAACAGCGATTAATGCTTTATCTTGAAGCAACAGAAAAAGCCACAAAGCCTGATAAACTGAAAGTTGCCATTTTATTAAATTTTATTGGCGAAGAAGCCTTGGAAGTTTTCAACACATTTCATTTAAAAGAAGATGAAGCAGAAAATTTCGATCTTGTAATAAACAAATTTGATGATTTTTGCGAGCCTAAAAAGAACGTCATTTTTGAAAGATTCAAATTTTTTTCAGCGACCCAGAAGGATGGTGAATCCATCGATAGTTTTATAACAGAACTGAAAGGATTATCCACATCATGTGAATTTGAATCACAAAAGGATAGTTTAATTAGGGATCGCATTGTGTATGGAATACAAGACAAGGCTTTGCAGGAACGCCTCTTAAGAGAGCCCAATTTAACTCTTCTCAAAGCCATTGAAATGTGCAAAACAGATGAAATAAGCAAGCAACAGATCAAGATCATGCAGAACAACCAGAACATCTGTCAAATAAGAAAATATGAAAAGAAACACAGTCCAAAACAAAATCAAGAATCTGAAAAAGAATTCAAATGCCAAAGGTGTGGGAAGTCTCACAGAGCAAAAAATTGTCCTGCATGGGGTAAAAGATGCTCCAAATGCAAAAAGATGAACCATTTTGCAGCTTTCTGTAAATGTTCAGCTATCAGAAGTCTGAATGATGAAACAGAAGAAACTGTATGGTCAATACATGAAGCAAAAGTAGTCCATACTTTAGAATGGAAAAAATCCATTATAGTGAATGGAAAGGAAATATGTTTCAAGTTGGACTCTGGAGCAGAGGTAAATGTTTTGTCATACACATTCACCAGACAAATGAAAGGTTTGGAAATATTTCAGACTAACCGAAAGCTAACATCATATACAGGACATGAAATCAAGATAAAAGGAACTGCCACACTAAATTGCAAAACTAAAAATAAGACGGAAAGTCTAGAATTTTTCATTGCTGATGGATACTATCAACCAATTTTAGGAATAGAAGCTATTGAAAAGCTTTCACTAATTAAGAAATGTGATGCTGTCCAAATACAGCAGAACAATTCAGCAAAATAAATTTTGAACAGGCACAAAAATATATTTGAAGGCATAGGAAGACTGCCAATTGAACACAAGATTAGACTAAATGAAAATGCAACTCCAGTTATTGCTCCAAGCAGAAAAATTCCTTTTTCCATTAGAGAAAAGGTTAAAGCAGAATTGGAACGGATGGAAAAACTTGACATTATTGAAAAAGTTGAAGAACCAAGCGAATGGACACACCCTATTGTAGTGGTACAAAAACCTTCTGGAGATGTCAGAATTTGCATGGACCCCAGGGAACTGAACAAGTATGTTCAGAGAGAGCGCTATATTCTGCCAACAGCTGAAACAATATTTTCTGAACTGAAAGGTGCTACAGTTTTCTCTCTATTTGATGCATCATCAGCTTTCTGGCAAGTCCCATTAGACAAAGAAAGCACCAACCTGTGCACCATTGCGACTCCCTTTGGAAGATTCCGGTTCAAGCGACTTCCCTATGGATTGAACAGTGCATCGGAGGTATTCCAGCGATGCATAAACAATATTCTTTCAGGTCTCCAGGGAACTGCTTGCTATATGGATGACATCTTGATCTATGGAAGCACAATGGAAGAGCACAACCGAAACCTTGAAACAGTTCTTCGAAGGTTGGAAGAAAACAATGTCAAGCTCAATGCTAAGAAGCAGCAGATAGCTGTCGACAAAGTAAATTTCTTAGGCCATATAATCAGTCGAGATGGAATAGCCATTCAAGCTTCAAGAGCAGAGGCAATACAAAAGTTGAAAAGACCTGAGAACAAGACTGAAGTCCAAAGATTCTTAGGTATGGTAACGTACCTTGGCAAATTCATTCCTAATATTTCTGACAAGACTGCACCTCTAAGGAAATTGATAAGCAACAAGAGTGAATGGAAATTTGGAGGCGAAGAAAATGATTGTTTTGAAAAACTCAAGGATATGGTTTCGAATGCTCCAATATTGACATTTTTTGACCCAACCAAGCCAATCACCATTTCATCTGATGCAAGCCAATATATGGTATTGGTACAGTGCTCATGCAAGGGGGACAAGCAATTGAGTATGCGTCCTTCAGCCTGAATGCAACTCAAAGAAAATACGCACAGATAGAGAAAGAACTTTTGGCTATAGTCTTTGGATGTGAACGCTTCCAGTACTATATTTGGGGAAATGATGTTATTGTGGAAACTGACCACAAACCTCTTCTGAGTATTGTTAAGAAACCTTTAGAAAAGCTTTCCCCAAGACTGCAAAGAATGGTCTTACGTCTCATGAGATTTCAAATATCTTTGAAGTTTACACCAGGGAAAAACATGTTTGTAGCTGACCATCTGTCTAGAGATCCATTAAAAGATGAGGTGGACACAAGCTATTTAGAAGGTCAAACTGAATCAGTGCACATGTTGCTGGTTACCACAGATGAAAAAATAAAGAGACTACAAAAGGAAACTCATGGGGACCACACCTTGATACAACTAATAGAGTATGCGAAGAATGGATGGCCGAAATATAAAACTAAGGTCTGTGATGAAGCAAAACCCTACTGGCAATTTCAAGATGAAATTCATGTGAGTGACGGAATTGTTTACAAAGGAAATTGCATCGTGGTGCCATCGACTCTTCGAAAAGAAATCCTGCAGGTTGTTCATTCATCACACCAGGGCATAGCAGCTTCCAAAGAAAAAGCAAGATCAGCATTTTACTGGCCCGGCATGATAACACAAGTAGAAAATGAAGTGGAAAAGTGCAGAACATGTCAGGAATATTCAAGAAAGAATCCTGAGGAGTCAAGAATAGCTCATGAAATCCCTGAATTTCCATGGGAAAAAATTGCTGTAGATTTCATGGAGGTGAGTGGAACCAGCTCCATCTTGGTTGTCGATTACCACTCAAAGTTTGTTGAAATCCGGAAATTATCAAGCAAAAGAGAAACCGAAACCATCATGCAGTTGAAAACCATTTTCAGGACTCATGGAATTCCAAGAACTCTAGTTTCGGATAATGGACCCCCTTTTAACTCTACTGGATTCAAAATTTTTCTCAGAAATATGAATTCAAACACCCAACCTCCAGTCCCAAATATCCAAGATCTAATGGACAAGTTGAGAGGACAATTCAAACCATCAAAGAACTGATAATTAAAGCTGTGAAGTCAGGAAGAGATCCCAATCTGGCTTTGATGGAGTTCAACAACACACCTAAGTATGACTTGCCATCTCCGACCCAAATGCTTATGGGAAGATCTGTGAGAACTCTTCGACATACACCCGACAACAGTTGAAACCACTGTTTGACACAACAAAGAATTATCAAAAATTGAGAGACCATCAACAAAAGTATGCAGGAAGTCCAAAAAGAATTTTGAGACCTTTGGAAGTAGGAGACAACATCATGTTGCAGGAAAGGCATAGAAAATGGGTTCCGGCAACAGTGACCGCAAAGCATGAAACTCCACGCTCATATATGGTGAAAACACCAAGTGGGTCTGAATACCGCAGGAACAGGTCTCACCTTAGACCGAGAAAGTTCAGTGTAGAAGATTCTGCCCCAACAATCAAAGTCCAAGCATTCCTGGATCTCAAGCAGGGACAGCCATGGATGACAACATACAAGATCATGGAAGACCCACTTCCGAAAACAGAAGAGCACATGATCCAAGGGAGGACGTTGCCAAGAAAGGTGAAGAATCATCTACTTCTCCTAGTGTGCGAACCCGCAGTGGTAGAACAGTGAGAAAACCTTTGCTTTATAGAGACTAGGAGAACTGCAATCCTTTTTATTTTTGTTTGAAGGAAACATGTTATGATTGAACTGACATGTTGATCCGGCAACACGGCAGACTCGACTTGTAAACATTCTTAGATATATAACCATGTTATAAAAAGATAAGTTAATAAATAAAGATCTTAGTTCAGTTGCATTCTGCGTGATCAAATAGGCACAAAGAACAACATAAACAACATTTCTCATTCATTACAAATCATGGTAATTTTGGAGAATTTCTGGCGAATATCGGGGCAACAGATGATCCTAGCCAAAGGCTCAATACATTTATTGTTAGAATGTCCGATCTTTCACAGCTACAGAAGTAATCATTTTTATCCCATCAAAGAAATGTTGCGAATTTGTATATAACAAAGACACTTATGTAAAATTCAATAATTTTTGTGAATTCATTTTAGATTTTATTTTCTGTTTGAGAAAACCAACCTTTCAGCTTCAGTTTTGTTTTTAGTCTTGTTTATTGAATTGTATATAAAATGAATTGTATATAGGTTGCTAAAATGTATTTAGGCGCAAGTATCCCAAGCTGGGATATCGCGCCCGATATGTCAAATAAAATAAATTTCACATATTTTATACGTTTTTAGACTATTCCATGGATAAAAAGTTCTCAATTAGTAAACACTTCAATAATTTATATATATATATATAGTAGAACTTGGATAATTCGAAAACGTTTTTAATTCGAATATTTATCTTGGTCCCTAGAATTTCATATAGAGAGAATTTCAGTTTTTAATTCGAATTTTTGGATAATTCGAATTTTTTTGGTCCCTTGGGCCTCGAATTATCCAAGTTGGACTGTATTTGATATTTAAAACAAATAAGGCATATCCTGACCAGGCTCACATAAGCATTTCTAGATGGCAGAGCGCCATCTAGTGGAACAAAAGTAAACTAAACGTTTATTTAACTTATTCCGTGATATTTGGCCAACCCAATCTATATATATAAAATTGAATGTCTGTGTGTGTGTGTGTGTCTGTGTGTGTGTCTGTCCTCTATGGATTCAAAAACCATACATCCAATCGCCGTGAAAATTTGGGATATTATTAGGTGTATCTCCGGAAAGGTTTACGAAAAATAATTTCTTGAATATCTTGAATATCCTTAGAGTTATTTGCAGATTTGTAGCTTTAACTCGCAAGCAGCGCCATCTTGCAACGGAAATCTGCCCCCCACCGTCCGGCCGCCGGCCAGTTGGTTGGACAATCCAAGTTCCCACCGACCAATCAGAGGGATCAAGAGCCTTATCGAGTATTTTTCAAGGGACCGGGAATAAAACGATGATTTTGTAATGTAGAAAATTAGGAAAGACAAAATTCAGGATGACACGGCACACAGGGACCGGGAAAAAATAATCACTTTATCGAGAGATTCACGACCATGCCTTTATTCAACTTATCGAGTATTCTTCAAGGGACCGGGAAAATATGTTCACTAGATAAAACGATGATTTTGTAATGTAGAAAATTATGAAAGACAAAATTCAGGATGACACGGCACACAGGGACCGGGAAAAAATGTTCACTTTATCGAGAGATTCAAATATACGAGTTTCGAATTATCAAAATATATCTTTTTTTTTATAAGTTTATAGAGAATTGTTTTAACAAATGTTCGTTAGACAAACCTTTACTCGGGTAAAACCTCGGGCGAAGCCGGGTACGTCCGCTAGTTTCTTTATAAATTAAGAAAAGTCAACCAAGAAATCGTCTCGGGCTGTTGGCCCTCGTCAGTGGTACAGACTGTACCTCTACGACCAAATTTTGGTCCTAGAGGCTTCCTGAGATATCAAGAAATGGGAATTTAAAGCCAAATTTTCGTAAATAGGCTTTTTATTTGATATATTTATAGCTTTATAGGTTATACACATAGTATAAAATATTTGTGTAAACATAAGATGAACGCTATTAGTACTTTCCTTCAATATTCTTACACGCCCTATATAATATTAATTGATTTTGTTATTTTTCCTTAATTATATTTTTATATAGATTTCTTCTTTTTTTGTATATGAGAAAACTATTTTAACTGTAAAATATTTCAACTGTTTTATTAACGTTATGTGGGGCTGAGCTTGTTTATATAAATATATATAATAACAATACCTTGTTGTACCTTGACAAAGGTTGTAGTTTACCCAACCGAAATATTGGTAATTTAATACACGTTAGAATCCAATATATATTCATTTTTTATTACATTAATATACATATATATGGCTTTCTATATATTATATTTACACATAGACAAAATTTAAGGAAGTGGAAAGTCTTCAATATCGCCTGTCGTCTATTTTTTTAAGAAAACAGATTCAATTTTGTTCACACTTGATTATCTCATGTGTCTTCAATAAAGGTCACTGTGTATCAAATATCTTTCAGAGTTATTGTCCCGATATACATGCTAAAAGGTATAACTTCCTCAAGTTTTATGTATTTCTCTTTCTTTTTTTATTTAGCCATATATTATCTTATATTAATAATAAAGAAGGCATCTCCTGACCACGAACACATGTGCTTTTTAGATGGAAGAGCGCCATCTAGTGGAGCAAATATCCACTGGCTTTTCGTGGATGGCTTTTCTTGATTTATCAAGAAATTGGGTTGCCCAAATATCACGGGGCAAGCTAAATAAACGTTTAGTTTATTTTTGCTCCACTAGATGGCGCTCTGCCATCTAAAAACCACATGCGCTCGTGGTAAGGAGATGCCTTCTTTATTTTTAATATCAACACCTGACCCACTTATCTTTAATTTTGTTCTATTGTTTTTCATTATCTTATATGAACGATATTTTAAAAATAGTTTCAATCTCAATCTATCTCTCTCTATTGTGTTTATGTGTTGATTAAATATACACCCAAATTTGTTCTATATATATTTTGCACCAAGTTGCAGCCTTTCCGGATAATCGACCTTGCTTTGCTACTTCTTGATGTTATACGTGTTTCCCGAGCTGGTCTTCATAATTAAAGCAAATAAAAATCAGATAAAAGTAAATTAATTTTCAAAGTTATTGTTTATTTATTTGTTGTCTTCCTTGTAATTGGTGATCCTGAGTATATTCGCCAACGTTCTCTCTCTCCAAAATAACCAATCACGATATAAATAACAATGGTACAAAAGGAATGAAGCTATAAAAAGGAATATGATACCACACAGTGTATAATCTGTTTAAAATATCCATTTCAAATATCATAGAATATTTTGAATAAATGTAGGGCTCGTTAATATTGATGCAACAATATTTGAAAAGCTTTACTAAACATGCAAAGCTTTTCAAATATTTAGTAATATAGCTTTGATAGAAATCGAACTGTTGATTACTGGAAGAAATACTAATTGAAATCTTGTCATTTTAGGAATATATTTATATAAATATTAATTTTGTGAAGTTACTATCTATGTAATAGATTAACTGTAAATATTTCCCCTTATCCATGAATCCTATATTGATAACACCGCAATCGAAGATAGTGCTTAGTGAAGATATTCCTACTTGACACTCTTCATATCGTTGTAATAGCCACCTGACCACCGGTTCTTCTAACAAAATAAAATTTCAGTTGTTATAACGATCTCGATGAAAAAAATATTGGGATGGCTTGGCTTATCAGTGGTGAACCCACCCAGCGGTTTCATCAATTTAATCTACCAGACCGCTTCTTTAGAGCTCCAATACTGTATTAATTCATTCTGCCTTTATATTCTTTCATCGCAGTAAGGACAGTAGAAGTTTGATTTATTTGTGAAAAGAAACATTCGCGTCTTAATGTTTCCATTCGTTATATATATAGATGGCGCGTTTTTGCTTTGTATTAATACCCACACACGTATATAAAAATAAAAAAGGCATATCCTGAACAGGAGCACATGTGCTATAAACATTTTAAAAAAAAACATAAAAAGAGACATACCCTGACCGCTGACAGAGCGCCATCTAGTGAAACAAAAATCAACTAAACGTTGATTTAAGTTTGATCCACATGATATTTGGCCAACCCATTATCTTGATAAGTCATTTAATCCAATCACGAATTTAAAAACAATTTTTTTACATGATCAGCGTATTTAAGCAAATTTCGCTTCAAACAGAGAAGCCTCTAGGACCAATCAAAGAACAAATGTAGAATGGAAAGGTAAACGAACTTACCTTTAATCTCTTAAATAGAGGTTATAGTTGAAACAGCTGCTCCGCAAAAAAAAAATATCCTAAAATATCTAATAATAAATTAAAAAAATTAAAATCATTGATCACAATTGGAAACAAATTATAATTATGGTAATTTTGATTCGTTTCCTATTCGAATATGTTTTCGTATGAAATATTTGTCCCTTTTTGTATTGTAATATACAATAATATATTTTGCGGTTATAAAAAAAGTAATGCGATATATTTGGCTTTCCAATTAGTTGTTGTTGTCGTGTCCACTTCATTGGAAAATAGATTCCGTTGCCACGTTAGTCACCTTGGACCAGAATTTGGTCGAATATTCCAAGGGTCCAGGGGAGACCTCATGAATATGACATGTATATCAGTGACATGGAAGATCAAATTGAGGATGTTTTGGCGATGTTTGGATTCGGTAACTTGGAAAATAATATTTGTTCCGGCTTGTTTAATATGAATCACGTATTGAAAGCGCATCCATCAACGAGAAAATGAGAAAATACTTCATAAATTTATAAATTAATATTTGATATCAACTCTATTAACAAATATATGAATAGAATTGGTAGTTAGGCAAGCCCTACTCACCATTGTTGGTCCTTCTTTTTCACATCATTCTCTTCTTCCTTCGGAGAAACTGAACAAACTGTTCTTCACCTTATCAATGACTGTCCGAACTTTGCAGAAGTGAGACATCGATTGTTCCCTGATCTAAATGATCTAACTATCTTACATCAGCCACTTTGTCTATATAAATTTTATGAACACTTTCGAATTATACATGTAAATTTGTAAATATTTTATTCTAAGTTCTAATTTGTTTGTTGTTTTGTTTGTTTCCTTTGTATTAGGCGCAAATATTTCAATATCGCTCCTGGTTGATTAATAAAAAATAAATAAATCATTCTCTTCTTGATATTCACCATATACAGTTGGAACGTTATATGCCGAAGTGGATGCTTCCAAAAAACGATATTTTTAAATATATGCTTAATTACACTCATGGACAAAAGTTAAGGAAGTAGAAAGTCTTTGATGTAGCCCGTAGTCTATTTTTAAGGAGACAAAGGCAATTTTTTTCACACTTGATTATCTCGTGTATCTTCAATAAAGGTCACTGTGTATCAAATATCGGAGTTATTATCTGAATCCCGATATAAATGCTAAAAGGTACAACTTCCTTAAGTTTTGCCCACACACACAAATGAGTGTGAATAGAATACTAAATTATATAAGAAAAACAATTCTCAAATAGTTTATACTTTTGCTTACAAGTTATACATGTACTTTTATAAATCAAATTTACAGACCATACCAATACTGTCCAACACACCAAGTGTAAAACAATAGTACCAGTAAGAAACTATGTAATTAAATAATGTGACAGGTTTCTGGAGATTAATTTCTTTTGATCTTATTATTGCATCCTCAAGCTTTCTGGAATTTCTGCTCTTTCACAGGAGTATAAAAATAACAATTGTTATTCTTATACTCTCCTGTAGGAGGGCAGAAATGCCCTAAAACTTGAAAATGTAAAAATTAAATGAAAAGAACTTGTCTCCAGAAACCTGTTACATTATTTAACTAATATCCAGGAGATTCACATCTCTATTGCAATGAAACTACTTAACACGATTTATAATACGAAGAAAGCTTGTTACTACCCTTACTGCAATGGAAAAGGACTATGGGAAGGGTTTTGTTTGAAAATTAATCATGCTGTGAATAGTTTAATTTCCTGTACATAGATGGCGCGTTAATGTCTTGTGTTTAACTAAAAATGAGGGAAAATGTTACCAGGGTCTTTCTCAAAAGCCAAACCAACCAGCGAACTAACTAATCAAAGGTCAAATTTTCCACGCCGGATGGGCGGAAATGAGTCAGCAGCGTCATATTTTAATGGGGCGACTATCGTCGACTGCCACACTGAAATGATTTAATTGTTATAGAACTTGGACTGAAGTTGCTTCTCGACTCTACAGACTAAATCTTCGAAGCGCTATCGTCGACTGCCGCACTGAAATGATTTAATTGTTATAGAACTTGGACTAAAGTTGCTTCTCGACTCTACAGAATAAATCTTCGAAGCGCTATCGTCGACTGCCGCACTGAAATGATTTAATTGTTATAGAACTTGGACTGAAGTTGCTTCTCGACTCTACAGACTAAATCTTCGAAGCGACTATCGTCGACTGCCGCACTGAAATGATTTAATTGTTATAGAACTTGGACTAAAGTTGCTTCTCGACTCTACAGAATAAATCTTCGAAGCGACTATCGTCGACTGCCGCACTGAAATGATTTAATTGTTATAGAACTTGGACTGAAGTTGCTTCTCGACTCTACAGACTAAATCTTCGAAGCGACTATCGTCGACTGCCGCACTGAAATGATTTAATTGTTATAGAACTTGGACTAAAGTTGCTTCTCGACTCTACAGAATATATCTTCGAAGTGACTATCGTCGACTGCCGCACTGAAATGATTTAATTGTTATAGAACTTGGACTGAAGTTGCTTCTCGACTCTACAGACTAAATCTTCGAAGCGACTATCGTCGACTGCCGCACTGAAATGATTTAATTGTTATAGAACTTGGACTGAAGTTGCTTCTCGACTCTACAGACTAAAACTTCGAAGCGACTGCCGCACTGAAATGATTTAATTGTTATAGAACTTGGACTGAAGTTGCTTCTCGACTCTAGAGACTAAATCTTCGAAGCGACTATCGTCGACTGCCGCACTGAAATGATTTAATTGTTATAGAACTTGGACTGAAGTTGCTTCTCGACTCTAGAGACTAAATCTTCGAAGCGACTATCGTCGACTGCCGCACTGAAATGATTTAATTGTTATAGAACTTGGACTGAAGTTGCTTCTCGACTCTACAGACTAAAACTTCGAAGCGACTGCCGCACTGAAATGATTTAATTGTTATAGAACTTGGACTGAAGTTGCTTCTCGACTCTAGAGACTAAATCTTCGAAGCGACTATCGTCGACTGCCGCACTGAAATGATTTAATTGTTATAGAACTTGGACTGAAGTTGCTTCTCGACTCTAGAGACTAAATCTTCGAAGCGACTATCGTCGACTGCCGCACTGAAATGATTTAATTGTTATAGAACTTGGACTGAAGTTGCTTCTCGACTCTACAGACTAAATTTTCGAAGCGACTATCGTCGACTGCCGCACTGAAATGATTTAATTGTTATAGAACTTGGACTGAAGTTGCTTCTCGACTCTACAGACTGAATCTTCGAAGCGGCTATCGTCGACTGCCGCACTGAAATGATTTAATTGTTATAGAACTTGGACTGAAATTGCTTCTCGACTCTACAGACTGAATCTTCGAAGCGGCTATCGTCGACTGCCGCACTGAAATGATTTAATTGTTATAGAACTTGGACTGAAGTTGCTTCTCGACTCTACAGACTAAATCTTCGAAGCGACTGCCGCACTGAAATGATTTAATTGTTATAGAACTTGGACTGAAATTGCTTCTCGACTCTACAGGCTGAATCTTCGAAGCGGCTATCGTCGACTGCCGCACTGAAATGATTTAATTGTTATAGAACTTGGACTGAAGTTGCTTCTCGACTCTACAGACTAAATCTTCGAAGCGACTATCGTCGACTGCCGCACTGAAATGATTTAATTGTTATAGAACTTGGACTGAAGTTGCTTCTCGACTCTACAGACTAAAACTTCGAAGCGACTGCCGCACTGAAATGATTTAATTGTTATAGAACTTGGACTGAAGTTGCTTCTCGACTCTAGAGACTAAATCTTCGAAGCGACTATCGTCGACTGCCGCACTGAAATGATTTAATTGTTATAGAACTTGGACTGAAGTTGCTTCTCGACTCTAGAGACTAAATCTTCGAAGCGACTATCGTCGACTGCCGCACTGAAATGATTTAATTGTTATAGAACTTGGACTGAAGTTGCTTCTCGACTCTAGAGACTAAATCTTCGAAGCGACTATCGTCGACTGCCGCACTGAAATGATTTAATTGTTATAGAACTTGGACTGAAGTTGCTTCTCGACTCTACAGACTAAATTTTCGAAGCGACTATCGTCGACTGCCGCACTGAAATGATTTAATTGTTATAGAACTTGGACTGAAATTGCTTCTCGACTCTACAGACTGAATCTTCGAAGCGGCTATCGTCGACTGCCGCACTGAAATGATTTAATTGTTATAGAACTTGGACTGAAGTTGCTTCTCGACTCTACAGACTAAATCTTCGAAGCGACTGCCGCACTGAAATGATTTAATTGTTATAGAACTTGGACTGAAATTGCTTCTCGACTCTACAGGCTGAATCTTCGAAGCGGCTATCGTCGACTGCCGCACTGAAATGATTTAATTGTTATAGAACTTGGACTGAAGTTGCTTCTCGACTCTACAGACTAAATCTTCGAAGCGACTATCGTCGACTGCCGCACTGAAATGATTTAATTGTTATAGAACTTGGACTGAAGTTGCTTCTCGACTCTACAGACTAAAACTTCGAAGCGACTGCCGCACTGAAATGATTTAATTGTTATAGAACTTGGACTGAAGTTGCTTCTCGACTCTAGAGACTAAATCTTCGAAGCGACTATCGTCGACTGCCGCACTGAAATGATTTAATTGTTATAGAACTTGGACTGAAGTTGCTTCTCGACTCTAGAGACTAAATCTTCGAAGCGACTATCGTCGACTGCCGCACTGAAATGATTTAATTGTTATAGAACTTGGACTGAAGTTGCTTCTCGACTCTACAGACTAAAACTTCGAAGCGACTGCCGCACTGAAATGATTTAATTGTTATAGAACTTGGACTGAAGTTGCTTCTCGACTCTAGAGACTAAATCTTCGAAGCGACTATCGTCGACTGCCGCACTGAAATGATTTAATTGTTATAGAACTTGGACTGAAGTTGCTTCTCGACTCTACAGACTAAATCTTCGAAGCGACTATCGTCGACTGCCGCACTGAAATGATTTAATTGTTATAGAACTTGGACTAAAGTTGCTTCTCGACTCTACAGAATATATCTTCGAAGTGACTATCGTCGACTGCCGCACTGAAATGATTTAATTGTTATAGAACTTGGACTGAAGTTGCTTCTCGACTCTACAGACTAAATCTTCGAAGCGACTATCGTCGACTGCCGCACTGAAATGATTTAATTGTTATAGAACTTGGACTGAAGTTGCTTCTCGACTCTACAGACTAAAACTTCGAAGCGACTGCCGCACTGAAATGATTTAATTGTTATAGAACTTGGACTGAAGTTGCTTCTCGACTCTAGAGACTAAATCTTCGAAGCGACTATCGTCGACTGCCGCACTGAAATGATTTAATTGTTATAGAACTTGGACTGAAGTTGCTTCTCGACTCTAGAGACTAAATCTTCGAAGCGACTATCGTCGACTGCCGCACTGAAATGATTTAATTGTTATAGAACTTGGACTGAAGTTGCTTCTCGACTCTACAGACTAAAACTTCGAAGCGACTGCCGCACTGAAATGATTTAATTGTTATAGAACTTGGACTGAAGTTGCTTCTCGACTCTAGAGACTAAATCTTCGAAGCGACTATCGTCGACTGCCGCACTGAAATGATTTAATTGTTATAGAACTTGGACTGAAGTTGCTTCTCGACTCTAGAGACTAAATCTTCGAAGCGACTATCGTCGACTGCCGCACTGAAATGATTTAATTGTTATAGAACTTGGACTGAAGTTGCTTCTCGACTCTACAGACTAAATTTTCGAAGCGACTATCGTCGACTGCCGCACTGAAATGATTTAATTGTTATAGAACTTGGACTGAAATTGCTTCTCGACTCTACAGACTGAATCTTCGAAGCGGCTATCGTCGACTGCCGCACTGAAATGATTTAATTGTTATAGAACTTGGACTGAAGTTGCTTCTCGACTCTACAGACTAAATCTTCGAAGCGACTGCCGCACTGAAATGATTTAATTGTTATAGAACTTGGACTGAAATTGCTTCTCGACTCTACAGGCTGAATCTTCGAAGCGGCTATCGTCGACTGCCGCACTGAAATGATTTAATTGTTATAGAACTTGGACTGAAGTTGCTTCTCGACTCTACAGACTAAAACTTCGAAGCGACTGCCGCACTGAAATGATTTTATTGTTATAGAACTTGGACTGAAGTTGCTTCTCGACTCTTCAGACTGAATCTTCGAAGCGGCTATCGTCGACTGCCGCACTGAAATGATTTAATTGTTATAGAACTTGGACTGAAGTTGCTTCTCGACTCTACAGACTAAAACTTCGAAGCGACTGCCGCACTGAAATGATTTAATTGTTATAGAACTTGGACTGAAGTTGCATCTCGACTCTACAGACTGAATCTTCGAAGTGACTATCGTCGACTGCCGCACTGAAATGATTTAATTGTTATAGAACTTGGACTGAAGTTGCATCTCGACTCTACAGACTGAATCTTCGAAGCGCTATCGTCGACTGCCGCACTGAAATGATTTAATTGTTATAGAACTTGGACTGAAGTTGCTTCTCGACTCTACAGACTAAAACTTCGAAGCGACTATCGTCGACTGCCGCACTGAAATGATTTAATTGTTATAGCATTTGGACTGAAGTTGCTTCTCGACTCTACAGACTAAATCTTCGAAGCGCTATCGTCGACTGCCGCACTGAAATGATTTAATTGTTATAGAACTTGGACTGAAGTTGCTTCTCGACTCTAGAGACTGAATCTTCGAAGCGACTATCGTCGACTGCCGCACTGAAATGATTTAATTGTTATAGAACTTGGACTGAAGTTGCTTCTCGACTCTACAGACTAAATCTTCGAAATGACTATCGTCTCTTCCCGCGCCCAAAGGGACAGTACCAGTCCTAAACATCCCCTGATCTGTATTCAAGCCACACATAAAACAGCATCTTTGGTGCAATATGGTGCAATAAAGGAGAAATCATAAAACTCTCGAGATATCACCACACTATGGAGTTGTTCTGAATTTCCATCAAGTCATAAAGAGAGAATAAGAAATAACGCTAACATTAGCGCCATATGTATTTTGATTATGGAATTATTCAGCCCTTTTTCTTCTTATCGTGAATAACGAATTTCCATAGTTAGTGAAATGAGGATGAAAAATATTTGGGAAGTCTTGGCTCATAAGTGGCGAACCTTCCAGAGACTTTGTTAATTTAATCCACCATATCGCTATAAGTAATATATATTGTTCATTATGCTTATAGTCTTAATTGTAATGTTGGTGTTTATCGAAACTATGTAAAGTGGGTTCTGAAATTGTAGATATTTCACAGTTTTCTTCATCTAAGGAGATATTTCCAGCATAAAATTAGAGGTATGTTTTCTGTTTACTAACAGCAACCTTTATAAGTGTAAAAATGTGTGAATAAAGAGACAAAAACCTAAATGATAACCTCTTCTTCACTATTAAGAATGGCTGGCATGCATAAACCTCGTTTTACAAAATATTAAGTGAAATTTTCATATTTTTCAAATAAAACAAACTTTTTACCCTCCTTAATGCGATGAATAAAAATGGGAGCTAATCGGTGGTGAATTTGTCCAGAGGTTTCGCCAGCTTGATCAATCAAAACTCTTTTTAAAGCTCTAATATTGTATATAGTGGGACATTCTTCTATATCCGATACTGTTCTTGTTGTCGTGTCCAAAGAAGAGCCTCAGATCTCTCCATGCATCTCTATCACAGCAGCACCAATGTCCACTATCTTGGATGTGTAAAGCTGCTGCTTTGGATCTTTGCCAATTTTCTGCAAGGCTGCGGCCATTGCTGGGCATGAGCATATATTTCCGATACTGTAGGAGGATTATAAACTTTGAGAGATAGTAGAATCATATGTAAATATTTACATCAACCGATACTCTTCCACAAACAAATCATAAAAGTATATTTAAGAGTCAACATAAAGAAAATAATGCGTCATCTATACATTAGAAATATAATCATTATATATATTTTTTCTAACCCATCAGTTTATTCCTCAAACCAACAGACCATGTTTTCCTAGTATATTGATGACTTACTGGCGGTTTTGTAGATATCTTGATTGTTTAGGTCACAGCACTGTGCTCCGGGGATGCCTCACAAGCCAGACATTTTGTGCAGTTGGGAAAGTGTTTGATTTTGCCTCCAAAGAATAATTATCTTCTTATAATGAGAGAGAGAGAGAGAGACAGAGAGATCCTCCTTTATTTTATCTTATACTACAAGAGCGTATTATTGCCTTACTCAACCTGCTATGGAGTCAGTTACCTAGATAAAATGTCCGAACTATTGATTGTGTTTTTTAAAATATAATTTTCTCACTCTCACGAGAGATTTGAATGAAACTTCTGAATTTCTAATCTTTCTAAAAGAACTATTTAATTGCTTTCAAATTGTCTGTGCACTCTTAGAGTAGTGTAAATATCAAATTTGAATTATAAGGATGGCATTGATTTTATAAAAGACTAATGAAATATTCACCATTATCCTTAGGTGAGTTTTTCCAGAACCATTATATACTATATAATAAAATATATACCATAAATTCTCATCAAAATAATGCAAATCTAATTCAATTCGAGTTTTTTTAAGGGATAGATTACAGTAATAGGATAATAGCACGTTGTATACTGCGTTCAGAATAATTCAAACATTTTAAAAAGAGCTCAAAAATAGGTAAGAGATAAAATGATTCCAACACATGTAAAGTGTAGAGTGAAGGAAGACGACCCAATGTAGAGTACGAAACTTTGGTATGTATTTATTAGTTACAGGGGAATGTACAAGTTTATTTTACACAGAGGTGTATATATGTCGTATATATATACATAGTGCACGTCGAGGCATGTTAGAGCTGATGGGAGCTATCTGAAACATATCCAGTAGGTTAGTATCTCTGGATTTGTACTTATTTATACTTAATTCTATTCTTCTATATATAATTGTAATATATAGTGTAATTCTGAAACTTGGCCTACCTGCTGATTGGCCACCTTTGATATAGAACATCAGAGATTAAATCATTCTTCTATAAGAATTCTGTTATAATTTTACCAAGGTTACCAATATTACCAAATTTGTCCCAAAAGTTCGTAAACACTTGCAAAATATAAATCATAATATGTTTACGAACTTTTCTACTGTCTTATATATATTTTTAATATATATTGTAATTCTGAAACTTTGCTCACCTGCTGATTGGCTACCTTTTCTATAAGAATTCGGTTATAATTTTACCAAGGTTACCAATATTGCCAAGGTTGTCCCAAAAGTTCGTAAACACTTGCAACATATATATCATAATATGTTCCCGAACTTTTGTGACAACCTTATAGCTTATGTCATAGTTTGATAAAATACCATAACTAAGAGATTCCACCCTGTAGTGTCTCAGATATAGCAGAATCATCCAGTACTGTCTGATGGATCAAATTGTCGAAACCGCTGGAAGGGTTCACTACTGATGAGCCAAGCCTTCCCAATATTTTTTTCATTGCAATAAGGACATTAGAAAGTTTTTTTCATTTGAAAAGAAACATTTGTACTTAGTAGCTATATTATTCTTATGCTGTGAATTGTCATTTAAAACAATATAAACCTTATTTAGATTTGTAAACTATTTTAACGCGAACAATTCATTTTAAAACAAATTTCCGACTGCCTCCTTATATATAGCATTAATACAAATTTTGAGAGAGCATGGCTCATCAGTGATGAAACTTCCCAGTGATTTCGTGATAAAAACATATATAAGGTATTAACACGGAGAATGCCCATTCCGTAATAAAACGTTGCGTTCTTTATTTCGAGAAAAGCGTTTAGAAAAGAAATGAGATATTATTATAACTTGGTAAATCTTTAAAGATTTGATGTATGTGAATGATTCATTTTATCAAAATTGATTTAATTCTAGTTTCTAAATATAAAAACAAACTTAAAACATTATAAAAAATATCTAGATAATAAATCTATATCACCATAGAGCTATTTTCATTTCAAACCTTATTAGTCGTGTTTTTAGTAGAACATTTGTACTTGGTTTCAATTAAATACTTTCTGGAATATCGCCATATATGTACTTTTTAATATACAAAATGTATTCTCTCCTTGTGGTTTAAATTCTCTATAACCTGTATCTTCCACAATCACTGAGTAAGAGTTTTAAAATAGTGGTAGTTTTTCTGGTTTGTTAATGGTTAAGGTTAGTTAGAGCTTAATCCTCGAAATCGTTATTGTATTCCTTGATGGAAAAGAAATCACAAGAGTGGGAGAAGCGTTTCTTCCATTTATAAACGTTTATACAAGATTTCGGGCAAATTACCCTGCTATTGATACAATACATCAATGTATTATATCAGTAGAAGAGCGAATTTACTCAAATCTTGTATAAACGTTTATAAATGGAAGAAATTCTCCCTGTGTTGTGTGTGTTTTGTGATTTATCTTTTATTAACAAATAGGGAGATGCCTGTCTTCTTAATTGTATTGTTTGTACACTTCTGTCAGTACATAGTTTTATTTGGTTAACTGTGAATATAGAAATGAAACACGTTCTTCAAAACTATGAAAATAGAGCAATCCCTAAATAAATATTTAAATAAAAAGGCATTAATTGGATCAAAATATCATTTATTTTACCAATATTTCAGTTGGCTGAACGCCAACCTTTTTCAAGGTATTATAACATATTAATGTGTGTCAACACAATACCTTGAAAAAGGTTGGCGTTCAGCCAACTGAAATATTGGTGAATAAATTATATTTTGATACAATATATGCCTTTTTAATTAAAAATATTTTAAATATTTCTCTTTGGCTTTAAAAGCCTACACAATGCCTCTTCAAGCAACTATATTGAGTACAATATAAATTCAAATATGGTGCACAGAGCGTCATCTTTATTTAGAAATATTAATCATTTTAGGCATAATGTTTCTTTTTTCAAATATAAAAATATTCTATACTGCCTTTATTGCAATGATAAAATTATTTGAAATATTATTTGAATTATTCGTAATTTAAAAATTATTTTAGGGTGACCATCAAAAAACGATAAAAGGTTCATCTATAAATTATTTTAACCTTCCAGTATCTAAGAATTTCCGTGAAATTGTAGCTAAAGGAATCCAATCAGTGTATAACTATCAATTCAGGGATAATTTCTTCTATAATATTTCACAAAAGATATCATAATGATTCTATAATTTGTACTTCTCCTGAGAAGTCCTTGACGGCTTGTTTCTTCCTCTTATTTTAAACGGTTTAAATTACTGAAGGACACACTTCTTCCAAATATAAATGTAGCCCTTATGTCGTATAGAGTAAGATATTGAAACTTAGACAAATTCTCAGGATCCTTGAAGTGAGATAGTTTAAGTTAAAATTATGTTCAAATATATGTCAGAAGGGGCATATTTATATTAATAGAATAGATTTATTGCTGACAGTGTTGGAGGGAAAGCTCCAGGGGATGAGATCGAGGGGAAGGAGACGACAGGGATACACAGACAATCTAAAACAATGGACTGGATGACACACCTAACGAGGAGATGAAGAGAATGGCGGAGGAAGTATGGAAAGACCATGTGGCTCAGTAGAGGAAGGCATTGAAGTAGGAGGAGGAAAATATATTTGTTGCTAGGTATGCATTTCATTGTTATATATTTATTTATAAAGTGTTATTGAAATAACTCTCAAAATAGATCTGAATGACAAGAATGTAAAGATTATCGACAATTAGAAATCTAAATAAATAGTCCTCATAGTCTCTCTCTAAGTTGGACATCCGCTTCCAAGGATTTCCATAAAGTCCTACACCCCTACTTATATACCCTCATGGACAAAACTTAAGGAAGTTTTATCTTTTAGCATGTATATCGGGATTCAGACATTAACTCTGAAATATATTTGATACACAGTGACATTTATTGAAGACACACGAGATAACCAAGTGCAAACAAAATTGCTTCTGTCTCCATAAGAAAAAAAAATAGACGACTGGTCATTGGACTGTTTTGCTTTTATACTGATACTGAAGCTGACCTCTTTGAAAAGGTATGGGTTCACCACTGATGAGTCAGGCCCTTCCATTAATTTACCATTGCAGTAAGGGCAGTAGAAATTTATTTTATGTTTAAAAGAATCATACGCGTTAAAAATAGTTTTAATTTCTTATGACAGATGGCGCGCTAATGCATCATATATCTAACTTTATCTGTTCACTTTAGAGTCAGTATTATATTCTGGTATAACAGATATGTGTCAAAGACATTTATCCTTTCTGTCAGGGTTCAGGTTTCGCTATCATATTGACTTATTGACCAGTCATACACCATTAGTGAATTTTGGTGAATCTATTATAAAGGAAATAGAAGATATACATTAACGGTTATTAAATAACATTATAGGAAATGAATTTATGTATTTATCCATGGAAACAATCATGTCATCTAATGACCCAGGAGAGGACAATGGCTGTTGTAAGTATGGCCTTGATACCATGATAACATCATAGTTCCTGATGTCAACAACAGTTCTCTAGAATAGCAGCTCATCTTTCGAAATTTATGGATTGTTTCGCCATTGAAAAAAAGGTAAAATCAGTAGAAATTCTTTTCTACACTCTCAGTCATTTTGAGACAAAAAGAATCTGAATAAACACTTTCCAGGTTGAGTCATAAATCCATAATTACTCTCTTGGCATATTTACTTTTATAAATAAAACAAACAAAATATATATTTATACAGAAATGATATCATGTATTGTTTGAAGATGCGTTTTTCGCTCGAGTTCCATTCAGGCGCTCATTCTCCCCTTATGTCTGTACTTTATGATATGGCTGACAGTAAAATAGTAGTTTGAGGATTATTTCTATAAAAAGGCTAATGCTCAAGTGAATCTTCTGCAGAAATATGTGCAGTAAAAGTTTCTAAAGTTTAATTTATGTCAATCAGTGATTCAAGCTGTTTGGTTCGAGCAATACCAGCTATAGAGACTAACCTTATTCAGTATAACTTGTGTGGCACATTTGTAGGTGCAAAATCGAACTGCTTTTCACATGTGTTGACATGTGGTGCACTTACAGTAAAAGCAGTCGCCTACTTCTACCCACCATGATTATCATGGCCTGTACCACGTGTACTAGGTATAAGCAAAAAAGGATAACTTATAGGAATGGGGAAAGCAGACTGTGAGTTATCTAAGAGAATAGTCGCACACTATCATTTGTGGGATTTTTCTATAAAATTAGTATGTTCTTGGAACATACCATCAACCGATATTTGAGTAAATTATGTTTTAAAACCTTTTTGAAATGTGATCCCCAGTTTTGCCTATATAAAATTATCAAAAGACTGTTGCGATCGAAATACTCTAGATAATCGTTTCTGGAGATCGTTTGAATAAAATATAAGTAAACATTACGTGATCCAATGTTTCAAAATTTGCTTCGAAAAGAACGCTTTTGGAATAAGGAAATTCTATCTATCTGGTGGAATTTGGTATCGTGTTCCTGGAGGTTAAAATCACAAATTGAGTGTGATGCAATTAATCGAGTTTATGAAGTGCGAGTATATAAAGTAATCATGACAATACGCCTTTCCATCAGTCTAAAGAATAAAATAAATCCATATAAATCCCAAAGACATGGAGGATGTTGAAGTGTCAATGCCAACTTCCAAATTTCCCTGACCAAACGCTATCCGACATATGACCATTATACATGGCAAGTATATCCTTAATTGATTACAATTCAATAACTCGAAGGTACCGTAATTGGGCCTTGAGTTTATTGAGCTAAGACAGGTATCATCAAAAACGGTCTAATTTCGTACATGAATAGTCTTAACTATTAGACAGAATGGTTTATAAAACGAAAATTGCAATATATCATTATATATATCAAAAATATATATGGGGGGTCGGTGGAAGGCTGGTTAAACCGTTTGGTTTACGACCACAACGACCCGGGTTCGATCCCCGCATTGGACACTTTTTTCTGTTTAAAAAAAAATGCTCCAATGGCCCCCCGATTCTTGCAAAAGTCTAACCCCACCAGCGAGTGCAAGTAACCAAACGGGGCTCTGGCACATTTGTAAGTGCAAAGTCGAACTGCTTTCACATGTGTAGACATGTGGTGCGCTTACAGTAAAAAGCAGTCGCTAACTACCCACCATGATTATCATGGCCTGTACCACGTGTACTAGGGATAAGCAAAAAAAAAATATATATATATATATAAATATATATTTTAGGCACTGAATATTGAGAAAATTTTCTGAATAGAAGGGAAACTAATATCATCATATGTATCGTAGAGATATAAATGGCTATCTATCAACGTAATTTCGGCAAATAAAACTTGGTTTAGGATGAAAAAATGAACTTCTAATAACTCCACGCGAGTTCATTGATAGAATTATATTGACTCCGAAACATATATAAATTCGTTTTTCTTTTACTTCCGAACCATATGATAAAGTTAGAATTAAGACAACTATAATCTCCCTGTTGGCTATAGAAGAAGAAACACGAGTAGGAGGGAGGGCCTTTTTATACGCCCTTCTACGGATACTACGAGCGTCTTGCCCGAAAGCTTGTAGGTTCGTCCTCGAATAAAAGAAGGTCTTCTCCACGACTTGTATTTCTTCTATATGATAAAGTATTAAACGACATAAGTATTATTTATCACATAGCGCTTATTTGCACACCCTAATGCAACATAGGGATTTAAAGTTAATACTTCATATATGGATTTCGGATGTTGTGTACACTGAGTAGTGAATGTCTGCGACCATCACCTGGTTAGCGACGGCGGTCAAATAACGCGGCCTCGTAGTTCTCATCGTCGTCCGCGGAGTAGGAGTCCAGGGCCTCGTAGGACTCTGGCAGGTAGCCGTCGGACTCCAGCGACGTGCCGTAGCCGTCCAGGTCGTAGGCCAGGTCCATGTCGTAGGCTTCCAGCAGGGAGGCAAGGGCGAGGCCGCACACAAGAGAGAGAACCTGCGTCACACATTCATTGTACAACTGCACGGTTTACCATTGTACACTAATATTCACAGGCGTACAGACTTCGGTCTAGGCAGCCCACTATTCAATGGTGTACTAATATTCCGTCTTAATGGTAAAGCATGCTAAAGACAAATGTAAATTTTGTCGGTAGGATATTGATCCATATAAATAAAGGTCACCCTTCCCATCCAAATAAGATCCAAAGCTAAGCGCTTTCCTTTGACCGTCTCCTCAAACTAGCTCGAGTCGGTGATAAAGTCACAACATCAGCTTTGCCTAATTCTGAACGCCCTCCTAGCAGAAGTGAATTTGCTTTGATACTATTTTTCACATAGTTTGGCGTTCTCACGTCTTTTCGGCCCAAATATCTGTTTCATGATATTCAGATGCCCAAAGATCAGCCTTTTTTTTTTTTTTGGTCGTTGAAGTACAGCTTTCACCACCCTGATGAGGATCAATAGCCCGAATCGTGTACGTGGTTACCTTTTATTGATTAATCAAGAAAGGGTATTTGGACAATTGTGCAATAATTAAAAATCAACGATTAGTTGATATTTATTCCAACAGATGGCGCAAGCCATCAGCAAATTTTAGTTTCGCGATCAGGAGATGCCCTTTTCTCAATTTATAAATTAATATATTTTCCGTGCTATGCGTGCTTGTGGAGCATTGCCATCGTGATTTGCGAACTATCTGAATGAATAGAGCATCCATCAAATGTACGAAGATCATATATAATGGTCATAGTCACCCGTTAAAGGATAAAGATCTGAGTTTGTGTCTTTAAAATATAGATTGCATTTGAAGTTTTACTCTAGATAGGGGTTCACAAGGATGTTTGATCCAATAAGCTGACAGAATAATGTGGAGGTGATTATTTTATGCTTCTCCAGTAGTCTCTTAATACACCAGGTCTCTTAATATATAGTGAAAATATGAATTTACAGTAGAATCTCCATGTAGGACACTCGTGTTAGAAGACACCTTTCTATAAAGGACAGTTTTCATTTGAAAAATATCATTTTACTATTTTTTAACTCTCTAGTAAGAGGACGCCTCTTCCGAAAAGGACACTTTGAATCTACAATTAGGTGTCCTTTGCAGGAGGTTCTACTATTTTTTTAAAATCAAAAATACATATTTTCTGCATATTCTATTAAATCTCAAGGCATATAAGCGGTAAAATAGGCCAATGTTGCTGCTGACTTTGACATCCGCTTTGTAGGTAAATTTAGCCGATGGGAAGAGACGCCATTAGTGCCATTGTGTGCAGAATTTGGAGAACTAAATGGCAACAAGTACCATTGTTAGGCCACAAAATGGTTGACCTTCTCATTGTTGACTGACAGTCATCTTCCAAACTTTGTTCCCGGTAGGGCAATTCTGATAACTTGTTCGGCCTTCACTAAGGAGGACCATCCTTACGATACAATTGTATCTTTCCTCAACCATCCATAGGATGACAGTATTCTTGTCTTCTTTCAGTCCTTCCTTTCTATGGCTAGTCTTTTGGTGATATCATATAGACTTCTCTTCTCGGCTTTCTGGTCTTTCTTACACATACATCCCTTCAGCAATATATTTATCCTTCCGTGTGTCGCACAAGCTGCCCAAACATGCTTGTTCTTCTGGTAATATACTGCTCCAGGTGATTATTCAACTTATTCTTGTTCTCTTCCTCTCAATCGTTTCCAGTAGACCATATCGATTTTCGATCATTTTTAGGAAATGTAAATAACTTATGTTAAAAATAGTACAAAAATGAAATTGTACAGGGATCAAGTGGATACATTTTTTTAAAAAAGGCATTTCCTGATTGTGAAACTATAATTTGTGTGTGTGTGCTGTGATGGCTTGCGCCATCTGTCAGAATAATGATTGAATTTTTAAAAATTATTCTAGAATTGGCCGAATACCATTTCTTGATTAATCAAGAAAAGCTAACCATGTATGTGTTTCGAGCTGTTGGCCTTCATCATTTTTTTCTTAAATAACTTAGTCTGTCAGTCCATAGTATTATCATTATTCGAAGCTAGCAACCATCCCGAAAACCTGTGGCTTAACCATTCTGTCTTTTTGAAGTGGCCCAGGTATAGGGGGCATATTATACACAAACCAAATTAAGATTTTGACAAAATTCACCTTAGGTGTCTCTCATTTTTTCACAGATTAGAGAATCAAACCATCTTTAATATCAGAACAGGTTTTCAAACAGAATGTGGCAGCTACTTATTTCTCTATAGTTGAGGAAGTCAATGCTACCACATCATAGACGTGTAGAATTATTCCTGAAAAATTAGGAATTGCATACGTTTTGAATATCAATGGCAAATCCTTTATATCAATGCTCCTCATTACATCTATAATAGAAATCCAAATAGCAAAGGTGAACATGGTTCATAAATAAAATAGTTAAACAAAATCTAAATCGTTGATGTCCATAAAAATCTCAATTTATTCATTTTTCAAATCTTACAAGTAAACATTACGTTTATATAACTTTCAAATATTTTATAGTCGGCTCTAAGGATCACCGGGTTGTATAGGTCGTCTCAAGTTTAAAGGGTTAGAATTTTGAAATGTGAGGCAGAAACCTTATTCAATAGATTAGAGTAATTGATGGTCTGAGATTTCCTCTCCACACTAAATATAAGACTGCTATGAGCAGCCCAACCTCTAATGACTTCCTTGATTCATTTTGAAGTACTGGGTTTGATCCAACCTTCTTTAATGTGTGTATTGTTCCTTGCTATATTTTACATTAGAAACATCATGTCTACCCAACCAACTGTAACCTATTGAAAGTAACACACGCACACAAAACTACTATTATTAATTACGTTTAGAATGATGCTCTATAACGATATATTTTTCTAAAATACAAGTATGCATATGCAGTATTTATATGCATATAGTATTATTATACAAATAGTCAAACTACCTCTGCAGACCCCCCTCCCTACTGCAATGATATAAATTATTGATGAGAGCTCTTGATTCATCAGTGATGAACCTTCTCTGCGGTTTGGCTAAATTATTCTCCAAACTGCTCTGTTCTATTTCATTAGGCTGTTTTTCTTATAGTGTATATTTTCAAAATAAGGCAGCTTAAGGGTATTTAGGGAACCTATGGACATAATCGCTTATTACAAAACCATCACATATTAAGACATCTCCGTCTTTTATAGCCTCATGCCGAAGTCTAAAGAGAAAAACCAATAGTAGGAGTGTCAATAAATAAATAGGTATTCAGTTATATATACAGTTATAGAAGAAGAAAACACAAGTCGGGGAGAAGAGCTTCTTTTATAAAAGGACAATCGTACAAACTTTTGGGCAAGTCGCCCTTCTACTTGTACAAAATTCGGGCATTTTGCCTGAAATCTTGTACGATTGTCCTTTTATTATAGAAGCTCTTCTCTTCGACTTTTATTTTTCTATAGCGAATAGGGATATCATCGTCGTCTTAATCCTATATTCAGTTATTTACAGTATTGGTGTTAAGGCATAACAATCAATGAATGTCTTCTATTCATCTTTTTTATTTTAATGCTATCCTTAACTTTCCTGCTGGACTGTAAAACTGGTAGTACAAGTAAACAAAATTCTCCATTGACCAATGACTCAGAAAAAAAAAGAATTTATAACTTTGGTTTCATTGATTAGGAAAGAACCTATTGGAAGTAAGTTTTACCTTAAACGTGAATACCAAACCAATCTAACAGTCAAAACAGTAGACTCCCGATTGACCGGATGCGGATATTTACTGGGTTATGCGGATTTAACGTGGTGTGCGTCTAAAAGGAGAGCGGCTTCTGACAAAGAAAACTAATTGTAAAGACTGGTCATTGAGAGAATTCTACTTTTTACTATTATATTATATGACCACAATAATGAGATACATCATGGATTTTTTTACTGAAAAACTTTATTTATAGCGAAATAAAAACAATATTTTAAGACTCCGAATGTCTGTCTTTTATGGAAAAATTGTTCACTTGATAAGAGTATAAATAGAAAAATGGAACCAAGTAATTTACAAGATTCAGCTTAAGAAAAATCCCATCAACAATCGACATAATCAGCACGGGAGAGACGTGCGTCTAAAGTGTGAGCAACTACTTGAGAAATATAGCATTTCGGTATTTTAAAATATGGTGTTTACTTTGTTCTAATCAAATTCTGCAGTCTAAAATTCAAAATAAGTATTTTTATTGTTCCTATATTTTAAGCTATGGATCGCCACAGCTATTCCGCCTAGGCATCCGTGAAATTATTGTAGTGTAGAATTATATAAGTGATTATTTGAAACACAATTTTAGATGTTCTATGTGTTAACGGTATTATAATATTTAGTTTCAAAAAGATTAATGCACAAGTTGATAATTTAAAGGATTCTAAAAGCAATATATAAAATGGAATTTGTCCAGAGGACTTCCATAGTATGCAAAAGCAGTCCGGTCTTAGAGGATGGAACTGTTTAGGGAAACCATCATGTTCTCGGAATAATGATGAAAGAGCAAGACAAAAAAGAGACTCTACAAAGGCAAATAATGGCTTCAGAAAAAAAACGGAAAGTAAGTCGGGGGATAACAACTTTCTCCCGGTTTTGGTTTAAGAAAACCATGACTATATATCCAATAAGAATCCTATAGCAGAAATACTTTATCTAACAATATCTACAATGAATGTATAGTGACAGGTTGGCTCACATTGATGTGTTGGGATCTAAGCATGTATGAAGCATTAGTCAGAAGAGATACGAGCTATGAATCAGAGGTACTCGTAACAAGCGTCACACATGTGGGAAGAAGCTGGACTACTTACCCAGACAGACTTCATGGTGGAGTTGAATGTCCGGGACTCCACCTGACCCTTTATATAGCTGTCGACCACTTCCTGCCTGCGCGCGCATCACTTCCGGCCTGGCTCAATGCCTCTCCATTACCATATGCATCATTTGGAAAAGTAAACATTTTTGGACAATTTCTTACATGTCACGTGATGCTTTTTACACACATATATATATACTGATGTTGATATCTTTGTAACAGTTTTGCACAAATCTAATTGAAAAATATTTACATATCCTTGCTATATTGGAATCATTTCTAAACATCCATCCCTATGCCTTAGTATGTATTTTTCAAATTGCATATATCTGGTGGTAGGCTGTTTTCCATACACACATTAGTGTGTAAAAGGAAACACCTTTCTCTTTAAGACTGCACTATAAACAATGCCCATCAGCTATTTCACCTTTAGATCATGCTCCATTATCCATATCCATCCTGTCCAGGAAATCCGCCATCTTCCTCAGTTTGGTATCGTCCGGAATCTTCTGAATCTCGATGGTCTCCATCAGATTTGTGATGCTGATCAGATCATAGTTTACAGAAATCTAGTCCTCTTTTGCTATCTGTTCCACGAAGGTCTACTTCTTCTTGCCAAAGTTGTTGTTGAGCTCATCTATAAACGTATTTTCTCCATTCCCTCTGTGCATAAAGCGTAGACCCAGATTGTTAATATGCAAAAACAGCATCTGAAGTCCATGGCCCGAAACTATGGTATAAACGTAGGGATTTTCTAAATGTCCAAAATTTGTGTTGTGCTAATTTATTGAGTTAAGTATGGGCACTCTGTGAACAGATGCATATATAGATTAAAAATATGATTTTAAGAAAGAAGGAAGAAATTCTTGAAATATTTTTTAACCTTTTTCTCTTTTCTTATTCATAGCTAGAAAAGAGATACGCCTCTTTTTATTAATCTGGAGGAAATATACTGTTTTAATGCATTTTCAAAAGAGGAGTTGTACCACTATTTTTGAGAATGTTCAATATCAGTTAAATTATATTCTCAAATAAATGAAAATTGCTGATACCATTTGAAACACGAGAACTTAAAACAATTTCTTTCTTTATATAGATCAACCTGGACCAGCCTTCAAGCCAAAATAAGACTTCACGACCCTAAGTACGATAAAACAGCTCTTAAGGAAAAATCCCCCTTATTTAACCCTCCAATTATTAAATATTCAAACCCTCTAACTATATTAAATATTAAACTAAAGAATATTTGCATGACAAATAAATAATATTAAAATGATTAAAAACATATTTATACGCGTCAAAAATAGTTTACATTTCTTATAAGATGACGCGTTAATTCATCATAAGAACTTATTTAAAGGTGTAAATATGATATAAAATTGTTTAAACTTATTTTAAATTAGGAATATATGATAAAGTTTCTATTTACATATTGAGTTACGCTATCTGCAAACAAACCACATTCCCAGGAGAGAATTCATAAAACTTGTTACTTAGCCAAAATATTATCCTCCTATATATTATACAAGTAATTCTACATTGGTCCACTTATGTTTGTATAATTTAAAGGGAAAGATTTGTTGAGGGACTGGAGCGGGAGTCCTTCTTCTTGGAGACTCCGAGATCCAGGGGTGTTTCCTGACCATCCTTTCTTGTTTAATTTAAGAATGGTCATTTCTCAGTCAAACACACACACACAAAAGCCTTTATTAGGGACTTGCCCCATACACACACACACACAAAGCCTTTATTAAGACATTAGTCTTATACAGATTCTCCGTACAAGGTGCAATAACAGGAAAAGAGCAGCACAGGAAACCAGTAGTTCCGCAACTATATACAATTATTAGTAATAACACGATGGCCCCTCGATGTTTCGTCATCATTCTGAGGTGTAAGAACAATAGCTTCCAAGTTCTCTTTTCTCCCTCTTTACACCTACTGCCTTGTAAAAATTATATAGGGCCTGAGCAACTAGTCTGCTTGATTGGGCACTGGTTAACATCATTTGGATTGACTTAAGTTGGCTGGTGTCTACCATTGAAAAGAATGTCCTTCTCTCCTCAACTTGCCCCATACAGATTCTCCAAATTGGGTAAGGTAATAATCATCTTGTGTTATTTACATAGGTAGTGAAATAGCAATTGAACTGGCTCTACTCTTCATCTCATAGTCATTCACTTGTTGACTGGTCTTTGCATAATGATGATCTAAAAATGTATAGTAAGCTATTGCCTTAGATTTGTTTGCTGATATTTTTGAAAGCAATACGTAGGGTGAAGTGTTGGTACATTTAATTTGTTGATATAGGGCCTTCCTCTCTGCATCAAGGGCTGTACAATTAAGCAGGTAATGGGGGAGTTCTTCAGTAATTTCCTTGTCACACAGTGTACATATTAAGTTTTTGGCCTCAAACGTCAGAACATTTCTCAATCAAACAATGCCACAGGTGTCTGGAGATCAGGTTCTCTTTTCAAATATAATATTTAATAAAAGAAACACATCTCCAGAAATCTGTGGCATTGTTTGATTAATATACAGGAGATTTAAATCAATTAAAATGGTCATTTCTTTCTCGTACTTTATAAATATACTTTTGGTAATGAAATAAAGACAGTATAGAGATAGATTGTTCGGAAAAGTCTGCCTTTAATTGGCTGGTAGAGATGCTAGAATTTGAAAGAGCGCAGTACTCACTTCTAATGGCTATATAGTGATATAGCGCTAACAAGACTGAGATTTATAAGACCTTATAAAAGGGACAATCTATTTGCATATCAAGAGTGTTCAGTATAACATCTAAAAAGTAAATTTACAAGTTCAGAAATATTTTATATTGTACTTTTAATGGCATTTGACTATCTGGTGAAGAGTGAAATTATTCTTCCCAAGTCATAATTGTTCCAGTGAAAGTCTTTCATTCCCTTTCTCAGTCATCTTAATACACTTTCCATTGAGTGAAACAATAAAGTTGAAAATTGTATGCACCAAATAATCTTATAAAAATGTTGGGTTTTAATTATATTTTATGTTTGTGTGTGTATATATAGGTGCAATCTCTTTCATTTTACGTTTGATTAATCTTTTTATGTTTTCTTCATGGGATCTTAGGATTGTTCTAGAAATATATAAAGATAATTTGCCAACTTGAAAATCAGAATACTTGGTAATATATTAGAGAACACTATATATTAGGCTATATTTTAAATTCTCAGAAAATATTATCTTCTTCTTTAATTGTTCAATCCAAAATATAGTTGTTTTCGATTCCTTTTTTTGTTTATTCTATAAATTGGGAATGTATTAGGTTCTTCTCTTATTCTTGATGAAGCGTTCAAATAAAAATTTATCCGAATTTAATCAAAATGTTTTCTCTCTCTTGAAATTTGGCTTATCTAGAGCCTTGACACTCTACCTGATCTTATATTAAAAACAATAGGAAGAGTTGCTCCTATCTTTTATGGAAGCCTCAAATTAAATTGGCAAACACATTATAGCGTAGAAAAAGTTCTTATCCAAGTAAAAGATTATCAAAATTCAGATGATCGAATGTGTGTGCAACGAAACACACTAAAAATTAATAAAACATACAGAAAAATAACTGGAAAATAAGTAGATGTCTATTAAATGGGCTTATATTGTACACTATAAAAAATAAATTTATAAACAATTTGATTTTATGAGATTTACGAAGGATTCTTAAAATCTTAATTTTCTAAAGAGGTGTTTAATTGTTCCCGCGAACGAGTCAAAATATGGCTTTTTTCGTTTGTCTTAAAGAAATTGTTCTCATAAAAATAAATGCTGCTTATTAAAATGGATGCTAAAAAATATGTGAGCAAAGAAACATATCGTCTCTATAAATGAACTTTCACGAATCCGCGTGAATATTCATAGGAAATATTAAAGTTCACACATCTTAAATATAATAATTTAAGAATATCTTTCACGGATGTTAGAAGGTAATAACGTGTTTTAAATGCGACTTCCAAGTTTAAACATACCAGCTATCGTTCTGAGGGCTAAAGCATGATTCATACGGATCGCTCTGCCGACCTGTGGACTTTTAGTTGTGCGACTACAAACTCTCCCTCCCGTGACGCATGGTCAGCGGTTCACAAATGGCCGATCGTCTGGAATACGACCATTTCTCTGTAGTATTGATATCGCACAGTATCAGTTGAAATCACCCATTCTTCTCGTGTAGCTAGATAAGGCCTTAGTGATGTTGGAGTCGAATTCAGGTTCATTTTATTCGCATACCTGCAGCAGCTTTTGGTCTCTTACAGCGACCTCCAAATCTAAACACATCTATATCGTTCTGAGAGCTAAACATGACGCATACGGAAAGAGAACATTCCTTGATCGCTCTGTCGACCAGTGGACATGTGCAACTACAAACTCTCCCTCCCGTGACGCATGGTCAGCGGTTCACAAATGGCCGATCGTCTGGAATACAACCATTTCTCTGTAGTATTGAAATCGCACAGTATCTGTTGATATCACCTATTCTTCTCGAGTATAGCTTGATATGTCATTAGTGATGTTGGAGTCGAAGTCAGGTTCATTTTATGTGCATACCTGCAGCAGATTTTGGTCTTTTACGATGGTAGTAGCTTGATAGATCTTCTAGCTATTGTATCTTAGTTAGGAATTGTTACTGAATGTCTATAAACTAAGGAAAATCTAACATTCAACAATCTAGCCACTTCTGTCTGATTTTGATCTGTGCCTCTAATCATTAATATAAAAGCATCATATGCTATTTTGAATCATACCAAACGAATTTCACAATTTCAAAACTTAAGATGAAA
The DNA here is from genome assembly GCA_030710605.1 of Cordylochernes scorpioides. Lineage (NCBI taxonomy): Eukaryota > Metazoa > Arthropoda > Arachnida > Pseudoscorpiones > Chernetidae > Cordylochernes > Cordylochernes scorpioides. Next base: position 50,509,144 of record CP092867.1, read on the forward strand.
GAAATTGGGAAGAGTTTCACATCAGTATCGACTCTTCTTAATAGTTTCATCGATTCAATTTACCAGGCGTAACAATAGTATTTTTCATTTTTTCCCATGAAGTCTGTATTTGAAAGCTTGTTCTTTTAGCGATAACTTCAATGAAACAACGAAAATATGATTTGGCAGTTATAAATATGTTCCATATATTTTTGCGTCCAGTGCAGCTCTTCCACAGACAACTACCACAAAGTTCTATAAGACATCATTATTGAACAATTACCTATAAAGCGTTCAATAACCCACTACCTTAATTAATTAAGTAAATAATTTCATTCAAACAGAATATATATATTCGAATAATTTGGATTTCTCTCTCATATATTACTCGTCGATTATTTCCAAAACTTGATTATTGAAAATGTCTTTTTATGCTTCTTGAAGAAGACTTATTTATATTTCTATCCATTATTCTCTGTAGGTAACTTATCCTATTTACTTGGAAATTGATCTATTATGGCAAAATCTATCTTTATTTTAGTGATTTTGAGTTTATTTTTTATATTTCTATTCCATTATTTTAGGAAACCTATCTTATTTGCTTTGAAATTGATCTAATGTGGAAAAATGTATCTTTATTTTGGTGATTTGGGGTTGAATTTTTCATATTTCTCTCCCAATATTTTTTTAGGCAAACTATCCTATTTACTTTGATCAAATATGGAAATATTTATCTTTATTCTAGTGATTTTGGTTCTAATTCTTTTGCAACACTAGTTATATAAGAGTTATTATAAATATTTCTATATGTAACATGGATAGTATTTGTTGGAAGGAGAGTAAAATAGAATTTAAAAAACTCCTAAGTTGAAAAACAGACTAAGTATTAAGGAAGTAAACATTAATTACCGATATCTTATTTTAGCTTCTCTCCAACGTTATTTCCTTAAGAACCCCAGGGTAATCGATGCCATTTTATGGTTGTTTAATAGATTTGAGGAAGTCAGAAATAATCCTTTTCAGGAAATTGTTTTCTTAAATTGGTATTTGATAGCTTGCATTTTGGGGCATTTAGAGTTTACAATAATCTTAATTATTTTTATCCTTTCAAAATACCAATTCACTATAGAAAATGTAAGGCATATAAGAAATTGAGTCTAATAAAATCCTGACCACCACACTTCAGTAGTGAAGTCAGTTCTGAACTCTAGGACTGGTAATTACCTTATCAACAGAGCTCTGCTTCTGATTTCGCGGCTGAACCGCAACGGGAACAGGTGTACCATCCAATGGATCAAGGGACACAGCGGGACCGTGGGTAACGACATTGCAGACACACTCGCAAAGCGGGGAGCGGAGTCTGCTAACCCAAGCTGCTACAAGCTTGCTCTTTTGTCGTATATAAAAGCGACAATCTACGGGCGAGCGCGTGAAGCGTGAGAGAGAAGATTCCTCTCTCTAGCTGCCTCTATCCACACCAACTTTGGCCTTGCTCCAATGAGTCTCTTAGACAAAAGCTATGAGTACATCGTCCCGAGCGAGCACATTGTGATTGGCCTGCTATCCGGACACAAGTGGACGGACAGTTTTGCCCACAGGATAGGGGCTATTGAAGATTCCTCCTGCCCATATTGCGATACCAACAGGGAAGAAACCTTGACGCACATCGTGTTAGAGTGTAGCAGCCTTGATGCTCTTAGACTACGCCTCCTTTCCATCTGTGCAGTTGAATTGGGGTACACACCGCTGTCACATAGGGACTTTATCTACAGTAGGAGCACTTGGCGAGCATGCTTGGAGTTCCTGAAGGCCTCGGAAAAACTTAAGTCACGTTTCCGCGCGGAGGAGTCTGATCACTCAAGTGACTCGGACTCCCAGCACGTAACTTTCGCATGTGCCGCCGTGCTTGCCCGGTTTCCCGACCTGCCCTGCATATGCGACCGCCCCTGACGCTGTCGTGTGATTGTGGCACTGTACCCTGGAACACTGCAACAGAGCATTGTGGTCTGTCTGCTCTCCGCGGTCACCCTTGGGCTCAATACTCATAGTACTGGACCCTTCTCTGCCTCCCCCTGATCTCCGCGGATCACCACCCTGCCCCCCTGATCCTCCTCTACATCCCGGCTTTCCTGGCCTCATCCGGCGATGATCCCCAGGCCCCTCCCACAATGCATTGTACATAGTGCTTTGTATGTATTCCGCTTTATGCATCCATCGGGGCTCTAAAATCATCCATTCTGGTTAGCAGCTCCGTAAATAAAGATATTTTCAGTCTAATACAATAGAAGTCGGTGGACGAGTGGTTAAAACCCTCGATTTCCGACAGCCATAAACCGGGATCGAATCTTGCATTGAACACTTTGTTTTAATATGTGAATAACTTTCACTTATTATTCTTTGTTTTGAATATCATAAACTAGGTTGCTCTTTTTGAGCGACACCTAGTAAAGTAATTTTGGAACAAGGAACAAGAGTCTAATACAATAGTGAAACTGTCTGGGGATTAAATGGAGAAACCGCTGGGCGAGTTCACCACTGATGAGCCATGCCTCTTACTTTCTTTCAATTTTCAATCATTGCAGTATAAGGTCTGTAGAAATAGGTGCTTTAATTATATTGTAACGAAGTATTCATTATTTTACAAGCATTTATTTTTTACACTTGTATTAAACAGAGTATCATTTTTATGTTTATATTTTACTACTCTGTAAACTTCCCTCATTGCTTATCTTTTGTTTATAATTCATAGTTTGTTCTTGCCTTAAATATATTGCTGTGTTATACTGGAGTTTGTCTTTCCTAATTTTCCACCTGGCAATATATATATGTGGTATAATAATAAGGTGGGGAAAGAGAAATAATCACACCACAAGTTGGAAGAGAAGGAACCCAGGCAACCAGAGAGAGAGAAGGGGGGGGGGGGGGACAGCCGGGCCTGCCACCGCTGAGCGGCCGGCCGTTCGTTCTTGTCGCCCACTATTCCCCAACTGTCTTCAAAGTCCCGAGGTGTTAAGTGACGACCCCCAGGAGCCCCTTGGAATGTCGCTGATGTCTAAAGTGACCGGTCCTTACCCTCCCGTCTCTCTTTGGGTCAACTGTAGGTTTGCTTTATTATTCCTGGAAGAGTATATATTATGACATATGGCCCCCGTTGAAGAAGGCTGAACATGGTTTGTGTATACTTAAAGCTGGAGAAGCCAGGAATAAGGAAAATAATTTTATAGTTGAAATTAATTAAGGTTATGGTGACATAGTTTTATGTAAATAAAATATTGTATAGTACACAAGTAAATATTATTCACAAGCAGTTTTACAACACCGGAGAGTTTGATATTTAAGGGAATTTTTGATAATATCAAAGTTATAAAAGGCTATATACAATAAAATCTAATGTATTATAAGGGAAATGCTATGGAGGAGTGTGAACAACGAGAGGGGGAGCCACATACACATGATGAAATTCTGAAGGTCATTAAGACTGGGGAACTCTACACTTTGAGATATTTTTCAGGCGGACATGGCAAGGGGAAACTTGGCATGGGCTTTCTAGGCTATAGGTGTAGAGTACGAGAAATGAGGTTGAGGTTGGAATTTGCGTGAGCTCAGGACTGAGGTAAATATAGAACTACATACAATGTTAGAATTTTTAATATATTCAAATTGATTTAAACTAATTATGGAAACATTGGCTCCAGAGTAAACTAGGAATGGCATCTTTAAAGAATGAATGATAGGGGTTAAAACAATTGCACTTACAGGCGTATGCTGGTTTAGGGTGCAAGTAGGTTCATTGAGCTTCGGAGAAGTTCTGCTGCCGAAGTTGGCATTACTTGGTTTCTCCCGAATCGTCGTTGCTGAGGTCTCGTAGACACCTGCAGGCCGAGTCGATTTTTGGTGCTGCTCGACGTTGTGGACCACAGGTGTAAAGGTCCGAAATGTCCTCTGGTAGGGCCCTCGCTGCTGACACTGTGCGGGCCAGTGTTGTCCGCCACAGTAACGTCAAGGATATGGTGGGGTCTTGTCCACGGTGGTGGAAGGTGCTCTGCTCTGGCGCGGTGATCGTTGTTGGGCAGCTTTAGTGCTGGTGTTATCCCCTTCGTAGGACAGCTGCTGGGCTAAGCACAACCATTCTTCTGGTTCCGAGGGTTGTGCCATCTTTAAAAGGTTGCCATTGTGACGTAGCACACCGTTGGATAGTGCTTGCACGGTGGCACTCTTAGGGAGGTTGATCGCCAATCCTATTCGGACCTTGTTCTTGTAGTAGGTCTCGATCTCGGCCATCGACGTGCATTTAAGCTCATAGAACTCTTGAAGAGTGAAGCTAGGGCGTCGGGGATAGACGGCGCAGAGTGACTCCTTTACCTCTTCATAGGTCTTATTGAGTAGAGCTAACTCTTGTGCAATTTTGCGAGGTTCGCCTCTGAGTGATGATAGAGCCTTTCGAGCTTGGCGTGCTGGCTCTAAGTTGTGGAAGTTCGGCTGAGACTCAAGTTGTGAGAAGAAGTGTGCGGCAGGTTCATCTCCGTCGTAGGTGATTGCTTCTTCAAGCTCACGGTTTAAAAGTTGGTCGAGACAGAGGGTGAGAGCTCGAAGAGAAGCGGCTACAGTAGAGTCGGTCGTGGAGTCTTGTGGAACTTGGTTGTGGGTTTGTCCGATCATCGTGGTATTGCTTCTTGTTTTCTTCATACTCTGGTATATGAGGGATTTGCTTCTCGGCCAGGTCTTATCCTGTCGACTTTTATGTGGTATAATAATAAGGTGGGGAAAGAGAAATAATCACACCACAAGTTGGAAGAGAAGGAACCCAGGCAACCAGAGAGAGAGAAGGGGGGGGGGACAGCCGGGCCTGCCACCGCTGAGCGGCCGGCCGTTCGTTCTTGTCGCCCACTATTCCCCAACTGTCTTCAAAGTCCCGAGGTGTTAAGTGACGGCCCCCAGGAGCCCCTTGGAATGTCGCTGATGTCTAAAGTGACCGGTCCTTACCCTCCCGTCTCTCTCTGGGTCAACTGTAGGTTTGCTTTATTATTCCTGGAAGAGTATATATTATGACATATATATATATATATATATATATTTTTTTTTTAAGTAAAGCTAAAAAGTATTACTAAATTTCAAAGTCTCTCTTATCAACGTATAATTATCGACTCATTTTAAATGCTTGTTGAACCCTAATTGGAGATGGGACAATTTTACATAAATTTAAAGTAATATATTCGTTTTCATATTCTCTTTAGTCTCTAGTCTCTCAATTATATGAAAAAATAATATTTCAAATATATATATATCAGTATTTTCATCGTGCACAACGCTTATATAAAACATTGTTGTCTATATATTTTAAGTTTAACCGAGTAATTTGTTAATACAGAGTATGTGTAACAAATGAAAACATTAAGACGTGAATGTTTCTTTTCACACAAATAAATCAAACTTCTACTTTCCTTACTGCGATAAAAAAAAATATTGGGAGGGCTTGGTTCATCAGTGGTGAACCCTTACAGCGGTTTCGCCAATTTAATCTACCAGACCGCTTCTTTAGAGCTCTAATACTGTATTGGATAATACAGAGTATGTGTGTAAGATCATAATAGGCGCTATAAGAGGAAATAATGGACTATTTTATCCAGCAGAAGAGCCACTCTGCTCGAAATTCTTCTTGTTTTTCACAATAAAAAGATACTTAATACATTACAATAAAGCGCCATCTATTTAATACAAATGAAAACACCAAAACGCGAATGTTTCTTTACACAAATAAATCAAACTTCTACTGTCCTTACTGCGATGAAAAAATAGATTGGAAGGGCTTGGCTCATCAGTGGTGAACCCTCCCAGCGTTTTCGCCAATTTAATCAACAAGACCGCTTCTTTAGAGCTCTAAAGAAAAGAAACATTTGCGTTTTGGTGTTTTAATTTGTATTATAATGTTATTGTAATGTATTAATTTATGCCTAACTGACCTTGTCCTTATTGTTTGCGGAAGAGCATTGCTCGATGTAAATATTTAAATGTAATTCTACCGTCCTAAAAGCTTATGTCCATAGTTGGCTCAAATACCATTTCTAAGATTCCACCCTTCAGTGTTTCATATAAAGGTAAAATGATCCAATACAGTATTAGAGCTCTAAAGAAGCGGTCTGATAGATTAAATTGGCGAAACCGCTGGGAGGGTTCACAACTGATGAGCCAAGCCCTCCCAATCTATTTTTTCATCGGAGTAAGGGCAGTAGAAGTTTGATTTATTTGTGAAAAGAAACATTCGCGTTTTGGTATTTTCATTTGTATTAAAAGATAATTATTATTAAATGCCTTTTGAAGGTTCTTATTAATTCAAAAGAATACACTTTCTCCTGCGCTATTTTGTATAGTAACGCGTTTATCTTTCAAATTTAACTGAAGATGTTTTTAATTGGCTGTTTTGAAGCTGAATTGTAGTGGATACCTTCCCAAAAAGCAGGTTATTAAATGTTAATAATGAAACTTTCATCTGTTATTTTTATAGCCTTCCAAATCTTAAAGTCTGGGTTTAAATTAAACAAGCAGGAATAAAATGTGGGGTTCTGAATATCTTCAATCCTCATACATTGTCCACTGTAATGAATGACATTGTCATCCAACATTACACAATATGATTAAATAGAATTAATCAAATATATTTCTTTTTGAAAATAGAGCAATCCATAAATACATCTTTAATTAAAAAGGCATATTTTGTTCCAATATATACCTTTTAATTGAATATTTCTTTTTAATATCAGGACAAATATTTCTGCCATTAGTAACTTAAAGATAAAAGTTTTAGGAAAGCTTGGATCATCAATGGTGAACCTTCCCAGCGATTTCTTCAGTTTTATCTACCAAACCAGTCTACAACTATTACTTATTCTACTTATATAGTTTGTGAGTATAGGTCTATTCATCATCAGTAAAAATAGACATACAATGGTGATAACGATTACAGAGTGTGCTAGATTTTGTTTATTTATATCTAGCATGTTTGGGGGAAACTCTGGTGTGCCTTTCTTTTTGATTCTTGGTGTAAATTCGAGATAGAAAGTTGCTGACTTAACCAAAGTTCTGGAAATTGTCTAAACGAGCTTTCCATCAGATATACCATAATATGAATATATGCATGTTTATTATCTCATGAATTTTTAAATTCATTTTAACATAAATTAAGTAATTCCATTAGCGCGACCATATGCATTATTGATCATTTTAATGAAGTATTAGAATTGTTTTCTCTGAGAGAGAGAGAGAAAGATTAAAATTTGCTTTCTATGATAGCTTTTCAACTATATGGGATATTGAGTAAAGTTAATCAGGCCTCCATGAGATATATATATTTTTTAAATGGCACATATCCAAGGTGAAGCCTAGTATCGCAGAAATTACGAATTGTTGAGCATTTCATACTTATTTTTAATTTTAAAATATACCAGTAGTTCCTCAGGTTTTTTGTTGTTATCCCCTTTGATACAATTCGATTACTTTTCGACAGTAACATATATTTGATCATTATATTGCGATAATATAAAAGAACAAAAAGGAGATTCTTGTGTAGAAGACGTTTATTCCGCTAGATTTCGAACGCCATCGTTCTTTATCTTCACGCCCGTTAAAGAACGATGTTGTTCGAAATCTAGCGGAATTAACATGTTCCACACAATAAGCTCCTTTTTGTTCTTTTATGTTATCACAATATAGTAATCAAAAGATTGTTCTCAACATATTTGATCATATTTAATGGATATTTTTCTTCTTTAGACCCTTTTGAATGAATCAAAAGTTATTATTTTTTATTCTATGCTTTTACACGAAGGATTATTGAACGTAATATCGCACTCTCGTTCTTTTTACTCACAAATTTCCTGATTTAAAACAGATATTTAACAAATTAAATCCCTATCTGAAGTATCTTTTAGAAATTACCTTTTCCTTTTTATTTCTGAAATGAAATTCTCAGATATCTTACATACCACCTGTAAGGTACGCGCAGTGTAGTGAAATGAATTATTTATTGAGCACATGTGATTATTTTTTTAATATTCTTAAGATTTTTTTGTCCGATTTATAGGTGAATCTGTTTTAACTTCACAAATTATTATTAACCTCACAGAGACAAACATTTGATATAAATAGTAAACAATATAAATATAAACTAATTTGAAAACTTGCGATTCAAAATTTTAAAATATCAAGAGAGTTTATAAAAGTATATATAACTTAAGAGTTTGAACAGAGAGAGAGATTGAATCATCTTTTATTACATCGTGAAAAAATAGTACAAATGTGATATTGTACTGGGATAAGGTGCATAATATGAAAAAAGGGCATCTCCTTATCGTGCAACTGAAAGTTGCTGATGGCTTGCGCCATCTATCGGAATAAATATCAACTATTCTCGTTGATTTTTAAGGCCAGAATTGCGTGTGACCGCGACACAATGTGAAAAAAACAGTACAAATATTCGACAAATTCTGGAATAATTAAAAATCAACGAAAATAGTTGATATTTATTCCAATAGATGGCGCAAGCCATCAGCAACTTTCACTTGCACGATAAGGAGATGCTCTTTTTTCATTTTATTACATCGTTCATAAAATATTATGGTGACAGATGAAAACTAAAGAAAATAATAATAATAACAAGGATGAATATACATAATGAAATCTATACAGGCTTCATTGGTTTAGATCAAGGGCTACAAGACATCCTGAATTCGGATAGGCCCTTGGTTATAAATGAGTCTTTGTCCCCAACATGTTCAATTGCCATGTTGAGGAAATCTCGCAGAATGATCTTGTTTTCTGTTGAGAGTGTCTCGGCGAGTAACTCCCTCACATGGCGGTATATGACCGCGTGCACTACTTCAAACCTGGTCGTGGTGGTCTCGGGATGCCGACCTAGTCAACTTCCCGCGGCCCAACACACCATAGATATGATCGCTAGGTGGTGCAGTTTGCATAAACTGGAACTCAGCGTGGGGAAGTGCCAGGCTATGGTTCTCCTCAGACCACGCGGGAGACTGCCTGAACCGCGCCGGGATCTGGTTATCCACGGACGGCCAATCCAATGGTGCGACTCAATTAAGGTGCTGGGAGTGAGATTTGATCAACGTCTATCTTTCTACCAGCACGTAGTTGAAGTCTGCGCCAAGGTCCGCGGCATGTTGCCGCGTTTGACCGCAGCCGCTAATCTCAACTTTGGTTTTGGTTACCGCGCCTTGAGAACTCTGTATCTGCAAGTGGTTGTTCCGGCCATTGCCTATGCCTCGGCGGTATGGTTTCCTAATCTTTCTCAACGCTCCTTGAATGTTCTACTGAGTGCTCAAAGGCCTTTCCTAGTGAGAGCTTGTAGAGCTTTCAGATCAACCAGCAACGCTGCTCTAATCTCCCTCTCTAGAGTCCTTCCTCTCGATCTGGAAATCTTGGCTAAAACTGAGCTATACCTTAAAAAGTATGGATTGGTTGACGCTGAAATTCCACTCGAGCCTCCTCCCTTTCCACATCCTCTCCCCTACCCCCCCTATTACTCCGCTCCCAGTAATATTCCTGCTCTTTTCTTCCACGTGGCATACTATACAGATGGTTCCAAAACCAGAGATGGAGTTGGCGCCGGCGTGTACAGGTTCTCTTGTCTCGATTGTGCACCTGAAATATGTGAATCTCATGTTCTGTCCCCTCATTGTTCTGTCTTTCAGGCGGAAGCCCTTGGATTGGTTAAGGCTCTTGAAAACGCAACCACTTTACCAAATCATCTAACCTTAGGATTCTTCCTGGACAACCTCTCAGTCGTGAAGTCAGTTCTGAACTCTAAGACTGGTAATTACCTTATCGACAGAGCTCTGCTACTGATTTCGCGATTGAATCGCAATGGGAACAGATGCACCATACAATGGATCAAGGGCCACAGTGGGAACGTGGGTAATGACATTGCGGACACACTCGCAAAGCGGGGTGCTGAGTCTGCTAACCCAAGCTGTTACAAACTCGCTCCTTTGTCGTTTGTAAAATCGGCAATCTACGGCCGGGCGCGTGAAGCATGGGAAAGCAGATTCCTCTCTCTAGCTCCTTCTATCCACACCCGCTTTGGCCTTACTCCAATGAGTCTTTTAGACAAAAGGTATGCGTACATCGTCCCTAGCGAGCACATTGTGGTAGGCCTGCTAACGGGACACACATGGACGGACAGTTTCGCCCACAGGATAGGCGTCATTGACGATCCTTCCTGCCCTTACTGCGACGCCGACAGGGAAGAAACTCTGTCTCACATCGTGCTTGAGTGCAGCAGCCTTGATGCCCTTAGATTCCCCCTTCTTTCCACCTGTGCAGAAGAATTAGGGTACACTCCGCGGTCACTCAAAGACTTTATTTTCAACAGGAGCACTTGGCGAGCCTGCCTGGAGTTCCTAAAGGCCTCTGATAGACTTAAGCCACGCTTCCGCGCGGAGGATTCCGATCACCTGAGTGACTCGGACTCCTCACCTCATGGTTAACACCGGTCATTGGCGGCTGCTCGTAGACGTAACTCTGGCATGTGCCGCTGTTCAAGATCGGTTTCGCGACCTGCCCTGCGTATGTGATCGCCCCTGACGCTGTCTCTGTAACCCAAGGACAGAGGGCAAATGATTTGGCGATTCGACGGCGCGGGCTGCTCGAGAAATCGACTTACGCAGCGACCCATTTGAACGCGCTATGCAATCTATGGTGTACTTTTCTGGTTGGTCGTCTTAGCACTGGTACCCTCACCAGTAATCTTATCTAAAACTTTAATATATTCTCATTTTTACAAAAAAAAAACAAAAATAAAAATAAAATAATAATAATAATAATAAATAAATAAATAAAAAATAATCTATCTTTTCCCATCAGTTGCTGAATCATTCTCGCTTTATCTAATATTCTTATTTAAACAACAGCTGTCTTTCATTTATTTCCCTGGCCTGGGGAATCTAACCTTTTTGAACAGCCTTGGTTGCGTGCAGCACCTTGATACTTTGACATTGTGCATTGCGGCTTGTCTGCCTGCTACACCTTTTGTGTGCTTAAAAATCATATACTTTAATCATTGCGGTCTGTCTGCTCTCCACGGTCACCCCTGGGCTCAACACCATTGAACCCGTCTCTGCCACTCCCTGAACTCCGCGGATCACCACCCTGCTCCCCCCCCCCCCCCCCCCCCCCCCCCCCCCCCCCCCCCCCCCCCCCCCCCCCCCCCCCCCCCCCCCCCCCCCCCCCCCCCCCCCCCCCCCCCCGGTCCTCCTCTACATCCCGGCTCTCCTGGCCTCACCTGGCGATGACCCCTGGCCACCCAACCCCAGGCCCCTCCAACTATGATTTGTATATATTCCGCTTTATGCGTCCATCGGGGCTCAAAAATCATTCATTTTGGTTAGCAGCCCCTAAAATAAAGATATTTTCTCTCTCTCAAACCTACAAATCTCCTCATAGAGGGGAGATAGGAATGAATCAGCGTTCATTTGTTCAAAAAAACTCCCTCCATGCGCCCTATGAGGATCTTGAGTTTGAACAGAGAGAATTACAATTTTCTCCATTTAAGAGGCTAAAGTTATCGTTGCACATATAGACTTGGTTGACAAGCTTCTGACATATGACACAAATTGACTAAGGCCAACAATTTTGAAATGCATGCGTTTGGCTCTTCCTGCTTCATCAATAAAATTCTCATTCAGAATTTAATAAATTCATCGTTTGGTTTTTATTTATTTTAATATATGACATTAGCGACTTTGTATCAATCCGTTACATCATCAGATTGTCAAATTGCCTGTGGTAGTTACGATTCTGTGAGTAATATCAAGTCATTTCAAACCCATCTTTTATTTTTGTATTATTAAACACAATATATTCTTTTTTAAGACTTGTAGATTCTAATATTCATTGCTACGAATTTGTTTCAAAATATTGTAACGTATAAAATTGGGAAAGACAAACTTCAGAATGACACAGCAATTTACGAGGGGTGTCCCATAAATCCGTGGCCCGACATATAAAGAAAATGACTAATAAAATGATTATGATTTATCCTTCAACATAATTCCCTTTAAGGTCTATACACATTTTCCAGCGATGTTCTAATGCTCTTATACCCTCCAAAAAGAACGATGTTTTAAGTGACTCAAAAAATGAGGTTACAGCATCAATGACCTCTTCATCTGACCTAAAATGAATGCCAGAAAGTGATTTTTTCAAATGAGGAAATAGGTGGAAGTCAGACGGAGCTAGATCTGGTGAATAGGGTGCATGTGGTAAAGGTTCAAAGCCAGAATCATAAATAGCAGCCATGACTTGCAGCGACCGATGACTCGGAGCATTGTCTTGATGGTGAACAATCTTCCTGGACAGCTTTCCTCTTCTTTTTTCTTTAATAGCTTCTCGTAGTTGCTTCACAAGATTTGCATAATAATTGCCAGTGATGGTTTGACCCTTATTCAGAAAGTCTAGAAGAAGTACACCATCGGAATCCCAAAAGACACACCATAACCTTCCCTGCTGATGGAACTGTCTTGGCTTTCTTGGGGGGAGGGGAACCGGAATGTCTCCATTGCTTGGATTGTTGCTTGGACTCTGGTGTAAAGTGATGGGCCCAAGTCACATTCATGGTAACAAATCTATTAACAAATTCCTCTGGATTGGCTTCAAATAACGTAAGATTGTCCGAAGATAACTTTCTCTTTACAGCCTTTTGATCGAGTGTCAAAAGTTTGGGAACCTAAAGGGTAGAAAGCTTCCTGAGGCCCAAGTGTTCTTTCATGAACCGATCCACTGTTGTTTATGGAATACCCAAGGTCTCTTCTATCTGACGAACTGTCATTCTTCTGTCCAACATAACCAAATCATGTATCTTGTCGATGTTTTCTTGAGTAACTGACTCAACAGGTCTTTCTGGTCCATGTTCGTCTTCGGTGCTGATCCTCCCTAATTTAAACGCAGCTACCCATTTTTTTACTGTGCTATAGGAAGGAGCATCTTCCCTTAATGTATCCACCATATTTTCATAGATTTCTTTCGGCGACATTCCTTTCTTACAAAGATATTTTATCACAGCACGAATCTCGTTTGTCTACATTTTAGATGATTCCTGTTTCTTGTCCTCTTTCAGAACCTATAACAAAAAATCGGTAAGTTGTAGAAATTTAAAAATGTACATGTCTTTATACAAAGCTTTAAGGTATATATGGTAAAATTTATTAGTTTCTAAGATTTCGTTCTCATGGTCGGGCCACGGACTTATTTAATGTAAAACCAAATTAAAACTAATATAATGGCAGAGAGGCAATGAGAAATTTTACAGTGTATCAAAATAAAAATATTGAAATTAAAAAATCTTTTCATAGAATATATGATCTGTTACAATATGAAGATCGACTACATCGTCACACCTTTGCAAAGAATAATTTTCGAAAAAGATTATGCGTGTCTATAATTTATTTTCAAAAGATGTTTTTTTTTTTTGCTGTTAATATTATTTAAAATATATTAAGGTAAAAAGCACTTATATATATTAAACTCTAGTATCAAATTAATGTGTAAACATCAGAGGTCTAAGGATTAGTTTCTTTTTTAAATATTTTATTTGAATCTCTAGATTTCGGGCTTGTAATCCCTATTACAGGAGAACAAGATAAAATAGTATGATAAATAACAGAAAATTTTATCTAAACAGATGTTCATTATTATTATCTTAATCCCTTGTAGAAGGGCTTTCAGTTCCTATAGCTAGAGAGTCGCATTTAAAATATTTTTTAAAAAGCTTTTCCTCGGATATCAGATGTGTATTTGCCTTAACATAAATATCTATCCTAGGAATGATTGTGAAATTATATTTGAGGTTTGCTTCTAATATGCGACAATATCCCTGAGATAAAAAAACTCGAAATTTTAAATTTTTATTGCGCTAAATTCGTAAAATAAATACAAATGTTTAGAACATTCGGGAAAGGTTCGCTAAATTGTCTACGAGGCCAGAGATCTAATACCTGGCAAATCTTACAAGTCCCGGATGAAATTACACACAAATTAGAACATCCCCCAACAGATCAATTAAGTTATTTTCTCTAATTATTACTCTCAATTTGGGGTTCTATTTCCTGGACATTTGGTGTCTTCCTAGTCACGGTGTTGTAGCTTCCATTCTGGAGGTGAACATCTTAAGTTTCTTGTCATCAACATAGCTACAAAGTCTTCCTCCGTATCACCACTTTGTTGTGACTAGATGCTAAATCGACAACGAACCTCGACCTAGAACCTCCTTGAATGGTCTAAATGAGACTTAGAATCATCACCTTAAAGGAAAATGAAGCTGCATTTACTTCCATACTCCCCACTTTCCAACTCCATAGCCTTTAGACTACGCAAATTTGGTATCAAGACATTTTGTTTATCTCCTGACTTAGACAACATGCTTTTAGACACCCCGTCACTAGAATATCATTTTCAGATCCTTCGAACAAGTCTAATGCCATAGTAATCTATGTTAGGGAGACGAGTCATAGGTACGCACTTGTCTGAACATAAGAGATGTGTCGGAAACCAAGATAGGCGTTAGTCAATATCCCAACACACTCGTATGATCCCCCGCTCATTACTTCAACTTGAATCAAGCAATAGCATATTAAAGCAGCATTAGAAATAATTCACCAACGGTTGGTTCTGATATATTATCAAAAACCTAAACAGTAGTAATATTTATTAATAAATCTCTACAAGAGCAGTACAAAAACATTTATCTTGAACCAGAATTGTCTTCCGTTTGCTCATAATCTTTAAATTGATCCTCTATATCGTTACATTCTTTAATTTTAATCATTTGCATACAGCCTATTTTTCATATATTCTTATTAAAAATATAAAAAGAGCATTTTTTGACCGCTCACATGAGATTTTAGATGGTAGAGCGCCATCTAGTGGAACAAAAATAAACTAAACGTTTATATAGGTTTGTTCCTTAATATTTGGTCAACCCAATTTCTTGAAAATCAAGAAAAACCTACCACGTACGCGTTTCGGTCTTGTTGCCCTCGTCAGCGTGGTGCAGGCTGTATCTCAACGACCAAATATTTGGTCCATCTGTATATGAAAATTGAAACTAGTGATTTTTTTTCTTTTTAGAAATGTGGCAACTTACTACTGTCAGCGATGAGAATATTGAAAGGGATTGGATCAACAGTGATGTCTCCAGTTTAATCTACCAGACCGCTCTAATGTTGTATTGGTCTGTGATTTATTACGTAGTTGTAGATTTAAGGGTGGGTGTGAGTTTCTCGCTATATATAAATAATTTCAATTTTCCTAACTCATTCTTAAATCTATACGCTGCCTATGCTATCTATGATAGATATTGGATAAGCATAATTGCCACATTGAATGATATTCATGATACATTGTTATTGTAATATGGTCCATTCTATAAATGTATGAACACAGTGAAGGTCGCAGTTCAGAAGATTGTCCGACATATCATGCAAAATGGCGACAGAAGTGGACTATGAGGCCGCTAACAGCTGATACGTCCTGGTCTTTATTATAGGTAGTATTTCATTGTAGTTGTATTAGTTTAAAACTAATCACATATATAAAGCAAAGGTCAGATAAGCTTTAGGCATTCAATCTTAACAATGTTTCTGTGGAAATTACTTGTATTATAAAATGCGAAAGGATAAAGTGTAGGTATTGTTTTTGCAATCCTCAATCTAACTAAACCTAACCAATAGAACCCATAAAAAGAAACTGGAGATATCTAACTGAACACCGATCTATCTCTAGACCAGTGGGTGATCGTGAACCGCACCAAGGCCGCCATTGTCGAGTTGGTGACAAATCGTGCTGTGTCATGTTGCTGCCTGACAAGTTGTTCACGGCTGGATGCCAACCGCCATGTTTCAATGTTATCTGCCTTTCAAATATCTCACGTGATGTAACTAGAACAAGTTGGGTTTGAAGTGAAAGTCTTCTGAAACTGCACCTGCTACTTCGATAAGCAATCGGTCGCAGACCTATACACTCTGCGCTATGGTCACCATGTCTTGCCGAATGGACCTAGCTTCGCCCAAGCATTGTCCATATCCACTTTAGCAATGTTTTTAAAGGATGTTTTTAAACCCGTTAAAATAAATCGAAACTATTTTTGACGTGTATGTTTATTTTATAAAATAAAATAATTTTCTACTGCTTTTCTTACTGCAATGATAAAATAATAGGAGGACCCCTGGCTCATTAGAGGTGAACCTCCCATTATCATTGGAGTATGGGCAATAGAAAATTGTTTTCTTTTATAAAATAAACATACGTGCCAAAAAAAGTTTTGAATTCTCAGAACAGATCGTGAGCTAAAGCATCATATTATAATTATGTTTTAATAAGACTCTTATTTGATGTTTGTGGAAGAGCAATGCTGGAAGCATATTATATATTTATAATTAAAAATAAAAAAGGCATCTCCTGACCACGAGCACATGTGCTTTTTAGATGGCAGAGCGCCATCTAGTGGAGCAAAAATAAACTAAACGTTTATTTAGCTTGCTCCGTGATATTTGGCCAACCCAATTTCTTGATTTATCAAGAAAAGCCATCCACGAACGCGTTTCGCGCTGTTGGCGCTCGTCATTAATTATATGTATTTCTATTTTTCTCTCAAAGCTTATGTCCATTGTTCATTCAAAATACCTTTTCCAAGAATATAGCTTCAGTGTCGGTATAAAAGCAAAACAGTCCAAATGCACACAACGGTATGGTAGATTAAACTAGAGAACCTTCAGGGAGGGTTATCAATGATGAGTCAGGACCTCCTATTCTTTCATCATTGGAGTAAGGGCAGTAAAAATTAGTTCATTCAAAAATAGCATACACGTCAATGCAGTAAGAGAGCAGTGGAAAATTGTTTCATTAAAATAAAAACGAAACATATGTGTTAAAATAGTTTCGGTTTCTTATAACAGATGGCACGCATCATTCTAACCAGTTAAATAAATTTACAGGATTTTTTTTTAAATATTGATAGAAACCGATCAAATTTATTTAGTTTACTATCCCTGTGTTCTGCCCATATCTGTAAAAAAACAGAAGTAAAAAAATCGATTTTCACTTAAATATAATGTCCTATTAACATTTTCAACCTTTTGAATAGAATTAGGTGGAATCGCTTAATGATTGACTTAGTAACTTCGGTGAGTGTGTGTAGAAGAATAACAAACATCCATTTCTTAGCATTTCATTTTGATGAAGAAGACTGAGGCTAATGACCAAAAATGATGGCTGAGCAAAGAGTTTATTTCAATGAAGCATATCGGAACTATCTTTATAGAACTCAGTTGTTCTTTTAAAGGTACACAGATCTTAGCCATATAACAATATATCTTATGTACAGAAGACTGTTTACATTAGAAATTTGTTTTATGTTTAAAAAAGAAACTTGCGTGCTTAAATATTTTCTTATATCTACATTATGTTGATCTATTATACATCCCTGCCTTTACAATTTAACAAAATCAATAAACAGCCCAGGTTTCTTTTTTAACTTTTTTTATTTCTCAAGATTTCGGGCCAATATGTTCTTCAACAGAGTGTGTATATTCGGCTGGAAGTGGTACTTCTAGGTCTCCTGTTGAAAGACATTTTGGCCCGCAAGCTTTGTTGGATCGTTTTTGACGAGAACTTTCAGATTTATAATTTTAATTTATATATTGTGGGTTCGATTCCCGCCCCTGGACACTTTTATTTTTCCGTTCGCCATTACTCTTCACATTTTCACCCTTTCATACGTCATCCAATCATATATAGACCATTACTCTTCATATATTCAACCTTTTCATACGTCATCCAAAAAGTTAGAAATAGTACATATTTCTCTTTGAAATTAATATTGATTTTCACAAAAAAAGAAACTTATGCGGGGAGGCTTTTTAAGTATTACTTTATATATTAAACTTTAAACATTTTTAGATATAGAGAGATAAACGAGTGAATTACCTCGTATTTAAGGCAACAAAAGAATCATCTAATTTTCATACATCGTTCTAACCAGATTCAACTTATGCAAAAGCAGACGACAATGAAAATAAACAAATCAATGGTAGAGGATAAGTTCCTATTTTTTTACAAGCTTTCACACTCAAAGAATAATCATTTTCTTGCTTCAAGCTAGAGAAATAAAAAAGTTAAAAAAGAAACCTGGATCTGGTCTGCCTATTGATTTGTTAAATTAAAAAATTAGGTTGATCCGTATATTTGCTCTTCAACATGAAGATTAACTTCATATAAACTATTTTCTGCATAAATCAGAAAAAGAGAGAGTCCTGTCTTTTGTAGCGATCAGAGTACAGTACCTGTATAAGAACGACTTCGTTCCAAAGCTAGTACGGATATGAAATGTTACATTAAAAGAAACTCCTTGCTCTAAATTAAAAAAGAAAAAAAGGCATCTCCTTATCGTGCAACTGAAAGTTGCTGATGGCTTACACCATCTATCGGAATAAATATCAACAATTTGTTGATTTTTAATGATTACAGAAATGGCCAAATACCCAACCCAATAAAATTCACCGAATAGTTGATATTCATTCCGATAGATGGTGAAAGTCATTAGCAAATTTCAGTTACCCGATAAGAAGATGCTTTTTTTCTTTATTAATTTATGCACCTTATCCCAGTACAATTTCACATTTGTACTATTTTTTTTCTCCTTGCGCTAAAGTTCCACGGCGATCGTTTATTGACCATTAGATAAGATATCCATGGTATCCCACTATAATAAGAAAGGATTACACAGAATGGTTCAGAAGGTCCATTGAAGAGGAAAGGTATGCCCATAGCAAGCATGGCTGGATTCTCAAATGAGTTCAATACCCGCTGAACCACGGCCGGCAAAAAAACAGAGAAGACCGCCTCAGCTAGATTCTCTCGCCGCTCGAAATAACTCCAGTAGGAAAGTCATTATGCCGCTCACTACAATACATCATGTTACCAGTGTCTAGAATTTTTATTCAAGAAATCGGTCATTGTGTTGGAAATTCAACTGAATTTAGGTTTGTGATTACTTTTAATATATAGTAGCAAAGGATATTTCTTGGTAAAAAATTGAAGATCGCGCTCCAAAAGAATTGTGAAACGTATCTTCATACAAAGTTATAAAACAAAGAAATTTTCCTTTTAACAAAGGCACAAACTTCAAATAAACATGTAATTGTTATAAAGTGTTATTATAATATGATGCATTAGCTCGCCATCTGGAATTCTGTAAATCTGAAATTATTACAGACGCGTATGATTATTTTTTTTAAATTAAACAATTTATACTGCTCTTACTTCAATGGAAAAATTAATGGGAGGGCCTGGCTCATCAGTGGGGAACCCTTCCAAGGGTTTCGTCAGTTTAATCTACCATTATGTTTATCGTAAAAACCGACCAAATTTTCTCATTTTATACGTAAATAATAATAGTTATTATAAGCATCTCTTTGAATTATTCGGCTGGTTTCCTAACTTCTCCAGTAGGACTTTAAAAAATCGAAGCTCTGTACTGATGATAGTTTAGCCCTAAACCATTGTATATTGGTTAGCTCTTGTCTGGATTTGTCAAAGCTGGTTTTGGGGCATATTTTCTGATCTAGGTCAGCGTGCTCTAAGCATAAATTATCTTTCTTTTTTAGCATGAATGCCATCTTTCTGCGCTAAACTACAATTTATTCTGGTCTCAAATCGGATAAACAGACTTTTTGCATATTCAACCTATTTCCCAACGTATCCTTTAGAATATTACGCTATTGTCTGTTGAAAGATCCTAGCCCAAAACCGTTGTTTACGGGTTGGCTTTTTCCAAATTTGCCACAGATGACTTTTCCACTTTTTCAATGTGGTATCTCGAAAATAACGAAGATCTCGCCTGCGCACACACAGAAGATAATGAAGTAGTTAGATAAATTGAATTTTTAAGACATATATCCACCATCCAGTAGATAATTATAGATATTGTGAAGCAACTTTAGCAGAAAAGTCGTGCTTTTCTTTGTCTATGCCTGGAGGGACTCCCTGCTCAGACACTAGTTCTGAATAAAAGTCTAATTTAATTATAGCTCTCTATGGGTCCGTTCTCGTCCCTCGCCACCGGGGATTGATTCCTGCAATGGGCATTTTTAAATAATCGTTTCAATGGTTCCCTGTGTATGCACATCAATCAATTCCCAACAGTGAATACATGAAACCAAAGATGTTCTGACACATTGTAAATACACATGTGATTGTAGACAACCACTTTCGATTACCATATTGTAAGATTATAAACTCTCAAAAGGAACTTCAAAACTATTTTAAAGGCGTAAGATTCTTTTTGATGTTAAACAATTTCTACTGCCCTTACTGCAATGGAAAAATTAATGAGAGGGCCTGGCTCATCAGTGGTGAACCCTCTTAGCGGTTTCGCCAATTTAATCTACCATACCGCTGTTATATTGCATTTTTGGAACTTCCTTTTATAGTGATACTGTTGGTAGACTCTTTGAATGGGTACTTTAGAAGAACTATGGACATAAGCTTTGTGAGGACAGTAGAATTACATACATTTATAAATATATAATATGCTTCGAGCAATCACTATAAAAGGAAGTTCCAAAAATGCAATATAACAGCGGTATGGTAGATTAAACTGGCGAAACCGCTGAGAGGGTTCACCACTGATGAGCCAGGCCCTCTCATTAATTTTTCCATTGCAGTAAGGGCAGTAGAAATTGTTTAACATCAAAAAGAATCTTACGCCTTTAAAATAGTTTTGAATTTTGATAACAGATGGCGCGCTAGTGCATCAAAAGGAGCTTCTTCTAGCCCGTTGAAGAACGATGTCGTTCGAAAGCTATTGAAATAAACATGTTCTATAGAAGAAGCTCCTTTTGAGTTTATAATCTTACAATACACATGTAAATATGCACTTACAATGAAAGCAGTTGCTAACTACCTACCAATATTATCCTGATTCAAAATTCTGACTTCCTCACGCCTGGGATTGTCCTCTAATCTAGATAACTTATTTATTGAAATCGGCTAGAGAAAGAGAGACGTTTAACCTACAAGACCTAGAGGTTGCATCTCATTGTAAACAAACAGGTTTATTTTATGTTCAAGAATTTTTTACAATCGTAGAAAAGAGTTGGTCTGACACCACAACGATTTTTATAAAGGAAATTACCGTAGCTTTTGCAGACAAGCCTTCTTCAGCTAAAAGCACTTTCAAACTTTTACGTTTTTGGTGAAGAATGGGTTACTGAAAGCTTTTGAAACTTAATTTTTTATCTAAAAAATGATAAAAAGAATACGACGTTACCTACTCCGTTCTGTAAATATAGGTTTTTAGTTAGATTTTTGGTTGTGACCAAAGAGATTTTATAAAAACGGCGCTTCGCGCGCCTTATGAAGGGCTTCGCCCCAATATATGGAAGCAGTTTCCTCCCCCCTCTCTAATCACTTCTTTTCAAATACTACGTTTGAATGTATAAAATATTGTGTATGCTCTTTTTCTTGGTCTCCATGATTTATTGTCTATTTGTTGTTTACTTCTACAAATGATTTTCAGATTCTTATATAGTGTTCCTGAAGGCGTATATAGCACATATATTTTCCCATTATATAAAAGAAAGTTTTTTTTTATTTAATTTTGGTTGTTGTGTGGAGAGAGAGAGAGTGAGTGGCGTTACGGTTAACACGTCTGATTATGGATCAAGTTCGAGTCTCTAGAGGCATACACAATATTATTACTATCTTACGTAACGTATTTTGGGAACTCTTTTTCACGATATAATCTCGTGAAAATTTTTATCTACACATAATGGGATAGCGTTTGTACTGATAAAACAGCTTAAGTGTGTGTACCATGCTAAAGAATTTATTTATTTGTTATCATCAAATAAAACGCGATATCTTCACAAGAGATGCTTACGTCAAGAAACAACACTAAACACAGATACTATATTACATAAACAATTGAATAATTACATGGTTTGAGTAGAAGTTAAAGGAGAAAAGAAAGGAAAAGACGTTAAAATGATTATTGATTTTACATCTAACCCAAGAATAACCGATGAAATAAATACAAATACATAGTTTATCATTTACGGTTTTCTTAACCAAGAGAGATAATCATTGATATATTCACAGAATTTTCTAATTTTTAAATATGAGTCCTTACTATTTATAAACATAAAAAGATCCTTGTATTCTATGTTTTCCCGATTTCTGTAGTTCTGGAAATTGGACATTCAATAAGCAGATGACTGGAATCCTGTCTTCTCTCTCCACATAAACACCCTGGATTGTCTATAGCTCATATTCGATTTTCTTTTGCTAAAGAATGCTCCTACCTTGTCGAAACAGACTCAAAGAAGACCTAAGTGCCGTCTATAGATCGCGCTTCTGCTATCTATCAGATTAGAGCATAAACTCTACACTACCCCAGATTTAGTGAATTTTTAGAGCTACCGATGGCTTCACAGTATTCTAGTCCGAATCATATCGTATTCGACTTGAAGGCTGGGAGTGTTTAAAATGAATAAATATTGGTGTCAATGAAATATCCACCGTTGCCAAGGCACTCCCATTGTTGTGAAAATCGGATATTCAAAACAAAGAGAAAATGTCTAGTGACCTATCGTAGCAATAACATCAAGAAATATTAGAATTCTACCGAATCACTAGATTTCTGTGGCTTCAATGCTTTGCTTACCTCTTCATGATGGATTGCGGGATTATAGAATCAGTTCCTGTGGACATCGACCAGTTACTGGAGCCAGTGACGACGTAGACGAGGCTGGATGGAAAGGACCGTCAGGGTACCATTTTTACTCGGAGAGGCAGAAACGCTTGGGCGACTTCCACCCGACATGGACATGTCGATGTTCTTTCCAAAAGATGGGTAATGCCCTCCGACAGTCGATGAACAATACAGCTGTAGGTCTGTATCAACACCAATGCGATCACGATCCTCTCTACACGATTCTTCTTCTAGATGCGCTATCGGTTGAAAAGACCCTCCTGAAGGTACCATCCAATTTACGACTCACAAGTCAGCCAACGCACAGTAGACACGTATCGCTCCATTCTCGAAAGGTAATACAGTAGAACCTCCCTGTAAAGGAAACCTAGTTACAGAGCCAAAGTGTCCTTTAGGAAGAGGAGTCATCTTACCGGAGAGTTGTCAAATAGCATAAAAATTCTAATTTTGACAATAAAAATTGTTTTTTATTGCTCTATATTAAATTATTCTTGGTTTGATATATCACAGAACCCGAAGCGAAGGAAAGGACTGATGGATCTTCATCTTCATTTTCAGTTCCATTTCATCCTAAACATCAGGAGTTTATGAGACAGCTCTACGGGTTCTTTGATCCATTTTTTTTTTAATAGGTAAAAATCGAAGACGATCCAAAACACCTGCAAGCAAAGCAGCTGTCAACAATTAAGTGAACATTCAAAATGGCCGAGCTTGTCGGCATAAGTGAGAGACATGAGTACCAACATAAAGCCACAAAAAGATCGAAATTCGAATATACGTAACCCGCGAAAATTCAATATTCGCGATACTTTTTGAACACACCTCGTATATCAGAATCTCAGTTTTTCTGCGACGTCAAGAGGCTGCGATAAATCGATGTGAAGATAGTTTGTTTTCTTGTGGTGCTCCTCTTCTGGGCCGAGGACATGCTGGCTACCTTGACATCCTGAGGTAGTAGAGACGGCCAGGAATGGGCCAGAACAGACCGGCGGGGAAAATCCTATTTAGAATTAGCAATAAAACGTCCTTGATAATTTGTTCAACTGATTATAATGCCATAAATTAAAAACAAAGAAGGCATATTCTGACCACGAGCACATGTGCTTTTTAGATGGCAGAGCGCTATCTAGTGGAACAGAAATCAACTAAACATTGATTTAACCTGTTGCCTGATATTTGGCCAACCGATATTCTTGATAAATCAAGAAAGCCATCAACGTATAAATGTTTTTATAATTATATTCGCAAATGTGCGGTTTTAAATCACGGTAATTATCTCTCTTAGTTTTTATATATCAATCTAATAATTATCTTTGGCCTTTAGAAAGAACTGAAACCTCACAGTAGAATACTCCACAGTGAAGCGAACCTCGTGATTTATTTGATATAGTGGTTTATTTGATATAGTGAAGCGAACCTCATGGCCTAAAGAAGAAAAATATTTCGTCATTTTGAAGAAAAGTCTTTTTTTTTTCCGGTTGGGATTTTATAAACTCTAAATAAAATGCTTTCATCAACTTTTCATTCACTGCGGCCATTTTCAAGATAAAAAACCAACAACAGTTTAGCAAAGCACATTGAAGCCTTTTACTTTGAAAATGGAAGACTCTCAAAAAATTCGGTAAATCAAAATAAAAGGCTGATGAGAAAGAGATTGACAAATTCTTTTTAAAAAACATTCATTTTGAGCTTTAACAGATATATAATTCCATCTCCCACGTGGTCTAGTGGCTAGGATACCTGGCTCTCACCCAGGAGGCCCGGGTTCGATTCCCGGCGTGGGAATTTTTTTTTTTTTTTTTCAATAGCGCGTACAGACTTCGGTCTAGATAGCCTATTATTCTTCGGTAAATCATCCGGACTTATTCTGTGTATTTTTAATTAAAATGATCAAATATAGTATTCAACACTTTCAAAACATCCCCTATTATCTTGAGGATATATGGAAAAACACACAATGATGAAAAGGGCGGTTGTTACATTCATGGTGGAAGACAAATCAACAAATTCTAAATACATTTATATCGAGATTTAAGAACTTGGAGAGTTATTGACCGATACAATTATGTTTGCTACTACATACATATACCTTCCCGAGTTTATCGATGATTAAATCGCTAGAGTGACTTTAAACTTCACAAAAATATGTTTGATTAGCAATACGTTTCTTTTGTTTTCCACAAAAAAAGTCTAGGTTCTAAGCAAAAGACTCTTCAACTGGCCTAGTAATAAATATTTAGTTTGAGCAATTTTTATTTTTTTTTTTTATTATAAAACCTATATATAAAATCGCATGTTTAGGCTTGACAATGAGCTATTTATTTGCTCGAAAGCTCTCTCGTTTTTTTTTTTTTTTTAGCTTTTTACAAAGATACGTATTTTAACAAGATAATGCCTCGTATCAATATTAAGATGAAAACATAAGGCTTCCAGGAATAAGTTTATTTTTACAATTTTGAATTCATATCTCTAGTTTTCAGACAAGAATGTCCTTCTAAATTTGTATCGTGTGTTTTCCCCTGTAGAAGGGCTTTCAATTCAGGGCATGACTTATTAAAAATAAAGAAAGCATATCCTGACCAGGAGCACATGTGCTTTACAGAAGGCAGAGCGCCATCTGGAGGAACAGAAATCAACTATTCATTGATTTAACCTGTTCCCTGATATTTGGCCAACCCAATTTCTTGATAAATCAAGAAATGCCTTCCACGAACGCGTTTCGCGCTGTTGGCGCTCGTCAGCGTGGAGTAGGCTGTACCACTGCGACTAAAAAGATTTTTGGTCCCAGTGGCTTACTGAAAAACCAAGAAATGGGTATTTAAGGCCAAAATTATGTGAAAAAATAATACAAATGTGATATTGTACTGGGATAAGGTGGATAAATTAAGAAAAGGCATATCCTTATCGCGTAACTTTCAGTTGCACGATAAGGAAGATTCCTTTTTCTTAAATAAACTTATCCCTGGAAGCCTGATGACTTCACCTTAATAAAGAAACTCATTGCCAATTCAAGTTATTAATTCAATATTTTCTTGCAAAATCTATCAGAGCCTCATATTTGTAACGGTCGAAGAACCATCTCCGTGAAATCTCGTCTATAATTTCTCATAAAAATAAATGCACATTACTTGTCAAAAGTATATAAGAAATAAAATCATACAGCCAGAATATATTTCTTTTAAAACCAAATGAAACAAACTTTATTCCTTAATACAAAGCAATAACGCGCCATCTATATATAACGAATGATGACTTTAAGACGCACACAAATGTGTTTCACAAATAAATCAAACTTCTACTGTCCTTAATACCATTTCTAAGATCCCACCCTTCAATGTAACATATAAAAGCAGAATGATCCAATACAGTTTTAGAACTCTAAAGAAGCGGTCTGGTAGATTAAAAATTGGCGAAACCGCTGGGAGGGTTCACTACTGATGAGCCAAGCCCTCCCAATATTTTTTATCGAAGTAAGGACAGAAGAATTTTGATTTATTTGGGAAAAGAAACGCGTCTTAATGTCTTCAAATTTATACTGCCCATACTACGACATTTATATGTAATTCAACTGTCATAAAATCTTATGTTCATAGTTTACATAACTAAGATTCCTTCCTTCATTGTTGCATATACAGTGTTGCGTATTGTTGTTGTTGTTGTCGTGTCCAAAGAAGAGTCTCAGATGTCTCCATGCATCTCCATCACAGCAGCAGCAATATCCACTATCTTGGGTGTGTAAAGCTGCTTCTCTGGGTCTAAGTCAATTTTCTGCAAGGCTGCCGCTATTGCTGGGCATGGGAATATGTGAGTAGGTGTTAGTTCCACACCAGGACAATTGTTGCACGCTTTATAAGTTCTTGTGCCATCTGGATGTATTGTCATTCCTTTATAGTGTTTTGTTCTAAGTCTTGTTATAGTTTTTGTCAGTTTTCTCTCAGAGTTTATTTCACATATTTGATCTTTTCTTATTTTTTGTTTGATTATCTTGTATTTTGCCAAAGCATCAGCGTCAAATACTGACATTTGTTCTTTCCTTTGGCTCAGCTTTCTGGCTTCCTTTGCCAATTCATCTGCCATTTCATTACCCTCAATCCCAACAAGTGTTGCCTATTCAATATAGTATTAGAGCTCAAAAGTGATCTAGTGGATTAAATTGGGGAAACCGCTAGGAGGGTTCCCCACTGATGAGTCAAGCTCTCCCACTATTTTTAATCGCAGTAAGGACAGTAGAAAGTTTGTTTTCTTTTGTTGTTCTATTTCCTATTATATATAGATGGCGCGTTAAGTTCAGTCAGAGAATATTTGTGAAGTTTACACCAGATTTTGAATTCTCCGACAATAAACAACTTGAATGTATTCAGAGTTCCATAAACGAGGTTATTTAATCATTACACTGTGCGTGATTGCGTGATAGGAAGATAAAAATCTATGGAATATTATAAAGCTCCAATTATACTAATTTTATGACATTTTTGCATATTTCTTACCTAATACCTATGTTATATTTCTCTTTATTTTTATTAAATTAAGGAATAAGATATGGAAGTATTAATTCAACTTTATTATTCGAAATACAAAAAGTAACAACAACTCGTTCGATGCGCGCGTGTCTCGTGAAGTCACTCAGGTCCGCGCGACGGGCAAACAATTTGTCGCTTTTTCTCCTTTCCTTTCTTCTCTTATATTACAAAGTATATTACAACTTAATAATGTATTTTTCACAGTCTACTGGCTACCCAGTATCATATATTCCATCTTTCTTTGCTTTATAAATATTTAGCATTCTCCTACGTTCGAAATCTCAGCTGTTCAGTTCTCGTTTATAGTAAAAAAAAAAAAACGGTGCTCACAGAAGTTTACCTCCTTGATTATAAGAAATAAAAACACTAAATCACGAATGTTTCTTTTACACATAAACCAAACTTCTCTACTGTCCTTACTGAAATTTTTAAAAAATATATTGGGAGGGCTTTGCTCATCATAAAAGTTTCCCCAACTTCCAGCGGTTTCGTCAATTTAATCTACAAGACCGCTTCTTTGAGCTCTAATAATGTATTGGACGATTCTGCTTAAATATGTTACACGGGTGGATTCACAGAAATGGTATTCAAGCAAACAATAGACATGCGATTTTAGCACAGTATAATTAAATATAAACAATTATAATATAATGTTGCGGGAAGATTAAATTCATGTACCTAGAGAGGCATTTCTTTCTTTGACTATGCCTCAGAACGATGTACTGTCGAACTTGGATAATTCAAAGCCCAAGGGACCAAAAAAAAATCGAATTAAAAACGGAAATTATATTTATAGGAAATTCTAGGCACTAAGATAAATATTCAAATTAAAGACGTTTTCGAATTAAAGACAATCAAATTATCCGAATTCTCTACTGTATTATTTCATCATCCTATTAAAAAAAAAATAATTTGCTAGTGGTGATGAAGAAATAAATAATTAAATATTAATGAGCGCCGCCATATAAATGGTGTATTCTACCGCCATAACTTTGAGCTAACAATCATCAATTTCCCACGGCAGGAAGCGGAGAAAGGAACGGTAGAAGAGGAAGTTTTGGACTGCGCTGACAAAAAGAAGAGCAGCACGACTTATTCCTTCCGGGGTAAACCTGGCGTCGACCCGCTTCTATTCCTGGCTGCCCCACCCAGAGCCTGAGGCATGATTCAGTTTTCCTTTGTACGGCGGTTTGTTTGGCAGGTACTGGCTGTAGTCATGTTGCCACAACAACATCACCGACACTGCACAACACACTTTATTTGGTGAATTGACATTGTGTTAAATGTCCGGTTGAATGATATTCACGCGCAAAAAAGTCTCCTCTTCCTTTTAATTCGTTCAGAATGCATTTATTAAATATACCTAAACGATGCATTTTTCATCTTCTTTGCGCAATTTGAATATTTCAATAAGACTCGACACACCAGTTTTGGGACAAATTTGTATAATTAAATAACCACAACACCCGTTTTTGGGCAAATTTGGATAATCAAGTAACTACAACACCAGTTTTTGGATAAATTTGGATAATTGAATAAGATACAACGCCAGTTTTTGGGCAAATTTAGATAATTAAATAACCACAACACCAGTTTTTGGACAAATTTTAATAATTGAATAAGACACAACACCAGTTTTTGGACAAATTTGGTTAATTGTATAAGACACAACTCCAGTTCTTGTGCAAATTTGGATAATTAAATAACCACAACACCAGTTTTTGGACAAATTTGTATAATTGAATAAGACTCAACACACCAGTTTTTGGGCAAATTGGGATAATTGTATAAGACACAACACCAGTTTTTGGGCCAATTTGGATAATTGAATAAGACACAGCACCAGTTTTTGGGCAAATTTGGATAATTGAATAAGACTTAACACACCAGTTTTTGGGCAAATTTGGATAATTGAATAAGAGAGAGAGAGAGACTTAACACACCAGTTTTTGGGCAAATTGGGATAAATGTATAAGACACAACACCAGTTTTTGGGCAAATTTGGATAATTGAATAAGACACAACACCAGTTTTTGGACAAATTTGGATAATTGAATAAGACACAACACCAGTTTTTGGACAAATTTGGATAATTGAATAAGACACAACACCAGTTTTTGGGCAAATTTGGATAATTTAATAAGACACAACACCAGTTTTTGGACAAATTTGGATAATTGAATAAGACACAACACCAAGTTTTGGGCAAATTTGGATAATTGAATAACCACAACACCAGTTTTGGGGCAAATTGGGATAATTTTATAAGACACAACACCAGTTTTTGGGCAAATTTGGATAATTGAATAAGACACAACACCAGTTTTTGGGGGCAAATTTGGATAATAGAATGAGACACAACACCAAGTTTTGGGCAAATTGGGATAATTGTATAAGACACAACACCAGTTTTTGGGCAAATTTGGATAATTCAATGAGACACAACTCCAGTTTTTGGATAAATTTGGATAATTGAATGAGACACAGCACCAGTTTTTGGACAAATTTTAATAATTGAATAAGACACAACACCAGTTTTTGAACAATTTGTATAATTGAATAAGACACAACACCAATTTAGGAAAATTCGTACAGAAGACAATGTAGAAGATAGTTTCCTCAAACGAATTCTAATGCTGGATAGATAATCTCTGGGGAATCGTATACGCATTTTTTAAGCTCTTTAGATGTCTACCTTTGTTCCTGGAAAAGTCTCATTTGCGGGGAGCTTTGCTTTTCATTATAAACGTCAGGAAAAGCGCAATCGAAGCTCATCAAATACTCTATATAGCGCCTATGGAAGCACAATGCTCCTTTATTAAGAACCTGTCAAGAGTGGTTTGAGAGATTCAAATCTTGAGATTTTGAGTCAACGACAAGGAATACGGAAAGCCGCCAAAAAGTTCGAGATTGAAGAACTTCAAGGTTAGCGGCTTCTCTCAACATCACTCGACAGGCTATTTGACTTCGTTTGCATGCTATGGAAAATATCCAGAAGGAAGGAAAATGGTTGTCTCAAGAATTGAGTGAAAAGAACAAGGAAAATCTAAGAACGATATCTGAAATCCTTCTGGAAGATTTTAAAGAAAGTCTTTTCTCATCGTATTGTGACTGGAAATGAAAATGAGAGTATTTTGACAATCCGAAGCGCAAGAAATCATGGGTTGGTCCAGGACAGCCGACAACTTCGGCCGGCAAACCAAATATCCACGGCAAGAAGGTTCTTCTGTGCATCTGATGGGATCAGTACGGCATACTTTACTACGAATTTCTGCAACCAGGCGTCACTGCTCATCGCTATCAACAACAATTAACGCAGTTATGCCAATAAATCGCAGTGAAACGATCAGAATGGGCGCAACGACATGGCAAGTTTCTTTACAACGCAAGACTACATGTCGCACAATCGGTAAAAGACACCCTGAAAGACTTCAAATGGGAAGTCTTACCCCGCCTGCCATACTCTCCAGACAGCGCTCCATCGGATTATCCCCTCTTCCTGTCTATGGCACATGGGCTGCCTGACCAGCGCTTTCAGAATCGCGAAAAAGTCTAAAATGAGCTAGATGAATGGATTGCCTCGAATCAAAACTTTTTTATGATGGGATCCATAAACTACTCAAATTATAGGAGAATGTTGTGATCTAACGATTGCAATTATTTTTAATAAATGTCTAGCATATATATATATTTTTCAAATTCATTAGGTTTTCTAACCGGAAAAAAACTTTGTACATCCAATAGTAATTTGTAAGTCTCCATAGAGAGAAGCTAACTAAGCCAATGTGATGTGAAGTCCTTGCCGACGTCAGGAAGTGCGATCCGAGAAGTGGGACCCACTCGAGCCACTCCAGTCAAATAGAGCCATTTGATCCGTCCCGGAAGTCCATTGTTGGCTAGGTGGGAGTGATAGACCTCTCTTTTGTGAATCTCACCATTTTATAAGTACAAGTACCAACTTGTACCAAGTTGACAGGGATTATTTATATGGGGCCATCTGTTTAGATACGGCTTCTGACAACTTAGCAAATTGCTAAGATGTATGCAACTACTACTACCCGACATATACAATTTTTATTATTTTAAGTACACATGATACACCCCATCATATTCATAGTGTATAGCGACTTTGTAATGCTCACACTCTACGCACATGTCTACGCGCGCAGAATCATTTCAAACTTGTGCGCTTACAATTTTCTTACCGTCATACCTTTGTACTTTTATAGACACACTTCGGCCTATCCCTTCTCGAACCAAAATTGCTTCAATGACCCCCGATTGTTCAACATGACCAGTGAGTGCAAGTACACAAACGGGGCTCTGGCCCATTTGTAAGTTCAAAAGTTGAAATGTTTTATATATATATATAGACATGTGGTGGCCTTGCAGTAAAAGCAGTCGCTAACTATTACCCACTATGACTACCATGGAATGCATGAAGTTTACTAGGGGGCGGGGATTAAAATATGTTTTAAATTCTGAGCACAAATTTTGGAGAGAAAAACAACCTAAAGAAAGAGCAAACCGACGTATTTTCTCCATATAGCCACAAAATGCAATTTTTACGAGCTACCAAAATTTGAATAATTGGATTTTTTCTCACAATATCATTTTTTCCTATCACTAGCAACCTCGAAACAATAGAGCTCCGACAAAAAATATTCTATAAGCATGCACGAGATCCCACTATAGGTAACTATAAATCTCCCAAATTGTGGTCAAAATCTTGTCAAGACCATATTTCAAAGAAGATAATATTCATTGTCCTGAAATCATGGTACCATTTAAAAAGGGAAGCTTTTCCCTAACACGCTCTTCCATCAGTTTGAAGCATAAAATGAATATCAATCAAGATTGTGCGCTCTGGAAGACTATATTCATATATCAAAGGGGCATCTTTTGCTTTGAAAATTCATTGTTTTAATTAATCTTAAAGGAACACTTCATTATTTTGCGTGTCATCCCTGTGTATCAAACATCTTTCAGAGTTATTGTCTGAATCCCGATATACATGCTATAAGATACAACTTCCTTAAGTTCTGTCCATGAGTGTAAATTCTCCGCCATCTGAAATATGAAGAGATAGCATTTAAGATCATTCACTTACTTATACCTAAAGATACATTCTTTGAAACATTTTTTAGTTTTAAGTAGTTCGGCACCAGGAAGAACCTTTCTCGACCTAAAAAACAAAGCGATTGTTTGCGAGATGAAACAAAAAAGGGGGTTTCTAATCTTGCGCTGCCGAGTTTTTGGCCCTTAAGGACGAGTGGGCTAAAACGGTCTCGGAAGGAAAGTTACGTCGATGTACAGAGTGGATTGTATTCTCTCGTCCTGGGAACTGATGCTTTCCGAGTTGGTGACACTGTGGAAGGATATCAACATGCTGCTCAAATTACATTCATGGAGAGACCAAACTTAAGGAAGTTGTACCTTTGAGAATGCTTTAGAAATCCCAAACAGTTGAACGTTTCTGAGAACTGCTGTTAGTTACTACTGCATACAGCATTAAAGTCACATGGAGCTAAGTCGGCTTCTATGTTACTGAGAAATCCTTGCAGTCTTAGCGAATAACGCAGACTCGCATTTTACTTCTCTTAACTGCACATAAGTTCTCTCACCTTTACATTTCATTTATAATATATATATATGAAAAAAATAGTACAAATATGATATTGTACTGGGATAAGGTGCATAAATTATGGAAAAGAAAAAGGCATCTCCTTATCGTGTAACTGAAAATTGCTGATGGCTTGCGCCATCTTTCGGAATAAATATCAACTATTCTCGTTGAAAAATAAACGAGACTAGTGGATATTTATTCTGATAGATGGCGCAAGCCTAGCAACTTTAATTGCACGATAAAGATAATACAAAACACACAGTAGAATAAATTGAATTAAAAATAAGCATAGAATCTTCATGCCACAAAGCATCGAGGACACAATCAGAAAACACAAACTAACCCCCTCATTAAAATGATAATTCTGTTAGTCACCATAACTATGATACTTTACTAGAATCTATACAATTATTAAATTCTTCTTTACAGAATCAGCGCATAATTACTATTAAGGAATTTGTCAGATTGAAGTTGCTGAACAAGAAACAATCGCATGAACATACACATTGCACATAATGAAACTGCTACTCTCGAATTCAATAGTTTTTGAAGCTTTGTTGAAAAATTAAACCAATAACCCAGAATAGTATTCATACAATGGTAGTTCGTGAGATGATAGAAAAGTCTGTATACAAGTATACTTGTATATACAAGTATATACTTGTATGCAGTTATATCATTAAAATTTCTCTTATTCACACACACACACACAAAAGCCTTTATTAAGACACACAGGTCTTACAGAGGATTCTCCTTGGGGTTACAAGACGGAGAAACCTATGAAAGTGGGAAATAAAAAATGGAGAAAGATTATATACATATGGTAAATATATACAGATTATAAGAAAGAATAAAAAAATAAGAAAAAATAGAAATATGGATGGGAGAAGTGGAGAGCGAAAAGAGGAAAGAAAACAGGTATTTACATATGGAACAAGTCAATTTAAGCTCTTCTGCTCACATAGCACAAGTGGACCATGGAATTTCTCTAATTCCACAAAAGGTCAATTACATGGAGTGACACGCTATCATATTAAAGCATAAAACAAAAACTTGTTTAGGAACATTAGAAGCACCATTGTTTTATTCTCTTATTTATTTAACACCATTTATTTTACACACACAATCACAGAGAAGGGAAGATGAAAAAATATTTAGGAATCCTTATTCAATATTGTCCATTGTCCCAACAACTTTTCGCTAGTTTAATTCCTTAGTATATTTTGTTTATGTTGTCTGTGAGTGCATTTAAAGATTCACTATCGTTTTTTTTTAACTATGGAAATTCTGAATGCAAAAACAGACATAGACAGAACATATAAAGATGTTTAGGCAGCAATATTTTAAAACAATGAGTTTTTAAATTTAAATATATTTGCAAGTAATGTTAGATAATTAAAAAAAAAGGATTACAATATACATTCATGGACAAAACAAAAGTTACCTTTTAGCATGTATATATCAGGATTCAGATTATAATTCTGAAATATATTTGATACACAGTGATCTTTATTGAGGAAACACTAGATAACCAATTGTGAACAAAATTGCCTGTTTCCTTCAAAAAAGAAAAAAAAAAAAAGATGACCAGCGACATCATATATATTTCATTTTCTTAAGCTTTGTCAATGATTTTACTTCTTATTTTGAATTGAATTTTTGAATATTTATATAATGTATTCTTTATTAATTGTATTATTTAATATGAAGCATACACACACTGAAAAATTCGTCCATTATTTCATTTTTACAAAATAGAGTTTCTGTGTGTTAGTGTTGACACTAATTCTGATAGAAATCGTATGGAGACATGTTAACTTATGGTCATTTTGGAATACGATTTATTTCATCTCAGGCGTTGGTTCATATAAAAAAGAAAGGTGTCAACCTCCCCCTTCCATGTTTGTCATGCCTTGGATAAAAGTACTGTCACATATTACTGATGTATGGTTTAATATTGATGTTAGTATTCTCTTTTGAAACCTATCTAGCAGTCTACGATTCAGAATATTAATGTTAGTTGAATACTTCCCCAGATAAAATATACACTCATGAACAAAAGGAAGTGGAAAGTCTTCATTGTCGCCCGGTCGTCTGTTTTTTTTTAAGAAGACAAGCAATTTTGCTCACACTTGATAATCTCATGTGTCTTCAATAAAGATCACTGGGTATCAAATAACTTCCAGAGTTATCGTCTGAATCTCGATATATATGATAAAAGTACAACTTTTTAAAGTTCAGTTAATGAGTGTATATGAATACAAATACTATCTGAGCATCATTCATCCTAATCAAGTTCTTAAGTTTAATATTAAATCGGTAACGGAAAAATGTGTTTGATATTATAATCATTGGAGTCATAAATGAATTTTAGAACTTTAAAAAGTGTTTGTCTTAAAGATACAATTTCAAAATCAAACGAGATCACTCTAGAGAAAAATCTTACCGCTCAATTTGTGATGTCTTGAGATTTCTCTTTCTTAACTCGGATAGGATTTTTGGATTTTCTTTTAGACACCAGTAGAAGATTATATCTTTGTTTCAATTTTTATCTTCCTAAGCTTCGAAACAATAAAAAGGAATCATTTCGCAATTTTCATAATAAAATAGTTTTTTGCTAATTTATATTATTATAATCAGTGCATTTCAAGGGATTACAAAGGGCCATGTATTCTTCATGCTTGGAGAAATAGATAAATGCGCTTCTCCAAGCTTTAGTTTTAAGGAGGTTTGTGGATAAAAATAACGATTAAAATAACTCATTTAAGATATATCATAATTCGATTTCATATATTCCGTTCAAATAAAATATTTCTTTTTTGAATTTATAAAGGCGTCATGAGAGCGTTTTAAGTGTGAGATATTCAGAAATAGCGGTGATGAAGGTGACGTGTCATGATATAATCGGAATGAACCGATAGAATTGCTCAAAATGAAAACGATATAGATAGAAAAATTGGTCGAGTTTTCATGAAAACTAGTCATCAAGTTGAGTGGTGAGCTTGAGACAGAATCTCAAAGCTTTATCAAATTTTTTCTCCGCCTTCTCTTCATCATTTCATAGCATCAGCTTGGTTTCGAGAATTTGTCCAGTCTTTGTTTTCCTGAAGCCCTGGACGGTATGAGAAGGTTTTAGGTTCGCTGATCATCGCTTTTGCCTTCTTTTACCAAATTATTTGAGAAATTTGTCAATTATTGGTTAGTTAAGATTCCATACATTTTATGAAAGTATATAAAACAAATCAATCACCTTGCCTTAGATGTATCACGCACATGAAGAAGAGAGAAATGCAATTCAGATATCATCCAATACATATATTATCAGACGCTATATCAAGCCATATTTGTTGTAAAGTTCATTTTAAGATAATTTTGAATTATAAATGATGATAAATTAACTTCGCAAAACTTTTACGTGAATCAAATGGCTTCCCTTGCGTTTTCATTCTTGGGCTATTTAAAAAAGTGGTTCTATATCAAATAAACTTATTTTAACCCTTAACTGGACGGGTGGATTTTTCTTACGTAACTGGACGGGTTGGGTAGATTCAACCCACCTATGTAACTTTATGAAATAAGCGCTAAATAATGAATGAAATCAATATGTAAAAAAATATTTAATTAATATATAGTTAATATACAGATTTTGACTTTTAAAAATTCTGAATATAATCTATTTACAGTTTTAAAAAATTATAAAGAAATGTTATTGCAAACGCTTAGTTGACATACAGAGCAAAGGGTTTTTATTTTTTACTGCGTTTTTTGATGGACATTTGTAGCACCATTTTGGAATATCAGATTTTTGTGGCATCGTAGATTCCCTTGATGTACTTGAACCATAATTTTTCTTGAAATTTCGTCTGTAATTCCCGCGGGAGAGAATTGAGAATACGTGTGGCCAGGTGTTCATCAGTCAATGCTCTCCCAAGATCAACAATAAAATGACTCCTTTCTTTTTTACCTTTTTTATCAATCTGATTACCGATTTTCATTTTTTTTTTTCTTTTTGGAACATAGGAGACTAAAGTGGTTGTTCCAGAGAAACTAAAAATAGAGTTTCCTGATTCTCTATTAGGGTGCGGTTGAAATTGTGGTGAATCTAAGGTTTGTTCTTTCTCATCGTTCCTAAATATGTAAGACCATGTTCTTTCAACTTATCAACTAATTCTACTGAAGTGAATCAATTGTCTGCTGGAATATTTCTTCCAAAGTGTGTGTGTGTGTGTGTGGTAGACTAATCTATAAAACATATATATTTTGGGATGGCAGGGATAGTTCTCTCTGTTGACTTGATTGATTATTCTACTTATCCAAAGAAAGAAGTATTATTTTATAAAAAGTAAGCTAAAAATAGCGGAAGATAGAGACTCAAGTATGAGCCACGAGCTAACACTGACACGAAAAACTCTCACGCTTCTGGACGGGCTGGGCGGAATCCGCCCACACATGCAAATTTAACCCCCCTCCCAAAATTGAAATTTATAAACGAAGGATGGAAAATGTTTGTATCACTGTAAAATTAGAATACATGAAAGCTGGTAGCTCTAGGTAAACGAAAAATATATTTTTTTCCTATATTAAATTTATGCATGGGCAGAATCTACCCAACCCGTCCAGTTAAGGGTTAAATAATAATTTCTCTTTATATTATGATTAATTTATAATATATGTGTAAGAATAAAACAGAGGTTGGATCTCAGAAAGTATGTTTAATTATCAAATAGATTATATTTAGATAACAAACAATAGAGAGTTAAAAGAAGAAGGTAAGCCCAGTGAGTCAACAAGCAAAACTGAAACCTATTACAGGAACGCCGGCAGTCGGCGCCAGGTCACGTGATGTCTGGGGGAAGTGGCCGTTGTTGCTATGGGTGCGACGTTACTTTCCAATACTCCCACCTAACGTGCACTCCGTTGTTTCAGACAGTCCAAGTTGGCTTCTTAGTCTTCTATACCTTTCAGGAGGTAGAGCTTTCGTAAATATGTCTGCAGCTTGATCATTGGAGCAGACATAAAGAAGGTCAATTGCATGGTTTTGAAAATGATCTCTGATAAAGTGATACGAAATATCAATATGTTTGGTTCTTTTGTGGTATTCTGGGTTGTGAACAAGTCTTATGCAGCTTTGATTGTCACAAAAAATTGTTGTAGGCTTTACTTGTTCTTGATGTAGCTCGCGTAGAAGATGTCTCAGCCAAATTGCTTCTTTTGTTGCTTTGGAAGCCGCAATATATTCAGATTCTGTTGTTGACAGAGACACACAATTCTGTTTTTGACTGCACCAAGAAATAGGTCCATTATTCAACATGAACACATATCCGGTGGTTGATTTTCTTGTGTCTAGGTCTCCACCAAAATCAGCATCGGAAAAACCTATCAGAGATGTAGTGCAGGAACTCCCACCAAAACAAATACCGATGTTTTTCGTAGCTTTTAAGTATCCAAATATTTTCTTTACTGCGGTCCAATGTGAAGGTCCTGGGTTGTTCATAAATTGGCTAACCCTGCTGACTGCGTAGGCAATATCAGGTCTAGTTCCAGTCATGAGGTACATTAAACTACCAATTGTCTGTCTGTATGGAATCTTGTTCATTTCTTCAATTTCCTGATCATCCTTTGGGCACATCTCTTTTGTTAGTTTTGAGTAAGGATCAGAAGGTACAGATTGTAACTTAATATCAAGAAGGTTGTAATGTTCAAGTGTTCTTTCAATGTATGAGGCTTGATGCAGAAATAACATTTTAGTTGTTCTATCTCGATATATTTGTAGGCCAAGGAAATAATCGGCAGTAAAAGTTTTTATTTCAAAATTGGAATTTAAGTACTGTACTATATCATCTAAATGTTGTTTATTTACACTGCAGATTAAGCAATCATCTACATATATTGCAAGTAATATGTA
Organism: Cordylochernes scorpioides; assembly: GCA_030710605.1. Classification (NCBI taxonomy): domain Eukaryota; kingdom Metazoa; phylum Arthropoda; class Arachnida; order Pseudoscorpiones; family Chernetidae; genus Cordylochernes; species Cordylochernes scorpioides. The sequence goes on from CP092867.1 coordinate 50,547,951, forward strand.
AGCCTGTTTACATTTCATTGTATAGACACATGAATCTGATATGCTAGGTTTGAGATCAAACTTAATTAAAAACTCATGAAATTTCTTGTTCCACATTCTGGGGGATTGCTTAAGACCATAGATGCTTTTCTGAAGAGAGCAAACATGATTTGGAAAATCTGGGTTTTCATAACCTTGGGGTTGTTCCATGTAAAGTTCTTCTTCCAAATCACCATTCAAGAAGGCAGATTTTACATCTAACTGAATCATTTCCATATCAAGTGATGCACAAAGTGATAAGATTGTTCTAATTGAATCGAATTTTACTACTGGAGAAAAAGTTTCACCATAATCAAGTCCTGGTTTTTGTGAATAACCTTTAGCAACTAGTCTAGCCTTAAACATTTTATTTGATCCATCTGCATTTTGCTTTATTTTGTATACCCACTTGCATGCAATAGCTTTTCTGTCTGATGGTAGTGTCACATACGTCCATGTTTGATTTTTCATCAAGGAATTGAATTCATCGTCCATAGCTAGTTTCCACTGTTTTGAGTTTTGTCCTACAATTGCATCTTCATAGTTCAATGGTTCTTGGTCATGGACATAACAAGCATATGAAATAGCTCTTGTACAGCTGGTTGATGTTTGTTCATTTTCTCTGATTCTATTCCTGAGAGGGTATCGACATGATTCTTCTGGTTTGGAACTGGTATTTGTGTTATCAACACTTTCTTCACTGTATATAGTTACCTGCTCTTGTTGGTTATCCTGAATATTTTCTGATGTATTAGCTTCAGTAAATATTACATCTCTGCTTATGATAATTTTTCTAGCAATAGGATCCCACATTCTATAATTTTTGTTAGTTTCAGTATATCCAACAAAAAATGTACGAATACTCTTTTTGTCTAATTTCTTTCTGTTATCTTTTGGTATATGCACATAAGCGTTACATCCAAAAGTTTTCAAATGTAAGATGGAGGGTTTTCTCTTGTACCATATTTCATAAGGTGTAGAATTTCCTAATACTTTAGTAGTACATCTATTTAAGAGATAGACTGCTGTGTTTACGGCTTCAGCCCACAGTTCAAGCGGCATTTTTCTTCCATGTAACAAGCATCTAGCTGATTCAACTATTGTTCTGTTATCTCTTTCAGCAATTCCATTCTGTTCTGGGGTATATGGAGCAGTGAGTTCATGAACAACTCCTAGAGATTTTAGATAATCAGAAAAATTCTTATTTAAGAATTCTGTGCCATTATCTGTTCTGAATCTTTTTATTTTATTTCCAGTTTCAGTCCTAACTCTTTTTACAAATTCTTTAAATTTCTCAAGAACATCTGATTTATGCCTAATGAAGTAGGCCACTCTAAATCTTGAAAAATCATCCTTGAATGATACAAAATATAATGATCCACCTGGTGATCTTTTACTCATTGGTCCACAAACATCTGAATAGATCAGCTCTCCTGGATAGGTCGAATTTGGACTTGTTGACGCGTGAAAAACCTTTCTATTTTGTTTTCCATAGATGCATGCTTCACATAGTAAAGAATCAGGCTTTTCTCTAATTTTAATGTCGTCTTCAAAAACATTATTTTCAAACATTTGGGTTAATTTTATAGGATTTACATGACCCATTCTTTGATGCCATATATCTAGACTTAACTGAGCAACATGAGTTTGTGAAGATTGCTTTGCTTTAATAAAAATTCTATAAAGATTTGAATTGTCCTTTATTCCAGTAACTAGCACTTTCGAATTTTTAGTCAATTTTATCTGATTTCCTTTACAAATGAGCGTCAAACCATGTTTTGTTGCAGTAGATATTGAGAAAAGATTAGTCTCCAATTCAGGTACATAGAGAACATCCAAAAGAGTTGCATTAATTTTCTGACTATCAACATAAGAGAGAATATCAATATTTCCCTTACCTTTTGCATAGATCTTCTTTCCATCTCCAAGGCACACAGGATGAACACCTTCTGGTATTTCTTCGAACGTAGAGAACCATTCTCTTCTGAAAGTCATGTGATCCGTTGCTCCAGAATCTGCAATCCAGGAATCCTTTGTTTCAGCGAGGAAGGCACTTGTCTCAGCTGAAAAAGCACAGCTATCATCTCTGGATGAAGAACTTGGCTGTTGTCCTTTTTGTTCTTCCTTTCTTTTATAGCATTCTTTCCACCAATGTCCTTTCTTCTTGCAATATCCACAGTGTGTGTTCTTCTTTTTATCTTTAATGGATTGTTGATGCTGCTGTTGTTTGTTGGAAGCTGTTGAATATCTGTTGAACTTTGAAAAAGTCATCAAGGCATTATCTGGTTTAGAATTTCCTGAAGAATCCCAATGATCCTGTAAGCTTTCTTCTTTCAGTAATCTTGCCGTCAAGTTTTCTAGTGTCTTTTCTTCTGATGAAACTGAATCCCATGCTGTTATGAAATTCTTGTATTTATCAGGCAAGCTGCAAATTATCTTTGTAATTAGGGCAACATCAGAGATTGGCTCACCTAGATCTTTCATTTGTTGTGCCAGAGTTTCAACTTTGGAAATATGAGTAGCAATGTTATCATTTGGATTCATTTTATATTCGAAAAATCTTTGTTGCAGCAAATATTTGTTTGTTTCAGATTTCAGTTCATATATTGTTGATAATTTCTTCCACATTTCTGCTGAAGTCTGGCAATTAACAATCTGTTGAAGATATTTAAACTCTAGAGCAGTAGTGATCAGCATTTTGGATTTTGCATCTTTCTTTTTCCAGTTAGAGAATTTTGCAATATCCTCTATTTCAGGTTTTACCTCAGAGCCATCAGTTATACTGAGAAGATCTTTTGCTTCTAGAATAATCTTCATTTGAAATTTCCATAGATGAAAATTATCGCCGTTGAATTTTTGAATTTGTGGAAGTTCAGTTGTCATCTTGAGCAAGTAAACGAATTTCAGCTTAGATAAACAAAAATATTTGATACCAACCAAGCTCTGCTGCCATGTAAGAATAAAACAGAGGTTGGATCTCAGAAAGTATGTTTAATTATCAAATAGATTATATTTAGATGACAAACAATAGAGAGTTAAAAGAAGAAGGTAAGCCCAGTGAGTCAACAAGCAAAACTGAAACCTATATACAGGAACGCCGGCAGTCGGCGCCAGGTCACGTGATGTCTGGGGGAAGTGGCCGTTGTTGCTATGGGTGCGACGTTACTTTCCAATAATATGTTATATATATGTCAAAATATAGCATTGATTCGATATTTAAAAGAGTTATATTCAATTGATATATGATCCAAAAAGTCAGTTATAGTCTAATAATGGAGAAAGCATAGTAACCTTATTACTCAAACATCCTATTCATCAGCATGTCCACATTATTCAAAGTATGGCGTGACTGAAAAAAAGTAAAGATTTTTCAAATTCATGCATTCACACCCAATAGTATAAGGTAACCACAACTGGGATTCTTCACTCAGTAATATGTAAATAGGCCAACATATAAACAACACTTTCCATTATAGGGCACTAACACACTATCTGTATACCAGAAATGAAACCACTAAGCACTAATATATCTTTCCAAATAAAACTAATTTTTTATTACAGTAAGGACAGTAGAAGGTTTGTTTTTTATTAAAAAAGCAACTGTCGTGGTTAGTGTTTTTACACTCATGGACAAAACTTTAGCATGTATATCGGGATTCAGACAATAACTCTGAAAGATATATGATACACATTGACCTTTATTGAAGACACAAGAGATAACCAAGTGTGAACAAATTGCCTCTGTCTCTTTCAAAAAAATAAACAGATGGTGTCTCTATAAATCAATAAAATAATCCCTTGATTCTCAATATTAAGGTGAAATCATCAGTCTTTAATTAGTTCATTTCAGGAGTCTGCTACGATTTCAATGGTTTTGAAGCGTTGGAACTGCTTTGTATATGTGTGTGTGTTGAGGATGCGGAAGACAAATATATTGTAATTGATTGCAAATGGCTTAGCTGGTGGTCTGGATAGATTTAAATGGAATGAAAGGATGTCTGCTATAGGGGGAACAATGTTAATAATAATAATAAAAAGAAAAAGTGGAGCTCACCTGTATGTGAGAGTGTTGTGGCAGGGGAGGCATGAGTCCCTGAGGACCAATTCTGACAGCCAACTGACTACTGTAGCATGCAGTCTGGACTACAAGGCAACCCTACTCCAGGTCCAGAACCCCATGGACACCTTCAAGGATGTGGCATGCTACAGGAGCTCACCACTAACCAGAAAGTGTGCGTGAGGAACTACACCAAGCCTGGTGTGGGAGCTGGAAAGTGTGGCTGAAGGAAGATTTTAAAAGGTCTATAGACCTCCCTGGCCTTCCTACGGTCTAAACTCCCCATGTGACCTGCTACACCCCGATGCCAAGAGTCTCTCAGTGAGATGTCAAGAGCCCCTCAGTGAGATGCCAAGAGTCCCTCAGTGATGGAGGCCGACCCGCTCAGCAGCCTGGAGATGACCAAACAATGGATAAGTCTGTGGGCCCCCACCACCACCAACAACCTCGGCCTTCAACTGAGAAGAGGACCCAGATCCCATCACCCATGGAGACAGGCATTAAATTGTCTTTTGCTCTTTGTTTTTTTTTTATTAAATATTTAGAGTTAAAAAAAATGAACGTAATATATATTCATTGTAAAACCGTAATAATAGTAAGCATTTTTTTAATTTTATTAAAAGGCTCTCAGAGTTCGCTCATAGGGGGCAGCATGGTTTGAACGGTAGATGGCGCCAAAAATTTAAAAAAAGGAACGAGGCAGCTGACCGTACCGCGGCCATTTTTTTTTTTTTCTTGGTCGATGGTTTTCCCCCTACAGTAAGTCATTCTTTCTATTACAGAAAGGGAGACAGCCGGGCAAATAAAATAGATAAAAACACGTCCCAACATGTGTGTGTGTGAAAAATAAAAAAATAAATAGAAAAAGTTCAGGTGATGATATCAAAAACAAAGTAGGCATATCTTGACCGCGAACATGAGCATTTTTAATGGCAGAGCGCCATCTAGTGGATCAAGAATTAACTAAACATTAATTAAGGCTTGTTCCATAATATTTGACCTTCCTATTTCTTGATAAATAAAAAAAAAGCCAACCACGAAAGCATTTCATGGTGTTGGCTCTCGTTAACTTTGTGCAGGCTGTACCTCTACAACCAAAAATTTGGCTTTAGAGGCTTTCTAAGAAATCAAGAAATTGGTATTTAAGACCAAATTTTCGTAAATACAGTGGAAAATGTGGGAAAATAAGAAAATAGAAATGTCGCGTGTTGATATTAAAATAAAATGGGCATATTCTGACTTGACTGCGCATATTTGCTTATTTTTGGTCCTTGAGGTACAACCTGCACCACGCTGATGAGGGCCAACCGCCCGAAACGCGTTAATGATGGGCTTTTCTTGATTTAGCAAGAAAGGAGTTGGCTAAATATCATAGAACAAGCTTGAAATCAACGTCTATTTTATTTTTTCTTCATTAGATGGCGCTGTTTCAATGCGTAGCTACGCTTACACATACGACCATGTCGTCCCAGAATCTTCGCAACTTTATTGTCCATATCTCAATAAACTTTATCCCCATTTTCTGTGTTACATTTCACAGCCTTGATTCAGTTTTTTCAAGAAAAGGTTGTACTGAGTGGTGGTTGTACAGCTTCAAATACTGATGCACATTTTATCTTCTAGACTTCCTAGTATATCACACATAAATAAGTAAATCTTTAAAGAATCAAAGAACGTTTATGATAGCTTAGTGTTGTATGCATTGTGGACTTCTTGATGGCGAATATATTTTTTCAACTGGGATGTTTTGGTGTAGAAGATCCTATTGCATCTTGAGTTCATAGATGCTATCACAATATTAGAAGAGGCTCTTCAACCTTCTGAACCTCCTTGAGGATTTTCCTTTGCAGCTGTTAGTTTCACAATGATGTGGGACTCGATGAAGGGACCAATAATGAAGAAGGCCTTGCTTTTAGAATATAGAAAGTCCAGCTTCCCCCCCCCCTTCCCTTAAATATCATAATCATATATTAGAATCTATAATATAATATCAATCTAGAATTTATTAAACATAGGATATAATTTATATAGAATATTTGTTTTAAAAAATCGAGTACAGCGATATTTTTCTAATATATAAAGGGGTCTTCATAATATATCAGGAAACTTTTCAGAAGAGAACATTAAGTAGAGGGACAAGTACTGGTGAATCTATAATAGATATTGTAATGTTGGGTTCCCGGTTTGGATAGTTGAAAAGGGAGGGTACACGATGTGACTTATTAAAAGTTTCCTTACTTAAGTATATATATATATATAGCAATTTAGGCCAACAACCCCATGTATATAACCCGCAGCAAGACCTTAATGTTGTATAATAGCAGCACAGCTGTCAGTGATGCACTATCGGCATATGTCTTTACATCATCACATGTAATGCAATTTGTGCAAACAGGATAAATAAAATAAATAAAAAAGAAAAGGGGGGAAAAACTCCGTAATTGATTAAGAGTTGAGCTAAAGCAAGGATCGAGCATATAATATTGTCAGAACAATGGTCTAAAGATGGAAACAGCCGCGACACTATTATACAATTTCATCAGACAACCCATGAAATCGTTATTAAATTGGGCAATCTATAAAACACTGAAACACAGACACTCGCGGCAATGTATGTGGCCGGTAATTTATGGGAGACTTGATTATTAGTAACATTCCCTTCAAATAGGTAAGAAACATACAACATTTCATTTAAACAGTGGGAATAGCACCATAAGGCAAATTATGTATGAAATAGGTAACAGAGGAAACAAGAAAATTTCTCTAGATATTTATTTAAATATCTTAAAATTTGGGAACATATCTATACTAACGAGATATGCTATTTACATAGTAAAATTTAGATAGAGGTGACCTGAAGTTACTTTATAGCCCTTTAGGGCCCATGCGAAATCTAGGTTGGCTACTACACAAAAGGGGGGGGGGGGAAGGCGCTAAGTCATAATGACAAATGGCTTACCTTTTCTCGAAAGTGCCGGCAAAGGTCTGGTCTCCTGTCTGCAGACTGTCCTTTCACTGAGCGACTCCGATCGAATATCTCGCCTTTTGGCAAAGAACCTTCTTTTATTCATGTCTCTCTCCATTTTCATTCGCCGAAAGAAACACCAATCAAAATGGCCAACGGCTCCAGTATCAATTTCATAGACGCCCCAGGCCTCATCAAAATAGAACATATAGTATTACCAAAACAAAAAATCTAAAGAGAGAAACAGCCACGGCACTAGTGTAAGATTTCAGACTCCAGGCCTCTTCCATCAAAATAGAACATATAGTATTACCAAAACAAAAAAATCTAAAGAGAGCAACAGCTACGGCGATAGTGTAAAATTTCAGACGCCAGCCCCCCCCCTTCCACATGGATTGAAAAACCATCCTCCCTTTTTCTCGGGACGATATATATATATCGCCCCCCTCCGTCTTAGCTATAAATCGACACAGGCCCCTTTTCACTTGAATTGTAATATAACGCTTTCCTTTCTCGGGAAGGATATTTTATAAGGTTCAGTCCTTTAGAGATCTTCCTTCTCCATTTTTTTTTTCTGGTCACCTTTACCTAAATTTTTGGTGAGGGGAATATATGTACATATGAAACAACAGTTTCCAGCTCGGATGTCTCTGGATGTCTTCTTCTTTACCAGGCATCAGCTTTCGGCATGGAAGTCTGGTGTCACCAAGTGTCTAAGTTTCTGGGCAAAAAAAAAGGTCTGTAAGTCTATGTGGGAGGGAAGCCATGTATCCATTTGATTTGATTATACATACGCCTTCTGTTGGGGTATGGTTACAAAAACGTGCCCCAACAGTAACACTGAATATTCACAATTTTGGGAAGAAATATTATTAATTTTATAATATTTTATCCTTCTCACACACACTGCATATTTCTGCTCGTTTATGTGAATATGTCTGGATAAAAATATATTTTCTTTTATCCTTCTGACATTTGCCATTCTCATTTTTCTTAATTACAATATATAATTTGAGAAAATTTCGAAAAATTTATTTTTATAACACCTATTATAGAAAAGTGAGTTATGGAGCTAATTCAAATGGTTGAGATTATTATTAATTGAAATAGCAAATGACGCATTGCAAAAACCTTAGTATTTGAATAGAAACGATTTTAAAAGCAAAATAATATTTCTATAAAATTTATTTTTTATTTTATTTCGTAAATTTTTATTTATTTATGTGCCAAATATTTCAAAGTTGAAATATTTTTTTTTATTTTTGCAAAATAATAATAATTATGGAGAGGTGAGATGATTTTTAAAAAGTTGGCAACATCTTATAAACAAATAAATTTGAATATTTAGTCATATATCAAAATGCTCTTGATATGTGCATGTAATTTAGTTAAAAACTTATTCGCATTATGAATTTTTCGGAAATTTTTAAGCAGGGTAATAATTTGGCCAATTTTTCTCCAAATGGGCGCTATATTGCTTCCTCTTGTTCCCTTAGACTTATTATTAGAGATGTCAAATCCTTACAAACACTTAATATATTTACTTGTTGCGATGAAATTGAAATGCTCGAATGGTCCCCCGATTCAAATTATATCTTATGTGCCATGTTAAAAAAACGCGTAGTTCAAGTATGGTCAATTGAAAAGCCACAATGGACATGTAAAATAGATGAATGTCACCTAGGTTTGGTAGATGTACGATGGAGTCCGGATAGTCGTCATATTCTAACATCAACAAAATTTAACATTAAAATTACAATTTGGTCACTTGTAACAAAGTCATTATCATATATGAAATATGCCAAACAAATAAATCAAGGATTAGTGTTTAGAAATGATGGGAAATACATGGCACTTGTTGAAAGAAGAGACTGCCAAGATCATATTAGTATTTTTGATTGTTCCAATTGGTTTCTAGTCCAACATTTTAAAGCAGGAACAAATGATCTCGCAGGAATTTCATTTTCACCAAATGGGGACATATTATGTGTATGGGAAACTTTGACAGAAGATTACAAAGTTTTGTTTTACTTCCTTGATGGTAATTGTGTTGGTTCATATAGGGCAGACAACCCTTCACTGGGTATTAAGAAAACAACATGGTCCCCAACGGGTCAATTCTTCGCTATAGGAGGTTATGATCAAAAAGTACGTCTCCTGAACACCATAACGTGGAAAGCCATCACAGAATTTGTTCATCAGGAAACATTAAGCAGTCCAGATATTGTAGTGTACAGGGAAGTTGAGAAAACAGTGCCTAAATCTATCTTAAACTTCAATGATCCTGGTGAGAGACTGCAAACTCAAAACAAATATGAAGTAGTTAACTCCAGACCCGTGGTAATACCAAGTAATCCTCTGGAGACCAAACCTAACCCCAAACATGGCGTTGGCACGCTGCTCTTCAGCGAGGATGGCAGATACCTGGCCACAGTGAATGACAACATGCCGTCTACTCTGTGGATCTGGAGCATTGAGAAACTGGCACTCTGTGATGTGCTGATCCACAGCCAGCCTATCCGCAGTGTGGCGTGGAGCCCCACGCAGGTCCAGCTGGCTCTCTGCACCAGCGGCAATGCTGTGTACATCTGGACCCTGACAGGCTGTATGTCTGTGGAGGTCCCTAGCCCCCTGCCCAGCTTCCATCTCCACACCCTGCGCTGGCAGCCCCACGGGGACACTCTGCTGTTGTTGGGCAAGGACTCCATGTGCCTCTGTTTCCTGTCCTCCTCCTGACTGAACAATAAAGGTATTGAAGCTCACCTCTGTCAACATTTATGTTACATCTTCTTCTTCTTTCTTATCTCCACACTGGGTGAAGTAGAATGTGTCTGCTTTTGTCATTAAGACTGGGAGCACTACTTAGTGGCAGGCCGACTTAGCTCCAAAAGAAATGGGCACCTCTGACATGAGGAACAGACGCCATATACAGCCGCTCTTAACATGGAGTACAGACACTGCTCATCCTGTATTAGGAGCCCTTACAGGGTACTATCAGCCGGGCCAGCTGAACCCAGGTTTTTTAGTGAGCTTGTTACTGCTCCCCTTCCTCCTTTTTTATCAGAGCTTGGGACCTGCAAAGGCGGAGTTATATGTTACATCTTGCAGATAGACCTTACCTGGCCAGCATTCATTGTTTTTGAAGTAACAGACACTTCAGCCAGTAGTTTTTATTTTTTTCACATTTCAACAAAATACTTTTGTCCTCATCAGGGAAATTTTAAAATAATACTTTATGGAAAGGCATTAAAAATAATGTTTCAATAAAGACACAATTTGTATTATAGATTATAAACGCAAGGTAATAAGACCAAATCCAAATAAATAAATAGTGTGTGATGTTTCGGTAACAGCGTTATTACCATCTTCAAACAAATTACTTACATTTCAGTACTCTTGTCAGAAGATGGTAACAACACTGTTACCGAAACATCACACGCTAATTATTTATTACCTTATGTTTCATTGAAGTTTATTCAAATTTTTTCCTCTGATGAAGACAAAATATTTTTTTCTAAATGTTGAAAAAACCAAAACTTTATGATAGTCTAACTTCTTTAATTCAACACCCCAAAGATTTTGGTTGAATTAAAGAGGGTGTTGAATTATAGTCAGTTAAGATTATTATCAATTCATCACAACCTTCACACACTGCTGTTGGCGGACATTTTTCTAGGACATCCAAATATTAACTCATTAAAATCATATTTTTAAAAATTACTCTTGTCTTCTTCTTTCTTATCTCCACTCAATCACACTAAGGTATCAAGCTTGTAAAGTTTGACAACCATCATGATTGGGTAAAGTAAAATGCGTCTGCCTTAAGACTGGGAGCACTACTCAGTGGCAGGCCGACTTAGCTCCAAAAGAAATGGCCGCCTCTGAAATGAGGAACAGACGCCATGTGCAGCCGCTCCTAACATGGAGTACAAACGCTGCTCATCCTGTATCCCTGGATCGGGAGCCCTTACAGGGTACTATCAGCCGGGCCAGCTGAACCCAGGTTTTTTAGTGAGCTTGTTACTGATCCCCCTCCTCCTTTTTCATCCGGGCTTGGGACTGGCAAAGGTGGAGTTAAACTACTCTTGTAATATATTTTAATTAATATTAATTGATACCATTTATAATCCAAAGTTTACCTTATCATAATATTGTCAAGTTATTTCCACCAATAAATATGCTAGAGAGAATTCCTCTGAGATCAATTTTTACCTTAAATATTAAAACACAGGATATGGGAATGATATGGCACAATTTTTTTTTCCACTTTTAATTCTAATAAAAATATTCTGTGTTTCTCAGAAAACTTTCTTCTTCTTATCTGTTATCTTGTTTACACATTTGATAACAGTAACTATTTAAAACATGCTGTGGTAAAATTTCTCATTCAATACTTTTGTCTGAAGATGGTAACAACTCTGTTACCGAAATGTCACACACTATTTATTTATTTGAATTTGGTCTTATTACCTTGAGGCAATGGGAACTATTAAAAAAATATATATTTATATACAGTCGAACTTGGATAATTCGAACCCCAAGGGACCATAAAAAAATTCGAATTATCCAAAAATTCGAATTAAAGATGTTAAATTATTTATATAGGAAATTCTAGGGACCAAGATAAATATTCGAATTAAAGAGGTTTTCGAATTAAAGAAGTTCGAATTATCCAAGTTCTACTGTATAATATAATATAATAAAGCACAATTTGGATTATAGATAATAAGGCTTAATAAATAAATAGTGTGTGACATTTTGGTAACAGCATATTCAGGCTTTTGTCTGATGATAGTAACAATTCTGCTACTGAAATGTCACATTATTTATTTATTTGGATTTTGTCTTATTACCTTGTAGTTTTAATCAATTTTTTTTTTTTTAATTATTCCTCGTATATGTGGTACAGACCATGATAATCATGGTGGGTAGTTAGCAACTACTTTTTAGGGGGGTCGATAGAAACATGGTCAAAACCGTTGGTATTCGACTGCTACGACCCGGGTTCGATTCCTGCATTGAGCACTTTTTTTCTGATAAAGAAAAAAAAAATAAATGCTCCAATGGCTCCCTTATTTTTTGCAAAAGTCCAACTCCACCAGTGAGTGCAAGTAACCAAACTGGGCTCTGGCACATTTGTGAATGCAAAGTCAAACTGCCTTTCACATGTGGCACACTTACAGTAAAAACAGTCGCCTACTTCCATCCACCATGATTATCATGGCCTGTACCATGTGTACTAGGAATAAGAAAGAAAAAAAAAACTTTTATTACAAGTACACCAAATACAAGGTAATAAGACCAAATCCAAAGTACACCAAATGTCAACACATGTAGAAAACGGTTTGACTTTTGTATTTACAAGTGTGCCAGAGCCCTGTTTGGTACTTGCACTCACTGGTAAAGTTGAACATTTGAAAGAATGGTAAGTCATTAAAGTATAATTTCTTTTCAGAAAAAAAGTGCCCAATGCAGGTTTCCATCCGTAGATGTCAAAACTTGACAGCTTATGCCATTCCTCTCCACCAACCCCTTGCTACCAGATTTAACCAATTCAATAGGAAGTACCAATATTTTGGGGTAAATTTGACTATATATGGCTACCATCATGAAATAGAGAAAACCATATAACCAATTTGGTAAATTTTAGCACAAAACTTTTTTAAGAGAGAAACAAGCAAATAAGACCTAATCAAATAAATTAATAGAGTGTGACATTTCGGTAACAATGCTCTTACTGAAACATCACACACATTATTAATTTATTTGGATTAGGTCTTATTTTCTTGTATCTATAATCCTAATTGTGTTTATCAAGAGAAAAACAAAGATAATCAATGTGAAATTGGCCAATTCTGGAATAATTAGAAATCAACGAGAATAGTTTATATTTATTTCGTTAGATGGCACAAGCCATCAGCAACTTTCAGTTGCACGATAAGGAGATGCCTTTTTCATAAAAGATAATCAACACATGACAAAAATTAAACAGTGCAGAGAGAGAACAAAAAATATACATATAATTAATAATTATATCTCTGATAGACAGTGTAAACATGTGAAAGTGTTTCCTTTAAAATGATATTCCAAGGTGATAGGGTATTATTTATTATTTATTTAAGTAACCCAGGTTCCTGGAGCGTACAGAAGTCGCCAACTACCCGGGATGTCCTTCTGACCTAAGTCTTCTTGGATTTATATACAATGCCAGTGGAAGTCCAATTAATGAGGTGTCGCCAGGCAGATTTCTTTCTTGGGAGATTTTCTAGGGATGCTGGACATATGTTGGTGATACCTAGGAGAGTGGCTGTCTGGGATCTTTGGTATTGGAAGGTTGGGCAAGTGAAGAGGAGGTGGTCAACGGTTTGGTCTTCATCTTGGCAGTGGGGGCAAGTTGGGTCTTCTTTCGATACCGTTGCAAGGTCTGCCTGAATGTAGGTGATAGGGTACAATTTGAATTAGCAAAAAGAAAATTGGCATATCCTGACTGCTCACATGACCATTTTAGATGACAGAGTGCCATCTAGTGGAACAAAAATCAACCTTGATATAGATTGTTCCATGATATTTGGCCAACCCAATTTCTTGATAAATCAAGAAAAGTCAACTATGTATGCGTTTCTGGCTGTTGGCCCTTTGGATTATAGATTAGAAACACAAGGTGATAAGATTTATTTGGTGTTATTACCTTGTGTTTGGGGGTCAGTGGAAGGATGGTCTAATTCATTGGTTTTCGACCGCTACAATCTGGGATCGAATCCCACCTTTGGCACTTTTTTTCTAATTAAAAGAAAATGTTCCAATGGGCCCCAATTCTTGCAAAAGTCCAAGCCCACCAGCCCGTGCAAGTAACCAAACAGGATTCTAGCACAAAGTAAAGTCGAACTGCCTTTCACATGTGTAGACACGTGGTGCACTTACAGTAAAAGCAGTATCCAACTTCTACTCACCATGATTATCATGGCCTGTACCACTGTAGGGATAAAAATAACCTTGTGTTTGATATTCCAAGCCACACTCACCTCTCTACCAAAATGTATATTTTCCTGGCAGGATGAAGAGATGTAAATGGATAAATGAACAAACTGTCTCTACTGAGAGCTGATTGCAAATGGACCAAAACTTCATTCACTCATACCACAATAGAACCTCTCAGTAAAGGACATCTAGTTGCAGAATGTTGACTTTGCTTAGAATTTTTAAAGATACTCATTCCAAGAAGATTAATCAAACATTATTGATTTACAAGAGAGAGAACAAAACAAATGAGAAACTTATAACATAGTAAACAAAGAGAAACTTATCTTCTAACAGTTAGCGTCTATTTACTTGTGATCTTACACACATACTCTGTGTTAACAATTAATTAATTAAACTTAAAATATATACAACACAGAGTCATGTGTCCTTTTACCAGAGAGTCACTAATTAGTGAAAATGGTCATTTCAGCGATGAAAACTATCCTTTGTAGAGAGGTATCCTCTAGCGAAAATAGTCTTCTCATGGAGGTTTTACTGTACCAAATAAAACTCGAACCAAGCAAACCCATCGTTGAACAAAATTCACATAACTATCCAGATTGAAATCAGGTCACCTACCTCCATTGATCTCTATGTAAGAGGTAAAAGACTTACTTGAATGCACAAAATACAAAATTAAAGAGGCCACCACTCCCCAGCATATACAATTAAGGAAGTTATACCTTTTAGCATGTATATCAGGATTCAGAAAATACCCCTGAAAGATATTTGATACTAAGTGACCATTATTGTAAAGACACACAAGATAACCAAGTGTGAACAAAATTACCTCTATCTCCTTAAAAAAAAAAAATAGATGCCGGTGACATCAAAGACTTTCCATTTCTTTAAGTTTTATCCATGAGTGTACTGAAATGTATTGGAATGGACACTTACACTATATAAGGAACCAAAGAAAATACTCAACTGCCCTCTTTTAATGAGCACTATCTCTAGGATTGATGGAACAAAGATCATAATAAGGTACAATTTGGATTATGTATTAGAAACAAAAAAGTAGTAAGACCAAATCAATCAAATATTTGTGAAGTTTCATTAATTTGGTTTTGTTACCTTTTGTTAATGAGATTAAGAAATTAACAGGAAGGGGGGGGATTGGTGGAAGGATGGTCCAAACTGTTGGTTTTCAACCGCTACAACCCAGGATCAAATCCCGCATTGGGCACTTTTTTATATTTAAAAAAAAAATGCTCCAATGACCCCCGATTCTTGCAAAAGTCCTCCAACCCCACCAGGGAGTGCAAGTAACCAAACAGGGCTCTGACACATTTGTAAGCGCAAAGTCAAACTGCTTTTCACATGTGTAGCCCATGTGGTGTACTTACAGTAAAAGCAGTCACCAACTTCTATCCACCATGATTATCATGGCCTATATCATGTGTACTAGGGATAATAAAAAAAGAAATTATCACAGTTAGTGACAGAAGACAAATTGTTAACAATGTGACTATAGGTGCGGACACCATTGATTCCATTCTCACCAATTAACTTAACTAACAAAAAGTACCTCAATCATCAATTTGAGAAGAACATGTGTCACACATTTCTGTAAAAAAGATATGTTTCAATAATGCCTCTAACCCCATATTCTCCTGACCTTTCTCTTTGTCTTCTTCTTAAGTCCATTGAAGTCTATAAAAATGATAAGGCACAATTTGGATTATAGATTATAAACACAAGGTAATAAGACCAAATAATTAAATAGTGTGTGACGTTTTGGTAACAGCGTTGTTACCATCAAATCCACAGGCTGTGGTAAAATTTCTCATTCAGTACTTTTGTCTGAAGATGGTAACAACGCTGTTACTGAAACGTCACACACTATTTATTTATTTGGATTTGGTCTTATTACCTTGTGTTTATAATCTATAATCCAAATTGTGCCTTATCATCTTTGTCTTCTTGTTTGCTAAGTTCAAGGAAGCTTTAGATTTGGATTATTGTATGAACTAAAGGCCAAAGTAATTGCAAACCGCAAAACTTGTCCAAGAATTTCTCTTATTTTTTTTTTTTCTCTTTGTCCGGCAAAAAAATGTAAAATTTCTCAAATGAAAGAGAGAGATGGTAAAATGTTAAAAAAAAATTAAATCCATCCTAAAGTGTATTATTAAAAAATATATATTAAATGCTCATTAATCTAGTCTATAATCATTTTTCTCAGCACTTTTCAGACAAATAGCCAATTTACCATTGATGAGCCAGGCCCTCCTATCAATTTATCATTGCAATTAGGACAGTAGAAATTTGTTTTAAAAAGAATCATACGTGTCAAAAATAGTTTGGATTTCTCATGTTGACAGTCGAATTATAGCAACCTCTTTTATAACAACAACCTGATATAGCAATTATAAGATACAATTTGGATTATAGATTAGAAACATCATGTAACAAGACCAAATACACATTTTAAAAATGTTACATTTTTATAAAAATATCTAAAAACCTTACATAATTTAACTTTATTAACATCATGAAACGCGATATCCCAAACTCAGGGATATTTGCGTCAATACATTTCACTGCATTACAGCAATTCGGCTATATACAATCCTGTTCAATTCATTATTTTACATAAATTAACTAAAGAAAATTGTCCAAAGAGAAAAACAAACGACAAAGCAAAACACACAGAGCAAGCATCGCAGTTCTTTTTTTTTTTTTTTTCTAAGATTCCTTCTCTTTTTTCCAATTCAAGAGAAAGTTGTATATGTATTTACAAAATTGATCAAAATTTTTATACTTTTATTTTTTGTCTACAAATTCATCAAGCTGTCCAATATGACCAAATCTATTTTCCCTAAAATCCCGGAAAATTAGGCACTCCAGAAGTAGATGTCTCGCGTCTTGAATTTCACCTCCGCAGAAGCATCCTGGTTCCTTCACGGCGCCGATAGTTGCCAAAAATTTCCCAAAATTGCCATGATCTGTAATGAATTGGATATTATAAAAATTTGGACGGAAAAATCTTGGAATTCCTAATACGAAAAAGCTTCTGAAAATTTCATTAGTGTTCTCAAAAATTTCATTCATTTTTGCGTGTAAGAATGATTTGACTATACTTGGAGCATGGGGTTCGTAAGTAATTAGATCTTCAATGGACAGTTGAGCTAGATCAAATTTGATTATTCTGGATTCTATATAGTCTGTTAGGAGTGGAATTTTTGTCAAGCTATGCACACAGTTTGATGAAGTGGTTTAGTATGCTCTAACTGCCCATAAAATGATCTGGTACTGCATGGAGTTCAGTTTTTGTTTACAACGATTGTTTAAATATTTGAACCAAATTTCAGAACCGTATGTAAGTACAGGCCTAATGATTGTTTTGAATAAAGTTAACCTCTTTTGAGTGTCTAAACCCCACATATTGCCACTTAGTGAACATAATAAATTTTTCATACGTCCTGCCTTACACAGAATATCATTAACATGCGGTGTAAAGTTAACTTTGTTTTTCCATTTGTGATTAGAAAATTTCATTCCCAGAATTTTTACTTGCTTGACCGGCATTATTATATTGTTATTAACCTTAATAGGTATTTTTTGTCTGTTATGTAGGTATAGCATATTAGTCTTCTCTGTACTGATCGTTAATTTATTTCTATTACACCATTGGATCACATAATTTAAGGTGTATTCACTTGCGGTTTTTAGTCCTTCAATAGTCTTATTCCAGCAAATTATTGTAACATCGTCTGCATAACATATAATATCTGCATTCATTGAATAAAAATTTATCAACAAATCATTTAGCAAAATATTCCATAGAAGTGGAGATAAAGGTCCACCCTGTGGACATCCTTTAGTTAGTTTCTTATAAAAAGTTTCTGATTCGTATGTAAATTTCACCTCCCTTTCATTATTCAAATAAGATTTTATGATCCGTATTAAATCTGAAGGAACATCATCATTATCCATTCTTTTTATAATAGCAGGCCACCATGCATTGTCGAATGCACCCACAATATCTATAGCTATCAAGGAAGTCAATCTTTTTGTTTATGTTTCAATATAGTTTCTATAATTTTATCCATTCCAGTAATTGTTGATCTAGATTTCATAAAACCATGCTGCCTTGAGCTCATTAAATTATTCTCTAAATAATAGTTACTTAATTTATTTTTTATTATATTCTCAAATGTTTTAGATATATTAGATGTCAATGATATAGGTCTATAACTTTTATTTATTTCATAATTCGTTTTGCCTGGTTTTGGAATTATTTTTAAGAATGATTTTTTCCATTAATCCGGATAATATCCCATTTCTATACATTTATTGAATAATTTATGCAGAATTGGGATTATTTTTATTTTAGCTTGTCTAATCATATTGTTACTAATGTAATCAGGGCCCGGTGCTTTTTTAATATTAGTTTTTAAAATTGTTTCCTCTATTTCCTTAGATTCGATATAAACACTACTTTTATTTTTATATTTAGGGGTATAATTTCTAATCAAAATATGATCATCTTTATCCAAACCTCCAATATCATCCTGAAATAGATCGTTCATTAAACTTTTTATTTTGTCGGTCTTTAAATGATCTGGTAAATTATCTATTAGTGGTAATCCTAAATTTCTATTTTTCGATCTCAATGACTTGAATATCCTGTAAGCATTACCAAATGAGTTATTTGAATGACTTTCTTCTATAAAAATTCTCCAACTCGCTCTTTTTGCCTTTTGACGTGACAACGTCTTAAATTAGGTTGCGGCTGGGAGTCACTTATGAAAAAGTGTAACGCCCGGTAACGTTACGATGAGTCACCGAACGAGAGTGCTGCGCGCGCAGCGCTAGAGAATTAGGCGCATTGAATCGGCGCATGCTTGTCTCTGTCTTTGTCTTTCTCGAACGTTCTTGGCGTTGGAAAAACAAGAAAGCGTCATAATACAAGTTCACACGTGTGGTTAAAGTATCGTCAGCTGTGTCTGTAGTGAAAATGTGGAGTGCTTAGATTCGTCATTTACAACAACTACAACAATAAAGGTAAATAATTGTACACTGATATTTCATTATCGTAAACTATGATTGATTGATTAATTGTTAGATTGACACAAAAGTTGAGAAACTGAGTTTATAGGTTATGTCATACTATTGATAAATGTTGATAGTGTTAAGTAAATTATTAGTTTAAAATTAATTAATTAATTAATTATTATTTTACAAATTTTAAATAGTTTCAAATTTATTTGGCAAAAATTTGAACCTTCGATCTGAATAAATGTTTTGATTTTCGAATTGATTCTTTAAAATTACAAATATTAAGAAAAAGTGGCAGATATAAGAAAACTTTATTTAAACTGTGTTGAGCAAGAATTTTAACATCTAATTTAAGTAAATGTTTTAATTTTCAACTTCATCATTTACAATTACAAATTTTATTTAATTTCAAATTTATTTAGCAAAAATTTGAACCTTCGATCTGAATAAGTGTTTTGATTTTCAAATACCAACGCGGCTGGTGGAGTGGCAATCTATCGTAAATTATCATCGACATCTACGGCGGAAGTGTTCCAAGTTGCGATTACAGACGTAACTCGTGTCATTAAAACCAAGGGTGACATGTGCATGACTGAAGTTACTTGCTTCGCCGCTAATACTAGCTTCAAGTTTATACTCGGTGCTGTATATATTCATCCAGGAGCTAGTATGCAGGATATTGGAATGTTACTATGGCAAGGACTTCGGTCCGTACATTCACAACAGCCAGTACGTGCCACTGTTCGTGCAAGTTGATTCTAGTATACCGATTCTTCTGTGTGGTGATTTTAACAAAAACGTAAAGCCTGACAACTCGTTTCTTAAATTCATGAAAAATACGTATAATCTTGATTGCGTATCAAACGTTTCTAAGTCAACTACGTTAAAAGGAACAACTATCGACTTGACTTTCGCAAGACACATTACAGCAGAAACACTTCCTTTCATTTCATATTTCTCCTATCATCGTCCTATCCTCAACAAAATCACTCAAATAGGAATTAGTTAAGTTTAAGTTTACATGTACAATGTTTTAGTAAACAAAATATATTTCTATAGTTAAAATTTGTGCAATTCTTATTTTCATTCAATTCCTTGTTCCTATTGTGCAATTTAATTATATTCATATCAATAAATATTCTACCGTTGTCACATAAAATCTTCGCCCGTAAAACCGACTTTACAGGCAACCATTGTTTTTTACTTTTATTTAAATATTTATTTCTCATTGATTTATAGGTCTTTTCAAGGACCTTTCCATGTCGGTAATACAAATTTCTAATATAGTGGAAATCGTTTTTCATTTTCTCCAGCTTCCCATCCCACCAGTATGTATTTGTTTTATGATTTCCGCTTCTTGTCTTGACATTTAGTGACAGATAAGCTGCCTCTTTAATTATTTGTGTGAGAGTCTTTACAATGTTGTCAATATCTTTGATGTTTGACGCGTGGTTTATCATGGTGATAATATTATCTACGTCTTGTATTGCTATTTTTTCGGTAAATGTCTTCCAATCAGCATCTTTTTCTATAAATTTCCATGTTGAGTTTTGAACTGTCCTTTGCCTGTTAAAATTGTGATAAATGTCAAAGGTTATTGCTACGTGATCTGAAATGTGCGTCAATATAGTCGTCTTCCAGTTTTGTACCAAACTTATTGATTTTTTGTTTGAAATCGTAAGATCTATAAAGCTAGAATTTCGGCAGGTGGGTATCTTAAGATTATGAATAAATAGGTTATGTTCATCTATGATGGAGTGGAATTTGAAACCATTGGAGTTTGTTGTCGGATCAAACCAGACTGGGTGTCTAGAATTAAAGTCACCACATAGTATAATAGGTTGTTGATTGTAGGTCTCCAGAAGCTCTTGGATAAATTTTCGATGAGTGTCATTAAATCTATGTGGATGTATATAAAAGTTTGCGATAATAGTATTTGATTTTGCTGAATTTAAAGAAGTGGTTGTACAAAAGGAGTTTGTGAATTTATTGATTTTATTAAATTTTAAACTCTTATTCATAAAGATCGTTGCAGTGTAAATTTGTTCATCTGTCGTTGAATGCACTATTTGAGATTCCAAATCGAAAATTACATCTCTATCAATCAGATAAGGTTCCTGTATTAGGATGATATCTGGTGGGTTGTCTTTTATAGAAGCTTGAAGCTCATTCAGTGCCAAGATACTTTTTCTTACATTTTGTTGTAAACATTTAATTCCTTTTCCCTGCATAAACAATAATCTTAGCTGCGAAATTTGCCTAATTGTCGGTTGGATGATATCTCGTACGTTGGATAATTCTGTCTATCTGTATTTTGTATAGAGGACAGTCCGAGGAATTAGCTCTATGATTCGGCGAGTTTCTAAATTTAGGATGTTTTAGACAGTTATAACAATTGCAAATTTTTGAACAATCATGAATTCCTTGCGCGCCGCATAATTTGCATATCTCGACGTTAGTACAATCGGCCAATTTATGGTTGGGATTAAATTGAAGGCATTTCTGACATTGTTTTACCAGAATCTTATCTTCCACAAAACAGCGTTCAAGTCAGTGTATAATTTATTATTCATATTTTTAAGGATCTGGTAAACCTTTGGAGAAACCCTAAGAACTATGTTGTGGTGGGGCGTGTTCGATTTCATGCTAAACAGAACATGGATATCATTTTCCATTTCGTTCAATTCAGGGTTCATACTGCAGATTGTTTTAGTAAAATTAGTGGTTTCTGTAAGTTTATTAACATTTTTGACTACTACTGTAGGATCTCTTGGTTTGGGGATAAAAATTTTGCTGATATTTGCGAGTTCCTCTGCCCTGCCTAACTCATCATTTAGAGATTTCATGTCTGATTCTGTAGGGGTCTTTATTATTACAGATTTCCTAGCATTTATAATTTTGTTAATCTTTATTGACGTGACAACGTCTTAAATTAGGTTGCGGCTGGGAGTCACTTATGAAAAAGTGTAACGCCCGGTAACGTTACGATGAGTCATCGAACGAGAGTGCTGCGCGCTCAGCGCTAGAGAATTAGGCGCATTGAATCGGCGCATGCTTGTCTCTGTCTTTGTCTTTCTCGAACGTTCTTGGCGTTGGAAAAACAAGAAAGCGTCATAATACAAGTTCACACGTGTGGTTAAAGTATCGTCAGCTGTGTCTGTAGTGAAAATGTGGAGTGCTTAGATTCGTCATTTACAACAACTACAACAATAAAGGTAAATAATTGTACACTGATATTTCATTATCGTAAACTATGATTGATTGATTAATTGTTAGATTGACACAAAAGTTGAGAAACTGAGTTTATAGGTTATGTCATACTATTGATAAATGTTGATAGTGTTAAGTAAATTATTAGTTTAAAATTAATTAATTAATTAATTATTATTTTACAAATTTTAAATAGTTTCAAATTTATTTAGCAAAAATTTGAACCTTCGATCTGAATAAATGTTTTGATTTTCGAATTGATTCTTTAAAATTACAAATATTAAGAAAAAGTGGCAGATATAAGAAAACTTTATTTAAACTGTGTTGAGCAAGAATTTTAACATCTAATTTAAGTAAATGTTTTAATTTTCAACTTCATCATTTACAATTACAAATTTTATTTAATTTCAAATTTATTTAGCAAAAATTTGAACCTTCGATCTGAATAAGTGTTTTGATTTTCAAATACCAACGCGGCTGGTGGAGTTGCAATCTATCGTAAATTATCATCGACATCTACGGCGGAAGTGTTCCAAGTTGCGATTACAGACGTAACTCGTGTCATTAAAACCAAGGGTGACATGTGCATGACTGAAGTTACTTGCTTCGCCGCTAATACTAGCTTCAAGTTTATACTCGGTGCTGTATATATTCATCCAGGAGCTAGTATGCAGGATATTGGAATGTTACTATGGCAAGGACTCGGTCCGTACATTCACAACAGCCAGTACGTGCCACCGTTCGTGCAAGTTGATTCTAGTATACCGATTCTTCTGTGTGGTGATTTTAACAAAAACGTAAAGCCTGACAACTCGTTTCTTAAATTCATGAAAAATACGTATAATCTTGATTGCGTATCAAACGTTTCTAAGTCAACTACGTTAAAAGGAACAACTATCGACTTGACTTTCGCAAGACACATTACAGCAGAAACACTTCCTTTCATTTCATATTTCTCCTATCATCGTCCTATCCTCAACAAAATCACTCAAATAGGAATTAGTTAAGTTTAAGTTTACATGTACAATGTTTTAGTAAACAAAATATATTTCTATAGTTAAAATTTGTGCAATTCTTATTTTCATTCAATTCCTTGTTCCTATTGTGCAATTTAATTATATTCATATCAATAAATATTCTACCGTTGTCATGTAAAATCTTCGCCCGTAAAACCGACTTTACAGGCAACCATTGTTTTTTACTTTTATTTAAATATTTATTTCTCATTGATTTATAGGTCTTTTCAAGGACCTTTCCATGTCGGTAATACAAATTTCTAATATAGTGGAAATCGTTTTTCATTTTCTCCAGCTTCCCATCCCACCAGTATGTATTTGTTTTATGATTTCCGCTTCTTGTCTTGACATTTAGTGACAGATAAGCTGCCTCTTTAATTATTTGTGTGAGAGTCTTTACAATGTTGTCAATATCTTTGATGTTTGACGCGTGGTTTATCATGGTGATAATATTATCTACGTCTTGTATTGCTATTTTTTCGGTAAATGTCTTCCAATCAGCATCTTTTTCTATAAATTTCCATGTTGAGTTTTGAACTGTCCTTTGCCTGTTAAAATTGTGATAAATGTCAAAGGTTATTGCTACGTGATCTGAAATGTGCGTCAATATAGTCGTCTTCCAGTTTTGTACCAAACTTATTGATTTTTTGTTTGAAATCGTAAGATCTATAAAGCTAGAATTTCGGCAGGTGGGTATCTTAAGATTATGAATAAATAGGTTATGTTCATCTATGATGGAGTGGAATTTGAAACCATTGGAGTTTGTTGTCGGATCAAACCAGACTGGGTGTCTAGAATTAAAGTCACCACATAGTATAATAGGTTGTTGATTGTAGGTCTCCAGAAGCTCTTGGATAAATTTTCGATGAGTGTCATTAAATCTATGTGGATGTATATAAAAGTTTGCGATAATAGTATTTGATTTTGCTGAATTTAAAGAAGTGGTTGTACAAAAGGAGTTTGTGAATTTATTGATTTTATTAAATTTTAAACTCTTATTCATAAAGATCGTTGCAGTGTAAATTTGTTCATCTGTCGTTGAATGCACTATTTGAGATTCCAAATCGAAAATTACATCTCTATCAATCAGATAAGGTTCCTGTATTAGGATGATATCTGGTGGGTTGTCTTTTATAGAAGCTTGAAGCTCATTCAGTGCCAAGATACTTTTTCTTACATTTTGTTGTAAACATTTAATTCCTTTTCCCTGCATAAACAATAATCTTAGCTGCGAAATTTGCCTAATTGTCGGTTGGATGATATCTCGTACGTTGGATAATTCTGTCTATCTGTATTTTGTATAGAGGACAGTCCGAGGAATTAGCTCTATGATTCGGCGAGTTTCTAAATTTAGGATGTTTTAGACAGTTATAACAATTGCAAATTTTTGAACAATCATGAATTCCTTGCGCGCCGCATAATTTGCATATCTCGACGTTAGTACAATCGGCCAATTTATGGTTGGGATTAAATTGAAGGCATTTCTGACATTGTTTTACCAGAATCTTATCTTCCACAAAACAGCGTTCAAGTCAGTGTATAATTTATTATTCATATTTTTAAGGATCTGGTAAACCTTTGGAGAAACCCTAAGAACTATGTTGTGGTGGGGCGTGTTCGATTTCATGCTAAACAGAACATGGATATCATTTTCCATTTCGTTCAATTCAGGGTTCATACTGCAGATTGTTTTAGTAAAATTAGTGGTTTCTGTAAGTTTATTAACATTTTTGACTACTACTGTAGGATCTCTTGGTTTGGGGATAAAAATTTTGCTGATATTTGCGAGTTCCTCTGCCCTGCCTAACTCATCATTTAGAGATTTCATGTCTGATTCTGTAGGGGTCTTTATTATTACAGATTTCCTAGCATTTATAATTTTGTTAATATTTATTGACGTGACAACGTCTTAAATTAGGTTGCGGCTGGGAGTCACTTATGAAAAAGTGTAACGCCCGGTAACGTTACGATGAGTCATCGAACGAGAGTGCTGCGCGCGCAGCGCTAGAGAATTAGGCGCATTGAATCGGCGCATGCTTGTCTCTGTCTTTGTCTTTCTCGAACGTTCTTGGCGTTGGAAAAACAAGAAAGCGTCATAATACAAGTTCACACGTGTGGTTAAAGTATCGTCAGCTGTGTCTGTAGTGAAAATGTGGAGTGCTTAGATTCGTCATTTACAACAACTACAACAATAAAGGTAAATAATTGTACACTGATATTTCATTATCGTAAACTATGATTGATTGATTAATTGTTAGATTGACACAAAAGTTGAGAAACTGAGTTTATAGGTTATGTCATACTATTGATAAATGTTGATAGTGTTAAGTAAATTATTAGTTTAAAATTAATTAATTAATTAATTATTATTTTACAAATTTTAAATAGTTTCAAATTTATTTAGCAAAAATTTGAACCTTCGATCTGAATAAATGTTTTGATTTTCGAATTGATTCTTTAAAATTACAAATATTAAGAAAAAGTGGCAGATATAAGAAAACTTTATTTAAACTGTGTTGAGCAAGAATTTTAACATCTAATTTAAGTAAATGTTTTAATTTTCAACTTCATCATTTACAATTACAAATTTTATTTAATTTCAAATTTATTTAGCAAAAATTTGAACCTTCGATCTGAATAAGTGTTTTGATTTTCAAATACCAACGCGGCTGGTGGAGTGGCAATCTATCGTAAATTATCATCGACATCTACGGCGGAAGTGTTCCAAGTTGCGATTACAGACGTAACTCGTGTCATTAAAACCAAGGGTGACATGTGCATGACTGAAGTTACTTGCTTCGCCGCTAATACTAGCTTCAAGTTTATACTCGGTGCTGTATATATTCATCCAGGAGCTAGTATGCAGGATATTGGAATGTTACTATGGCAAGGACTCGGTCCGTACATTCACAACAGCCAGTACGTGCCACTGTTCGTGCAAGTTGATTCTAGTATACCGATTCTTCTGTTTGGTGATTTTAACAAAAACGTAAAGCCTGACAACTCGTTTCTTAAATTCATGAAAAATACGTATAATCTTGATTGCGTATCAAACGTTTCTAAGTCAACTACGTTAAAAGGAACAACTATCGACTTGACTTTCGCAAGACACATTACAGCAGAAACACTTCCTTTCATTTCATATTTCTCCTATCATCGTCCTATCCTCAACAAAATCACTCAAATAGGAATTAGTTAAGTTTAAGTTTACATGTGCAATGTTTTAGTAAACAAAATATATTTCTATAGTTAAAATTTGTGCAATTCTTATTTTCATTCAATTCCTTGTTCCTATTGTGCAATTTAATTATATTCATATCAATAAATATTCTACCGTTGTCACGTAAAATCTTCGCCCGTAAAACCGACTTTATTTTTTTTCCTTCGTCCCTAAGCTTTTATAACTTTGCTTGATATAGTTTGATACATTTTTGTATTATCTTCCACATTTATAGGTGTTGCCACTATTGTGAACTCCTTATGCAAATTTTGTTTTTTTTTTATGTAATCTTGTGATGTTTCTGTACGAGCTACTTGAGCATATGTTGGAGTTGTTTTAACTAATTCATCTTGGATCCCTTTCAGTTTTTGGTCCATAACATCTGTAATTGTTGTTTTCATTAGTTCCAATATATCTTGGTTATTTATTTCTTTTAAAGTTGAAATACCATCCTTGGGGTTTGCCTAACCATAGTTGACAAAAATGTAATATCATTTTTAGTTAGATTTTTTTGATTTTGTTGAACTTTTTTGTCAAAATAGTTATAAATTTCATCCAACTTATCATTTAATGTTTGAATAATTATTTCTATATTCTATTTTTGCATATTTGTGTGAAAACAACAATTGAAAAGGCTTTCAAAAATGACTAAACTCTTAAACAGTGATTGCCAATTAAAAAAAGGTTATAATATTTTTAATTAAACAATTTATAAAACTTTTATAAATTATATACAATAAGTAAAATGAATATTTAAAACAATATTTACCGGAACTAGCGGAGCCTAATAGTACAAATGTGATATTGTACTGGGATAAGGTGCATAATTATGAAAAAGGGCATCTCCTTATCGTGCAACTGAAAGTTGCTGATGGCTTGCGCCATCTATCGGAATAAATATCAACTATTCTCGTTGAGTTTTAATTATTCCAGAATTGGCCAAATACCCATTCTTGATTAATCAAGAAAAGCTAACCACGGACGCGTTTCGGGCTGTTGGCTAACTACCCGTTTCATGATTTTCAGGATGCCTTGAATGACCAATTTTTTGGTCGTTGAGGTACAGCTTGCACCACGCTGATGAGGGCCAACAGCCCGAAACGCGTCCGTGGTTAGCTTTTCTTGATTAATCAAGAATGGGTATTTGGCCAATTCTGGAATAATTGAAAATCAACGAGAATAGTTGATATTTATTCCGATAGATGGCGCAAGCCATCAGCAACTTTCAGTTGCACGATAAGGAGATGCCTTTTTTCATACTTACATAATAAGTTTCCTTATTACAAATTTGGTCTTGTTACATCATGTTTCCAATCTATAATCCAACCTTATCATTGCTATAACCAGGTTGTTGTTATAAAAGAGTTTGTTATAATGAGGTATCCTGGTGTTACATTTTTAAAACTTGGAATTGGTCTTGTTTCGTGGTTTATAACAATATAAAATCTTTGTCACAAATGATGTATGACTACTATAAAATAAATGTAGATTTCAAGAAATTAACAGATAATTGAATAAACATTGATAACACTTTTCTCATAAAGTGGTCATTTATTAAAGGCTGGATAAGAAATTTGTAATTTTTTTTTTCCTTATCCCTAGTACATGTGGTACAGGCCATGATAATCATGGTGGGTAGAAGTAAGCGACTGCTTTTACTGTTAGTGCACCACATGTCTACACATGTAAAAAGCAGTTCGACTTTGCACTTACAAATGTGCCAGAGCCCAGTTACCGTGGTTACTTGCACTCGCTGGTGGGGTTGGACTTTTGCAAGAATTGAGGGCTATTGGAACATTTTTTTTTTAAATCAGAAAAAAGTGCCCAATGCGGGAATTGAACCCGGGTTGTAGCGGTCGAAAACCAATGCTTTAGACCATCCTTCCACCGACCCCCTTGTAAGTTTATAAAAGTGGTCGCTCTGGGAAGACTCCTAGAATAGTGAGGAAATGAAAAACAAAATTCCATTGTTACACTAGCTATTTGTATATTGAGATGGCTGAAATTGGATGTAAAGTGAAGTTGATAAAGCATAATTTGGTTTATAGCTACAAGAAAATAAGACCTAATCCAAATAAATGAATAATGTGTGACATTTCAGTAACAGCATTGTTACTATTATCAGACAATGATTGTTACCATCATCTGATGATGGTAAAACAATGCTGTTACTGAAACATCACACAATTATAATTTATTTGGATTAGGTCTAATTGTAGCTGTAAAGTGTAGTTAAAAATACCAAGGTAAAAATATCAATAAAGATGTTCATTGGGGGGTCGGTGGAAGGCTGGTTAAACCGTTTGGTTTTCGACCACTAGGACCCGGGTTCGATTCCCGCATTGGACACTTTTTTCTGTTTATAAAAAAAATGCTCCAATGGCCCCCGATTCTTGCAAAAGTCCTACCCCACCAGCGAGTGCAAGTAACCAAACGGGGCTCTGGCATTTGTAAGTGCAAAGTCGAACTGCTTTTCACATGTGTAGACATGTGGTGCGCTTACAGTAAAAGCAGTCGCTAACTACCCACCATGATTATCATGGCCTGTACCACGTGTACTAGGGATAAGCAAAAAAAAAAAAAAAATGTTCATTTGTAAATGTAGCCTTGGTAACATCATCTCCTTAGACAACACAACCATTGTATCTGAGGATGGCAGTAGTATCTCAAACAGTAGAACCTCTCTAAGGACATCGCGAAATACGTGGTGTCACTGGAGACCCGCTGGTGATTCTCCACCAAACTCTGCAGCAGTGGCAGAGACATCATATTCATTGTATATAGAACCATGCATATATATGTTATATTAAAATATTATTTTATTTAAAATTATATTTCATAGATTCAAATACTCTGTTAAATCAACCGCCAGAGGTCACGCTTTCCCTATAAAAACTTGTTGTTGTTGTTTCCCGATGGCTTGCTCAAACCTTTTGTACATTATGTAAATAATATTTTGTTTTTCATTGTTCTACTCGCCTTAAGCCAGGCAGTATCTTTTATCAAATTATGTTTTTTTTATATATTCCTTTAGCTCAATTAAAGCTATTTTTTGATAACAATTTTTATTAATATTATTTAATTATTACCACGACTGCAGAAAAATATCACATACTCATGGATTCCAAGATCAAGCAAATGCTCAACAATATTCTCTATTCTCAAAATAATCAGCATCAAGTAATAATTCTATATAACTCCAATATTCAAAAATCAACAGAAAATCTCTTTTTTTTAAATAACATATATATATAATTATTAAGAAAAAGGCATCTACTTATCGTGCAACTGAAAGTTGCTGATGGCTTACACCATCTATCGGAATAAATATCAACTATTCTCGTTGATTTTTAGATATTCCAGAATTGGCCAAATACCCATTCTTGATTAATCAAGAAAAGCTAACCACGGATTCTTGATTAATCAAGAATGGGTATTTGGCCAATTCTGGAATATCTAAACATCAACGAGAATAGTTGATATTTATTCCGATAGATGGCGTAAGCCATCAGCAACTTTCAGTTGCACGATAAGTAGATGCCTTTTTCTTAATTTATGCACCTTATCCCAGTACAATATTACATTTGTACTATTTTTTCATATATAATTATATATTTTTAAACAGTGCAGACTGTACACTTTTGTATGTATTGACAAGATGTCAATAAAATTATTTTAATTGTCAATTGTCTAAAGGACAACGGAGCCAATCACCACTTCCGATACCAGCCACCCTCAGGACCTTTGTTTAGCTCTATGTTTTACCACTATTAAAACTGATCGTACACCAATTTAACACACCAAATATAGATTGTGATCTTTTTTTCACAACCCTTTATTTGACATCTCAGACACGATATCCTAGCTTGGGATACTTGCACCTAAATACATTTTAGCAGCTTATATATAATTCAATAAACAAGTCTGAAAACAAAATAAAACTGAAAGGTTGGTTTTCTCAAACAGAAAATAAAATGAATTTACAATATTTATTGAATTTTACATAGGTGTCTTTGTTATATACAAATTCGCACATTTCTTCGATGGGATAAAAATGATTACTTCTATAGCTGTGGAAGATTGGACATTCTATCAATACCCTTGAGTGGTAAAATGGCTAAATAGATGCACACCAGCATGTGTCATTGTAACTTCAAGTGTTGTAAGTCCATAACCAACTTTCAAGATAGAGGAAAGTGCTCAGCATACAGATGGAGGGTTTTCAGGAAAGTTTTTTTTTTGCTTATCCCTAGTACACGTGGTACAGGCCATGATAATCATGGTGGGTAGAAGTAGGCGACTGCTTTTACTGTAAGTGCACCACATGTCTACACATAGGAAAAGCAGTTCGACTTTGCACTTACAAATGTGCCAGAGTTTGGTTACTTGCACTCGCTGGTGGGGTTGGACTTTTGCAAGAATCGGGGGCCATTGGGGCTTTTTTTTTTTTTTTTCAAATCAGAAAAAAGTGCCCAATGCGGGAATCGAACCCGGGTCGTTGGGGTCGAAAACAAACGGTTTAGACCAGCCTTCCACCGACCCCCTTTTCAGGAAAGTAAAATAAATAAATTACAGTATAACCTCTATGAGAGGACACCTCTCTACAAAGGACATTTTCATTTGCAAAATTATCGTTTTTACTATTTAGTAACTCTTCTACCCTGTACAGAGAACCAAGAAGAGTTCTTGAGCATCTTTACGAGCACGACCTCCAAGATCTTGTCTAATTTAGACTAAAAGGATAAGTAAAAAAAAAAAAAGTAACTCTACAGTAAGAGGACATCTCTCCCTAAAGGACACTTTGGCTCTGCAATTAGGTGTCTTTTATAGGGAGGATCTGTATATGTATTTTAAACAACAAAGACATATCCTGACTGCTCACACAAGCATTTTAGATGGCAGAGTCATCTAGGGCAGGGGTCTCCAAACTACGGCCCGAGGGCCACATCCGGCCCGCAGACAGATTTTGTCCGGCCCGCGGAGACATACTTGAAAACTCCTTTTAGAGAACAAATATTTTTATAGCAAATAAAATGTTTGTGATAAGTTGGATAAAGAAACACACAGAATGGTAATGAGTAAAGACATGTATAATTTATGCAGTAAATTTAACTTCAGCATATAATAATTAACAAATTATTGAAATGAATCCAACTTACATTTTATACATTGTAAGTAATGAACAACACATACCTTATAACATGACATATGAAATGCTAATGAGATGTATGTAATTGAGATTTTCCACCGACAATAGTTTGTAGTTGTGGACTAATTTTACTTGTACCAATTATTAAAAGAGATTTAAGGTGCTCGTCAGTTAATTTAGATCTGTATACATTTTTTGTGTACTTCATTTTGGAGAAGGTTTTCTCACACAAATAAGTAGTACCAAAAACGGAAAACAGCCCACGAGCAAATTTATGCAAATTATCAAATTGTGTCAGTGGAAGACTCTTATAAAATTCCAAAAATCGATAGGAAACTCAGTCTCAGTAGTGTGGCTGAATATTTCACATGTTTTAAAATGTGAAAAACATTTACTTCGTAGTTGTGATTGAAACAGTATCAATTTCATCCGGAATGACTTGATATTAGTGTATAAATCAGGAAGATGCTGGTTTTCTCCTTGCAATCTCAGATTCAGTTCGTTCACATGTTTTGTCAAATAAACATAGAATGCTAACTTCCATAGCCATGCGTTGTTTTGTAATTCAGTAAGAGGGCGGTACTTTTCATTAAAAAAAAAATCGATCACTGCTCGAAGTTCAAAAAAGCGCTGAAGGACTTTCCCACAACTAAGCCAGCGTACGGCAGTATGATAAGGTAAGTCTGTTTCTCCAATCTCTGCAATAAATTGTCGGAATTGTCGGTGATTCAGCCCAAAAGATCTGATGAAATTAACAGTTGATATGACTGGTTTCAGAACGTCAGACATATCCAAACATTTTCCGCACAAAGACTGTTGATGAATGATACAATGTAAGACTAATGGTTTTGAGCCGCCGTCATTTTCTACAGCCTTTGACACAAGAGCGACCACTCCTTTATCTTTCCCACTCATGTTTTTGCCTCCATCAGTTGTAATACATTTCAAGTTTTTCCATCGAAGGTTCTTTTTATTAATGGCCATTTCAACTCCTTTAAAAATATCGGTACCAGTAGTTGTGCCATGAATACTATACATATCAAGAAGTTCTTCGTGCACTTCATAGCTTTTATCTACTCCTCTAATATAAATCAACACCTGAGCAGTATCTGACACATCCGTTGACTCATCCAAGGCCAAAGAAAACCACTCAACATGTCCATTTTTGTCGAACAGTTGAGAGGATATATTTTCAGCGATGTTTTCTACCCTTCGAGCCACAGTGTTTGCTGACATACTGACAGTTTTTAATAAATTTACCTTTTCAGGGCACATTTCTTCGACTACTGCAATTATGCATTCCTTGATCATTTCTCCATCGGTGAATGGTTTTCCACGTTTTGCAATTTCAAGAGCCACACGAAAGCTGGCACGAGTTGCCGCCTCTTGTTCAGTTTTGACTTTTGTAAATAAAGATTGCTGCGATTTCAATCCGCGCTTCAAAGCTTCGAATTTTTCTGTCCGCACAATTCCTGTATATTTTGAGTAATTTTGAGAATGTTTTGTTTCATAATGACGTTTCATGTTATATTCTTTGAGAACGGCTATGCTTTCATTGCAAATCAAACATAGCGCCTTGTTACTGGACTCAATTACGAAATACTGAATGTTCCACTGATCTTTGAATTTTCTGCATTCACTATCAATTTTTCGCTTCTTTTCCATTCTGCTAAATCACACACAAAAGCAACAATTAATAATAACATTTAATAACAAATAAACATAACAATTGATACAGGAAAATTAATAATATGCAGTGTTGCCATCTTGGCCCTCGGAACTTACTGGAGTAATCAGTATGGCCCTAAGGCTGGAAAGACCCCATCAGTATGGCCCTAAGGCTGGAAAGTTTGGAGACCCCTGATCTAGGGGAACAAAAATCAACTAAACATTGATTTAGGCTTGTTCTATGATATTTGACCAAAACATTTTCTTACCAAGAAAAGCCAACCACTAGCATGTTTCAAGCCCCTTGTCAGCATGGTACAGGCTGTACCTCAACGACCAAAAATTTTGTCCAACGTTTAGTTGTTTTTTGTCCCACTAGATGGCGCTCTACCATTTAAAATGCACATGTGAGTGGTTAGTATATACCTCTTTTATTTTTTATATCAACACCTGAATTTTTATCAAATTTTTTCTCATTATCAACGAATTAATCCAAATTTGGCCTTAAATACTCATTTCTTGACTTCTCAGGAAGCCTTTTGGACCAAATTTTTGGTCATTGAGGTACATCTTGTACCACACTTACAAAGGTCAACAGCCTGAAACCTGTTTGTGGTCTTGATTTATCAAGAAAATGAGTTGGCAAGATATCATGGTAAAAGCTTAAATCAGAATTTAGTTGATTCTTGTTCCACTAGATGGCGTTCTGCCATCTAAAATGCTCATGTAAGTAGTCAGGATATGCCTTCTTTGTTTTTAATTCATGTTTAAAGTAGAGAGAGAGGGATAGAAACATTCGAGCTTTAATGTTTTCATTTCCTATAAAAGGAAGAAGGTTAAAGCAAGTTGGTTGTATTCATGTCTCATGAATCCTGAGTTTAACTGACCCGGTTGATGGTCCTCAACAAGGATCCCACTCCAGGAATACGGAGGAGCTGTGTCCGTACTCACGTTAGAGTGCAGCAAAGGCTTCCATGTTAGGAACAGCCTCAAACTACAGGCAAAGTCAGACTTTCACCATGGTGCCATGATCAACGAAAGCTGCACCTCTATACCCCATTCCATGAGATCATGAACTCATGGGATTCGTGTAATCTTTACACAAGGGGATAAGAAACAACATGTCTCAAGGCATGTTCGTATGTTGGTTGAAACTCTACTTCAACACTTGCAGCGTACGTCAAGATGGGGTCGTATTTAGAGACCAGAATAAATAACGTTCGGATCAACTGAGTTTGGCCATTTCTATTTATCTTCTCGGATTTGATCGATCAGGAGTTGGATTACCACAGATTGTGACCATTTTAACATCGTATTTAGAGCAAAAATAATCTACCTCTTATAGACTTCAGACCTTTTCACTGTTTTGTTGACCATTAATGTTTTCTCAAACATGTTTTTAATCTGCCGAGGTTCTTCCGAAGAGGTGGTCTTTAGTCAATAATTTGTCAAACGTTCTCCTCACAAGAACAGTTTTAGTTATTTTGTGTTTATAAGACGAGTTTATCTCTGCTAGCTACTTAAAGCCGGATTCCTATATATAGGAGAGAGAGAAAGAGTGAGAAAGAAAAGGATCAGAGGGTGATTTAATACAGTAGAGACCCTCCATGAGAGGACACTGGCTGGAAGACACTACAAAGGACAGTTTTCAGCGCCAATATTAACATTTCTTTATACTTAGCAACACTCCAGTAAGAGAACCACTCTTCCTAACGCCTTCTAGGAAATGGCAGAAAAGAGATTTGGCCCTGCAAAATCAGAGACAGGGATGATATAGACTCCTGTGGTCCTTGTATCCCGGTTACCTCCTCCAGTCACCCAGCCAAAGGAATGATGCATTATCCATGCACCGAGCGGTCATTTGGTATGGCCCTTGTGTGCCCGCCTTTATGGTCTAACTCATTGGAGTCGGCCAGGCACCCACAGGCGTCTTCGAGAGTTTCTTAGCCAGGTTGCCATGTGGGCCCTCTCATTCAGACTTGGGAAAACCCCCATCCTATGCTCCAATAGGACTTCCCCCCCTTTGGCCCTCGTACCCTTAGTTCCCAGTACTCCCTGAATCTGCCGACGAATCAGGGACCTCTGAGGCACGAGGTTGACACGGGGAACTACGCGGAGGTGGGGGGTGGTACTGCTGTGTGTACACCTTGGTATTTCACGACACGTTCGGCAAGGACGCTCCCAATCGCACACACACAAAGACCCAAGGCAGACCCACCGCCAGTGATCATACATGGTGCGGGAGTCCACTTCTTCCCGCTCTAGGAAATGGCAGTTAGAGACCCTTATCTAAACACACTTCCTCCCTCAATGCCTTCCTCTGCTGAGGGCTGGCCACATGGTCTCTCCAGATCTCATGTCGTCCACTTTATCTCCTCCTATGTATATTGTCCACAGTCTCAGGTCATCCATATATTCTTGCTGTTAAACATACTTACCCAAGCATGTTTAGGTAAAGGTCTGAGGAAGAACCTGTGTCTTGAAAGCTAGCCATGTTTTAATAAAAGAAACATGTTACTGTATTCATGGAGAATCTTTTAATTTAAAGTTACTAGAATAAACAAAGAGCTGAATATAGTCATATACAATCTAAAGTAGGGACACTCCATATAAAGAAACTGATACTCTATTCCAAAATCTAAGTCCAGGTTGCATGTTATAAAATGTTCAGTAGGATTCAATATTGCCCTGAGGATAGCCCAGACCATGGCTACTTACCACCAAGACTGGATTAACAATTTATTTGAAAGGAAGAAAGATTTAGATTTTTTAAACTGGGAATTCAGTCATACTCAAATAGCACCCACTGATTTTCTTCTTTCTTATCTCCACTCAATCATATTAAGGTATCAAGCTTGAGACTTTTGATGGTGTCTGCCGGGGAAGAGTAGAGCTCATCAATGGATGAGTCAATACAGTCAATAATGTGTCCACTGATTTTCTGGCTACTATGAACCTTGTTCTTGGCCGTGCATACTGTAATATTTAGTACCCATGGAGGGTTTTGAGAAATGCCATTTGGTATCAATACCAATGAATGGAAAACCCCTATTTGTACCTCCTAGTGTGAGGGCAACTCTGGTAGACAGCAGGCAACATCCTATAATGGGATGGCTAAAACAAAAGGAGACCAAATGAAAGCCAGGGATAAGCTTTCAACTTATTCTTGTAATGAAGAAGGATACTCTTGTCCTTAGGGGGGAGAAATTGCCCCAAAAGGCAGGAGAGCTAAATTTATTGGCCAATGGCATAGACTGAAGAAGACACTGGAAACCACTCCTGTATCAAGCACTGCTGAGAACTAACAGATCAAATTGTAGAATATTTGTCCATATATAGTCACCTAAAGTCAAACATGACTTGAAGGAACCTTTTTTTTTTGCTTATCCCTAGTACACGTGGTACAGGCCATGATAATCATGGTGGGTAGAAATTGGAGACTGCTTTTACTGTAAGTGTACCACATGTCCATACATGTGAAAAGCAGTTCAACTTTGCACTTACAAATGTTCCAGAGCCCTGTTTGGTTATTTGCACTCGCTGGTGGGGTTGGACTTTTGCAAGACGGGGGCCATTGGAGCTTTTTTTTTTTTAATCAGAAAAAGTGCCCAATGCGGGAATCAACCCCAGGTCATAGCGGTCGAAAATGAACGGTTTAGACCATCCTTCCACCAACCCCCTTGAAGGCCACTAATAACAACAAACCATTTTTAAGAGCAGGATAGAAATTATTTACTCACCAATAATTCCCCCTGATCATAAATACAGTGTCTGCATAGATATATTTAAACACTTATGGTTTTATTAGACGAAAAAACATGGTGAAGGAAGACGAGTTTCTTTTATTGATGCATAGGTGCAAGCTTTCGGGTAAAAACCCTTCAACAGGCAAGCAATGAAGCGCGACTTATAAGTACTATGGTACAAATGGTAGGAAGGAATATATATATATATAAAAAAGGAAAGTTTTAAAACTATTTATATGTTAATCTTAACAGAACACCGATTTTGAGAAAGTAAATATTAAATCTGCAGTCTGAAACCACGAGACGGCACATGATTAGGGCTATTGAAATAAATATGTGGGAGGTTTAAATAAACTTATGGTTTTTATTTTTTTTAAATCTCATTTGGCTGTTATTTTCTTTATTGTGATTAAAAGAAATATTTTAACTATATTTGGACTATTTTCATAGATTTCAATGAAATGATCTTTGAAAGAAAATCTTTTATCAAAAGTACAGTATGATATGGCACAATTTTAATTATAGGTTAAAAACACAAGGAAAATAAGACTTTTTTTTTTTGCTTATCCCTAGTACATGTGGTACAGGCCATGATAATCATGGTGGGTAGAAGTGGGTGACTGTTTTTACTATAAGTACACCACATGTCTACACATGTGAAAAGCAGTTCAACTTAAGGTAATAAGACTAAATATTGCATACTATTTATTTAGATTTGGTCTTAATATGTATTTGAACCCTTCTACCAGAGTTGTATTCACACTGGGATTGAGATCAAATGGCATTTCTCAAAACCCTCCATGGGTACTCAGACAAAATATTACAGTATGCACTGCCAAGAATAGGGTTCATAGTGGCCAGAAAATCATTGGGTTCAAATTTGAAGTACAGTAATAATTGTCTTTAATATGTATCTTGATGAAATGTATAGATTTTTCAATAATTTGAATTTTTTTTATGGTCTCCCACCATAATATCTAATGTAAAAAAAAAAAACACTAACTAAATAATATTTTTTCCACTATTTGTTCCATTTAGAACAATGGGAACTTGGGACATAAAATTTAAGATGTTATAATATCATTGTTATAAAATAAGGCAGTTTTAACAAGATAACATTGTATCAAATGGGTTGTTTCAAAGGACAGAAAATCCAATTTAAGAATATGTCTTCCTCTTTCTTATCTCCACTCAACAATCATATTAGAGTATCAAGCCTGTAGAGCTTGTTGATGATGTCTGCTGATGATGAGTAGATCTCATTAAAAGATATTTGGCATCTATAATTTTTTTTATTATCCTTAGTACATGTGGTACAGGCCATGATAATCATGGTGGGTATAAGTTGGCAACTGCTTTTACTGTAAGTGCACCACATACCTGTGAAAAGCAGTTCGATTTTTTACATTTACAAATGTGCTAGAATCCCCCATTTAGTTACTTGCACTTGCTGGTGGGGTTGGACTTTTGCAAGAATTGGGGGCCATTAGAGCAATTTTTTTTTTTTTTTTTTTTAATTAGAAAAAAGTGCCCAATGCGAGATTCGATCCTGGGTTGTAGCGGTCAAAAACCAATGGTTTCGACCACCCTTCCATCAACCCCCTAGATAAGTATATTTACAATGACATCTATATGGTTGGGTGAAGTAGAATGTGTCAGCTTTTGTTATTAAGACTGCTACTCAGTAGCAGGCCAACTTAGCTCCAATATGAAATGGCCGCCTCTGACATGAGGAATATGTAAAACCAGGATATTACTCGAGATGATAAAGTTGGAGAAAAAGTATTCAACAAATATTTGTGTTTGTGTGTTCACTTTGAAATTATTCAAACATTTGTGGTAATTTAAAAAAATAGAGTATTTAATAAAAATTCATATATATAATCTTGTATATTTCTATAGATATACATTTGTATTCTCCTATACAAGTATGTACAACAACAACAACAACAAAAATGAAAGAAAACCTATATTATAGATATGGTTAAGGGGGGGAAAAAAAAGACATCTCTTTTAACAAAACTGACAATTTGAGGGGGTGAAAAAGAGTCACATTTTGCTGGTCAAAAAAAACATAATCTCAAGATCTTTTAGTTCTCTTGGAGTAGCGAGTACGAGGCTCGGCCTGAGTGGTTCGTCTCTTTTTCCCCTTGGAATCCTGGTGGAGCTTGAGGGCTTCAGGAACCAGAAACTCCTCTTCAGCCGGAGTGCAGTCGTCAGTGAGGTAGACGGCCAGGAACTCCGGCTTCAGACACTTCACTCCCTCCTTGAAGAGGTCGGATATGGGAGGGATGGTCTCCTCCACATCAATGAAGGCATGGGTGGCTTGCAGAGCATCCTCCGGGCTGAGGACTGAGGCTCCGCCCATCTGGAGAATTCTTTTGAAAGCCAGGGCTTTGACTGGGGCATTATTGTAGATCACCACTTTCCAGTTATGGAAAGCTGGCTCTCCAGAACTTTGGCACTTGATTCTCCATCGCTTGGGACAAAAGGTTAGCCTGACCACCTTGTCAGGGAAGGATGCTGACAGCTTTGTATTCCGAGTGCCTCCCCATTCGTAATCTTCTTCTGGAAGGAAGCTCTTGGCTTTGTTGGAGTCGTCCAAGTAGGAGGTGTGGACAACCCACAGGCCTGCTGACACACTGGCGAGGAACTTCTCGTTTTTCACGGGTTGAGCAAGCACAAGGTGGGTAGCTGTGGGGTCAACATCCTTGCACTCCGACATCTCTCCGCCAAGCTGGGTAATAATTTCTTGGTAGCGGGACTTCTCAGAATCACTGAATCCAGAGAGCATGAACTTACGCTTGGGTTGGGTTGGTCCCTTGGATGATTTATCATCAGCCTCATCATCTGTCACATTGAATCTCTCAACTTGCCCGGTGTAATCCACCCAGCCAATTGGGAAGTTCTGAGAGGGTCCCGATCCACCTTTGATTTCCTGAGGTTTAGGACATAGAGGACTTGAGTTATTCTTGGGGAATGCTGTTTCCAGCTTGGAGCTCGCTGGGATCTCAACGTTCATAGAGAAATCACTTATTGCTGCAGAATTATACGAGGCATCGTGCTGAGGAACATCTTTGGGATGCTGCGGGTTTGGAGGCTCTTCCAAGTCCTGCTTGGCCTCTTCATCGAAACTGGAGCTGAGGCGGCCTTTGAAAGGCACTGCGGGCAATTTGAGGGAATTGAGTTTTGAGAATGAAGATAAGAGAGAGGGAGCGGTGGAGGAGAAATACTCTCTGGCATCCCCTTTCTTACCTAGCTTGTAGAAGTTTGGAGTTTGAGGGGGCAGGTTTCTGGCTGTGGTGCCGATATCTTGGGAGAGGGAAAGTCTTGGATTGAAGGTTGGTGGATAGAAGCTTTCATCCACCCACTTCCCTTCCTCGCTGCAAGCCTGGACCCAATTTGGACTCACCATCTTGATTCCATTTGCCTTAGCCTGCCTAGCTTCTTTATCCAGTGATTTGCCTTTATAGATATAGTGGGTGCAGGTCTTGTCATAGGACCACTTGGCCTCTCCCCCCAGGTCAGAGATCTGTTTGTGC
Organism: Cordylochernes scorpioides; assembly: GCA_030710605.1. Taxonomy (NCBI): domain Eukaryota; kingdom Metazoa; phylum Arthropoda; class Arachnida; order Pseudoscorpiones; family Chernetidae; genus Cordylochernes; species Cordylochernes scorpioides. The sequence continues at coordinate 50,588,563 of CP092867.1, forward strand.
AGCTCATTCTGGAGGGGACCAAGCTTCTTGCCAACGTAAGCCACTACACCCTGCAGCAGAACTGAGGAAGCCACTTTATCTTTGGCTTTGGATACACTCTGAGAACTGTTGAAATTGTTCAGGGCTTTTTCAATGTTTTGTGCAAAGACTTCTTCTAGAGGTAGTGAGTATTTCTTAGCTTTCCCCTGATTATCAGGAGACTCAAACTCTGCCAAAATGCCCTTGACATCAAATTTGGGAAGGAATTTGACATCAGGATTTAAGAACTTGCTTGGAGTATTATCTTGATTAAGACTTGTGTCATTTTTCTCCTGGACCTGATTGAATTTGTTGAGGCTGAAGGGTTTAGGAGTTCTAAACATTCTTGCCTGTTCTTCCCCATTACTGGCCTTCACGCTATCCTCAAAGGTTGTGTTTAATTCCTGGACAAATACTACATCATCATCAATATCACCCGGGAGGGTGCAATTGGTTGCCACTGTGGAGTTTAGAGAAATTTTTGATTTCATCATTTTCTTAATCTCGCTACTTGGGGTTAGTTCCATCCTTGAGTGGTTTATTTTGGTGAAGGGAGTGACTGGGGTCTGTGGCTTGATCACACCAACAAATGTGACATCATCATCCTCATCTGCTGCTGTGGCATTCAATGGTGGTTCTGGCTTGGAGTAGCTGACCTCACTATTCCCCACTGCCAAGATGGCAGGGACAACATCTGCACTAGTTTCCTGCTCTTCAGTATCAAAAGGAATACTCAAAAGAGCAGCAGGGATGTCAAAGTTGTCAATTGATGCTGATGTGCTAGATTTTATGTTGGGGTTGACGTTTTCCTTTCCACGGCAGAGATGGATTTCATCCAGGAGTTCTTGCAGCCCGGCGGAAAGGTCTGTATGGTCCGGGGAGTGCTGAGCTAGGTAATCCTCTTCGGGGGCCTTGCTGCCACTTCTGGCACAGGCCAGGAGCCAGTGCTTGGTTATGGTTGGGAGCCCCCACTTACAGGCTCCTTGGTATTTGGAGCCCTCAGGGTTAGGCAGCACCAGGTGGGTGTTGGCTTGCAAGTTCCTGGCCTTATTGGCTCGCCTCACCAGGAACTCCTGGTTATGGCCCCAAGCATGGTTGAAATCTTCCCCAAGACAGCCTTCTCCTCCCCAGTGTACTGGCTGAAGGAGATCACCAGCCCCTCCAGAGGCCTGGTGTTCACAACTGGGATTGGCTGGAACAAAGGATTGCCTTTGAGGGAGAGCACTGTGTTGTTCTGAATGCATTCCTGAAGCCAGACCAGAGTGACCTGGACTTGATCTCCATTGACCTTCGTGGCTGCAGTCAATGGAGATACCACAAGAATATCTGCAGATTTGTCCTCCACACTGCCCCCAGCACTGGCCACAAGCTCTGCAATATGGATCCGGTCTTCATTGCTCAATTCTGAATGAATCTGGAAGGTGATTCCAGAAAACAGTTTCTGTTCATTTTCAACATTTGTTTCTGATGGATCAGGATCACAAGGAAGGGCAATATTCTCTCCTTCAGAGGATTTTGTGCCAATGGCAGATGACTTTTGTGAAGACTGGTTTGACCTTGGACTGGGAGCAGGGCTGGCTTGGGGAGGTGGAGCATCTGGATTCCTAGGTGTGCTATTTAGTTGGTGAGTTTGTCTCTTGTGTTCTTCCAACTCTGGGCACAGAGTGGAATCATTTTCCTGCTCTGGGTTTTGGCACTTTTTGATTAAATAGTCTGAAGTATTCAAACATTGGGCCTGCTTGTGACACTCTAGCAGCCACTGTTTGCTGACCACTGTATATGTAGGCGGTATGTTGCATGGCTGCCCACCACTGTGAACAACCACACTGCCTGGGGCGAGTGCTTTGACCACCTGGCCCCCACATGCCAGCACCAGCTTGGTGAGCTGGAGGAGCTCTTGGTCCTCAAAGCCAGAGAGATGGATGGAAGAGCCTGAGAGGGCCATGACTCCCACAGGGACAATGGACACCTCGGAACGTAGGGTTTCACTGAGGTGACTGAAGCTTCCATTGATATTGCTGCACTCTGGATTGGGCAGCTGAGAGGAGGACTTGGCCTTTTTTGGAGTGGAGGTGAACTGACCCGTAGTGCCGTCAATGGCATACTGGCTCTCATCCTGGCAGAACTTCTTGTCGATGGAGTCAAAGACCCACTCGGGCAGGACACAGTGAAGTTTCCACTGCTGAGCAAAACGGTATTTCTCACCTTGGGGCTCCCTCAGCACCAGATGGGTGGTTTCCTGAGCGCGGAGTACTCCTGAGTAATGGCCGCCATTGGCTTCCACCAGACTCTGGACCTTGCGACGTTCTTCTGTGGGAAGCTGAGACACAGAGATCCATAGGCCCAGGAATGGCGGGCAGAGGTGCTTCTGCATGAGGGCTGGGTCAGTGGCTGAGAGCAGGTGGTGCTGGGCCTTCTCCCAGCAGTCCTCCACCCAGCTGAGGGTCAGGATGGGAGTGCCATTGGTGGCCGCCACGCGGTACTTGGTGGACCCCACACTGCCTGCCTCACCCACAACATTTCAGTGGTGTGCTAACTGATGATATTGTTTTAAAATGTAAATAATGAATTTTTTTGGATTATACATAAGAATCACAAGGTAACAAGACCAAACCCAAATAAGTGTGAATTATACTTAATAAATGGACTCATGGAATCTGTGTAATCTTTCCACAAGGGTAAAGGAAACAACAAAATACTAAATAAATAATTTTAAAAAGCATGATTTGTTCTTCACTTGTGGACACACATAATGCACCAAAACTTTTCATGAGAAACCTCCTTTGACAAATAAAAAATCCTTGTGACTAGACATAATCTCCAATGAGAGACCACCTCCAGGATAGACCAATAAATGTATATTAACCCTCTGCCAGCCAGCAAGGGACAACAATTATTGGGAGCTGTCACTTAACTGCGGTGATATACAGAACTAGGTTTAAAGCTAAAAATTAATAGCTTATACAGTAGAACCTCCCTTTAGCAGACACCCCGCTAGTGGACACCTCTCTACAAAGGAAAGTTTTCATCTGCAAAATTACCATTTTTACAATTTAGCAACTCTCCGGTAAGAGGACACCTCTCCCTAAAGGACACTTTGGCTCTGCAATTAGGTTCTATTGTATTTACTCAATCAGGTGTCATGTTTGTGGATCTTGAGCTTTTTAATTGTGTCTCTTCTTCTTATTTCCACTCAATCATATTAGGGTATCAAGTTTGTAAAGCTTGTTGATGATGTCTGCTGGGGATGATTAGAGCTCATCAATGGATGAGCCAATACAGTCAATAATGTGGTTTGGGGTTGCAAGTTGGGAATTGCCCTTAGTACATAGTGGGGGAACCTTTCAACCATTCTGAAAAGTGATTGCTCGTAGATTAATGATGTCTTCTGGGGAGGAGTAGAGGTCATCAATGAATAAGCTAATGCAGTCAGTGATGTGGTTTGGGGATTGGATGAAATCTCTTCTGTTACCAAGACATGATGTGAGAGAGAGAAGGGAAATTTCACACTAAAGGGATAATTCAGATGATAGCTGACTGTGCTAGCTCCACATGTGAGATCCCCTATAGAATCTCATGTGGAGTCCTGTTGAAGGGAGATCGCAACAGCGCTATGTGGCTAACACTATTCTCCGACTATCAAAATCACTTCAGAGTTAGGAGACTGGTCAGAAATATCAGAAGTTCTCCATATTTTATTTTCAATATCTATATAGTGGAACCTCTTCAGAACAACATCACTTGGGACCCAAGAGATGTTGTTAGAACCACAGTTAAAACAATTGGAAACTTGGCACTTTATGCTGTTGTTGTTAGAAAGAAGGGTGTTATTGGGATTGCACTGTATTGAGCAATCACACAACCGCTACTGTTTAAAAGGTTCCTACTGGATAAGCTGGATTCTCGCCCAATGCCATCCTATCCTCCTCTGGTCAGTCAGTCCCATCTGGAAACCCGATGGTTCACTCACCTACGACTAGGTGGGTGACAGTGCGCACCAGATCTTTGACAAAATGGCCGCCCATCAGCTGGATCTGACTCCTCACGTTGTTCCGTTCCCTAGGTGAGATATTGGTGCAGGTGACGATAAGTCCGCGCATGGCCACGCTGAAGACAGGGTGGGACTTGTGGGGCAGGGCGACCCTGTCCTGGAGGCAGCGAAGTACACACAGCGGCCCCACCACTCGGCACTTCCTGGCCTCCAGAGCTGAGAACCCCGGCCCTTCAAATGGATCGCACACATACAGAGTGTCCTCTTTCTTGGGACTGAGGGCTGACTCCGGCACCCACTGCGGCTCAATCTCAGATGAGATCATGGCCTCAAATGCCTTTTTGAGGGGCTCAGAGATCTGGGCTTGTTCCACAAACAGCACCTGGTACCGGCTGACGTGGCTCTCATCTTGTGTGAGCAGTGACATCATGGCGGCACCTGTGGCAGCACACACACTCGGGTCAAACACCGAGGAACATTGTCATATTGTGTGTTGGCAGATATATGAGTCCAGTGTGCTATGAAACTATTCAGGTATGATGCACCATTTACAAAAGTCTGTGAAATAGATACATATAAAATATTTCATTAAGTACACACACTCATGGACAAAACTTACAGAAGTTATACCTTTTAGCATGTATATCAGAATTCATACAATAACTGAAAGATATTTGATACACAGTGACATTTATTTAAGACGCATGAGATAACCAAGTGTGAACAATTTGCCTCTTTCTACTTTTTAAAAAAATAGACGACTAGCAACATCAAAGAGTTTCCACTTCCTTTCATGAGTGTATAATTCAATATACAATGGGGAATCTCTTTAAAACAACACAGCATGGTTATAACATCATAATTCTAAGGTATGAAGTTTTAAGCTCCAATTGTTTCAAGCGTGGTTATAACAACAGCACTTGGCTCCAAGTGATGTTATAGTGAGGTTCACCTGTACATCGCTCCCAGGCAGCATTAACTGAATATTTGTAGTTGAAACAATGGCTGACTCCACCATACCAAAACTAGGTTGTATGAAGTCCATGGAAACTGCTCCACTGTTTGAAAGAGGCCATTTTTTGGGTCAATGAATTCAAGTATTGCCAAACCTCAATAAGATAAATGGAATCCTTGATTTCCAGTCAAGATCACCAGCTCTGAAATTATTTCAAAAGTCCAAGATATTCCCAACATGCATACCAAGTGCAAAATCACCTGCCCCAACATCATTATTGAATCCAAGCCAGCGAACAGAATCTTTAAGCTTGATCCAAGCTTTTCTAATCAAGCTTCTGAGACATCATCAACTTATGGAGAGTTGGTCGGAGATTCCACCAGATCGTAATGTGGAAGTAAGAAACAACTGAGTCCATGCTCTACATTCTTGAAGCTAACCAATGAAGAAAGAAGGTAGAGTGTAACTTATCTAATTCAACAGACTATAATTCAACACTTATGATAAGGCACAATTTGGATTATTCTAAATACAGTTACGAGCGTCATGCGTTCTTAATCAATTCTTCAGTTTTCATCTCTGTCACCGTTTGCTTTTTTTTTGGAATGGCGCTCTCCTATTGGTTGGCTACGATCACGCCACCTTTGCCCCCCCCCCCCCCCCCCACTCGCTTTTTCGTTTTTGTAACTATTGTGTTGGAGCGGGTCGCTCCTTAAATAAATGCATATATTAGTTAATTACCAAATGGAATCCTCTCTTTCTTTTTCCCATTAAGAGACGCCTACGGAAGCCAACAGTACATAGACAGATAAAGCACATAGGCTATAGTTATTAACTAACATATGCATTTATTTAAGGCGCCAATTTATAATTGTAACAAATAGTATTTGAATCAAAACATTCAATCGGGTAAAACACGGGCGTTGCCCGGGTCATTCGGCTAGTAGATTATAATTTAAAACGTGGCTAAAGTATGTCTGATAGTAGATTATAAACACAAGGTAATAAGACCAAATCCAAATAAATAATACAGTCGAACCTCTTTAATTCAACACCCCAAGGGATCAGAGCTTTCGGTTGAATTAAAGGAAGTGTTGAATTAAGGTTAGATGATTAGGTAATCATCTAACTAGCTAAAATAATATTTTTTTTTTATAAATAGCTTTGTAATATAAATTAATGATATTAATTGAAACCATTGTGTGTGTACTTTTTTATATTTATTTTTTTATTTTCATGATTAACTTTTAGTATCTGGGACAAAATGGCAATAATACATATTTTCAAAACAAATAATATTTTATTCCAATTGAATAATAGTTTAAAGAAAATAAAAAAATATTATTTGAAAAGAATCAAGATTAAAAAAAAAATCTTTTATAGATGTCTGTTTTTTCTCTGAAATCCTATTCAGGATGTATTCCAGATAGTCTATTTTTAAAAGACATGCATGCCTTTCTTCCTCAGAAATGTCTTTTAAATAACAAAGAGTTTTTATTGTATTAAAGGCATCTACTGCTGCTGCAGGTGTTATTGATGTTTTGTTTAAATCTTTTTCTGTTGGCTCTACCTCTTCATCTTCTTCTTTTCCCATCACCTCCTTTACAATTTCTTCAATGGACTGTTCCCCAGCAACTTGCACATCTTTATCAACTTCCAAGAAGTCAATATAGTTGACCTGGATAAGGCAATACAAATATGTATGGCTGCAGAAAGGATAAACAAAGATTTTACACCATCAATGGCTTGATGTTTTTTTAATGCCTCAAAACATCTGTTCATTTCTTCTTCAACAACTTCTTCCATTGCTTCATCCATCACAAATCCTGAATGAGAAAAACAATTTTTTATTGTGGAAGAACTAACCCCAACCCATGCAGCCTCTAGCCAGCTAATTGCAAAGAGTAAATGTACTTGAGCATTTTTTTTTCTTCCATGCAAGTGAGAAGATACGTTATCATTCGTTTCCTATATTGGTCTTTTAGGGCTTTAATGATACCCATATCACAGGGTTGTAATGCACTTGTAGTTAGGTCGGGCAAAAATCTTATTTCAATGTTCTGTAACCCTTCAGGTATTTGGTGGGCTGGGCAATTATCTAAAATTAATAAAAATTTTCTTTCTCTTCTTTTGAATATTTGGTCCAATTTTTTCAGCCAATCCGTAAAAATTGCCCCAGTCATCCAGGCTTTTTTATTAAAATGATAATTTGAGGGAATATTCATGCCATGGAAGCATCGTGGTCTTCTATATTTCCCAATATAAAGTAAAGGCAGTTTTTCACTTCCATCCATATTACAGCATACCAACACTGTAATTCTCTCTTTAGACTTCTTACCCCCTTCACATTTCTCACCTCTGATAGTCATTGTTTGATTAGGCAAAAGTTTATAAAATAACCCTGTTTCATCAGCATTGAAAATGTCCTGTGGGCTGTATTTAGCTAAAAGTGAAGGAATAATCCCACCTTTCCAAGTGGCTACACTATTGGCATCCACACTTCCAGCTTCTCCATGAAGTCGTTTAACCCTTCAGCGGTCGCAATGGGTAAAAATTACCCAGAAGGAACTTTTCGAAAATATTTCTATATTAAAAAATATATATATTTAAAATATATTCCTAGTACCTTTCTAAATCTATCTAAAGAATATTATAATAAACCTATAATTTTAATTTTATGACATATATTCATTTTATTAGCATGTTTGGGTCAATTTTACCCAGTGCGACCTTTTGAGTTCTCGTCAATGGGTAATTTTTACCCAGCGCGACCTTTTAACGCTTTTGGTTTGGGTTTGCGTAAATAAGTTTCGAGTTACTTTCTGGCTTCTTGTTGTTTGGTTTTGCTGCCCCAAGTGCAATAATACAATCATTTCTTCCAACAATAAGGTAGGATTTATATTTTATTTCCTCTTTTTACATTATTTCACATAAAATGCTTTCAAATGCTGATTTTCTCCGTTATGATAATAATATTCCAAATCCCGATGATGAGGAATCAGAAACTGATGATCATATAGAAGAGAGGAATTGGAGTACAGACACTGATGATCATATAGAAGAGAGGAATTGGAGTACAGACACTGAAAAGTATACATTATCAAAAGAAGAAAACAATGAGGATCCAAGCTTCAATTACTATATAGGAAAGGACCAAAAGACTAAATGGAAGAAAGCTCTTCCCCAAAAAATGTTCGAACTCGCAGTGAAAATATTATCACCCATCTACCAGGGGTAAAGGGTGAAGCAAAAAATGCTAAATCAAGATTAGATTGTTGGAATCTCTTTATAGATGACAATATACTTGAATGCATAGTTACAAATACTAACATTTACATTAGGAATATTCAGCAGAACTATAGCAGAGAAAGAGATGCTAATTTGACAAACCTACATGAAATTAAAGCTTTATTGGGAATTATTTACTTTCTTGGGGTCATGAAAGCGAATAAATTGAATACAGATGATGCATGGGCAAGAGATAGTACTGGATTTGAATTGTGTAGAATATCTTTGAATATATTTGAATTGTGTAGAATGTCTGAAAACAGATTCCGTTTTCTTCTCAGAGTAATTCGTTTTGATGACAAAGCTACAAGAAATGAAAGACTTCGTCAAGATAAATTAGCAGCTGTGAGATTGATTTTTGATACTACTGTAAAAATTGCCAAAAGCATTATTCTCCTTCGGAATATACACTGCGTGACATTGAAAATGGAACACCAAGAAATAGTGGCCAGAAAATTATGCAAATTTCAGGGTAGACGCGCCTAACCGAGTTATGCAAATGATGTAAAATGCGCAGCTCTCGTGCGCACTTGGAGTAAGATATAAGGCAGGAAATTGCAGAAAGGACAGTATTCGTGTCGTTATTTCTTCAAGGAAAATCATTGTAGAAATTTTGTTCTTGTGTCAAAAGACACGTGTAATAACAGAGAATGCCAGGTCATCGTAAACGGAGGCAGTTCAAGCAGACAGACGCTTTTACGAGGGGCATGGTGATCGGACTGAAAAGGGCAGGTTGGTCCATACGTCAAATCGCAGCTGATACACACCTTGGTGCGTCCACGGTGCACCGACTGTGGAGAAGATGGTTGGAACAAGGAAATGTGGCAATTTATAGGAATGCCGGTGCAACCAGAGTGACGTCAGCACGTGTGGATCGGCGTATCCTTCGACAAGCAGTGGCGGCCCCACAAGCCAATTATACCGCCATCCTGCAACTTGTGCAAGACACCCTAGATCATTCCATCTCGACCAGAACCATTTCCCGTCGATTGGTTGCTAATGGCTTGCACTCATGCCGTCCGCTAAGAAGACTGCCATTGACCCCACCGAATAGGCGCCAACGTTTGGAATGGTGCCGGGCTAGATCGACGTGGATGACGGAATGGCACAGGGTCGTGTTCTCAGATGAGTCGCGTTTCTGCTTGTCCAGTGATAGTCGCCGTGTACGCGTGTGACGTCGACGTGGAGAAAGGTCCAATCCGGCAGCAATTGTGGAACGCCCCACCGTGCGACAACGTGGAATCATGGTTTGGGGCGCAATCGCGTATGATTCCAGGTCACCTTTACTTCGTATTCAGGGCACTATGACGGCCCAACGATACGTTGATGATGTGCTGCGACCGGTGACACTCCCCTACCTTCAGGGGGTGCCCAATACCCTTTATCAGCAGGATAACGCCCGACCGCACACTGCTCGCATTAGCCAACAAGCTCTGCAAGATATACAGATGCTTCCCTGGCCACCGTACTCTCCTGATCTCTCACCAATCGAGCACGTCTGGGACATCATTGGACGCCGTTTGCATGCCTTGCCACAGCCGCGTTCAGAAGACGAACTGTGGCAAATGGTTGAGAGGGAATGGAGAGCCATCCCTCAGGACGCCATCCGTACTCTGATTGACTCTCTACCTAGACGTGTTGCTGTGTGCATCGCCGTCCGCGGTGGTCCTACTTGCTACTAAGCCGACGCCGTTCTCGCTCTGTATTATGACTATCATTTTGAAATAAAGATCACTTATTGTTTGTCCCTGTCTCTCTCTCTGTCTGCCGAGTTTCATCACTTTCTGGCCACTATTTCTTGGTGTTCCATTTTCAATGTCACGCAGTGTATAACGGTGGATGAAAAGTTTGACGCTTTCAGAGGGAAATGCAATTTCAGGCAGTATATTCCGAGTAAACACAATAAATATAGAATAAAATTATTTGCTCTCGTGGATTCAAAAAATGTTTTATACTTGTAACTTGGAGATTTATTCAGGAAAAAACCCTGAAGGTCCTTACAATGTCAGCAAAAGTCCAAGTGACGTTGTGGAACGATTGTGTGAGCCAATCAAGGGAACTGGCCGCAATGTAACAATGGATAACTGGTTCACCAGTTATTCTTTAGCTCTAAAACTTTTACAACAATATAGACTAATAATTGTTGGTACCTTAAAAAGAAATAAAAAGGAAATCCCCTCAGAGTTTGTCATCAGCAGAGGTAGAAATGTACACACTAGTGTTTTTGGCTTTCAAAGTGAAATGACACTTCTTTCATACAAGCCTAAAGAGAATAAAGTTGTACTTATGCTTTCAACTCTGCACCACGATGCAAATATAGATGATTCAACGGGAGAATTTAAAAAGCCAGAGATGATAATGTTTTATAATATGACAAAGGGTGGTGTAGATATGATGGACGAAATGACAGCTACATATAACTGTGCTAGAAATTCAAGAAGATGGCCCATGGTTATTTTTTATTCACTTTTAAATATTGGGGCAATAAATTCCCAGATAATTAATTTTGCAAATGGCAACGCATCAAAGGTTAAATCAAGACGTCATTTTTTGAAAACCTTATCCTTAGATCTTATTGAAGAGATGGTCAAAGTTCGCACAGTAAGCGGAAGAATGCCATGTGAAATAAAGGAAAAGGCATCCGATATTTTTAATTTGTTAGAGCCTGGTCCATCTAAAAAGCCAAAAATAGGAGAAAGACATCGATGCAAGAAATGCCAGAAAGAAAAAAAAGGACAGAAAAACTATTCAACATTGCCAGTACTGTTTTGCTTTTTTGTGTAAGGAACACTCTGTAATAATTTGTCAAGAATGTCATAAAGGACGAAACAAGTCCTAATTTCTATGAAAGGAAGTGATAACTTTCATACAAATTTATATTTTATAACCTATCTTCAATATATATTTTTATATTCATAAAATAGTCAAATATATCATAAATATTTGATATTTTGATTTGTTATTAATAAAATAAATAAAATATGATTTTTATATCTCAGGATTTTATGTAAAGTTATTTAATAGACAAATCATTATTCTAACATAGAAAACAATAAAAATATTGGAAATAATATTTGATTTATTTAGGTTTTAAAAAGTGGGTAAATTTTACCCACCGCGACCTTTCAAGGTATAAAAGAGGGCGCGACCGCTGCCGGGTTAAAAGCAATATTCCTTCTGGCCTTAAACTTTTCTAGCCAGCCATTGCTAGCTTCAAAATTATCTTGACCCATTTTCAAGGCCAAGAGTATAGCCTTTTCTTTCAAGATATTGCCATTTATGGCAAGTTTCATGGCATTTGCCTGCCTTATCCACCTAAACAGGGCTTCTTCAATCTCTGGGAATTCCCCGTCACGATCACGTTTCAAGGTAGAGCTAAAATTAGATTTTAAAAAGGCAGATTTTATGGCGAATTTATTTTTAAAAATTGTGCTAATGGTGGACCGTGGAATATTTCTCTCTCTGGAAACTTGACTATGTGATTTTCCTTGTTTTATTTCTTCTATAATTTTCATTTTTTCCACATAAGTGAGCTGGTGATACTGACTACTTTTCCAATTTTTTTTGGCAGAACCTGACATTCTTGCCCCACTCATTTATTCAAATTAACACAGAATATTGAATTAAAATGTTATCATAATCATTGTTGGATCATTTTATAAAGATTTATTTATTTAAAAAGAAATTATTTATAAATTTAAAAATAGCTAAAATATTTCAATGTTAAAAATAAAAAATAAAAATTATTATTAGTTAGCGCATGATGTCGAAATTCCCGCGTAAAAAAAAACAACAATAACATCCGCAAAATTGCGCAACGGCACTGCAAAGTGAAACTTAAACTAACCAGAAACCAAAAGTGCGCAGGCGCGATCATATCGGCGCCCGCCGATGCCGATCGTCGCCGCCGTAATACCGTTTAGCGGTAAAGTTGCATGTAAAATAACATTCAACTGTCGAAATTCGAATTTTAAAATGGTCGAACTATCGGAACTGTCGTATTATCGATACTGTCGAATTACGGTTTGTTATTTGATAGGCCGGAGGTCGGGACATCGGAACATGGTCGAATTATCGCCGAGTGTCGAATTGGGGTGTGTCGAATTAACGAGGTTATACTGTATTGTGTGACGTTTCTGTAACAGCATTGTTACCATCTTCAGACAAAAGTACTGAATGTACTAATGTACTTACCTAAACCTTACACAATATTTGTTTATTTGGATTTGGTCTTATTACCTTGTGAATTCAACACTTACTTTTAATTCAACTGAATATTCCAATCTCTTGGGATGTTGAATTAAAGAAGTTTGTATGTGAAATAGATGAGAATATAGATGGGTTCGTATTTCTGTAGATGGTGATCAATATTTTGTATGAAAAATAAGCTGCACACATAATGAGTGCCCCAATTGCCAACCAAAAAGGTAATAGAACACGAAGCATATAATACTAATGTTTGCGTAGAAGTCACATTCCTTTTGACATTGAAGTGGGGTGGACAGTAAACTCCAAACATTGGTTACATCACCCAACATGTGACATTTCTCATCAAGGTCTGCTTTGTGAAGCAGAAGGGAATTATGTTAACCTCTCTAAGTCAGAGGGGACCCTATTTCTATCAACCAGCTATGAAGGTTCATTGGGGGACTTGGGTTGACTTGGGGGAAAATTCACATATCAACTATATCTTTTTTAATAATTTACTAGACGGGTGACCCGGGCTCCGCCCCGGGATTGACCCGTGTGCATATCTACCCGAGTGATATATATTTAGATAAGATTTTTTTTTTATAATTGTTTGTTATTAGCATTATCTATTTGTTTGCATCAGAATAATTAAATCTAATCTTTGATAGAGGGTGCTGTTCGTGAGCTAAGTAGAATAATTTGAATATATAGTTTTAATAATTCATTTATATATTTTTTAAAATAGCCTATCGTCTTCCCCATTTTTTTTTTACCTATGTATGAAAATTTTGGTTTGAATTAGTGAACTACTGCGAATTTGTATACCGGACATACAAACAAACAAACATTGATTTTTATATATATATATATATATAGATATAATTTATTTTTATTTAACGCAGGTACGTAGACAGTACAGGTTATGATACTGATGGTGGCTAGTTAGCGACAGCTTTTAGGGTAAGTGAACAACATGTCTACATATGTAGAACACACTCAGACTTTTGCACTTATAAAGTGTCTGAGGCTCATTTGGTTACTTGCATTTGCTAGTAGGAGTTGGAGATTTGAAAGAATCAGGGGAGCAATTGAAGCAATTTTTTTTTCTTAGGAAAAAAAAGTTGCCCAATGCATGGGATTCAACCCTGTGTCGTGAGAGTTGATACCGTTGTTCCATCAACCTTCCACTAAATATCTAAATTATATATCAATAATTCCATATACAGTTACGAGCGTCATTCCTCATCAGTCGTCTCTGTCACCGTTTGCTTTTTTTTTTGGAATGGCGCCCTCCTATTGGTTGGCTACAGTCACGCCACCTTTACCCCCCCCCCCTCCCCATCATGCCTCCCCCACTCACTCTTTCCGTTTTTGTAACTATTGTTTTGGAGCAGGTCGCTCTTTAAATAAATGCATATATTAGTTAATAACTAAATGGAATCCTCTCTTTCTTTTTCCCAGTATGAGACGCCTACGGAAGCCAACAGTACATAGACAGATAAAGCACATAGGCTATAGTTATTAACCAATATATGCATTTATTTAAGGCGCCAATTTATAATTGTAACAAATAGTATTTGAATCAAAACATTCAATCGGGTAAAACACAGGCGTTGCCCGGGTCATTCGGCTAGTTTAATATAAGGCAATAACACACCATCTATATATAGGGAATGAAAACATAAAGGCACGAATGTTTCTTTTATACATAGAACAGACTTTTCTAGTGTCTTTACTGCGATGAAAAATATTAGGAGGGTTTTACTCATTAGTGGTTAACCCTCTCATAGGTGTCAGCAATCTACCAGACTGTTTCTTATAATTCTAACTAGCCGAATGACTACATGTGTAGACATGTGGTGCACTTACAGTAAAAGCAGTCGTCTACTTCTACCCACCATGATTTCATGGCCTGTACCACGTGTACTAGGGATAAGCAAAAAAAAAAAAAAAAACTATTTAGCAACTCTCCAGTAAGAGGACACATCTCCCTAAAGGACACTTTGGCTCTGTAATTAGGTGTTCTTTACAGGGAGGTTCTACTGTATATAGAAGACAGTAAGGAAGACTCTTCATTCTCATCATACCCTTTCATATTATCTATTATAAATAAGTTAGGTTGGTTTAGGTAGAATAGTCACAGGTCGTATGATTTTAAGACCCAAACAGAAAGGGAGTGAACAGTTTAACAATTTCCAAATATATAAATTATTCTCTTCTTTTTCTTACTTTTATATTTTCTCTTTTTCACATATATTATTCTTGTCACCTTCCTCCCTGTGAGATATAGTCAATTCAATAGGAATTTCTTCATACAAAGAATTGCCACAAAGTACAAGTTTTTAATTTTTCTTGCATAGTAATTCTTGATATTCAACACAAATTAATCATAAACATATAAATCCAAATCTTTAAAATGTGTCTTTTCAAATTGTTTGATAAAAATAATGACCAAATGTCAATTTTTTTACAAAATTGATATATTTATTTTAAAGTCAAGTCGAATTTTAATGACACATTTAAATTATTGTAATTTTTAACTTTATTTAACATCTTTAAAAAGTTAGGTGTGCATTTTTCCTGTTATAAATTAATTACCTGTCAACTCGATTTGAGATCAGCAATACTACTTTAAAATTCTTTAAATAATTTTTGTTGTATTAGATTAATTATTCAGGTTTACATACTCAGTTTTAATTAATTTCCATTTTATATACCAAAATAAAACAACAAAAGAAAATCTAATCAAGGACACCCGCCAAATGTTTATTATTATTGGATTGAAAAGTAAAATCTTTGTTAGTGGGAGCTCTCGTAATAAATTTGAATCGAAAGAAAATTACTCTGTAACATCAATTTAAGAACTGTATTATAAAACATGCATTAATATTATAATACAAAGTTTAGATAATATTAAATAAATAATTTGAAATTATATAGCGTTCATTATTTAATTTCAAATAGTGTATATTATATTTATTTCTTTTTTTTTCTTTATGAATCCTCTTTTGAATAATCCAAATTCTAATAATTATCTTAATATATATATCTTGAGATCAATTTCTGGAACATATTCTTCAGTTTTCTATAATTTCATAAAATTATCCAAACTCAGCCTAAAATGTAGAGGAATCAATCAAAGCTATATTTTCAAAAATGTAGTAATATTATTTACACTGTTTGAATCATATTATTCTGAATAAAATGAAAGAATTTAATTTTTAAGCGTTTATTAGTAGTCATACTTTGAATCAACCTATAAAGTTGATTCTTATTCTTTTTTTTTTTCGATTATACAACAAAAGCGTACTGTTGGTCCTGTCCAACTTATCAATTTATTTTTGTGTGTGTGAAGATGGGATTAAATTTAAAATTAATTTTTAAAGTTATTTATATTATGATGCACCAGCGCGCCATCTCTTAAGAAAATTCAAAACTATTTTAGACGCGTAAAATTCTTTTTGAAATCAAACAATTTCTACTGCCCTTACTGAGGTGGAAAAATTAATGGGAGGGCCTGGCTCATCAGTAGTGAACCCTCCCAGCGGTTTCGCCAGTTTAATCTACCATACCGCTGTTATATTGCATTTTTCGATTTTCCTTTTATAGTGATACTGTTGCTAGACTCTTGTAATGGGTATTTTAGATTAACTATGTGTTAGAATGGTTTTAGGTTTTATATTATTTTAAAATTAATACATAAGATTTTTGGTTAAATGAAAATAGTTTATTAGAAATTAAAGGAACAAAACAAAAGATACAACTTATAACTAAGGGTTATTTACATTCTTAATTTTACAGCAATGTGACAAGATAAATATTTTGAAACATTTAAAAGAAATAATTATTAATTAATTTTTATAAAATATTAAAGTCTAAAATTGAATGCATATATTTTCAACACTCCTTCTTGAATTCATGTTTTAGAGTTTTTATTGTTTTATCAAAACATCTTCTGCAGCAGTGAAGATCTGTGTTTTTCAAAAGTTTCCTTTGACAGAGGCTTGGTTAGGATATCAGCAACTTGATCTTGGGTTGGGAAAAACTTAACATCAACATTTTCTCTTAACTGATCTTTTAAAAAATGATATCGAACTTCTATATGTTTTGTCTTTCTGTTCATTTGTCCTGTCTTCATTAAAGTCATTGCACTTTGGTTGTCAATATTTAGTTTAGCAAGTATGGTTTCATTTGTAAATTCTTCAATTAGTGCTTTTATATAAATGAGTTCTTTCACACATTCAGCTGCAGCAATATATTCTGCTTCAGTAGTGGATAAGGCTACAATTATTTGTTTTTTTGAACTCTAGCTTATTGGTCCATTACCAAACAAAATGTACTTTTTCTTGTTTTCATGTCTCCAGCAAAGTCTGAGTCACAATATGCATTAAGTTCCATATCTTTATCTTGTTTACTATAGTGAAGTCCAAAAGTTTTGGTTTGTTTCAAATATCACATAGTTCTTTTAACATTTTGTATATCCTGGTTTGTCGGTGCATGCATCATCGAACGACTTTCATAACCAACTGCATAAGCAACATCTGGTCTGGTTTTGTTTGCTAAATATAAGAGACTTCCAACAGCTTCTCTATATGAAAAATTACCTTCAGATTTGTATTCTAATATATGATCAATTTTCACAGCTCCTTCTACAATTGGAGTTGTCACCGGCTTTGCATCCAACATGTTGTATTTTTTTAGAACACATTCTATATAGTCATATTGAGAAAGTATCAGTCCCTCATCTGTATTTATGATATTCAGGCCAACAAACATTTCAGGATTATTACTTATTCTTATTTCAAATTCTTGTGCCAGTTCTTCCAATAAATTGTCCATTTCTTCTTCATCACTTCCAAACAACATTCCATCATCAACATATAAGGCCAAAATTAAGCTTCCATTTTGGTTTTTAAAAATGCAATTTTATAATTTTGATTGCTCCAGTCCTTTTGTTTTCAAAATGGCTTCAAATCTTTTATTCCACTTTGAAGGTGCTTGTCGTAGTCGACATATTTTGTTATCTTCATATCCTTCGGGTAAATACCTGAAGATTTCTTCATCCAAATATCCATAGAGAAATGAGGTTTTGACATCAAAAGTTTTGAACTTTAGATTTTTCTTAACACTTAAGGATAACAACATTCTTTAAGGAAATTGTACGCACTACTCTGGACTAAAGGTTTCTTCAAAATCTAGTCCTTTTTGTTCATTTCCTCCAGCAACACGTCTTGCTTTATAATGTCCACCATTCTTTATCTTGAATATCCATCTAGAACTGAGTATCTTCTTTCCTTTAACTTCTTTGGCATTTACAAAATCCCAAGTTTCATTTTTCTTCAATGAATCTTTTTCTTCCTGTATTGCTTTTACCCAATTTTCTTTGTCTACTCCGTTACTGCTTCATTGTTTGTTAACAATCCAATTTCTTCAGAAACAGAATTCAACACTTCATAATCTTTTAGTCTTTCAGGTCTATTGATATTTTCTCTATTCCTTAACATATATTTTGAATTGTTCGAGTTCTGTGGTTTATCATGGGTATCCAATTCCATTTTAGTGTCTTGACTTTCCTTTATTTCAGAATCTAAATCTTCTCTGTATCTTGGCTAAATGACACTGGTCATTTCATTTGTTAGTTTTCCTGTAAACACCACATCTCTTGCAATTATAATCCATCTTTTCTGCATGTCCCACAATCTGTATCCATTTCCACTGTATCCGATAAGTGAATATTTTTCACTTTTACTATCCAATTTTTTTAGATTTCCCAATTTTTTGACATACACACTTCACTCCCGAATAATTTAACATTAGAAAGATTAGGCTTTCTTCCATACCACATCTGTGCTGGTGTTGTTTGTACTGTATTTGAAGGGCTTCGACAGTGACTCTTGTGGCCTCTCTCCCCACATTTCTTTATTTAATTTTGAATCCAGCAAAAGTGCTCTGGTTTTTTCAATCAGAGTTCAATTCAACCTTTCTGCTTTTCCATTCAATTGTGGAGTATATGGAATTGTAAAATCAAGTATTATTCCTTTCATTTTGCACCATTCTTTAACTTGCGTATTGGCATATTCACCACCATTATCACACCTTAATTTTGACACTTTCGCATTTCAAAATTTTTCCCCTTCATTTACATATTCTTTAATATATTGATGAGACTGAGGTGGGGATGTAATGCTCATTTTATTTAGAGATTACAGTGCATGGTCCTGATGGGTCATGGTCACCAGGGCCCGTTCCAGTGCTGGGTTCGTCGTCCAGTCTCGGTCTCGGAGAGTCGTTGGGGTCCAGTTCTCATCGGTGGGGCCGTTGGAGGGTTTATATCTGTGTGACAGGACATCTTACATTCATCGGTCAAGAAAAAAAAAAATAGGACGAAGGTCAAACGATAACTGGCATGTTGTATTTAACGCATTGCCGCGAAACGGTGGTCAATGGTCAAATACAATTTAACCCCGTCCTCTCTGTGGTGCCGCCAAATAAAATAATTTGTACTGCTTCCGTTTACTATCGGTCGGCTACTTGTTGACACACACCACCCCCCCTCTTATCTTAGACTCGGTCCCTCGAGTCGCCGTTATTTCTTTCTATGAATTGTTTCAGTCTTGACACGTGTGCTAAAGTGCACTGCCGCCTGTTGCTTCCGTTTCGTCCGTCCAGTAGCCGTAACCTATATGTGGGTTCTTTCATCCGGTCAGTAATCTCGTATGGTCTCACATACTTCAGAAGTAATTTTTACGTTTTGCCCAGTTTCCTCTGTAAAGATTCTAATAACACTAAGTCCCCAACTTCAAACTTACAAAAGTAGACTAAAAACATAATAATTTATACAGATTCAAAAGCCGCCATCTTTGCTATTAAAAACTGCTACTATTCACAAGACAGACTCCTCAAAAACATTGCTGCAGAAATCAACAAACTGAATAAAAATACCAAAATAAGTCTACAATGGATTCCATCACATGTGGGAGTCCCTGGAAATGAGGAGGCCGACAGATTGGCTAAGGAAGGAGCAGCTGGACATCCTGATGCGGTGAACTCCGAGACCTATCTTTCAGCAAGGGACCATACCAATAAACTGAAACTACAACTAATAAGGAACCATAGAGATAGTTTCCATCATTCTTGGTACCAGGCAGAAAACCCCAAAAAACAGACCCTCCAACTAAACAGAAGGGAATCGACACAGTTGGCCAGATGGAAATCTGGTCACCTGCGCCCTCTAGTCTATAAAGAGGGAGCCAAAAGCTTCCCCATGTGCACTAGGTGCAAAACCGAAGAGGCCACTCCCCAGCATTTACTAAATTGCATTGGAAAGGACAAAAGATCCCTGTACAGTGAACCAAGAAGAGTTCTTGAGCTTCTTTACGAGCACGACCTCCAAGATCTTGTCTAATTTAGACTAAAAGGATAAGTAAAAAAAAAAAAAAAACTTACAAAAGTGTTCCCGATTTTTTATGTCAAAGTGGCATTTGTTCATCATAGTCCGGTCTTCGTAATTCTTACTGGCCATATCCTTCAGTCGTTCGTTTTCTAGTATGCAGTCCGTTACGTACTTGTCGAATGTTTTTATCGTTTTTTTTCGTCCATTGTCGGTAGCCCTGCGTCTAGTGACGTCCTTGGTTCTCTGCTGAAGACAATTCTATGCGGTGTAACTTTCGTCGATGATTGGACTGACGAATTGTACGCGAACGTTGCTTATTTCACGAACTTCGTCCATTCTGCGTGGTCATCTGCAAGATAAAATCTGATACCATTTTTTATTATACCTTTGAGTTTCTCACATAGTCCGTTAGTTTGAGGATGTGCTACCGACGCCATTATGTGTTTTATTCCGTAAAGTCGGGTAAAGTCTCTGAACGTGCCTGAGTCGAATGCTTTCCCTTGATCTGATATTACACACTTAGGTGTACCAAAAACGTTCAACAAGTTTTCCGCGAGTGCATTACAAGCAGTTTCCGCTTTGGTGTCCTTAACCGGAATCGCTAAAGCGTATTTGCTAAGGTGGTCCACAATCGTGAAAATGTGTTCGTACCGTTCCGCCGATTTCTTAAATGGCCCTTGAAAGTCTACACCTACACGTTTCCATACATCCTTTGCAGGTGGTAGTGGTTCTAGCGGCGCTGCCGGTTTGAATTTTGGCGTTTTGAATGCTTGGCATGTTCTACAGGACTTTATATACCTCCGCACGTCCTCGTCGAGACCTTTCCAATAAAACCGTTGTTTAACACGGTGAATCGTTTTAGCCACGCCCATGTGACCCGCCTCTGGTATGTCGTGTGCTAGTTTCATTATCTCAGAAATACTATGTTTAGGAGCGACTACTAGCCATTGATTCCCATGCGGTGCGTGGTTTTTTCTACACAAGACACCGTTAATCGTTTTAAATTCGTCCTTAACATCGTTACTCGACATTTTTTTATTTATCTCGCGACAAAACTGGTCATCCCTCTGCGTTTTTCGTCAATGCATACTGTCCATGCCGCCAACTCATTAAAATTTTCTTCGTCCCTCGTGTCAGTTTTGTAGAACGGGTTACGAGACAATGCATCTGGAGCAACGTTCTTCCTGCCCGCCCTGTGTACTATCTCGAAATTGTATTCCATCAGTTTCAGGCCCCATCTCGTAAGTCTCGAGCATGGATCGAAAAATTTGCTAACCAAGTTATGGTCGGTATGTAACGCCCAGACTATAGCTAAACATTCTAATTCTGAGATGCCGTATTTACACTCATGTTTAGACGTGGTTCTCGATAAGTAATGTACAGGGTGAAGAAACAATTCTTTGTCAGGTTGCATTAGAACGGCTCCTAACCCCACCATCGATGCGTCCGTATGGATTTCAATTCTTGCTTCTGGGTTGAAATGTGCTAAAATTGGCTCCTCTGTCAATTTCTTATCTTTTTCTGTTAGACACGTCAGCGGTTTGCTTATCTTTGAAAAATTTCTGATAAAACGGCGATAATAGCCGCAAAGTCCCAGAAACGAACGAACCTGCTTAGCATCTTTCGGTATAGGGAATTCCTTAACCGCCTCGATTTTATCTGTAGCTGGTTCAACGCTATTTTCCGATACCACGTGTCCCAAAATTGGTAATTTTTGGTAGGCGAATCTACATTTTGAAGGCTTCAGAGATAAGCCTGCCCCGCGGACACATTCCAGAACATTTTTTAATCGTTCGTTGTGTTCACCTATGTCTTTCCCGTACACGATGACGTCGTCTAAATAAACCATGCATTCGGACCATTTCAGTACAGCTAAGAGTGTATCCATGATTCTTTCGCAATGACCGGGTGCCCCGGTTAAACCAAACGGTAAAACTTGAAACTCATACACGCCCTTCTCGAGGCTCACCACCCGCTCGGCCCGTCGCGTCTTGGAGCGTCCGCGCCTCGCTGCACAGCCGATCACCAGGCTTCTCTCCAGATGGACATCTGTGGTTGACGCGCCGGCCAGGCTCGACTGGACTTCACTGCGGCGCTGCGCCTTTTCGGGCCACGACGCCGACATCGCGCTTAGGTTGGCCCTCCATGCCCTTCCCCACCCGAACCATCCGGCCTCGACTAGTTCATCATGCCAGGCCTGCGGTTCCGTAGATCGCTCCCTTGACCATCGCTACTGGAGCTGCAGTCGTATCAGGCCCCTCATCATCGAAGCCTTCAGTGTCCTTGGGCGACCCCCTGACTTGCGGGCCTGGATTTTCGGGTCTGGCCTCGAAGATCACGACTTGGCCATCCTTGCGTCTGCCAAATCCATCATCTACAGGTACTTCGTACAGGTTGAGCTGACCGGAGGAGCAGAGGACCCGCTCATCGCCTGGGAAAGAAGGCTCACTCGCCAGGGCACATTCCCCGCATGATCATCTATATTTTAGTTTTATTTCCATTTTTAATGTAAATTATTGACAAGAAGTCAATAAAATTTGTTTCAATTGTCAGCTAAGAGTGTATCCATAATTCTTTCGAAATGACCGGGTGTCCCGGTTAAACCAAACGGTAAAACTTGAAACTCATACAACCCGTTGCCTGTCGTGAACGCTGTAATTGGCTTGCTTGTTTCATTCAGCGGGCACTGCCAATACCCACTAACAAAATCCGTGTGAGAGAAATATTTCATTCCTGCTAAACGGTCTAGGCAGTCGGTGATATCCGGTAATGGGGATACGAGAATTTTTCCGTTACATTATTAACTTTCCTATAATCCACGCAAAATCCGTTCGATTTTTTAACCAAAACGACCGGGCTCGCCCATGGAGATGTTGATTTCCTAATAACCCCTTTTTCACACATTTCCTCTTAACCTGGTCCTCTATAATCTCTCGTTCCTTAGGGCTACGGCGATAAGCTTTTTGTCGAATTTGGTGAGTTTCCAAAATGCCCGCCATTACTGTTGGCCCTTTTAATTTAACCCTCGTTTTACAGCGTGGTGCAATTTCAAGGTCATCTGGGACGCAGTACTTTTGTTTGGGGGTTTTCCGATCGTTCGTGATTGCGCCTAATCTCTCGAGCTCCCGTTCTTCGTTTAATTCTACCACATGGTTGTCCGTGCCAATTTTTGGCCTATACAATTCTACCGAATCGTCTTTTAACATGATTTTGCAATGGTAGTCAGCTAGAATATCGACGCCGAAAATAATCTTTTCCCCGTTTCCCGGAATTATGATGAACCTGCCCCATATGTTGAATCCATCAATGTTGACTTCCAAGTACGCGCACGTGTTCGACTACTGACCCACTTATTCCCCGTATAAGTACTTTGGAAGGCATTCTAGCACATCCTAGCGCGTTGGCTACTGCCTCGTCTATACAGCTAACATTAGCTCCCGAATCGAATATTAGTTTAGCTCACGTGTCTCACTGATGTGCGTGATTAGGCAGAAATTGCTCATACCTGTCCAACGAATAATTTTCCATTAATGTACCCCCTATTTTTAAAATGGACTTTTCTACCGCTGCCTTATTTAGTGTTTGTCTCTCGTTAACATCCGGTTGTCCTTTTACCTTAAAATTTATGTGATTGGTGTCGGTGCTACAAGCACCCTCGGATAATACATGTGGTACACTCTCTACACTACGTGAAACTTTAACCAGAGGATTAGAGGCAAAATTGTACTTACCACGTGGCCTCCTTTTCGGGCAGTCCCAGTGTTTATGCCCCGTCTGGAAACAAGTGAAGCACCTAGGTGTCCCGTCCAGCAGCATAAATCGCCTTGCCTTCTCAGTTGGTGTTTCGGCTCGTTGTTTCCGTCCTCGCGCTTGTTCTTCAGCCGTCCTCGTCGCAGTTTCTGTAGGAATGGTTGCCGGTGATGCACTTGACTCCTTCCGTTCCCTTTCCCATTTGTTCGTTTTGTCGAGGAATTTCGCCGCCTGGATGAAATCACTCTTCTGGGTTCCGTGTGGTACTCCACGCGGTTGCCAGCAGTAGGCAGTCTTTTGGTGCCAATGCCCACAGTGCCTCACTGGTTGCTTTAAACGGCGAAAACTCACCTGCAGTCGCATGGGCCGTGAAGAGATCCATTAGGTATTTGCTTGTGCATTCCGTCGATTGAGGCCGTCTCATTTTCCTCAGTTCGTTGCCCCTATTACGTGCCCGGCCGTCGTTCTTTGGATAACATAGTTTCAACGCTTCCAATACGTCTTCAAATCTGCACTTGATAAATTCGCGGCCGTCAAGTGGGAGCCGCCGCACTAGGGCCTTCGTCCAGTCTTCTTTTGGCACTTTGCTAGTCGTTAGCCACGTCTTAAACTCATCTACGTAATCTTCAATATCTTCCTCCTCGGGGTTAAAGAGCGGTGCCTCTACGTAGCCGATATTAATCGTTTGTGGCTCGAGGTGCTGGGCCGACACTGCACTACACCATGTGATGAGACTGAGGTGGGGATGTAATGCTTATTTTATTCAGAGACTGCAGTGCATGGTCCTGATGGGTCATGGTCTCCAGGGCTCGTTCCAGTGCTGGGTTCGTCGTCCAGTCTCGGTCTCGGAGAGTCGTTGGGGTCCAGTTCTCATCGGTGGGGCCGTTGGAGGGGTTATATCTGTGTGACAGGACATCTTACATTCATCGGTCAAGAAAAAAAAATAGGACGAAGGTCAAACGATAACTGGCATGTTGTATTTAACGCATTGCCGCGAAACGGTGGTCAATGGTCAAATACAATTCAACCCCGTCCTCTCTGTGGTGCCTTTTCTATGATAAGTAATTTTAAAAATAATAAATAAATAAAGAAATAAAATAATTTGTAATGCTCCCGTGTACTATCGGTCGGCTACTTGTTGACACACAACAATATTCTTTTGCTTCATATTTATTGCTGAGCAAATACACATAACAGAAATGTGTATAATCATCCAAAAATGTCATTATATATTTCTTATTATCATGTGTTAAGGGTTCTATTGGGCCGCACAAATCAGTATGAACAATTTCCAAAAGTCGGGTAGCTCTAGATCTTTCATTTCCAAATGACTTCCTAGTTTGCTTTGCCATGATGCAAATTCCGCACACATCATTTTCCTGTTTTTCCAATTTGTTAAGCTCCATACCATCAACCAAACTTTCAAGTTTTCTTAGATTCTACATTCCAATGTGTCCAAGTTTTCTGTGCCATTCTTGGGTTTTGTTTTCACTTGATAAGGTAAGGTTCGAGTCATTTTGCTTTGAAAAATGTTGTTCAATATTTACAGCATAAAGTCCATTTTCAAGTTGATCTCCTTCTAGAACTCTTTTTCCATATATCTTTCAAAATTGTCACTTTATCACCTTTAAAATTTACTTCTCCTCCGTTGTTAACAATTGAGCTCAATGACAAAAGGTTTTTTTGATAATTCAGGCACAAATATTACTTCATTTAGGTTACATTGTCTCCCCTTAAATTGTCCTGAAGTTTTTGCTCTCATACCTTCTTCTTTTTTGGCAACATTGATGTTCACATCACACTTTTTTTGATGATCAAGCAACTTTTCTTCATTAGTCATGTGACAGGCGGGTCCGCTATCAACAATGAAAGTGATTGATGATCTTTTATCATATTCTTCTCTTTGTTCAGCAATGAAAGGAATGAGAGGTTGCTTTTCTTTGTTCCTGAAATAGCAGTATTTTTCTTTATGATTAAACTTTTTACATATTCTGCATTGTTCTTTGTTACTTTAGCAGCAGGTTTACTGTTGTTCCTAAAGAAACAGCCCTTTTCTTCATGGTTAGTTTTTTTACAAAATTTGCAGAATTTTCTTTGGGTGCAATTTTTAGATATATGTCCTGGTTTATTACAAGTAAAACATACCTTTTGTTTGGTTGCATTCATAGCCACTCGGTCTTCTGGTTGGCTCTGCCTATTTATTCTTATTTATTCAGTGGTCAATCTTGATATTAGATTTTCAATTGTTTTTTCATCTTTTCCAGTTGACTCCCAAGCAGTACAAAAATAATTATATTCTTCTGGCAAAATAGTTAAAATCTTTGAAATAACAATATTGTCATCAAAGTTCTGTTTAAGATTATTGAGTTTGAAAGCTAAATTTCTTAAATAACTTATGTTGGCTACAAGGGCTACATTTTGATCAAATTTATAGGTGTGAAATTCTTGTAGCAGCTTACATTTTAATTGTTCATCATCTCTTTCAAATATTCTGCATATGGTGTCATACATTGATTTGGCATTTTCACTATGTATTATGTGTGTTAATATCGTTTTATCGATGCTCGAAATAATATATTTTTGGGCTTTAGCATCTTTTATTATCCATAACTTTTTTTCTTTTTCATCGTTTTGATCTTTAAAACACAATTTACCATTTATTATTTCAATTAAATTATTAGCTTTAAAAATAATGTTTTAATTTGAAATTTCCAAATATCAAAATTTTCTGGGTCTTTCAATTTATCTATAATCTATAAATTAATTAATAAATAAATTAATCTATAAATATCTTCCATAACAGCAGCCATTTTTATTTTTACGATTTTAGATTTTAAGTTATAATCACGCTTTATGCTGCCACTGTTAGAATGGTTTTAGGTTTTATATTATTTTAAAATTAATACATACGATTTTTGGTTAAATGAAAATAGTTTATTAGAAATTAAAGGAACAAAATAAAATATACAACTTATAACTGAGAGTTATTTATATTCTTAATTTTAAAGCAATGTGACAAGATAAATATTTTGAGACTTATGGAGGAAATAATTATTAATTAATATTTTATAAAATATTAAAGTCTAAAATTGAATTCATATATTCAACACTATGTAGATAAGCTTTGAGGACAGCAGAATTATATACAATTATAAATATATAATATGCTTCGAGCAATCGCTCTTCCGCAAATATCAAATTGGGTCTTTTATTAGAACATTTATATTATGATGCACTAACGCGCCATCTGTTATCAAAATTCAAAACTATTTTAGACGCGTAAAATTCTTTTTGAAATTAAACAATTTCTACTGCCCTTACTGCGATGGAATAATTAATGGGAGGGCCTTGGCTCATCAGTGGTGAACCCTCCCAGCGGTTTCGCCAGTTTAATTTACCATACCGCTGTTATATTGCATTTTTCGATTTTCTTTTTATAGTGATACTGCTAGACTCTTGTAATGGGTATATATATATATAATAAATATCATAACAAAAAAATATATTTCCATAAAATATTATTATTGTAAATAACTTTCCTTATTTTTCTGGAATCTGACTGTCTAGTCCCCCTTGAACTTTCTTCTTAGCATCTTACTCCACCATTGTATCTGTTATTACCCAGCCTTTACGTGAATTTTTTAAGGAGAGAAAACTATAAAATAAAAAAAAATAACCAAAAGAAAATTGTTTATTGATTGTATTAGACTTTTTATAGAAAAGTCCATGTGTCTAAATTAAAATGAAAAATGTTCAAATTAAAATGAAAAATGTCTAAATTGAAATGAAAAATGTCTAAATATAAATTAAAATTGTCTAATTAAAAGTTAAAAACATATATATGGTTTATTTTTATGATGAAAAGTATTATTTCATTACCACAAAATGAGAGACAAATATTTTTATTCATTTAGAGCTATTTCAATTTTCTACAATGGCCTTTCAACATGAGCATTACTGCTGCCTAATACAATCAATAAACAACCTGATTTTTTCTTTTGGGGATTTTATTTTATTTTATAGTTTTCTCTCCTTAAAAAAATTCACGTAAAGGCTGGGTAATAACAGATACAATGGTGGAGTAAGATGCTAAGAAGAAAGTTCAAGGGAGACTAGACAGTCTGATTCCAGAAAAAAAAAGGAAAGTTATTTACAATAATAATATTTTCTGGAAATATATATTTTGTCATGATATTTATTATTAAATATTATCTTTCTCTCTACAGACCTTATTGACACACGCAATACCCTTTTCAAATTCTTAGATAGTCAGCCAGAGACAGAGTTTATACAGTGATAATAAAGACACAGAATTTTTGGGCTAAAAAAAAAAAAGGGGGGGGGGACATTTTCAAGTTCAACTTGAGAATTGTAAAACTGACTTCCCTAATATCCAGAGCTACAAATATCGGCATGAACTACATATTGAGAAGGGATTGTGTCTGATATATGCCGCTATGGGTAAGGCATTGATATTTATTGAACGAGAAACGTGAAGAGATGTAGAAAATCGCCATCATATAAAATTATAATGCTAAACTATGCACCATTAAAACTTAAATTACGTATATATAAGTCACAAAATAGCTCTTTGGAAAATTATGAAACGATTCTTTTCCTTTAAATAGAGAAAACATTGAAATATTGAAGTGGCCTTGAAACAAAATAATAATAAAAATGATGCCTGATTGAATTAATGATTCCCTATTTCAATGCGAGTTAAACCAATATGGTTAAATAAATATTTCTCTTACTATAAATTAATAGACTAAAAATTGTTTATTGGAATACACATTGCTCTTTACCTCCGTAGCCATCAAGTAAATTTGTGCACTACATCTATTGATAAATGAGGGAACAGATAAAGATCTTAGGGAGATTGGTCATGTAACCATGACTGTATGTAGAAATGAGTGTCTCATCATAACGAAAATGTCTTTCCAGAAGAAATTATCTTATGTAAGAAAAAGTAGAAAGTTCTGTGACTCAGAAGAATATTCGGGATAGTCATAGTTTGTTGCTTGTTTTCTTACAATTTCTCAGCATTGTGTGAGACAGTCTTATACTGAAGGATTCTGGCACCTTTTAACAGTTTTTCTTCATTTAAAGGATTTAATTTTATTTGAAATTTCAAAAATTGTCTCTAGTAATTGTAGCATCTTTATGTAAGTAATCAACAACAAGATTCCATTGAGATCTGAAAAATTGTTAGCAGGATCTACCAGGCTTGATGCTTGAAGCCTTACCTTCTTTAAGGGCAGGAAACTACTATACTGCCATTCGTTTGAGTAAATTATACTTTCAAGGGAAAACAATGTATCTTGACTTCACCTTGAGTGATTAATCGATATTTAAGTCTTCATTATTTTCGTCACAGAGGGCCAGCATTTCTTGTGATTTCTGTTGGTCATTATCCTTCTGGAAAAATTCAATATTCGAGAGGAATTCATCTGAAATTAAATTTCTGTAAATAGAGATATTCATAAATACTTGTTTTAAAATATTTTAAACTTATTTCAAGTTCTTGAATTAGTTCTTGAACAGATATTATGCGATCTTCCATGATCAATGACTAGCCTTTCATGATTGAGTGGTCATAAATGGAAGAATGAGAACGACCCAGTATTGGGATAGATTGCAAGGAACCCCTTCCACACATGAATTCTCTACAACAGTTATTTATAGAGCTATGTGATGGGGCTCCACTTTATATACCACAAACCTTCTTTCTTGAAAGATATAACTTTTAAAAAGCTAGTGAATAGATGAACTGGCCTATACTAATCTTTCTACTTTGGCCAATATTGACACCTGTAACAAAAAGGCTAATTCAGCTACCCAAATAACATTTGGCACACATTTGTATATAAACCAAGATGATATTCCAGAGATAAAGATTAGAGTTAAATATTTATATATATAGGACAGGGCAATTATTTATAGAAACCCACTTATACTCACAAAAATCAGCTAAATTCATATATCAAAAAAGAAATACTATAATGTTCTTTAATATATGTCACAATTTATAAGCGTTATCTTATGTATCATTCAGCCCTAACCTGCAAAACACACCATCACAACCACTTTTCCTGTTTGTAAATACTTTAAATTTGTCTCTACCATATAAAAACCCTTCCCATACCTCCAATGTATTGCAAAAATCTCACCTTTTCGTGGACGTTGGTAGATGACAATCAGTATACCTCAACAACTTCCAGACGTAGAGATTTCGTGGGAGATGACTTTTCCCGCTAAATAAGACAACATGGTGGCCATCCAAATAGGCATTGTGACTGTTCAACATTGGGCTACACGGTCGCAGAACTTCGATGATTCTGTCTAGGCCTCGACCTGGATCTTGATAAAGACGACCATGGCTTGTTCCAGCAGAGAACACAATGCATTGTTGAAGTTGGATTGGTTCAAATGGTAAAATGTCTTGGGAAATCTTGAGTGAATCTTGGGAAAGGTTAAAGTCATCAAGGTTTTGGTATAAATAGGAATAAAACAAATATTTTTGAGCATTTCAGAACAATTAAACCATTATTAGATAATTCCTAGGCAATAGTAGTCCTTATAATTATAGAGGATTCAAATATGTATATATATGAAAAGAGAGGTATATAGAAGTAAATATAGAGTAAAAACACGACTATGCAAAAACTGAGAAAATTTAATGAGTTTTAACATATTCCTTTCTTGAAAATAAATAGTTGAAGAGTTATTTAAAATGAGTAATGAAATTCGAATGGTGAGAAAGGGAACCTTGGTTTATCTTAATAAAGGAGAAGAATAGACAAGGCATATTGATGTTATATTCCTATATGAGATTTGTGACATCTGACACCCCCTCACAAGAGCCAAGACGATCTGGATGGTAGACAAGGAAGTACCTACTACTGGAGTCCTGAAGATAGATAGAAGCTGTTGGACTGAAGGCGGGAGGTGCTCTAAACTTGATCAGGCCAGGTTGGCGACTGGACTGTACGGAGCGGACTTCTCTGTGGAAGTGGACACAGTAACAAGTGTGTCGGACGGCAGCGGATTAGTCTATAAGTCGGTCTTGCCCAGGATGGACGCGTAAAGTGTGGAGCGGGACGTTTCGTAAGAGTGAATTCTATAGCACCAAAGATCCTTCTGACGATGGAAATTGGAGGCAAGTCTCACTTATATTTTAGTCCTTCCATTTCGCACTCACTGTAATAAAACGCAAATTTTAGCTGCATTTCTTTACGAACTCGCGTTCTATCTTTTTACCATCTTCAAACAAAGAGCACGAGAGGCGTCTGGGTACAACGCAGCAATACCTTTTCCAGAAATATTCTTTGGAAACTCTATGACATTAGATGAGAGGAAGAATATGAAAGTATATAGGATATTTTATTTAATAAAGTTAAACATATATTCATAAAAATTACTTTTACAATTGAAAATTAAACTGTGAAATTTATAGTAAATTTCGGCTATCTTCGACAGTATCTTCGGGTCACTATGACCGATAGGCTTTGTAAATTTGAGATAAACTTCTTGTAGAAGCTCAATGGATTGGAGTCAGTTTGCGCTGATGGACACCGTCCAACATTACATTCCAGATGGGAAATATTTTGAAGGATCATCACTATTGAATCCTCTTAGCATGTCTCCAGTATTACACCCTTGCTGGTAATTTGAGGCATTTTTGGTGAAGATATTTATGGAAATATTGAGTATTCGTTTTGAAGATACAGCAGTTTCACTGAGAGGCTGCCAGAAACATGGCCAAACCCTGTCAATCCTGGAGGAGTCCAACCCCACCAGCGAGTGCAATGTAACCAAACACGGGGCTCTGACACATTTGTAAGTGTAAAAGTCGAACCGCTTTTCACGTATGTAGACATGTGGTGCGCTTATAGTAAAAGTAGTCTTCAACTTCTACCCACCATGATTATCATGGCCTGTACCACGTGTACTAGGGATAATATGAAAAAAAAAAAAAAAAAACTCCTGTAGGTAGTATCTTATCAGAAACTCTTATTTCAGTTGGAAACTTTTCATAAAACTTAGCCTGACATGACAAAGGCTCCGATAAGAGATCACCTACAGGAGAGACCTGTCATGGTAAACTCTACTGTAGTTCTGTGTATAGCTCAATAAAATAATCCCTTATATCAATATTGAGTAAAAATATCAGGCCTCCAGGGAAAAGTATCTTTTCGAAAATTTTTTAATTTCTAGATTTCGGGCACGAACGACCTTCTACAGGAGAAAGCAAGGTATATTCTCCTGTAGAAGGGCGTTCGTGCCCGAAATCTGGAGATTAAAAGGTTTTTGAAAATATATATTTCCCTGGAGGCCTGATAATTTTAATAGTGTTATATTTGAGTTTGTGAGACATCTTGCAGCCGCAGTTGTTCAATCAGTGGGACAGAGGAGAGTCCCAAGACGATCCAGGGCGGAGGAAGGGCGGCCTCATGAAATATTCAGTTAGGCGGGGTCCTCCCGCTAGACGACCTTGACAGATATTACGTAAGATGCGGAGACATCTCTAGCCTGGTGGTGGTGGTAACTTCTTCACCTTGACTTTTAAACTTAACTCCGACCGTCCCGAGGCTGTGTGCGCCCAGGGCGAGATGTGGTATTCCACCCATACTTCCTCTACCTCTTCTCTTCCAAATCTTCAACTAGTCTTTCAATATTATCAACATTGAAAATAAAAATACAGTAGAACCTCCATGAAAGGACACTCATGCTAGAGGACACCTCTCTATAAAAGACAGTTTTCATTATAAACTTCCCTATTATATTGTAACGTAGAAAATTAGGAAAGATAAACTTCAGGATGACATGGCAATTTATATAGTGCAAGAAACAAATTAACATTTATATTCACCAGAAAGACAATGAGGGAAGTTTACAGAATATCAAAATATATTGTCGCACTGGACCCCTCCGGTTCTTCGCGACGACGCCGCTTCCTCCGTCGTGGATCACCTACCCAGGCTCCCGTTGCTCTCCCTCTGCAGCTCTACCCTGCAGACCACCCAAAGACTCTCCGAGAAACACCACTCAAGTGGATCTCCTTTCCTCTGGCAGTATCTCTCGGCTTTACCACTGGTGGGGGGACACGAGAGACTTACCAGAAGAGTAGCGACTGTGGCGTTGGCGTTTTGCTACTACAGTAGAACCTCCATGAGAGGACACTCACGCTAGAGAACACCTCTCTATAAAGGACAGTTTTCATATTTGCAAAATTACCATTTTTTACCTTTTTGCAACTTTCCGGTAAGAGAACACTTCTAAAGGACACGTTGACTCTGCAATTAGGTGTTCTTCACAGGGAGGTTCTACTGTAGTAGCAAAATATTATATATTTTATGAACAAATTATCAATTTGATATTTATTTTGATATTCTGTAAACTTCTCTCATTGCGTCTCTGGTAGAAATATATGTTGATTTGTTCTCTTGACATATATATATTGTTACGTCGTACCCAGATGCTATTCGTGTACTTTGTCTACTCAGGATGCCACAAAGATACACATGTGAGTTCGAAGGGATTGCAGCTAAAGTTAGCGCTTTATTGTATCTCACTTAACAGAAGGAATACAATGAGTTGGACTCGCCTTCAACTCACTTGGCGCCGTGGATGTCACTCTTGTAAAGCTTCCCGCTCTACACTATTCAAGTCCAGCCTGGACTTACACCGCCTTGTAGGCCGCTCCGATGTCAGTCTCTCCTGGCACCGCTTTACAGGATCATCCAGGAGCCCGGAGGCAAGTCGCCACTTCCTCTTCTCACCGCAGATGTAACCAGACTCTGTCCTCCTCCACACAGGAATGCTGTTTTTAGCGCCTGCCACATGGCAGCGGGGGCCGCTAGAGTCCATCCCTCTTTCTCCAACTTTACTCTGGTATATTGGCCTTGTCATCCATGTAACAATATATACGTATATAAATTGCCGTGTCATCCTGAAGTTTGCCTTTCCTAATTTTCTACTTGACTAATAGGGAGGTTTATATTTGTATTTTTTTGGTATCATTATGATAATTTGCCACTTTGCGGCACGGGATGACCTTGATTACATCAGGGTAATGGTGTTATTACATAATCTAATGATGGGTCATGAGGTGAATGTTTCTCTGGTGTTAATCAAATTCATTGTCTCAACACGCGCGCTGTGTGTAATTGTAATAACAAACTGTGACAATGTGTGCTTAGTATATTTGATCAACTTATATTATTATGCATTAGTGCGCCATCTGTTATGAAAATTCGAAACTATTATAGAGACGTATGATTCTTAAAAAATTAAACAATTTCTGCTGTTCTTACTGCAAAGGTAAATTATTTTTTCCTCCCATTTCAGTAAGGGCAGTAGAAATTGTTTAATTTTTAAAAGAATCATACGTGTCTCTAATAGTTTCGAATATTTGATCACAATTAAATGGCTATGAATCTCTGGAAGAATATATGTTACCACTTCCTGAGATAAAAAGAAAGGTTTCACAATCTTGTCTCACCTATGCTGGTGCCATGATGATCTTCTTTATATACTCATGGACATAACTTTAGGAAGTTTTAACTTTTAGCATGTATATCGGGATTTAGACTATAACTTTGAACGATATTTTATATACAGTAATCTCTATTGAAGACACACGAGATAATCAAGTGTGAACAAAATTGCCTCTGTCTCCTTAAAAAAAAAAAAAAAAAAAAACGTAGGGCGGCATCAAAGACTTTCCATTTCCTTAAGTTTTGTCTATGAGTGTATGTGAAAAGCCTTTATTTAAAAAACTCCAGAGCCATATACGAATGTTATATATGCGACAGATAAGAACACCGTAATTCGAATCCGCGTTAGTCCAATAAAACTTTACATTGTGTTTTTTTTAAAGAATTTAGAAGATAAATACATAGAATGTGGGCTTTTGTTGGTTTGTTCTTCATAAAAATTCCTAATATAATAATATAAGTTGTTCAACGTGTCTGGCAGCGTGATATCCCATCTCTGGAGCCAATTCCAAACTACTGGGACTTGTTAATTGTATCCCATAAAACTGTCTCACGAAGGCTTAAAATGCAAGGCCTTTACGCCAGGAAGCCTGCAATATGCATCCCTTTGACCCCACTCCAGAAGAAAACACCTTGCATGGTACAGAGAACACGTCAACTGGGACCATGACCATTAGAGTCGGGTTCTGTTCTCAGACAAATCCAGGTTCAGCCTGAATAACGATTCCCGACGCTCCTACATCTGGAGAGAAAAGGGCACATGCTACCACCCCTCAAACATCGTAGAAAATGATTCCTATGCCAGAAAGGGTCATGGTAAATGGCCGCACGCCCCTCCATGTATTCGACGGCGGGACTCTGAATGTCCAGCGATACCAGGACAAGATCCTAGAACCCCATGTCTGGCTCTTCCGGGAAGCTGTTGGCCCGGATTTCATGTTTATGGATGACAACGCGCCTCCACACAGAGCCGGTCTGGTTAATGAATATCTGGAATCCGAAGACATGTACAGAATGGAATGGCCAGTGAGGTCCCAAAGAACATGCTATCTGGGGAGGGGGGTATCAGCCCACCAAGAACCACCCAGAACAGGGGTCGGCAAACTTTTGAGTCGGAAGAGTCAAAAATTACAATTGACAAAATTTCAAAGCTTTTAAAGAGCCACAAAATGTTTTCTTACCAACAATAAATAGTTCTCGCATAAATAATATTTACGTATGGAACTATATAAAGAGTTTCACATCCAAAGAACCGCATGTGGTTCGCGAGCCGCAGTTTGCCGACCCAGGAGCTGACAACTGCACTTGAACAGGAATGGACTTTTATTCTAAATTAACTCCTGGACATCCTTATTCACAGCATAAGACGACGGTGCAAGTGTTGCTTGTCGGTGAGGAGCGGTATAACACCCCCTATTAGTCCCCCTGATACCTGGGATTTCTAAAAATGAAAAGTATTTTATGTCGTCGATCATTTTTTTTTTTTGAAGGAGACGGAGACAATTTTGTTCACACATGGTTATCTCGTGTATCTTCCATAAAGGTGTACCAAATATCTTTCAGAGTTATTATGTGAATCCCGATATACACATGCTAAAAGATACAACTTCTTTAAGTTTTGTCCATGAGTGTAGATGGAGATTAAGAGGATTCTTCGAAAGCTCTTTTTTTCGTCTTGAAGAAATAAAATTATTTGACACTATAAGTCTTCCCTGATTGTGTATATATATTTAAACATACATTTTCTCTCCCGAACTAATTGTTTTTAAAACACACGGTTCACATATTGGGCTATTTTAGAATACACGAGAGTCCCACAGTAATGTGTTGGGTAGCTAGGTGACCTTTAGAATCCCAACCAAATCTCCGGGGAATATTAATAAGCTTTTAGCGGTGTGTTTGGCTGGTGATCGATGGAATCACGTTGGATTGACCTTTTGTCACTTATTCGACATTCAAAGTGCCTCAACACCACACACACCGAGCAATTATCTTTGTATACATTCACCGCCTAAAATCTAAAGAGAAAAGAGAGTAAAAGAGTGAAACATTTGACAATATAATACAGTCGAACGAAGATCATTCGAAGCCCAAGAACCCCAAAAAAAAAAAAAAGTGAATTATCCAAAAATTCGAATTAAAACGGAAATTCTATTTATAGGAAATTCTAGGGACGAAGATAAATATTTGAATTAAAGATGTTTTAGGAATTAAAGACGTTATAGAATTTTCCAAGTTGTACTGTAATACAAATGTCTTAATTGAAATAATTCTTTACTCCACCAGCGAGTGTAAGTAACCAAACGGGACTCTGGCACATTTGTAAGTGCAAAGTCGAACTGTTATTTACATGTGTAGACATGTGGTGCACTTACAGTAAAAGCAGGCGCTAACTACCCACCATGATTATCATGGCCTGTACTACGTGTACTGGGGATAAGCAAAAAAACGATAACTAAGGAAGCAAGAAGATTACATATTGAGTTATTATTTCATGCTGAGAATAATGAAACCCGATTAAATACACCATAGATTGAACAGATAGATCTGAATATTTATTCGAACATCACATTTTTAAATGGCTTACTATTTTGAAAATGGCATCGTTCTCAATGATGATTCTCTTCTTCGGAAGATTACGCTAGCCAGGAGCTATTCAGGGTAGTTCTTTGAAGATAATAAATACATCCCTGCCCAGAAGTCCAATCCCTCCTCTACGTGGCGGGCGGGAGAAGCAGTACAAGTAAGGGACTGTAAGGCGAAGTACGGTGTCGTGAGCCCCGAGCCGCTACGGTAACACAGAAGGCCTACAGGGGACTCCGATATGTAGCTGATTGAATGGGCAATGGCACTCCCCCTTTCCATGGAGCAACAATCAATCCAGAAGAGGATATCCATACGGACAAGGCACCTTAGTTGGCCGGTATTGTGATCATGGTGCACGGGCCGATCTGCTCCATAGCACAAGCCACCACCATAGGTACATCACTAGAACGCATAGAAGGAATGTCTATCAGTCCATTATCTATACATAAGATATTCTTATATCAAGAAAAAATTATATTAAACGAAACAACGCTAAAACGATTTAATTTCTTGTACATAGATTATGTCTTGTGTTGAAATTCTGCCTAAATGGTCTTTTGCGGATTGTTTAAGGAAAAACAGTGCTCGGTGCAAATATTTACTATTATCCTATAAGCCTATGTGTCCATAGATTTATTAGAAACTTTGTGACCAAAATAGGTCTTTTCTAGGGTCGTGATTATTTATATGACGTATTAGCGCCACCTGTTATAAGAGATTTAAATTATTTTTGACGCGTATGATTATTTTTAAAATAAATCAATTTTTACTGCCCTTATTGCAATGATAAAATAATGGGAGGGCCTGGCTTATCAGTGGTAAACTCTCTCATTATTTATCATTGCAGAAAGGGCAGTAGAAAATTAATAATAATAATAAAAAAATAAGAATCATACGCGGTGAAAATAGTTCAATTTTCTTACACTATCATATTATTGATAGATGCATGCAACAAATATCACACATGAAAGTCTGGTGTGGATTAAATTAGCGAAACCGCTGGGAGAATTTGTCAATGATGTACCAAGCCCTCCTAATATAATTCTCATCTTGAAGATAGAGGCGGCCTGGCCTGCTTTCATAATTCTTAAAGGAAAAACTGAAGCATTTAGTAAGGTGCTATAAATATGTCTGAAATATAATAATTTCTCATAGAAGTGTAAGGTTAGCAAGAAAATATATTTTTATTTGTTAAAAATCACAGGGGGTATATATGTATATAGGTTTCTAGTATAGGTTACATTGCAGTAAGGGCAGTAGAAATTGTTTAATATCAAAAATAATTTTACGCCTTTAAAATAGTTTTGAATTTTGATAACAGATGGCGCGCTAGTGCATCATATAGGTTTCTAGTATAAATCTTTTAATATTTCAAGTTTTATAGCTAGTCACCAATTCTCTTGCAGAAAAACGTCAAGGCCCGAAAGCTACAGATATTAAGAGATTTAAACAAGAAATTTTATCCCTGGATGATTTTTTTCCGAATTATATGATTTAAAGGGATTATAATTTTCGATGTTTTTATTCATCATATAAGTCGGTGGATGAGAGGGTAACACGCTCGATTCCCGACAATAAGTCGGTGGATGAGATGGTAACACGCTCGATTCCCGACAATAAGTCGGTGGATGAGAGGGTAACACGCTCGATTTCCGACAATAAGTCGGTGGATGAGAGGGTAAAACGCTCGATTCCCGACAATAAGTCGGTGGATGAGAGGGTAACACGCTCGATTCCCGACAATAAGTCGGTGGATGAGAAGGTAACACGCTCGATTCCCGACAGTCATGAACCGGGATTAAATCCCGCGTTAAAATTGTTTAATATGTGAATAACCTTCACATATTATTCATTGTTCAATTATCATGAACTAGGTTGCTCTTGCTGAGCGGTACCTATTTATGTGAATTTGAACCAACCAGGTTTTTCATTCATAAAGGACAAAAACACACTAAAAGTGGTATAATATCTTGTACATAGAAAGAGTGTTAATGTCTTATGCTGACATATGTGATTATCAAAAGAAGAACAAAATCGTGAGGTGAAAAGTTTATTGAATGGTTTTCATTTTTATTCATACGAGTTTTCGAAAATTTCTGCCCATCAACAGGAATAAAAAAGGAACATAGTTCCCAATAAACTTAAATGTTATAAAAAATCAAAAAAACCTTGCGTAATAAGTGTATTTATTAAAAATGTTTTATATTTTATAATAGTAAATCTCAATTTTCCATATCTGAATATGAACCCCCCCCCCCCCCCCCAAAGAAAACTTAAATGTACGGATATAAAAAAAAAAATTATACCTAGTCAAATCAGGATAATTATGGTGGGTAGATTGCGATTGCATTTACTGCCAGTGCACCACATGTCTACACGTGTAAGAAAGCAGTTTAAAATTTGCACATACAAGCGTACTAGATTTCTGTTTGGTCACTTGCATTCACTAGTGGGGTTGGACTATTTCAAGAATCGAGGGCTATTGAAACCTTTTTTTTTTTCAGAAAAAATGTCCAATGCGGGATTAGATCGACGGTTCATACTTCTCCACCAACAGTCCAAATATTTATAAATCAAACATTCTAACAACGTGAAAATTTGAAATTGTATTGAATCAGGGCGGGGGCGGAAGACCCTGTGGGGCTGCCCTCTACGGTCACCCTAGAGGGGAGTGAGTGTAGAGAGGCGTCTCTACGTGTTGCACTCGCGAAAGCGAGGCGCACGTGTCTTGAAACTCTTGGGTCTTCGCTCTGTGTGTGCGCCATTGGGAGCGTCCTTGCCGTGCGCACCATGAGAAACCAAGGGGTGCACACAGTAGTACCACCCCCCCGCCTCCACGTCGGTGTCCCCGCGTCAACCTCGGCACCTCAGAGGTCCTTGATTCGACGGCAGATTCAGGGAGGACTGGGTAAGGGTGCGAGGGCTAAAGGGGGGGGAGTCCTATAGGAGCGTAGGACGGGTGGATCCAAGTCCGAGAGGGCTCGGACAGTAACCTTGCCAATGAACTCTCGGAGACGCCTGTGGGTGAGTGGTCAACCCCATTGTAGCCGGACCATACTGGCGGGCGCGAGGGGCCTACCAAAGGCCGCTCGGTGCATGGAGAATGCATCATTCCTTCGGGCTGTGTGACGCTAGAGGGGACGCAAGGGCATTGCTGCCTATATCGTCCCTGGCTATGTGAGCCGAATTTTCTAATCTGTATTGAATCAGGTTGACAAATTAATAAAAAAAGGCATTTCTTGCTGGTGAAGCTAAAAATTGCTGATGGATTTCACCATCTGTAATCGTTAATTTTTTAATTATTCCAGAATTGGCCAAATACAATTTATTGATTGATAAAGAAACGCGTACAGGGTTAGCTTTCCTTGATTGATTAAGAAATGGTATTTGGATAATTCTGGAATAATTAAAAATCAACCATTAGTTGATATTTATTCTGACAGATGGCGCAACTATCAGCGACGTTTTGTTGAACGATTAGGAAAGGTCTTTTTTTTCTAACATCGTTAGAAAGCAATATATTTCTTCGTTGAATTCCGCGTGGATAGATGAGCTAAAAGTTCTTAAATTGACCTTGAAACAAAGGCACAATGCTACAAAAGTCTTCAGTAACTTTATGCCATTGTTTCAAGGTCAGTTTGAGGACTCTTAGCCCGAATTATATCCACGCGGAATTTAGTTTAAAAAAAATAATATAGTTAAACCTGTCTATAGCGCCCCCTCTAGGGATTCACACAAATAGGGTGCTATAGACAGGTTACTTTTAATATAAAATGTTTACATTTTAATGTTTAAAATCGGGCGCTATAGAGAGGAAGGCGCTATTTAGAGGGGGCGCTATTTACAGGTTTAACTGTACTTTCAAACATTATTAGAATCATTGATCTTGAATCCTCGCCCACCTTATAAACTTCATCTACAATTAAATTGAAAAAGAGCTTGAAAGTCTCTGAAGAAATGTCAGAATCCTGTCAGAGAAATGAGCCACTAAGGTATTCTATAGATGGCTATTTAGGCCTGCACATATTTGTTGATATCGTGTTTATAGGTATCAGGTTCCACATCCTGATGGCTGCAAGGCTAAACAACTCTCTCGATACAGTGTACTTCTTCAACCTTTCATTTAAAACCGCAGAAACCATCTAAAATTTCCATGAAATATTCACAGATAGAATTGGATACTATATACTGTATAATATGCGAATTATATCATATTATATACAGTAGGACCTATCTGTAAAGGACACCTGAATGCAAAACCAAAGTGTCCTTTAAGAAGAGGTGTCCTCTTATGGGAGAACTTTTATTTAGTAAAAATGGCAATTTTGGTGATGTAAACTGTCCTTTATAGAGAGGTGTCTTCTAGCGTGAGTGTCCTCTCGTGGAGGTTCTACTGTATATGCAAATATATATAAATATAATATAAACTAAATATTTTGATTGAAAATTGTAAA
The DNA here is from genome assembly GCA_030710605.1 of Cordylochernes scorpioides. Classification (NCBI taxonomy): domain Eukaryota; kingdom Metazoa; phylum Arthropoda; class Arachnida; order Pseudoscorpiones; family Chernetidae; genus Cordylochernes; species Cordylochernes scorpioides. The sequence continues at coordinate 50,629,688 of CP092867.1, forward strand.
AGTGATTTTAGTTTGAAATACATTTTTTTACAAAAGATAATGGGAAATCACTGCAATATTTTATCCATGAAAATTCTCAATGAATGTACCAACTGGACTAAGGCAACACCTAACCCCCATATCATGGCTGAGAGAATTCAAATTTAGCTACCGATAAATAAGGCATTTTCTAATTACTATAGTTTATTGGATCCATCGAATTCATTGAATCCAAATTGACAACGATCTTCTTGTTCCCCCCAAAATAACTTTATTAGGTACCACTCAAAAAGAGCAACCTAGTTTATGATAATTGCAACAATGAATAATATGTGAAGGTTAATCACATATTAAAACAAAATGTTAACGCGGGATACGATCCCGGTTCATGGCTGTCGGGAATCGAGGGTGTTATCCACTCGTCCACCGACTCATAATTGACAACGAGAGATAAAATTTCAAAATATTCACAATATAAACTTACAGGTTAACGCAACTTCACATTACTATCAGGTTGTTCCAAAAGTTTGTGTTTTTCTTAAAACGTTGTTTTTTTATTACTTGGCGAATAATATTATTACATAATAATACATAATACAATTACTTTATATATAATACAAAGACATTATACATAACAGCGAATAATATTATGACGAATAATATTGGTATTTAAATTTTTCGCAAATGTTTACGAACTTTTGGGATAACCTAGTAACAACAACCAAGTCTTTTTGTTTTTATACGTGACCAACTTCTGATTAAAATTAAATAAAAACTTTTCTGATTCTAAACTCTACCAATGAGAATAGTCTTTGAGAAGAATCATGATTGAAGAGGCCCACCAGATGTTTGATTCACCTGAAATACAAGCTAGGTACTTGTACAGCTTGTACCAATATTCCAAGTTTAGAAGGCCATTTGTTGCTTGGAAGTTGGTTTGGAAAAAAATATAGCCACATCAACCAATAATTTATTTAATTCTCGACTTTTCAGCGAAAAACGTCTCTTTTATTTTTAAGTTCTTATTTATTTCTCGATATATATGCATATTAGACGAATGGCCCGGGCAACGCCCGGGTTTTACCCGAGTGCGTATATATTTTAAAAATGTTTTAATTAAAATACTATTCGTTACAATTATAAATTGGCGCCGTGGATGTCTCTTTTGTGAAACGTCCCGCCCCAAACTGTGTGTGTCTTGAAAATATAAAAATAAAAATGTGAACGGAAAAATATGTCCAGGGTAGCCTAGTGGTCATGGCATCTGCCCGGTAAGCGGAAGGTCGTGGGTTCGATTCCCATCCTTGACACTTTTTTTATTTTATCCATTCTGACCAAAATCTATCCGTGAACTTCACACAGTGAACTTCACACAGACAGAATAAGGCAATTATATAAGTAGATAATCCAAATTGTGCCTTATCACACACTATTTTTTTATTTGGCCTTATTACCTTGTGTTTATAATCTATGACGTAATGCCGGCGGCGCGCGCCCGTTGGCTGCCGGCGAGCACGTGACCTCCCTGTGCGCGCACATCCGTGACAGCGATGAGGAATTGAGGAAAGACGGTCGTGACTATAAATATTAATAATAATAATATAATAATAATAATTATTATTATTATCATTAGATAATGATAATGATCATAATGATGATGCGCGCGCATCCGTGACATGAGGAATTGAGGAATTGATTGACGGTGGAAAGACGGTCGTGACTATATATGTTGATACGTCCACTTTACATATACACCTATCCCCCGATTTACACGGTACTTGTTTTAAACGTTTTCGCTTTTACACGGTTTTCCAAATAAGTGTTTTTGTTTGTTTTTATCGCACTATACTAAATGCTACTGTGATTGAACATATGCGCTGTGTACACATCTCACGAGGAATCCCGAGCTTATGTGCTGACTATATATTTTAACCTGTCAATGCATTTTATTTTTATTTCTGTGTACACCTATCCCCCGATTTACACGTTTTTTTTCAGGAACGTATCTACCGTGTAAATCGGGGGATAGGTGTATTTAAGAAAATGGTGTATGTATATAAGTAGAAGTAGGATTCAAAATAACCATTCCCTTGGGGAGAGTATCAGAGAGTAGCTGAAAAGTCGGAAATTAAATAAATTATCGGCTGATTAACAATATTTCAAGAATAAAAATCTAAATCTATAAATTCGATACCAGAAATAAACACAATGTAAATTCCTTTCATCTAGATACTTTACGAGAATCCAGCATTTGACGTTTATCCCGAATCGGCAAATTAAAAGGCATCTTTTGACTAGACAATATTAATGAAATATAGTGCAGAACACCCTCTCTATAAAGAGCACCTAATTATAGAGCCAAAGTGTCCTTTAGAGAGAGGTGTTGTCTTTCTGGAGAGTTGCAAAATAGTAAAAATGGTCATTTTGCAAAAAAAAAAAAAAAAACACTGTCCTTAGTAGAGAGGTGTTTTCTAGCGCGAGTCTCCTCTCATGGAGGTTCTAATGTATAACTACCATACATTTTACTGTAGAATCTGTAAAAAATAGGAATTTAATTATCCTGAAAACTTGTGCATTTTTATATTGTACGGGAAGCCAATGGAGAAGAATAATGGATTGATATACAAATATCTAAGCATCTCCAAACCTCATTGTACAGGGTGGGCTAAGAAAGTTGATGCATTTGTGTAAAAGCACATTAACTCATTCATCATAAATAAATGAAGAAAAGTTTGTTACCGAATTATATAAATAAATTTTTGGGAGATTTAACATGATAACACTCTCAATTGAAAGAAGATAAAATGATACATTTAAAAAAGCCATCATGTTGAAACAGAGAAAATATCAATTATCATCTTCAGTTACAATTTTATAGAGAGACTATTCCAGAAAATTACGGGGATGGGTAGTTGGAGACTTCTGTGTACGCTCTAGAGAGAGTAGAACCCGGAATAATCAAAGTTGTAAAAATTGCGTGAAGAGAAAACCATCTTCAAGATTGATGGTTGATAGGTTAGAGGGGGGTTACAAGGTCTATAAACTATCTCATAGCTAAATAATAACATCGTTAATGATATGTGTGTATAAAGTCTGGGTACATTTAGTAACGACAAATATCTTCCATACACATCATCTCTCTCTATCTGTTTAATACAAATGGAAAGACCAAAAACGCGAATGTTTCTTTTCACAAATAAATCAAACATCTACCGTTCTTACTACGATGAAAATATATTGGGAGGACTTGGCTCATCAATAGTGAACCCTCCCAGCGGTTTCGCCAATTTTTTTTTTTAATCTACCAGACCGCTTCTTTAGAGGTCTAATACTGTATTGGATCTTTCTGTTTTATATGCAACACTGAAGGGTGGAATTTTAGAAATGTTATTTAAGCACAAACTATGAACAGATCTATCTGTGCAAAGCTGAAAATGGAAATACTTTACTGAATAATATTGTTACTGCGGTGAAAGAAGGAAAGCTTCGACAAACGCCGTGGTGGCAAGCAGGGTCAATTCACCTCAAGAATAGCTGAGGATGGACAAGTCAACAAGGAAGAAGTCCATCTGTCGGCCAGGAGTGAAGCCATCCTCCCTGTTGTTTACAGCGGGTGTTGGATGATGTTCTCTGCATGCTATTTGCTTTGTTCGCCATACAATGCACACGTTAAATAAAGAAGAGTCGAACATAGATCCTTACCGATCCCGCGTGCTTATTTGACCATCCTTGACTCGGCGGTGATCAACAATATATTCATATTATTTGATAAAAAGGAAATATTATTCACAATATTAAAATGTACAAGCTTTTCCGACCGACTCCGGCTTGTGGACCGAAAGGTCTGGGTGGCCATCTGCTCCAGGGGTGTATAGTATAACTGTGGGGAAAGAAGACCCTGCCTTGGAACTGGCCTATTGACTGGGGAAAAAGGCAGAGGCGCCCACCCCTTACACACCCTTGGGGATGAGGGAGTGTAGAGGCGACTCTGCGTGGTTTGTCTTCGCGCCAGTGGTTTCACTGACGAAAGGCGCCATGAGTCTTGAAACCCTTGGGTCTTCGCTCTGTGTGTGCGCCATTGGGAGCGTCCTTGCCGAGCGCGTCATGGAGAAACAAGGGGTACACACAGTAGGGGGGGGGGGGTTATATTGGAACGTAGGACGGGTTAAACCAAGTCCGAACGGGAGGGCTCGGACAGCAACCTGGATATGAAACTCTCGTAGACGTCTGTGGGCTGATTGGTCGACCCCATGGAGCCAGACCATAAAGACGGGCGCGAGGGGCCAAACCAAATGGCCGCTCGGTGCATGGAGAATGCATTATTCCCTTGGCTAGGTGACTGAAAAAAGATCGGCTTATGGACCGAGAGGTCTGGGGGGCCATATTACTCCTAGGATGTATAGTGTTACTGCCGGCTTATGGACCGCAAGGTCTGGGTGGCCATCTGCTTCTAAGGTGTAGAGTGCAACTAAATTGTGGGCCATGTGAAGAGGTATTCACGCAACTAAACACTGGAAATATCCACGTATAGGACCTATTAGGGAAATTATAGACTCTAATGGCACGTGGATGAATAAATCCTTTTAAACAATGTCAAACGAGAAATAGAGATATTTCATAATTATAGTTTAAAAAACGTTAACAATTTCTTCATTATCCACAAAAAGAATCAACATTTCAACCTCACGTATAAAGAAGCCAAATGTACAGGCACAATGGAACAGAACAATAGAAGGAAGTTTCGTCAGAGATTTCCATTGTTCCCTAAGTAGGAGCGGTATAATGGCTTTCTCGGCTATGAAATAGCATTTTGTTCAATTCTATTTATAATTTCACCTTTGAGGAAACTCAGAACATCAATTTTACACACCCAAGATAGAAGACATTGCTATGATAGAGATGCAAGGAGACATCTGACAACCTTTGATATAAAATTTATAATATACTATTCCCTGAGCTCACCCCAAATCATCCAAAAACAGAAATCGTCTCTGAATAGCAATGGTGGGAACCAGATAGACAATCATCTAATAATGATAACTACAGCTTAATATGTATGCCTTGCTTCCTTAGTTATGTCCTAGAGGCCTATATTTATTTGTTTGTCCTCTTATTAGATATATATATATTTAGAATATTTTGTCTCAATTTGTATTATAGTTAATATAAAATATTTTTGTATCTATAGAATTTTATAAAATTATGTAAAATTGTATCCGATTATATTTAACTCGTGTTCTATTGGCGAATTATTATACCAGGTTTTCTCCTGTAGAAAGGCGTCCGTGCCCGAAAGCTAGAGAACAATAAATATGTTTTTGAAAAGATACTTTTCCCTGGAGGAATGATTGATTTACTCAATATTGATGCAAGGGATTATTTTATAGAAATACTAGCCGAATGAACCGGGCAACGCCCGGGTTTTACCCGATTAAATGCTTTTATTCAAATACTATTCGTTACGATTATAAATTGGCTCCGTGGATGTCATTCTTGTATAATATATAAATGAGTTTTAAAAATTGTAAAAAAAAAAATGCATCGGCCGGGAATCGAACCCAATTTTTACAATTTTTAAAACTCATTTATATATTATAGTGGCGGGCGGGGCGCCCGCCAAAAATGCATCGGCCGGGAATCGAACCCGGGGCGCCCGCGTGGCAGGCGATCATTCTACCACTGAACCAAAAGCAAACGGTGACAGAATTAAGAACGCATGACGCTGATAACTGTATATATTAATGTCTTTGTATTATGTATAAAGTAATTGTATTATTATGTGTTCGCCATAATAATATTATTCGCCGTTATGTATGATGTCTTTGTATTATGTATAAAGTAATTGTATTATGTATAAAGTAATTGTATTATTATGTATTCGCCGTAATAATATTATTCGCCGTTATGTATAATGCCTTTGTATTATGTATAAAGTAATTGTATTATTATGTGTTCGCCATAATATTATTATTCGCGTTATGTATGATGTCTTTGTATTATGTATAAAGTAATTGTATTATTATGTATTCGCCGTAATAATATTATTCGCCGTTATGTATAACTAGCCGAATGACCCGGGCAACGCCCGTGTTTTACCCGATTGAATGTTTTTATTCCAATACTATTTGTTACAATTATAAATTGGAGCCGTGGATGTCACTCTTGTGAAACGTCCCGCTCCAAACTTTACATGTACATTAGGTCAGCTGGTATTACCCCTCATTTTCACCGCTAGAGGCGCGAGCGAATTGACTTTTTGTAAATATACATAATTATAAAGATAGAAGCTTCTATAGAAGATAATGATCATAATGATGATGCGCGTGCATCCGTGACATGAGGAATTGAGGAGGGTACCTGTCGAAGGGCTTAACAGTCCGAAAGCTTGTATCGTATATTTTTATTAAAGAAAACTTTTTCTCTTCTTTTTTAGCATCTTTTATAAATAATAATAATATAATAATAATAATAATTATTATTATCATTAGATAATGATAATGATCATAATGATGATGCGCGCGCATCCGTGACATGAGGAATTGAGGACAGCGATGAGGAAGGACGGTCGTGACTATATATAGGGATTAATAATAATAATAATATAATAATAATAATAATTATTATTATTATCATTAGATAATGATAATGATCATAATGATGATGCGCGCGCATCCGTGACATGAGGAATTGAGGACAGCGATGAGGAAAGACGGTCGTGACTATATATAGGGATAATAAAATAATAATAATAATAATCATTATTATTATCATTAGATAATGATAATGATCATAATAATGATGCGCGCGCATCCGTGACAGCGATGAGGAATTGTTGAGGAAAGACGGTCGTGACTATTATGTATAACTAGACGAATGGCCCGGGCAACGCCCGGGTTTTACCCGAGTGCGTATATATTTTAAAAACGTTTTAATTCAAATACTATTCGTTACAATTATAAATTGGCGCCGTGGATGTCTCTCTTGTGAAACGTCCCGCCCCAAACTGTGTGTGTCTTGAAAATATAAAAATAAAAATGTGAATTTTCATAAAGATTTCATCATGTCGATTTTTTTTTTGCAACATTTGCAACATGAACTTAGGTATATTGACTAAATAGAAAACTGCATAGTAATAAAGATCATTTTTTAAAGGCACCATATCGTTTTTTTTTTTCCAATAAAATCGAAACAAAAATTAACGATAAATAACGATAATTGCCTTAAAAAGAAATTGCCTTAAAAAAAGAAACATTCGCGGTGATTTTGTCTTGCATTCGTTTATACAATTATTATATACGAATGACCCGGGCAACGCCCGGGTTTTACCCGATTAAATGCTTTTATTCAAATACTATTCGTTACAATTATAAATTGGCGCCGTGGATGTCATTCTTGTATAATATATAAATGAGTTTTAAAAATTGTAAAAAAAAAAAAAATGCATCGGCCGGGAATCGAACCCGGGCCGCCCGCGTGGCAGGCGAGCATTCTACCACTGAACCACCGATGGTTATGAAAATTCCCATCCGTGAGCTTCAGACAAACAAACAGACAGAATAAGGCAAATATATAAGTAGATTTACTCTTCATTGTTGGCTTTTGTGGTGTTTTGCATAACAATAGTTATGTTTTAGATAAATTGTCGAGATATGCAAATAAGGTTTTGCATAGTGTTTGTTTGTTGTTATTATGTTAATTATTTTTATGTATATATATGTTATGAATATTTTGTGTTGTTGTTAGATTAGGCTTGATAATACAAAGGATCGATAAGATAAAGGGTTGAGGTGCAGTCGTGATAAAAAAAGATAAATATTTACCGTCAAGTAGCTTCTATTTTCAATTACTTGAGGAAAGATTACACATTTGTTTGTTTTCACATTATATAGAATTTATAATTTAATCCTATATTAGTGATTTAAAAGGATTGATTGGTTAACTACGCATATTTACAACAAAATTATACAACGAAACTAAACAACTAAACTAAAAGTCTTTCTAAAAAACGATGATAACAAAAATAAAATTATCAATGAATAAAATAAAATATATATATTTTTAAATATAGAAATATTTGAGGTTTTTAGATTATATAATATTTTTAGATTATATAATATTTCCCCCCTGTGAAAAGATTATAAAAAATTAAAATTTTAAAATAAAATTGGTAATTAAAAATAATTAATTAAACGAAATCAATAAATCTTTAGAAATAATTAAAATGAAACAATAAAAATCAATACGCACATTTTTTCAAAATAAACAAAAGAAAGTTTGTTTACAAATAATTTATATAATTATGAAATTATAATAAAAGTTTATATAAGAAGTATTATAAGAAGTATATGTGAAAAATGGGTATGAAGCAAAAAGGTATATAAAATTTGAGTAATTATGAGATTATGCTAGGTATACTTCAAAATATCAAAAGCAGTAGAAAATGTTATTTTTACATGGTTGAGTAATGAAACGCTAAAAGATGTATGGAGTGACATTAAGTTATTTGTGAAGGCTTAAGAATTGGTGCTGATATTTGTTCTTCATTGCCCATGTCCAAAATATGGCCTTCCTGTAAAAAACATGGTTTATCATCAATATCTATTAACTTTGTGTTAGAATTTTGGTTTACTATAAAGTCATTTTCTATGTTAGTGCTATAGTGAAGTAAAAAAATCTGTTTCTGGATAAAATAATTTAAGCTTATTTGAGTGTATAATTTCTGTTTGTTTTCTTTGGGGTATATTAGGCTTATCTATTTCATATGTGACTGGAGAAAGTTGTTTTAAAATTGTAAATGGGCCTATATATCTTTGTGTTAATTTATCAGTGTTTGGATAAATAAAGGTTTTTTTCTAATACCTGATCTCCTTCTTTAAAAATGGGTTCTGGGTGTTTAATATCATAAAGTTGTTTGCTGAGTTCATGGGATTTTATGGTTCTTTCAATGGCTAATTTTCTTGCTTTTTCAATTGGTGTATGTGTTACTGTGTCATGTTCTATATACTGTGGTTGTATTCCATAGTATAAGAATTTAGGTGTAAAGCCTGTTGTGGTATGTACTGTTTCATTATAGCTTTCAGTAATTTTAGGAATATATTTTGTCCAAGGAATCTTTAAATTAGCATTATATTCACATCTTAACCTATTAATGATAGTGGAATTTAGTCTTTCTACTTTTGCATTTGTTTCTGGATGATGGGAACTGGTGAGTAGATGCTTAACATTATTTCTTTCTAAAAAGTGTTTAAATTTTCTGCTAAGAAAAGCTGCATTTCTGTCAGTTATTAATATTTTAGATTTATTAATTTGGAATAAATTTCTCAAACAAGTTATATAAGAATCAGTTGATACAGATTTTGTTGGAAAAGCCTAAAGGAATGATTTGGGTGTGTAGCTATTGGCATCTGTTGTAGTGGTCCATAAACAATTCTGTTATCCCTAGACTTGTTAAACTGGCAAGTTTCACAATGTTTGGTGTAATTAGCAATATCCCTAGTCATATGTGGCCAATAATAGTGTGGAGAAATTATTTTAGTCATTTGAGTTGTTCCAATATGTCCATGCTTTGTATGTACTTTGCTTAATAATTTGTGTCTTAGTGTTTGTGGTACATAAGCTCTTTTAAAACCCTTCTTGTTAATCATATAAAGGCCATTTTGTATTTTAATTTTAGCACTACTAATTTGTTCTGTGGATTGGTGTTCTTTTAACTCATTATATGTTAGGTAAAATGAGACAGGTGCTCTTGACAGCATGTCTGCTTCTATATTATTTAATCCTTTAATATGTTTTATGTCAAAGCTATATTGAGATAGGATTAAGGACCATCTAAATAATCTACCTTGTGGGTTTTTTACATTTTTGATCCATTTTAAAGGTAAGTGATCTGTGTGCAAGGTAATATGTATGTTGTGTAGATATGTATGAAACCTTTGTACTGAATTAATGATGGCCAATGTTTCAATTTCTGAGGCAGTATAATTCTGTTCATATGGATGAAGTTTTCTTGAAAAATAACCTATGGGGTGTAAAATGCCTTGTTCATCTGGTTGTTTAAGAACTCCTGCTACTCCTAGACTTGACGCGTCTGTGAATAAATGACATGGTTTTGATGGGTCATAAATATATAGTACAGGCTGTGATATGAGTGAATTTTTAAGTGTTTGGAAGGCTTGTTCATGTTTCGCACTCCATAGCCAAGGAGCATTTTTTAACAACAGTTCATTCAAAGGTGCCCTAATTTGCGCATAATGAGGAATAAATTTATTATAAATATTTATGGTGCCTAAAAATCTCTGTAAGGTTTTAATATTATATGGTCTATTTAATTTTAAAATTGCTTCAATATTTGTGTTATTTGGTGTATATTTTCCTGAGTTAATAGTGTATCCTAAGAATTGTATTTCTTTTTGTAAAAATTTGCATTTATTGAGATTCAGCTTTATATCCTCTTGTTCGAATATACCTAATATGTCATCTAAATGCTTAATGTGTTCTTCATAAGTTTTAGAGTGTATAATAATATCATCAAAATAATTTAAGGCATAGTGTATGTTATGTTTAGTGAAAACTGACTTCATAATCCTTTCAAATTGTGAAGGTGCATTTTTTAGACCATATGGAAGTCTGTTCCATTCATAACATCCTAATTGTGTTACAAAGGAGGTTTTATGTCTATCTTTTTCATCTATGGGTATATGCCAGTATGCATTTTTGACATCTAGAATAGTGTATATTTTTGACTGTGATAACCTATCTATAATTTGTTCTATAAGTGGAATTGGGGTATGTTCTGGAACTGTTTTTTGATTAAGTTTCCTATAATCTATACAGAGTCTTGTGGGGTGATTTGGGGCATCAGATTTCTTATTCACTAATAATGCAGGAGAACTATAGGGGCTAGATGAGGGTCTAATAATATCATATTTTAATAATTCAGTTATTTGTTTTTGTATTTCAGCATTATTGTAAAAAGATGTCCTATATGGCTTTTGTGCTATGGTAATATTATCTAAAAGAGATATGCAAATTGGGTTAGTCTTTATGTGTCCTATATCAAAATTGTGCTTAGAGAAAACATTCTTATATTTATGCAATATATCTGAAATTGTTTGATTTGAGAAATTTGGATTAATATCTACTTTGCTAAAGTCTAAATATGAATTATAATTTGTTATAGAGTCCGGTTGTCGCATACTGTGATATGAGTTATAATCAATAGTGGGATTTGAAGTAGGATCTATAAGTTTAACATTTGTAGTTGGTATATCAAAAGAATTGAAATTACACAATGGGTTGATATTTAAAAGAGATGAATTTTTAACATAGTATGGGTCTGGAATACATAGGGTAGTGGCATATGACTTCTGATTATCAGTTTTTGGATTAAAAGAATACAATAATTTATAATTTTGGAAAAGAAGGTTTTTTGAAAAATCTATTTGTAACTTAAATAAATGAAATGTTGGTAAACCTAAAATAATATATTCTATTGGACTATCACAAACAAACATTTCTTGATACTTTGTAATTTTACCTAAGCTAAGCCTAACTAATATTTTGTATAATGGGTAAGTAAATCCTTCTACCTGGCCTATTCTTTCTTTTGGGGAATTATCTAAAATTTTATAATAAATATGGTTTAAGTATTTTAAAGGTATAATGGAAATAGATGATGCAGTGTCAAGTACACAGGGTAAAGATATTTGGTTAATAAATACAGATAAAAGTAATAATGTTCTACCTGGGTTGATGCGCTTCGGATGATTATTGTTCTTAAGTGGGCAGTCTCTATGGAAATGGATCTGGTTGGGTAGCTGGTGAGATGCACATATCTTGCAGGGATATGGGGGTAGGTTTATGGGTTTGTGGGGTTCTTGCTGGTGGTGAGTTGCTGCTGCTGTCCTGGGAAAAGGCTGGTATTGATGAGCTTTGGAGCAATTGGAGTTGAATTTTTTTACTGGAGTGCTTGTACTGGTAGAGGGTTGTTGGGGTTCTTCTTCTTTATTTGTTGATAATTTTAATTGGGTTGTGATTTTATACCATTCTGAAGGTTCTTGTACTCTTGCAGCTATTAGATATTTTTTTAGGTGATCTGGCATTCCATCTGTAAGTGCTTCTAGTAAAAGTGTTTTTTCAAGATTAAGTTTATTGGCTAAGGCAGATTTTTCTTTAAAATATTGTTCAAGATCATTATTATCATTATATTTTAAATTTAGAAACCTACTAAATAAATTTGAATCTTTAATTGTGAAATATGATGTTAATTTTTGTTCAATTTCCCCCAATTATATATATCTTGTAGTTCTTCTATGTAATAACTGAATGCTTCTCCCTCGAGATAATTTGAAATATTATTTAGTTTAAAATCTTCATCAAGATGTTTCTGTAAACATTTTTTGTTAAAGAATTTGAGCCAAGATATTATGTTTAAATTTTGACCATTAAATTTCGGTATTTCTATAGTATTTGGATATGGCGTCATGGCGTGTTCTACATTCCTTTGTTTGCGAGACATTTTGTAAAAATAGTTTTATGAAATTTGAATAATTAATAGAGCAATTAGGTTGAAAATTCAGGTAATCCTGTCGACTTATTGTTATGAATATTTTGTGTTGTTGTTAGATTAGGCTTGATAAGACAAAGGATCGATAAGATAAAGGGTTGAGGTGCAGTCGTGATAAAAAAAGATAAATATTTACCGTCAAGTAGCTTTTATTTTCAATTACTTGAGGAAAGATTACACATTTGTTTGTTTTCACATTATATAGAATTTATAATTTAATCCTATATTAGTGATTTAAAAGGATTGATTGGTTAACTACGCATATTTACAACAAAATTATACAACGAAACTAAACAACTAAACTAAAAGTCTTTCTAAAAAACGATGATAACAAAAATAAAATTATCAATGAATAAAATAAAAAATATATTTTTTTAAATATAGAAATATTTGAGGTTTTTAGATTATATAATATTTTTAGATTATATAATATATATGTATCATTAAATTGTAAATATTCGGTCAGATTAGTGTTATGAGCGAATAAAGATTTTATCTCAGACCTAGTGGATCTCGGTGACCTGGTGTAGTGTAGAGACACAACAGTGGCGACGAAGGAAAAGTAAGCGAACAATGATGAATATTGAACAGTTCAACCCAAACAATGGAAATGAAATATCAAGTTATTTAGAACGCTTTGAATCCTATTGCATAGCGAATGATATAGTAAAGATCGTTAAAAAGAAGGCAACATTTTTCTCGCTATGCGGAAGAGAAACGTATAATATAATACGGACGTTGACCTCTCCCAAGAATCCATTGGAAACAGAATGGGAGGAGATAGGTAGCAGGGATTAAAAAATATTTTGATCCAACGCCAAATATAATAGTGCAGCGTTTTAAATTTGCGAAAAGGCTTCAAATGCCAAATGAAACAATATCTGAATTTATAACAGCTCTAAAGAAAATTGCCGAGAAGTGTGAATTCCCTGATGTGGAAGATAGGTTGCGTGATGCCCTAGTATGCGGCATTCTAAGCGAAGAGATACAATCAATGCTGTTAATGAACAGTATGCTAACATTTAAAGTGGCTCAAGAGATGGCATTGGCACATGAGGCTGCGGTAAGGAACGTTGCAGAAATTAAAGACGGAAAACCTCAGGAAGAAATTAATGTAATGGGAAGAGCTGTTAAGGTGAGACGGAGGAATGAGAAGATTTTTAAAATTTCCGCTGTGGATATACAAACCACAGAGAGGAGCAATGTTTCTTTAAAGAGAAAAGATGTTTTAAATGTCAGAAGTTAGGGCATATATCTAGGGTCTGTAAGAACGGGAACTGGAGGAGCGATCGTAATAATAACTGCTCGATAGATGAGGAGGCAGAGGCAACTAATGGCCTTTTTAATATAAATCAAGTGAAGGACACCAGTAACATGCGGAATTATATGGTAAAAGTACGGACTAGCGGTCGAGATATGAATATGCTCATTGACTCAGGAACAAGAAAAATTATTATTTCTGAGAAGACGTATATAAGAACTTGGGTGAAGTCAGAAAGGCCTAGAATAGAGAAGGATTCTACCAAGTTGGTGCAATGGAACAGACAGAGGTTATCCATTCTGGGTAAAATAAAAGCCGACGTAAAAGTGAACAAAAGAAGTATCACAATGGAATTTCTTGTGATCGAAGGTCCGGGCCCAAATCTGATTGGAAGGGAGGCGTTTGACCAGATTGGAATCGGTCTTGAATGGATGAATTATGCCGACAGTGTATGTCAAATCAATGAGGTAATGAATGGAAATGGTATGGCCGCTGCGATGAACGGTAATGGAATGGCCGCGGCTATGAATGGAACCGCCAATGGAATGATGAGCGGAGCTAATGGAATGGGCGCGGGTTACATGAACGGTGGGGAGGGCATGTACAGTGAGGGTGACGGGCTGAGCGTGTACGGCAACCCCGGCGTGGACTTCCCACTTTTCGCCTCGGTGCCCCGAGACCAGCTTCCAATGCGGACAACAGGAGCTTCCTGGATACTATGCCGATCAGGAGGGACCCACCAAGGCTGGAGGAAACACCTGGGCCAAGTAGACCAATAAGAAACCGGAGACTCCCCGAATACTTAAAAGATCGTGTAACAAATTGGGGGTGAGAAGATGTGGTGTTTTGCATAACAATAGTTATGTTTTAGATAAATTGTCGAGATATGCAAATAAGGTTTTGCATAGTGTTTGTTTGTTGTTATTATGTTAATTATTTTTATGTATATATATGTATCATTAAATTGTAAATATTCGGTCAGATTAGTGTTATGAGCGAATAAAGATTTTATCTCAGACCTAGTGGATCTCGGTGACCTGGTGTAGTGTAGAGACACAACAGCTTTTTATCTTACATTTATTCTTCATTGTTGGCTTTTTATATTACATTTACTCTTCATTGTTGGCATTTTATCTTTCATTCATTCTTCATTGTTGGCTTTTTATATCATATTTACTCTTCATTGTTGGCTTTTTATCTTACATTCATTCTTCATTTTTGGCTTTTTATATTATATTTACTCTTCATTGTTGGCTTTTTATCTTACATTTATTCTTCATTGTTGGCTTTTTATATTACGTTTACTCTTTATTGTTGGCTTTTTATCTTACATTCATTCTTCATTGTTGGCTTTTTATATAATATTTACTCTTCATTGTTGGCTTTTTATCTTACATTCATTCTTCATTTTTGGCTTTTTATATTATATTTCTCTACATTGTTGGCTTTTTATCTTACATATATTCTTCATTGTTGGCTTTTTATATTATATTTACTCTTCATTGTTGGCTTTTTATCTTACATTTATTCTTCATTGTTGGCTTTTTATATTACATTTACTCTTTATTGTTGGCTTTTTATATCATATTTACTCTTCATTGTTGGCTTTTTATATTATACTAATGATGATGCGCGCGCATCCGTGACAGAACCGGCCGGCCCATGACGGTCGTGACTATATATGTTGATATTGCAAATTGTACCTTATCAGTAGATTTGGTCTTATTACCTTCTAATCTATAATCCAAATTATTTGGATAATGATAATGATCATAATGATGATGCGCGCGCATCCGTGACAGAACTGGCCGGCCGGCCGGCCCGCCCGCCCGCCCATGACGGTCGTGACTATTATGTATAATGCCTTTGTATTATGTATAAAGTAATTGTATTATTATGTGTTCGCCATAATAATATTATTCTCCAATTATTAAGAAAAACACGAACTTTTGGGACAACTTTATATTAATCTCAAAAATATATATTTTAAACAGATATTAGAACTTTCACCAAAGCGGAATATTTTCAAGTAATTTCCAGAAAATCTGTTTTAAAGAAAGTTTATTACTCTGTGAAAAAAAAAACAGATTTATTCCATTCATTATTTAATTTTATTCATTATTTAATCATATCCTACATTTTTATCTCTTATTATGAGAGATGAATTATAAATATATTAATTATTCCAATAAAAAACTGAAAAAATCACTTGTTATATCAGATATATTTATATATAACTTTTATAAAACATACGATGGAATCTTTATATAAGACTTTGAAGAAAAGTTTAAATCTAACTGAAGGTTGTCAAAGTGAACTAAACTTTGAGAGTTTAGTTAATTTACTTAAAAAACATTCCGATATTTTTAAAAACCGTACAATCTTCTGTCAAATACTCCAAGCCACGGATGAACAAATTCTCAAGATGTTAATTGAGAATGGATTGTGGGCAATGTTGAATGACTGGATATCTGATCTTCCCAAAAGAAAGAAAGAAAAATACATTTGGGAATTATTAAAACTTCTTAAAGAACTTCCAGTGACACTTGGATTATTGAAGGATAACAAAATCCCTAAAATTGTTAAGAAATTTAGTAAAAACGACGATAAAGACATTAGTATATTAGCTGTAGATATTGTGACTAAATGGAAGAAAGTGATCAATTTAGATTGTGTTAAAAGAAGAAAAGACAATAAATCTAAGAGTAAATCTGATCTTAAAGATGATAATGTGGAAGTAGAAGTTTCAGAGCATGATGCTGCTAAGACATTGAAAAGAAAGATGGATTTCTGTGAAAACCAATCTCCAAATAAAAGACAAAAGGTAGAAGAAGCTACCAAGAAATGTCTAAATATAAATGTTGAATATTCTAGTGTATCTATTTTAGATAGGATTTTAGACCAAATGAGTGTTCTTGGAGGTCAGAAGGAAAGCCCAAAGATCCAGAAACCGACTACAGATCCAATTCCAGACATTCCCATGGACACTTCTGGGAAAAGGAGAGTCCATTGGAAGGACGATCTTGTTGAGAAACGTTACTTTGAGGTCATACCGGGCGAGAGAGAATACGTCTGCAAAGAAGTCGCCATCGCCATTAAGAAAGAGGTGCGAGAAAGACGTAGAAGAAAATATTGTAAGGATGACGGTATGAAGGCAAGCATACCATGGAGGACACCAGAGACCATCACAATATCTCCTCCAGTTGAAAAAGTCCAAATAATAAGTGATGAGAAGTACATACAGATTATGTACGAGGAGCGTAACCCTCCTGAATACTATCCCTACAAATGTATGATACCTTTCTCCCCGGGGGAACCTGATGTAGAGATTGTAGACCCCGTGGAACCTGTTATAATTCCTTTGGAAAAGCTGTCAGAACCTGAGAGTGAAATCCAAGAAGTTGATGACGTAGAAATGAACTCTCCTTCACAGGATATTGATCTTCAAAAACACCAAGAAGATGAACAGATAGATTCACCAAATGACCCTATTTCCATCATCGGAAACTTGGAGAATGTCAATTGGGAACAAATTAAACAGGCGGTCCAGATATTTGGTAAGACCTCTCCACAATTGGACATTCCCAACAATTATTGTGACCCTGTACCCATAGTATCTCCACCTATGGCCCCAGAATACAATACCTTACCTGTAGATACCTCATATTCTGTACCGTATAGTACTCAACAAAACTATATTTATGGAGATAGAAGTGTAGGCGCAACATTCAAACATGGAAGCTATGCCAATATGCAACAGAGGTATATACCAACACAGCAGCCATATACCTATAATAGTGGCCCAATAATGAATAATGATCCATACAACCACCAAATGTTACAGAACAACTTCCAACAACCACAACAAAGGTTTCAACAACCACAATCAGGTTATCAGCCACCACAAATATCTCCAACAGTCCAAAGACCTACCAACAGAAAGTTTATTCCAAGAGTTCTGTGCCGACATTTCGCCAGAGGATATTGTAGATTGGGTGACGCCTGTAACTTCCTTCATCCTAAACCTCAATAGAAAAATATTTACTTCCTATATATATATATATGACATGAAGTTGGCAAAAGATCCTTTGAAGATATTCAAAATCAGAAGTATTCAAACACACCAAAATATCGGTACTAATAGAAAAAAGTACCTTCAAAAAGAATCGACCTAACACAGGGAAGTATGTAAATACCTAACACTATGTAAATAGGTGAATACTATGCAATTATGTAACATGTGATTTCTGGACATACATATCATTTTGATATATTAATAGTTATTGACTTTTTAATAACAAATAAAATTTTATCTTTTCTCTAATTTTGTCTCGCTCAATTTTCCACTCAAATATATTATTAAACACAAATTTCAGTTATATATTACACATTTTATTTTCAAGATAAGGTTCATTTTAGAATTGATGAATGTTTTTATTAATCCAATATTTCGATGGACCAATCGTCCATATTTTACGAGGTTTTTGTTTTGAAGCACACAGCAGCACAAGCAAAATAAAGCAATAATTTATATATTTGGATTTATTCTAAGTTTATGAAAATCTTATTTTGTTTAGATATAGACAAATGGTATATCTCATATATATAAACTAAGTTAGACGATACCAAAGGTAGACGTCTTTCTTTATTTAAAAGTCTGCGAGCTTTCGGACAATGATGTTCTTTAATAGCCTATTATGCAAATATAAGAAACTAGCGGATGTACCCGGCTTCGCCCGGGTTTTACCCGAGTAAAGGTTTATCTAACGAACATTTATTAAAACAATTCTCTATAAACTTATAAAAAAAATAATAGATATATTTTGATAATTTGAAACTCGTAAATTTGAATCTCTCGATAAAGTGAACATTTTTTCCCGGTCCCTTGAAAAATACTCGATAAGTTGAATAAAATCAATATTAATTGGTTCCCTCGGTAATTGGAAGTTAAAGGAATAGTATCTTCGCCTTGAATTGTATCATTATTCTTGTCTCAAATAAATTGCCGTGTCATCCTGAGATAATCTTACTTTTGATAAATAATATTTAAGATAATAAACTTAGTGATAATAAAACTTATAGATAAAAAAAAACTTGTTATCATCGTCGCAATGGTGGCGCTGCTTGCGAGTTAAATCTGCAAATAACTCTAAGGATATTCAAGAAATTATTTTTCAAAAACCTTCCCGGGGATATACCTAATAATATCCCAAATTTTCACGGCGATTGGATGTATGGTTTTTGAATCTATAGAGTACACACAGACAGACATTCAATTATATATATATATATATATATATATATATATATATATATATATATATATATATATATATATATATATATATATATATATATATATATATATATATAGACTAGCGGATGTGTACCCGGCTTCGCCCGGGTTTTATCCGAGTGAAAGTTTACCTAACGAATATTATTGATAAAAATATTCTGGAACACACAGAATATTATGATAATAATATTCGTTACTTTATATATTATATAAAATATATTTTTCGAGCAAACATATCCACTCTCTACTGAATAGATATTTAAAAAGATATACATAAATAAAAATATCTAGAGATATACTACATGATCCTAGCCAAAAGGCCGAGAAACGATATTTTATATATAGAGATGACCTGGCTTCGTGTGTCTTCTGCTCGAGTGAATGTTTCGCTGGTAGAATTTTGTTCCTGCCTACTATTAATCATTATCTGGCTTCGCCCGTGGTCTGCTTTAGTAAATATTCCCCAAAAGAATTTTTTTAATGCAATCAAGCATGATACGGCAATATTGTCATCATCATTTTTGACTAAAAAAATATTGTTGCTCAGTACTTGGTTAAATATAATTTTTCTTGGTTAAAGTGCGACAAAAAACTCTTCAAGATTTAACTCTCTGTCCTGTTCAAATTTCAGCGAGATTAGTTACATATTGAGGGCGTGCATAGCCGACAAACATATATATATTATTATTAATATATATAGTCACGACCGTCTGTCGTGGCCTCTGTCACGGATAATATGCAGTTATCATCGTCATGCGTTCTTAATTCTGTCACCGTTTGCTTTTGGTTCAGTGGTAGAATGCTCGCCTGCCACGCGGGCGCCCCGGGTTCGATTCCCGGCCGATGCATTTTTTTTTACAATTTTTAAAACTCATTTATATATTATACAAGAATGACATCCACGGCGCCAATTTATAATTGTAACGAATAGTATTTGAATAAAAGCATTTAATCGGGTCATTCGGCTAGTATAGCTATATACAGGAGAGCTTGAATTGGCAAAATTGATTGGAAGGTTCATCACTGATGAACTAGGCCTACCCAAATTTCAATTAACCATCAGTTAACTAAAATGATGGAAATTTGTCCTCTATATGAGTACTTTATAAAATACATATATAGCGCGCTGGATAATTCCATTATCAATATATAGATGGCGCTAGGTATTCTATTTATCATTATCATTCTTTTTTTAAAGAAATAAATTAATACAAATATTAACAATAAATATCTTCTATATATATAAAATTGAATGTCTGTCTGTCTGTTTGTCTGTCTGTTTGTTTGTACTCTATAGATTCAAAAACCATACATCCAATCGCTGTGAAATTTTGGGATATTATTAGGTATATCACCGGGAAGGTTTTAGAAAAATAATTACATGAATATCTTGAATATCCTTAGAGTTATTTGCAGATTTGTAGATTTAACTCGCAAGCAGCGCCCCCATTGTGACGATGATAACAAGTTTTCTTATCACTAAGTTTGTTATCTTAAATATTATTTATCAAAAGTAAGATTATCTCAGGATGACACGGCAATGTGACACGGGAAAAAATGTTCACTAGATAAAACTATGATTTTCTATATGATATAAAAAGCCAACAATGAAGAGTGAATGTAATATAAAAAGCCAACAATGAAGAATGAATGTAAGATAAAAAGCCAACAATGAAAAATGAATGTAAGATAAAAAGCCAACAATGAAGAGTGAATGTAATATAAAAAGCCAACAATGAAGAATGAATGTAAGATAAAAAGCCAACAATGAAGAGTGAATGTAAGATAAAAAGCCAACAATGAAGAGTATAGTAATATAAAAAGCCAACAATGAAGAATGAATGTAAGATAAAAAGCCAACAAAGAAGAGTAAATATAATATAAAAAGCGAACAATGAAGAGTGAATGTAAGATAAAAAGCCAACAATGAAGAGTAAATGTAAGATAAAAAGCCAACAATGAAGAGTGAATGTAATATAAAAAGCCAACAATGAAGAATGAATGTAAGATAAAAAGCCAACAATGAAGAATGAATGTAAGATAAAAAGCCAACAATGAAGAGTGAATGTAATATAAAAAGCCAACAATGAAGAATGAATGTAAGATAAAAAGCCAACAATGAAGAGTAAATATAATATAAAAAGCCAACAATGAAGAGTGAATGTAAGATAAAAAGCCAACAATGAAGAGTAAATGTAATATAAAAAGCCAACAGAGTGAATGTAAGATAAAAAGCCAACAATGAAGAGTGAATGTAATATAAAAAGCCAACAATGAAGAATGAATGTAAGTTAAAAAGCCAACAATGAAGAGTAAATCTATATATATATATATATATATATATATATATATATATATATATATAAAACTCAATTTCTGTCTGTCTGTCTGTTTCGCGATAAACTCAAAAACTACTGAACCAATTAGTACCATATTTTGCATGTCGCTTTTTATAAACCTGAGGAAAATTTTCGGCTGCATTTTGATTAGTATTTTTGGCTATTTCTTTTTTTTTTCATTTGAAGAACTTTTTTTACGCGGACTAATCCGGAATGGAATGAATACCTAAATATGGCCATTTTTTTAAGCATCGGTGGTTCAGTGGTAGAATGTTCGCCTGCCACGCGGGCGGCCCGGGTTCGATTCCCGGCCGATGCATTTTTTTTTTTTTTACAATTTTTAAAACTCTTTTATATTATCTTATATATATAAAATTGAATGTCTGTCTGTCTGTACTCTATAGATTCAAAAACCATACATCCAATCGCCGTGAATTATCTCAGGATGACACGGCAATTTATTTGCGACAAGAATAATGATACAATTCCAAGGCGAAGATACTATTCCTTTAACTTCCAATTACCGAGGGAACCAATTAATATTGATTTTATTCAACTTATCGAGTATTTCTCAAGGGACCGGGAAAAAATGTTCACTAGATAAAACTATGATTTTCTAATGTAGAAAATTAGGAAAGACAAAATTCAGGATGACAAGGCACACAGGGACCGGGAAAAAATGTTCACTTTATCGAGAGATTCAAATTTACGAGTTTCAAATTATCAAAATATATCTTTTTTATTTTTTAATAAGTTTTTAGAGAATTGTTTTAACAAATGTTCGCTAGACAAACCTTTACTCGGGTAAAACCCCGGGCGAAGCCGAGTACGTTTTATAAGTTTAAAGAGAATTGTTTTAACAAATGTTCGTTAGACAAACATTCACTCGGGTAAAACCCGGGCGAAGCCGGGCGGGTCCGCTAGTATTATATAGAGTTATTGGTGAGGATAACTTGTGTTAAAGATTAAGTAGCTATATTAAATAATAAAATTTATAAGCATGACCTAATACTATTACAAAATAATTGGAATAACGTAGATCTTTGGTGTTCATATTTCTCCCGAAGTTGTCTAACTTGGTGCTACAATATTGTCATTTTTGAGAAACTATACAGAGCACGTCATATTTATATATTATAATGCATTAGCGCTCCATCTGTTATGAAAATTCGAAACTATTATAGACGCGTATGTATATTGTAAGGTAGAAATTAAGTCTTTGTATATCTGGAGATGTGAAAGTATTTATTGATGACGTCACCACGACTAGTCGACAATTATCAACAAATTAACCCCACTATCTACCGCTAGGGAATCTTGAACAAGCAAACAATGAAATATTTCAAAGATGATTTTACAAATACATAGTAATATTAGGTATGTCTGCTCTAGATGGGGGTCAGTATTTAAGACCAAAGGACAGTATTTCCTTTTGGATCGGAGATGGCTCAAATGCAGTCAAGTTAAGGAAAGTGGGAGCGTGGGGTCTGCAGGGGAGGAATTCCGAAGGGAAGCCATGTTTGGTGGTCCAGTGGGATAGTTTCGAAAGGTGGCGGGCTCTGCATCGGCTATCCTGGCGCCTGACGTCTGCCGTGGCAAGCGTCAGAAAAGAGGCTATGACGGACTGGGGGAGAAGGGTGGCAACTATGGAAATGATGCCCTTGATAGTTTTAGATAGGCTGCGGATATGGGAGAAACATCCTTGGGTTCTGGATTTCAGCAATTGTCTCTGGGCTCTGTCGATAATCTTCTTTGAATATGTGTTGTGGACGGGATCCCTAATTCTTAGAGGTGGAGGGATAAATTGGGCTCTTTCGCAGGTCTTGTTGAACCAAAGGTGAGATCTCCATTTGGCTAACTGGAGAGACACATAGTAATATATATTTTATAATCTGTTGAATATATTCATTGAATAATATTAAAAATTAAATAATAATTTTTTTATTCGCCACAATATATATAAGTTGAAAAAGATTGCGCGTTAAATTTTAAAGTTAATTTTCTATTGGAAGATTTGGATTATAAATAGTGAACACTCTTTCATTGGGGTTTCCCTAATTTAATCCACTCGGTCTAAATTGAAATATATTGCATTTATTATTCATTCTGCTGATATAGCTGGCACTTGAAGACTTACTGTAGGTGATAGTGGAAATGCAGAGAGATACACCTCTAAGATGTGGGTATCCATCTTGACATGATAGAAAGACTTCCAATAACCTTGCGAGCTATGTCGGAGGGCAAAATCTATATATATAAAAATGAATGTTTGTTTGTATGTCCGGTATACAAATTCGCAGTAGTTCACTAATTCAAACCAAAATTTTCATACATAGGTAAAAATATACGGGGAAGACGATAGGCTATTTTAAAAAAATATATAAATCAATTATTAAAACTATATATTTTTAGTCAGAAAATGATGATGACGATATTGCTGTATCATGTTTGATTATCAGATACAAAATTATATCGGGAAAAATTCCAAAAAGCAGAGACCACGGGTGAAACCAGTTCATTATTTTGTACGCAAGAACAAAATTCTAACAGAAAAACATTCATTCGAGCAGAAAACAAAAGCCAGATCATCTTTCTATAAAAATATCGCTTCTCAGACACAAAGTTTGGAGCGGGACGTTTCACAAGAGTGACATCCACGGCGCCAATTTATAATTGTAACGAATAGTATTTGAATAAAAACATTTAATCGGGTAAAACCCGGGCGTTGCCCGGGTCATTCGGCTAGTATTCGATAACATTCAATATCCGATTTGTATCAATTTTATCAATTCGCCAATTTTTATATTATATATCTATTAAGAGTCTCTATAAAATAAACTTGAACACAAAGAAAATATATTCTATTTTACATTTTAAAGATTAGCTTTCACGAGCTAAATGGTCTTCAATAAGCCTATTCTCTATAGAGTTACCAACCAGTTTGACAAATACTCGAAAACTAGCCATTTAAACTAGCCATAGATAAATTTTACCAATAAAAATTTATTTAGCCAGATACGACACCTATCTAGATGAATATATCACCCCAAAGGATACCTGTATAGAAAATATGATTGGAATCTCTAGAACACCGTTTCTTTCGTGTGCGTGAAAACCTGAACCAAGAATTACACGATCAAATAGTAAAGGATTTTATAGCCGCTTTTGGGGTTCAGTGGAAGGATGTAGACCACTACCGTTGGTGTACGACCGCTACGACTTGGGATCGAATCCCGCATTGGGCATTTTTTTCTAATTAAAAAATGCTCCAATGGCCCCAGATTCTTGCAAAAGTCCAACTTCACCAGCGATTGCAAGTAACCAAACCGGGCTCTGGCGCATTTGTAAGTGCAAAGTCGAACTGCTTTTCATATGTGTAGACATGTGGGTGCACTCACAGTAAAAAGCAGTCACTAACTACTCACCATGATTATCATGGCCTGTAACCACGTGTACTAGGGATAATAAAAAGTATAGCCGCTTTTACTGAACTATTTAACTACCTATTTTGATTATTTGTTTTAATAAAAACAACAAAAAATACGGGGTTAAGTTTCTTACACCATTTTTATTTCTCTAGATTTCGGGAGCTAACATGCCAGTTATCATTCTGTCATCTCTTTGAAGATTGCCATTTTTAGCAGATTTCGTAAGTTTGTTATTTCTTCTATATGAAGCGTAAGAGATCCCAGTCGACGTGTGTCTGAAGACAGGGTCTACCAACCAACCTAGTGTGGAGGTCTGGAAAACTTTCCGGTCCTCAAATATTTGGGCGGCCGTGGCGTGCCGTCACTAATTGCGCCAGTGGAAATATCCAGCAGACGGTCGATGGAGGTGGTCTTCTGCTGCAGGAAATCACGCCAGGGTGTTGTTGCTCAACTCTACAAACTTTCACAAAGTTGGCCGGCAACTTCTTCCCACTTTCTTAGTAGACAGGAATAGTTAAAACTTCGTGTATGTAAGAAAACAAAGACCATAAAAGTCAAAAGTAACGATCTTTTTGAAAAAGAAAACTTTTCTTAACGAGGTATTTCTTAAAGATCACATGCATTGCATTGACCCATGCGTGCTTTCGTATTCAAATTTATATATGTAATTTGAAAAAAAAAAGTTTAGTTAAAGTTTATAAAGAAGTTTTAAAGTTTTGGATCCATTTTAAAGAAGAGTTCTAAAGAAGGTTCAAGTTTAAAATTATGATTTGAAACGCCATACAAAATTCATTATTATTATATTTATGTTCATTATGATTTTATGAACATTCGAACACTATAGCGACAATGATGTGTTTCCATAAATTTACTTTTTTAAATTTAAATTATTAATATTTTATAATTTCTTCCCAAGTCTCCAAGCAACTTTTCCCGAAGCCATCTAATGTAGTCTGACCCTTAAGTTTTGATTCAGTAGTTCAAACGTCCAGAAATGAACAGAAACTCTATCAGGTGGTTTTACAGCAACTATCTTTTTTTAAATCTCAACTTAATCATATCAGGAAATCAGCCTATAGAGCTTGAGACTTTTGACGAAGTCTGCTGTCCCCAGAAGTAGAGCTTATCAATGAATGAGCCAATACAGTCAATGATGCGTTTTGGGGTTGCAGGTTGAGAATTGCACTTAGTATTTAGTGCGAAAACTTTACAGCCATTCTGGAAAATTATTATGCGTAGATGACCAGACTTAAGTCTGTAAATCAAGAACTGCTGTTTCCTTGGGAGGACAGTATTGGTGCTTGTCCCTCCTACTCTATACCAGCTATGTGCAGTAGATTTCCATTCTTGTTGGCATTAGGCCTTGATGGTACGGAGGAGGTATTTTTCGTCTAGTAGGGTGGTTGATTTTGTTGACTTTGCTTAGAATTTTTAATGAAACTGATTCCAATAATTATTAATTAAACATTATTTTTATTGATTTATAAGAGAGAGAACAAGATATAAAAGGGAAAATAATATTAAACAAAGGAACTTTTTTTCTGTTTCGGTTAGCGCCTATTTACCTGTGAGCTTACACACACTCTGTGGTAACAATTAATTAATATATATACAACAGATTTTCTGGCCTCAGGGAGGCTAAGAGCTCTAGATTTTGCCAGAGAGTCTGCCAGTGCAGAAACTATAGAATATGGAATACCTGAAATTCCCGTTTCCAATTGCTTAATAAGTCAGAAGTGAACTCGAGTTTGATCTTAAAGGATCCACAATCCTATACACTCAGTCCCGTACTAATTAGAGACATCTTCAAAATCGGCTAAGTATTTATTTCGAATAATATTCTAAATTGTGAATTTAATATTGTTCCCAATTTATGAATCTTGAGCTTTTGAAAAAAAAAGATGCGACAATCATTACCTTTCGAAAATCTATTTTTACATTTCAGAACCCAGTCTATCATGCACTTTAATTCTCAACATAATAAATCACACGTGGGTGATTACTTTCATTGATGTAAGCCCAAGCTTTACTCAATGTAGTAATGTGTTTATATTTCTCACTAACTAAATGATTTTCATAGAATTTTTTCCATTTGGTTTTCCTTTCTTGGGTGTGTTTTTGGTGATAAATCTCAATGGGGGTTTCTCATTTTTAGGCTCACATTTCTCTATATAATCCTACAGACAGTAGAATGTAAAATAATACAAAGCAATAACGCGCCATCTATATATGACAAATGAAAACATTATGAGGCGAATGTTTCTTTCACAACTAAATAAAACTTCTACTGTCCTTACTGCGATTAAACATATTGGGAGGGTTTGGCTCGCTGTTGATCCAAGAACCCTCCCAATATTTTTCATCACAGTAAGGACAGTAGAAGTTTTATTTAATTTTGAAAGAAACACTCAGGTCTTATAATGTTTTCATTTGTCATATTGTGAAATGTTCACTGGTGTTGCGATATTTCTTTGCAATAAAGACTTTGGTGACATATTGGCACATTTGTTGGATCGTGGTTGCTTTACCGGTTTATTAGAGTTTTTTTTCATTTAGAACGATTTTGTTTCATCATCGAAGTTTACATTATTATCCCTTATTGTATGGCTTATTGCAACTTTGGGAGCGTTAGCATTTTTACCTTACATATTTTCAATTATCTCTGAGAAAAATAACTTTTTTATTAGGAAAGTGAAAAATGTAACATTTATCATGATATATATATATATATTTATATATATATCTGAGGTTTTACCATACACACAAGCACAAAAACATGCTAAATTTTTATTCTAATATTTATGCTAAAAGGTTTTTTTTTTCAAAAGTGGCGTAGCATCTATTTAAATACAATGTCTGATTGTGCTAGGGACGATTACAACTCGGAAAATGCTGGGTAATGAGACTTGCTTGTTCATGACCTAAAAGAAGAAAAAAAAATCAAAAATCAGGTTTCTCTATCTCAAACCTCCTTGGAGTTACAAGCGATAAAAAAAACTGACCAAAATCACCTAGAGACCGTGATTTCGGGCTAATGGCCCCGTCAGTCTAGGGCAGACGTCACCGACCCGAGGCCGCTAGTTTGCGGCGACGGCCAATATATGGCGTCTAGTTTTGACTTCTATTTTGACGGGAGAGGCAACCTTTATCTTTATAGATGAATATACTACCGATGAATTTTCCATCTATATTTTTGCCATAGATTTGGCCTAGCCACTTTGCCAGCTAAGCACCTCTTTGGCTGATTGTCAAGATTCCATTGAATCCCCTGTGAATATCATAGAATAAAGTCCGCTCTAGGCTGACAAGTGCCATTAGCCCAAAACTATGGTCTCTAGATGGATGCATTTCAGTTTGCCAAGGCTGGTGTTTTGACTTTGTCACCGACCCAAGGCCGCTAGTTTGCGGCGACGGTCAATAGATGGCGCCTGGTTTTGACGTCTGTTTTGACAGGAGAGGCGATCATTATAGATATTATATCTATATAGGAATATATCTCGCTATTGTATATGTATATATACAATAGCGAGATATATTATAGATATATGAATTTATAAAAGTTTAAAACATTTTATATCATTTAAATCCACCCCGCTCCCCTCTGGAATTCCATTGAGGCCGCCACAACAAAGAATTTCCCACTTTAGCAACCGAAGCGATCTAGCGAGCAACTCAAGCGACTAGCGAGCGGCCAAAACAATCAAGGCAATCTTTGAAAGCGATCTTAACTCTTCTGAACGATCTTTGAAGCCTTCTTAACTCATCTGGGCGATCTTTGAAAGCGATCTTAACTCATCTGAACGATCTTTGAAAGCGATCTTAACTCATCTGGGCGATATTTGAAAGCGATCTTAACTCATCTGAATGATCTTTGAAAGCGATCTTAACTCATATGAACAATCTTTGAAAGCGATATTAACTCATCTGGGCGAACTTTGAAAGCGATCTTAACTCATCTGGGCGATCTTTGAATGCGATCTTAGCTCATCTGAGCGATCTTTGAAAGCGATCTTAACTCATCTGAATGATCTTTGAAAGCGATCTTAACTCATCTGAACGATCTTTGAAAGCGATCTCAACTCATCTGAACGATCTTTGAAAGCGATTTTAACTCATCTGAGCGATCTTAACTCATCTGAACGATCTTTGAAAGCGATCTTAACTCCTCTGAACGATCTTTGAAAGCGATCTTAACTCATCTGAACGATCTTTGAAGCCTTCTTAACTCATCTGGGCGATCTTTGAAAGCGATCTTAACTCATCTGAACGATCTTTGAAAGCGATCTTAACTCATCTGGGCGATATTTGAAAGCGATCTTAACTCATCTGAATGATCTTTGAAAGCGATCTTAACTCATATGAACAATCTTTGAAAGCGATATTAACTCATCTGGGCGAACTTTGAAAGCGATCTTAACTCATCTGGGCGATCTTTGAATGCGATCTTAGCTCATCTGAGCGATCTTTGAAAGCGATCTTAACTCATCTGAATGATCTTTGAAAGCGATCTTAACTCATCTGAACGATCTTTGAAAGCGATCTCAACTCATCTGAACGATCTTTGAAAGCGATTTTAACTCATCTGAGCGATCTTAACTCATCTGAACGGTCTTTGAAAGTGATTTCAACTCATCTGAACGATCTTTGAAAGCGATCTTAGCTCATCTGAGTGATCTTAACTCATCTGAACGATCTATGAAAGTGATCTTAACTCATCCGAACGATCTTTGAAAGTGATTTTAACTCATCTGAACGATCTTTGAAAGCGATCTTAACTTATCTGAACGATCTTTGAAAGTGATTTCAACCCATCTGAACGATCTTTGAAAGTGATTTCAACTCATCTGAACGATCTTTGAAAGCGATCTGAGCTCATCTGAGTGATCTTAACTCATCTAATCGATGTTTGAAGTAATATATAGTGATCGGAGCGAACCTTTGTAACCTGAGCGAGTTTGAGAACTGTGTGAGCGATCTTGTGATCTTTGAAAGCGATCTTTTGAGACCGAAGCGATCAAGCGAGCACCATGGGGGGCTGTTGCGGCAAGAAGAAGAGGCGTAATAGGTAAGTGGGTTTACTCTACCTTATAGTCAAATAAAGCTTAGGATTTAGAGAGAGGAGAAATAGTACTGGGGTTTTAGCAAAGGAACAACTACTATTTTGAGTAAATATTCAAGATATTGAAAGCTGTATGCAATATCACGGTAGAACATATTTAAACCTATCATAATATCAACCAGAGAGGACAAATTCAAAATAATTGAGCTTTTTTTCCAAAGAATTTACTTTTCTTTTTATATTCATCACATAATAATTTGTAGACCTTTCCAAAGAATTCTTGTAAATAAAGGAGAGTTTTACTTTTGACCTAATTGAGATTTTAAAAATAGCAATGTTTTAAAGGCCAATATAACAATTGATTAGCTTTGATTTAAAGAGAAAGGCTATGTGAAAATCTTGATAGCGATTTTGGCGCAACTTTTTACACACGTGTTTATCCTATACCCGGCTAAAGAGAAACAAAAACGAGTCTCGTGGATTGATATTAAAATAGTAAACACTTCTTAGAAATGTTTAAGACTGGTTTTTTAATTAAACTGCAGGGAGAGTTTCTTTCCAAATTTTTTACCCTGTGAGGTTTTATATTTATCAATACAAATCAATAACGCACGATCTATATGTAACGAATAAAGACATTTTGATGAAATGTCAACAGATGCTTCATATTATGGAACAGGGGCTATTCTATACCAGAGAGACGTGAATAATAGGAGGTTACTTCAACTCAGAGTGATTAGTTATTATTCCTATACATTTTCCAAGGCTGAACAAAATTATTCCATCACTGAAAAATAATGCCTTGCTGTTTTGAAGGCTGTCAAATACTTCAGATGGTATTTGGAAGGGGCAAGTCTTTTTTTGTCCACACGGATCATCGCGCATTGACACAGCTACTTTCCTGTGGCCATCTCCGGGATCGACTTGCGAGGTGGCAGCTGTTTCTGAGCTCATTCGAAATGAGAGTGAACCACCGTTCTGGCAGGTAGCTCAGCGATGCAGACGCGCTGTCTAGATTGGCTGTAGAAACACATAATTCCAGCGATCAAACCGTACTGTTTGTTAAGCATCAGAGTATTCCTTTAAAATTAGAAGATCACGGTAAATATTTTGTCCCTCACGAACATCGAACTTCAATTTTATCTATGTACCATGATGATCCCTTATCAGGAGGACATTCGGGGTTTTGGAAGACATATTATAAAATGAAGCAACGCTTATTTGGACTGGTATAAAGAATGACATAAGGAAATATGTATCTTCTGGTCCTATCTGTCAAAGGGTCTAGTTCAAGTATAAGAGCCGTCCTTCAAAAATGAGTTTGCCCCATCAATCAAGGGTACCTTTCCATACTGTACATGTAGATTTCGCCGAGGCTCCTTCTAACATCAAGGATAAGAATTCAACATTTTAACTATACTCTATAACAAAAAAAAAATCGACGCACCAAGAAGCAGTTGCCCGAATTATATGAAAATACGTATACAAAGAGGTTTCAACCAAATATGCAAATGATTGGAATTTGGTGGCCGATTTATGCAAAGCAAGAGCACCAGCGCATCTGAACTGCGCATCCAGCACGGGCATTCTAGACTCAATATTCGGCGCGGCACGAGCTGATTTTCAGAATTTCCGTTTAATATTTTAGCAGTACGCCTATTTATACCTTATCAATGCCTCGCCGAAAGATTCGTGCTCATTACGAACATATGTCAGAGTTTGAAACTGGTCGTGCCATTGGATTGAAAGAGGCTGGTAGGTCTAATCGCGCGCCATCTGTGTCGAAGTGATGCGGCTATTAGGCGGTGTTGGCAAAAGTGGGTCAACAACGGAAGAATTCAACGTCAGGACGGCAGCGGACGACCAAAGGCAACAACAGAACGGGAGGACAGAGCAATTGTCAGAATGGCTGTCGCAGCACCGGAATCCATGTTATCTACCATCCAACGTGTGACCGGCACACAAGTGTCCAAAATGACCATCAACAGGCCACTGAGAGAGCGGAATCTAACAGCTCGCCGACCGTTACGATGCCTACCCCTCACACCCGTGCACCGACAAGTCCGACTACAGTGGTGTCGGGAGCGATCAACTTGGAAATGCGCTGACTGGGGACGTATAGTCTTTAGTGACGAGTTCCGTTTCTTACTGTGTCCTGACGACCGTCGCAAACGTGTCTGGAGATATCCTGGGCAGCGTGTGGATCCTGGCCTTACTGTCGAACACCACACAGGTCCACAACAGGGCGTTATGGTCTGGGGTGCCATTTCATTTGATAGCAGGACCCCATTGGTAGTCATTCCTGGAACCCTGACAGCACAACGGTACGTAGATGAAATTGTACTGCCTGTTTTGTTGCCGTTCCTCTCACATCACCCCGGGCTTACTTTTCAACAAGATAATGCCCGGCCACACACGGCACGTGTTACTATGAATTGTCTTCAATCTTTCCGAACTCTTCCGTGGCCAGCAAGGTCGCCTGATCTCTCGCCCATAGAGCACATCTGGGACGCGATGAGAAAGCGATTGCAACCATCCGGGAATATTGACTATTTAGCCCGACAGTTGGAGACAATTTGGCAAGAAATCCCGCAGCACACCATCCGGAATCTTTATCAGTCCATGACAAGCCGGGTGGCAGCCTGCATCCAGGCCAGTGGGGGTCCAACGACATATTGACATTCTCAATTTGTGACGATCAAACTCTGAAATAAAACAATTAATTGTTCTGATATTTTAATATTTTTTTCCCTATACATGCTCTTTACATACACCAATTTTTGTCCTAATCTGACAACTCCTTCTTGGTGCGTCGATTTTTTGTTATACAGTGTAATTATTGACGAGGCTACTAGGGTGGTTCAAGCAAAGGCAATGAAACAACATGGCCGTGCTCTAATAAAATATTTCAACGGACATGAGGAACAGAAATCAGAACTATAGTCTCCGATCAAGAGAGATCATTTGTGTATGGAGAATTCCGTAGGTGGGCAGCCTCCATAGACATCCGATTAATAACTCCTTATCACCCTGCAGGAAATGTTTTAGCGGAACGAGATATAAAGACCTTTCTCTCGTGCTATCCTCACTTCAAGGGTGGATGGAAAAATGCCTTAGAAGCGGCAGTACGCTACCATAATAGATCCTACAACTCCTACCTGGGTTGCTCCCCTTTATTCAAACTTACAAAAACTTCCCCTGTTTTACCTGCAGATAAAGAGCTTAATATTCACTGTCCCCTTTATGAAACAGACAAAAGTCAAATTGAGCAAAACCTCTACCGACAAAAAGAACAAAGTTTTATTTTAACAGTCGTAAGAAGGCCCTGCCACCAGAGATGAGTATCGACGATTATATTCTGGTAAGACATCAGAAAGTTGGAAAGGAATGGAAGCTATCTGGTCCGCATCGAGTGACAAGGGTAACTAAAATGGATGGCCACCCCAAATATGTTGAATATGTTGAACGGCTCACATCTTCAATATCCAACCTTATCTACATCGACATCCCAGGAGGGATGAAGTCGGGGAAGTTGTAATATACCTTATAATAATATTATAAAATACTCTGTTTAATTAATTTATTTTTGATTGTTTGAATTTGGCAGCACTGTAATTATTGTTGTTGTTATTATGAATATATTAAAAAGTTAATGTTTAACATTAGAAAGATATATAATTAAAATTTGTTTATCAATTTAATAAAGCATTTTTATTTATTTAATCGAAGGAACATCACAATATAAAAATCAAAATAATACAATTTTCAAATATCGTTGTGAGAATTTATTTTTTTTTTAAATATATTTTGAAAACACGCCGTTTGGAGCGAGACGTTTCACAAGAGTGACAACCACGGCGCCAAATTATAATTGTAACGAGTAGTATTGAAATAAAACATATTAAAAATATCTACGTACTCGGTTAAAACCCGCCTTGTAATTGAAATGAAATTCTCCCATTTGACATACTTAATATCTTTATATATGTATCAGATGGAAATTCGCCATACCAGAGCAATGCCATGGAATTTATAACGACGTCCCCTACCTACCGCAGGGATAGATTGTTCAATAAAACTTATATTTGGGCCAAACTTCCGCTCTTTCCAATTGTTGAACTGAGTTTTTTTTTAATGAATATCCTTTTGACTCAAACTAGTTTATGATAATTGAAACAGTGAATAATATGTGAAGGTTATTCACATATTAAACGAAATGTTAACGCGAGATTCAATCCCAGTTCATGACTGTCGGGAATCGAGGGTGTTACCCACTCGTCCACCGACTTCTTTTTTCATTCTAGCCTTATACACGACTTCACTTGGTAGGCACATAAAATAAATAACTAGAGTATATGTAAAACAAGGTATATTTACATATAATAATAAAATTTATTTCTTGAAAATAAAGATACTTCGGCCAGTAAATCTTTTTATTACCTCGACGTTTCCACAAAAATCTTTTGTCCTCGTCAGGAGCAAACAAAAATTAAACATTTAGCAGGCGTTAAAAATCTTTCTTTGTTGAACTGAGTTATAATTACAATAAAGACAAACTCTTAAAATATTAAAAGTAAAATTTCGATAATATTAA
Source organism: Cordylochernes scorpioides (assembly GCA_030710605.1). Lineage (NCBI taxonomy): Eukaryota > Metazoa > Arthropoda > Arachnida > Pseudoscorpiones > Chernetidae > Cordylochernes > Cordylochernes scorpioides. The sequence continues at coordinate 50,664,209 of CP092867.1, forward strand.
AAATACATAGATTTTTAATTCCAAGAAATGATTTTATTTTACAGAATTTCAGTTTGGTTTAATGAGAGTCAAATATGGGAAAAATTATTTCATCTAATTTATTTTATTAGACATATAATTATAAACTTTTATATTTTGTCATCTCTCTCATTCCCATTTTTTTTAAATTGGATAACAAAAATATTTGGTGTGCTTTAAACTTTAAATTAAATTATTTAATCACATATAATAAAGCGTCTGTTCGTTGAAGCCGAATAGGATTGGTCCATTCTGTGTCACGTGTTCAAACCTGATTGGCTTATGCCCCCCCCTCCCCCCACTTAAGTGACGTGGCCGGCTGAGATGGTACTGACCACGGGATGAGATGGGACTGACCACGGGTTGAGATGGGATTGAGCACGGGATGAGATGGGAATGATCACGGGATGAGATGGGAATGATCACGGGATGAGATGGGACTGACCACGGGTTGAGATGGGACTGAGCACGGGATGAGATGGGAATGATCACGGGATGAGATGGGAATGATCACGGGATGAGATGGGACTGAACACGGGATGAGATGGGACTGAGCACGGGATGAGATGGGAATGATCACGGGATGAGATGGTACTGTACACGGGATGAGATGGGACTGAGCACGGGATGAGATAGGACTGAGCACGGGATGAGATGGGACTGACAGCGGGATGAGATGGGACTGACCACGGGATGAGATGGGACTGAGCACGGGATGAGATGGGACTGAGCACGGAAGGGGATGGGACTGAGCACGGGATGAGATGGGACTGAGCACGGGATGAGATGAAACTGACCACGGGATGAGATAGGACTGAGCACGGGATGAGATGAAACTGACCACGGGATGAGATGGGACTGAGCACGGGATGAGATGGGAATGATCACGGGATGAGATGGGACTGAACACGGGATGAGATGGGACTGACAGCGGGATGAGATGGGACTGAGCACGGGATGAGATGGGACTGAGCACGGGATGAGATGGGACTGATCAAGGGATGAGATGGGACTGAGCACGGGATGAGATGGGACTGATCAAGGGATGAGATGGGACTGAGCACGGGATGAGATGGTACTGACAACGGGTTGAGATGGGACTGAGCACGGGATGAGATGGGACTGAGCACGGGTTGAGATGGGACTGAGCACGGGATGAGATGGGACTGAGCACGGGATGAGATGGGACTGAGCACAGGATGAGATGGGAATGATCACGGGTTAAGATGGGACTGACAGCGGGATGAGATGGGACTGACCACGGGATGAGATGGGACTGAGCACGGGATGAGATAGGACTGAGCACGGGATGAGATGGGACTGACAGCGGGATGAGATGAGACTGACCACGGGATGAGATGGGACTGAGCACGGGATGAGATGGGACTCAGCACGGGATGAGATAAAACTGACCACGGGATGAGATGGGACTGACCACGGGATGAGATGGGACTCAGCACGGGATGAGATAAAACTGACCACGGGATGAGATGGGACTGACCACGGGATGAGATGGGACTGACAGCGGGATGAGATGGGACTGACCACGGGATGAGATGGGACTGACCACGGGATGAGATGGGACTGACCACGGGATGAGATGGGACTGAGCACGGGTTGAGATGGGACTGAGCACGGGATGAGATGGGACTGAGCACGGGATGAGATGGGACTGAGCACAGGATGAGATGGGAATGATCACGGGTTAAGATGGGACTGACAGCGGGATGAGATGGGACTGACCACGGGATGAGATGGGACTGAGCACGGGATGAGATGGGACTCAGCACGGGATGAGATGAAACTGACCACGGGATGAGATGGGACTGACCACGGAATGAGATGGGACTGAGCACGGGATGAGATGGGACTGAGCAAGGGATGAGATGGGACTGAGCACGGGATGAGATGGGACTGACAGCGGGATGAGATGGGACTGACCACGGGATGAGATGGGACTCAGCACGGGATGAGATGAAACTGACCACGGGATGAGATGGGACTGACCACGGAATGAGATGGGACTGAGCACGGGATGAGATGGGACTGAGCAAGGGATGAGATGGGACTGAGCACGGGATGAGATGGGACTGACAGCGGGATGAGATGGGACTGAGCACGGGATGAGATGGGACTGAGCACGGGATGAGATGGGACTGACAGCGGGATGAGATGGGACTGAGCACGGGATGAGATGGGGCTGAGCACGGGATGGGATGGGACTGAGCACGGGATGAGATGGGACTGACCACGGGATGAGATGGTACTGACCACGGGTTGAGATGGGACTGAGCACGGGATGAGATGGGACTGTGCACGGGATGAGATTGGACTGAGCACGGGATGAGATGGGACTGAGCACAGGATGAGATGGGACTGAGCATGGGATGAGATGGGAATGATCACGGGATGAGATGGGACTGAACACAGGATGAGATGGGACTGAGCACGGGATGAGATGGGACTGAGCACGGGATGAGATGGGACTGAGAGCGGGATGAGATGGGACTGACCACGGGATGAGATGGGACTGAACACGGGATGGGATGCGACTCAGCACGGGATGAGATGAAACTGACCACGGGATGAGATGGGACTGAGCACGGGATGAGATGAAACTGACCACGGGATGAGATGGGAATGATCATGGGATGAGATGGGAATGTTCACGGGATGAGATGGGACTGAGCACGGGATGAGATGGGACTGAGCACGGGATGAGATGGGACTGAGCACGGGATGAGATGGGACTGACAGCGGGATGAGATGGGACTGACCACGGGATGAGATGTGACTGAGCACGGGATGAGATGGGACTGAGCAAGGGATGGGATGGGACTGAGCACAGGATGAGATGGGACTGAGCACGGGATGAGATGAAACTGACCACGGGATGAGATGGGACTGAGCACGGGATGAGATGAAACTGACCACGGGATGAGATGGGACTGAGCACGGGATGAGATGGGAATGATCACGGGATGAGATGGGAATGATCACGGGATGAGATGGGACTGAACACGGGATGAGATGGGACTGACCACGGGATGAGATGGGACTGAGCACGGGATGAGATGGGACTGAGCAAGGGATGAGATAGGACTGAGCACGGGATGAGATGGGACTGACAGCGGGATGAGATGGGACTGAGCACGGGATGAGATGGGGCGGAGAACGGGATGGGATGAGACTGACCACGGGATGAGATGGGACTGACCACGGGATAAGATGGTACTGACCACGGGATGAGATGGGACTGACCACGGGTTGAGATGGGACTGAGCACGGGATGAGATGGGACTGAGCACGGGATGAGATGGGACTGAGCACGGGATGAGATGGGAATGATCACGGGATGAGATGGGAATGATCACGGGATGCGATGGGACTGAACACGGGATGAGATAGGACTAAGCACGGGATAAGATGGGACGGAGCACGGGATGAGATGGGACTGACAGCGGGATGAGATGGGACTGAGCACGGGATGAGATGGGACAAGCAAGGGATGAGATGGGACTGAGCACGGGATGAGATAGGACTGACAGCGGGATGAGATGGGACTGAGCAAGGGATGAGATGGGACTGAGCACGGGATGAGATGGGACTGACAGCGGGATGAGATGGGACTGAGCACGGGTGAGATGGGAATGATCACGGGATGAGATGGGACTGACCACGGGATGAGATGAGACTGAGCACGGGATGAGATGGGACTGACCACGGGTTGAGATGGGACTGAGCACGGGATGAGATGGGACTGAGCACGGGATGAGATGGGACTGAGCACGGGATGAGATGGGACTGAGAACGGGATGAGATGGGACTGAGCACGGTATGAGATGGGAATGATCACGGGTTGAGATGGGACTGAACACGGGATGAGATGGGACTGAGCACGGGATGAGATGGGACTGAGCACGGGATGAGATGGGACTGAAAGCGGGATGAGATGGGACTGACCACGGGATGAGATGGGACTGAGCACGGGATGAGATGGGACTCAGCACGGGATGAGATGAAACTGACCACGGGATGAGATGGGACTGAGCACGGGATGAGATGAAACTGAGCAGGGGATGAAATGGGACTGAGCACGGGATGAGATGGGAATGATCACGGGATGAGATGGGACTGAGCACGGGATGAGATGGGACTGCGCAAGGGATGAGATGGGACTGAGCACGGGATGAGATGGGACTGAGAGCGGGATGAGATGGGACTGACCACGGGATGAGATGGGACTGAGCACGGGATGAGATGGGACTGAGCAAGGGATGAGATGGGACTGAGCACGGGATGAGATGGGACTGACAGCGGGATGAGATGGGACTGACAGCGGGATGAGATGGGACTGACCACGGGATGAGATGGGACTGACCACGGGATGAGATGGGGCTGAGCACGGGATGAGATGGAACTGAGCAAAGGATGAGATGGGACTGAGCACGGGATGAGATGGGACTGAGCACGGGATGAGATGGGACTGAGCACGGGATGAGATGGGACTGAAAGCGGGATGAGATGGGACTGACCACGGGATGAGATGGGACTGAGCACGGGATGAGATGGGACTCAGCACGGGATGAGATGAAACTGACCACGGGATGAGATGGGACTGACAGCGGGATGAGATGGGACTGACAGCGGGATGAGATGGGACTGACCACGGGATGAGATGGGACTGACAGCGGGATGAGATGGGACTGAGCACGGGATGAGATGGGGCTGAGCACGGGATGGGATGAGACTGAGCACGGGATGAGATGGGACTGACCACGGGATGAGATGGTACTGACCACGGGATGAGATGGGACTGACCACGGGTTGAGATGGGACTGAGCACGGGATGAGATAGGACTGAGCACGGGATGAGATGGAACTGAGCACGGGATGAGATGGGAATGATCACGGGATGAGATGGGAATTATCACGGGATGAGATGGGACTGAACATGGGATGAGATGGGACTGAGCACGGGATGAGATGGGACTGACAGCGGGATGAGATGGGACTGACCACGGGATGAGATGGGACTGAGCACGGGATGAGATGGGACTGAACACGGGATGAGATGGGACTGAGCACGGGATGAGATGGGACTGAGCACGGGATGAGATGGGACTGACAGCGGGATGAGATGGGACTGACCACGGGATGAGATGGGACTGAGCACGGGATGAGATGGGAATGATCACGGGATGAGATGGGACTGAACACGGGATGAGATGGGACTGAGCACGGGATGAGATGGGACTGAGCACGGGATGAGATGGGACTGAGCACGGGATGAGATGGGACTGAGCACGGGATGAGATGGGACTGAGCACGGGATGAGATGGGACTGAGCACGGGATGAGATGAAACTGACCACGGGATGAGATGGGACTGAGCACGGGATGAGATGAAACTGAGCACGGGATGAGATGGGACTGAGCACGGGATGAGATGGGAATTATCACGGGATGAGATGGGAATGATCACGGGATGAGATGGGACTGAGCACGGGATGAGATGGGACTGAGCACGGGATAATAAAGCGTCTGTTCGTTGAAGCCGAATAGGATTGGTCCATTCTGTATGACGTGGCGTGTGACGTGTGACGTGACGTCGGCAATTTATTCGGTGAATATTTGAGGAATAATATTTTTTAAATAATTTTATTTTTTAATTTAGCTTGATTATTTTATTTTTATAAACAATGTCTCCTAAAAGAGCCCTTTCTATTGTTGAGGCCATCGAAGCAAAGCAACGTCGTATTGAACAGCAGCGACAAAGAGGTTTAAATTCACCCGTAAGAGAACGGCATAATGAACAACAACGGCAATACCGAATGAATATGAGCGAAAATCAAAGAGCCCTTCAAAGGGAAAACAGTAGGCTGAGGATGCAAAGAATTCGACAGGGAGATAATCTACCTTTGCCAACAGGGACATTTTCCGAGGAAGATCAAATTCCCCTGCACTTTTTTGGCCAACTTGATCAAGTTTGCCCAAAATGTAGAGCAAAGTATTTCGAATTGGAACAAACGACATACAGTAAAACTTTTCATAAATGCTGTTCCAAAGGAAAAGTCGAAGTTGAACCGATTCAAACCTCTAAATCCACCTGCTCTAGCCGATCCCGTCCTTGGACGGGCTTTTCTACTAGTATTATGATAAAGAGAGAGAGATATGTTTTCGAAAGAAAAAAAAAAACATAACATACAGTTAAACCTCTCTATAGCGCCCCCTCTTGGGACTCACTAAAATAGGGTGCTATAGAAAAGGGGTGCAATAGACAGGTCACTTTTAATGTAAATCGCATTGTACTACGTATTTAAAACCGAGCTCTATAGAAAGGAAGACGCTATTTAGAGGGGGCGCTATTGACAGGTTTAACTGTATTAAATTTTATAATTTAAATCATGAACAGATTTATAGAATAATGAATTTTATTCATTATTTACAATTTCCATACATCTGTGTGTTCTCTCTCTTCTTACTGTTTATTGTTTTAAAAATTATTATAAAATATATACACAAAAATATATATACATAAAAAAAGAGAAAATATAAAACTCTATTACAATGTCTGAACTATTTAATCTCAGCTACTTATTCTCTAACGTTGAAGAAGTCCTGGAGTCGAATCCCTTCACTGGGAACGAGAAAAGAATCTTAAAGGACATCTTGAAGTTGTGTTCCTCTAAGACATTGAAGACATTTAAAGAAAGTTTCACAGACAAGTCTTTCGTCCATCTGAGCAGTGGAGAGACAGCTAGGAGCCTGGCTTCTCTGAAGAACGGCCAACCTAACCGTGTCTACAAGATCATCCCCCTGGAACTGGAGCTGGACTATAAATTGATCCAGCGGGAAGTATTCCCCTGGACCCTCCAGCAGCTCCAGGTAGAACTGACAGCCCTCACGGCTCTAGAGAAACTGAAAGTGCCCAATTTCTGTAAGCCATCCAAAATATGGATGATATGGGACACCCCAGGCCAATACCAAGAATACACATCGCCAGGTTCCTACTATGCTGTGAGCAGCGATATCGAAGATGAGAAGAAACTCTACGGTGTCATCATGACACAATACGCTGGTCCCTCTCTTTCCTCAATGGTCAACTGCCTGTCAACTCAGCAGATGTTGTCGGTGTTCGGCCAGCTCAGTCTGGCCCTGAACCAAGCAGAACGGGAACTTGACTTCGAACACCGGGACTTACACTGGCAGAACATCCGTGTAGCTCTAACCAAAAAGTCCCAGCTGACCTATACCCTCAACAACAACAACAAGGTCACCATCCCCACTTTTGGAATCCGAGTCAGAATTATTAACTTTGGATTTTCAAGACTGACATTCCAAGGCAAAGTTCACTACAATACATTCCGTTTAAAAGCAAAAGAAGAACGGGACCCTTTGAAAATCCTTGAGGGAGAAAATATGGAAAGATTTTTCTTCACGAACTTGGCCTATCTCTGCCAGGCCTTCAGCTATGTTGTGGAGAAACGCCCAGAACTTGTCCATCTGTCATCTGATGTAGAGACACTGAACTCCTGCTATGAGATGGCGAAACTGTTTCTGAAGGAACTGGAAGTTTTGAAGGAAGAAGGCGAACTTACTTCCGCCGCTCCTTTACTCAACTAATATTTGCTGCCTGGAAACGTGTGTAGACTTCAAGATGCTATATAGAATCGAAGTCTTATCAACACTTTATAATATTTAAAAACTTTTTTTCGAAGCTTTATAAATAATCATATGTAATATTTATGTACTATATATTTAATTCAAAGTAGGATACGACAACACATTGTTTTACCTCTTTTAGAAACATTGTTTAAAATATTTTATAATAACCTTTTTTATGTAACAATACACCTTCCCGTATATAAATATGTATGCCTTAATAAACAATAAAAATATCTTAAAGTAATTTTGTTCTCTTATTTACATATTGACCGTTCTTTGGTTATTACCTGTGTCTTTTTAAAATGAAATCGAAAATATTATTTTAGGGGGGAATATATAAATGTTTAACAATATGTATTTGTAAAACGAAAATTGCAATTATACCGCGAATGTTTCTTTTAAACAAAAATCGAAATTTATTTTAAAGAGAAATAGCGATTATTTCCAACTTTACGGATGAAGTAAAGTTAGAAATAATCGCTTTTTCTCTTTAAAATAAATTTCGATTTTTGTTTAAAAGAAACTTTCGCGGTATAATTGCAATTTTCGTTTTACAATCATCAGCCGCGTTATATTGTATTTTAAATGTATTTATAGTGAAATATTTCTTTGAAAAAGAAAAAAATCTCTTACTACTATTTTAGTATCCATGATAAACAATCGTTATTTATCAAGGTAATAGTCTCACTTTTATTTTATTTTTTTGTTTCAACGAAAATCTAGAAAGGTGTCCGGCCATATGAAGGTTTTCTGGTGGTGGTGGTGTCTTGTCCACTCCATGGAAAGGGGGGTGCCATTGCCCCGCTAGTCAGCCACATTTTAGAGTTCCCTGTAGGGGCCTTCACGGTTACCGTAGTGGCTCGGGGTTCACGACACCGTACTTCGCCCTACAGGGCAGTCTCCCTAGTTATATATAAAAAAAATTTCAGTTATATATAAAAAAGCGAACATGAATCTTCAGAAGAAAAATAAAGTTTGCTTCTCCCATATTATATCCAGAAAAAATATCTTTCAAATATAATAGAAAATATATTTATTTAATTTAGGCAATTTTTGCTAATAATTCCTAGAAGTATTTAGATAGGAACCTTATTATTCTGGTTTTCAACTTGTTTAAGGTCTTGAACAATCGCTTAAAAATCAATTCCCAACAGTTTCCGACTTCGTGCAACTCATAAGATTTAAAAATAAATATAGAAATTGGTTAATTCCCAGATACCCCGTCCACCTATAAATTATAAAATATGTACACTTACATTATTAATTGAACTGAGTGAGAGTTCCAAATTTCACTAGTTTGAGGGAATTGTTGTGGATGAAATGTCACCGGACTTAAAGAGGAACTCGGTCACCGACCATTGTCGGATTCGTGTGTTCACATTAGGCTCTATATCTGAAAAAACAAAATATAAATCAATTCTGATTGAAGATATGAAAGGCAGAGTGTTTTACTTACAAAAAAGTATTTTATGATAATAAATTATTTATATTATATAAGAAGATAAAATTTATAAAAGTTCAAAACATTTTCTATTATTTAAATCCACCCCGCTCCCCTCTGAAATTCAATTGAGACCGCCACAACAAAGACCTTCTCACTTTAGCTACCGAAGCGATCTAGCGTGCAAATCAAGCGACTAGCGAGCGGCTAAAACAATCAAGACGATCTTAACTCATCTGAGCGATCTTTGAAGCAATATTTTGTGATCGGAGCGATCTTTTGAGACCGGAGCGGTCTTGAGAACTGTGTGAGCGATCTTGTGATCTGAGCTATCTTTGAAGGCGATCTTTTGAGACCGAAGCTATGGGGGGCTGCTGCGGCAAGAAGAAGAGGCGTAATAGGTAAGTGGGTTTACTCTACCTTATAGTTAAATATAGCTTAGGATTTAGAGAGAGTATAAATAGTACTGGGGTTTTCTTGATAGCGAAATTGGTTCAACATTTTACACACGTGTTTATCCTATACCCGGCTAAAGAGAAACAAAAGTGAGGCTCGTGGATTGATATTAAAAATAGTAAACATCTCTTAGAAATGTTTCAGACAGGATTTAAATTAAACTACAGCGAGAGTTTCTTTCCAATTTTTTACCCTGTGAGGTTTTTTATTTATCAATAAAAATCAATAACGCACGATCTATATGTAACGAATATAGACATTTTATTTATAAATACTATAGAATAAAGCGTTACTTTATTCTATAGTATTTATAATCCAAGGAGAAAGTTTCCATGTTAAAAAAAAAAACATTTTATTTATGGAAACTAATAAATTATTTCAAAAAT
>CP092867.1:50674276-50724226 GCA_030710605.1 Cordylochernes scorpioides
TCCATATAAATAAAGGTCATCGCTCCCATCATAATAGGATCCAAAGCTAAGCGGTATATATTGACCGTCTCCTCAAACTATCTCGAGTCGGTGACAAAGCCACAACATCAGCTTTGCCTAATTCTGAACACCCTCCTAGCAAGTGAAATTACTTTGGTACTATTTTTCACATAGTTTGGCGTTCTCACATCTTTCCGGCCAAATACCTATATCATGATTGAGTGGAGATAAGAAAGAAAAAGAAGAAGGCACTTGTATGGAACATATAGAATCTAAATATTTGTCTCATCAACAAAATAACGTCTCAGTATATTGATTATTGAAGTTTTATCGTCAAGAAAAGATTTTCTGTTACTAATTTGATGTAGGATAAAACAATGGAATGTTTGTTTGATAAAGTCGGACTTCTGAATTGAAAAATTAAAATGTCAATTAGAGAGATCTATGACAATGTTATTAAAATAAAATTTATTTATTTCAAAACTAAATCACAATCGTGTTTTAAAAGACCAACTATTTAAATTTTTATAAAAGATATTTTATCATGGGTGGTAAAATTGTATAGAAAACCTCACTTTTTAAAATAACTATTTTCTAACTATTTCAATTTATATTCATTGATTATAATCAATGAATCTTCTTGCATAACGGTTGAGTAATATATTATCAATCGTATATTAACGAATATGTATTCGTTTTCCTCTGCATCAATTCTAATAAAATAAATATAATCAGGGATATTAGAGATACAATATACAGAACAAATATGTATGCTATTGTCAAAATATATTTTTCTGCATATTATAGTAAATCTCAAGTCAAATGTGTGGTCCTGGAATGTGGTAAAATAGGCCAATGTTGCCGCTGGCTTTGCCATCCGCTCTGTAGGTAAATTTAGAATATTAGCCGATGGGAAGAGACGCCATTGGTGCCATTGTGTGCAGAATTTGGAGGACTAAATGGCAACAAGTACCATTGTTAGGCCACAAAATGGTTGACCTTCTCATTGTTGACTGACAGTCATCTTCCAAACTTTGTTCCCGGTAGCGCAATTCTGATAACTTGTTCGGCCTTCACTAAGGAGGACCATCCTTACGATACAAATGTATCTTTCCTCAACCATCCATAGGATGACAGTATTCTTGTCTTCTTTCAGTGCTTACTTTCTATGGCTGGTCTTTTGATGATATTGTATGGTCTTCTTTTCTCGGCCTTCCTGATCTTCCTTCCATACGTCTCTCCAGAAATATCTTAATCCCCTCCGTGTGTCGGACAAGCTGCCCAAACATGCTTGTTCTTCTGGTAATATGCTGCTTCAGGTGATTATTCAACTTATTCTTGTTCTCTTCCTCTCAATCGTTTCCAGTAGACCATATCGATTTTCGATCATTTTTAGGAAATTTAAATAACTTATGTTAAAAATAGTACAAAGATGAAATTGTACAGGGATCAAGTGGATACATTTAAAAAAAAAGGCATTTCCTGATTGTGAAACTATAAGTTGTGTCTGTGTGCTGTGATGGCTTGCGCCATCTGTCAGAATAATGATTGAATTTTTAAAAATTATTCTAGAATTGGCCGAATACCATTTCTTGATTAATCAAGAAAAGCTAACCATGTATGCGTTTCGAGCTGTTGGCCTTCATCATTTTTTTCTTAAATAACTTAGTCTGCCAGTCCATAGTATTATCATTATTTGAAGCTAGCAACCATCCCGAAAACCTGTGGCTTAACCATTCTGTCGTTTTGAAGTGGCCCAGGTATAGGGGGCATATTATACAAAAACCAAATTAAGATTTTGACAAAATTCACCTTAGGTGTCTCTCATTTCTTCACAGATTAGAATCAAACCATCTTTAATATCAGAAGAGGTTTTCAAACAGAATGTGGCAGCTACTTATTTCTCTATAGTTGAAGAAGTCAATGCTACCACATCATAGACGTGTAGAATTATTCCTGAAAAATTAGGAATTGCATACGTTTTGAATATCACTGGCAAATCCTTTATATCAATGCTCCTCATTAGATCTATTACAGAAATCCAAAGAGTAAAGGTGAACATAGTTTATAAATAAAATAGTGAAAGTAAATCTAAATCGTTGATATCCTTAAAAATCTCATTTTAGTCATTTTTAAAACCTTTCAATTAAACATTACTTTTATAAAACTTTCAAATAATTTCTAGCCGGTTCTGGAGATGACCGGGGTGTATAGGTCTCTCTCTCTCGTCTCAAGTTTAAAGGGTTAACATTTGAGGTTAAAATGAAATGTGATTCAGAAACCTTATTCAATGTATCAGTGTAATTGATGGGTTGAGATTTCCTCTCCACACTAAATATAAGACTGCTATGAGCAGCCCAACCTCTAATGACTTCCTTGATTCATTTTGAAGTGTTGGGTTTGATCCAACCTTCTTTAATGTGTGTATTGTTCCTTGCTATACTTTACATTAGAAACATCATGTCTACCAATCAACTGTAACCCATTGAAAGTAACACACGCACACAAAACCACTATTATTAATTACGTTTATAATGATGCTCTATAACGATATATTTTTCAAAAATACAAGTATGTATATGCAGTATATATATGCATTTGAGTTTCTCTTATTATTCAAATAGTCAAACTACCTCTGAAGACCCCCCCCACCTGATGAGGGGGCTTAATTCATCAGTGATGAACCTTCTCTGCGGTTTGGCTAAATTATTCTCCAAACTACTCTGTTCTATTTCATTAGACTGTTTGTCTTATAGTGTATATTTTCAAAATAAGGCAGCTTAGGGGTATTTAGGAAACCTATGTACATAAGCGCTTATTACAAAAACCTTCACATATTAAGACACCTCCGTCTTTTATAGCCTCATGCCGAAGTATAAAGAGAAAAACCAATAGTAGGAGTGTCAATAAATAAATAGGTATTCAGTTATATATACAGTTATAATAGAAAAACACAAGTCGGGGAGAAGAGCTTCTTTTATAAAAGGACAATCGTACCAAACTTTTGGGCAAGTCGCCCTTCTACGGGTACAAAATTCGGGCATCTTGCCCGAAATCTTGTACGATCGTCCTTTTATTAGAGAAGCTCTTCTCTTCGACTTTTATTTTTCTATAGCGAATAGGGATATCATCGTTGTCTTAATCCTATATTCAGTTATATACAGTATTGGTGTTAAGGCATAACAATCACTGAATGTTTTCTATTCATCTTTTTTTTTATTTTAATGCTATCCTTAACTTTCCTGCTGGACTGTAAAACTGGTGGTACAAGTAAACAAAATTCTCCATTGACCAATGACTCAGAAAAAAAAAAGAATTTATAACTTTGGTTTCATTGATTAGGAAAGAACCTATTGGAAGTAAGTTTTACCTTAAACGTGAATACCAAACCAATCTAACAGTCAAAACAGTAGACTCCCGATTGACCGGATGCGGATATTTACTGGGTTATGCGGATTTAACGTGGTGTGCGTCTAAAAGGAGAGCGGCTTCTGACAAAGAAAACTAATTGTAAAGACTGGTCATTGAGAGAATTCTACTTTTTACTATTATATTATATGACCACAATAATGAGATACATCATGGATTTTTTTACTGAAAAACTTTATTTATAGCGAAATAAAAACAATATTTTAAGACTCCGAATGTCTGTCTTTTATGGAAAAATTGTTCACTTGATAAGAGTATAAATAGAAAAATAGAACCAAGTAATTTACAAGATTCAGCTTAAGAAAAATCCCATCAACAATCGACATAATCAGCACGGAAGAGACGTGCGTCTAAAGTGTGAGCAACTACTTGAGAAATATAGCATTTCGGTATTTTTAAATATGGTGTTTACTTTGTTCTAATCAAATTCTGCAGTCTAAAATTCAAAATAAGTATTTTTATTGTTCCTATATTTTAAGCTATGGATCGCCACAGCTATTCCGCCTAGGCATCCGTGAAATTATTGTAGTGTAGAATTATATAAGTGATTATTTGAAACACAATTTTAGATGTTCTATGTGTTAACGGTATTATAATATTTAGTTTCAAAAAAATTAACGCACAAGTTGATAATTTAAAGGATTCTAAAAGCAATATATAAAATGGAATTTGTCCAGAGGACTTCCATAGTATGCAAAAGCAGTCCGGTCTTAGAGGATGGAACTGTTTAGGGAAACCATCATGTTCTCGGAATAATGATGAAAGAGCAAGACAAAAAAGAGACTCTACAAAGGCAAATAATGGCTTCAGAAAAAAAAACGGAAAGTAAGTCGGGGGATAACAACTTTCTCCCGGTTTTGGTTTAAGAAAACCATGACTATATATCCAATAAGAATCCTATAGCAGAAATACTTTATCTAACAATATATACAATGAATGTATAGTGACAGGTTGGCTCACATTGATGTGTTGGGATCTAAGCATGTATAAAGCATTAGTCAGAAGAGATACGAGCTATGAATCAGAGGTACTCGTAACAAGCGTCACACATGTGGGAAGAAGCTGGACTACTTACCCAGACAGACTTCATGGTGGAGTTGACTGTCCGGGACTCCACCTGACCCTTTATATAGCTGTCGACCACTTCCTGCCTGCGCGCGCATCACTTCCGGCCTGGCTCAATGCCTCTCCATTACCATATGCATCATTTGGGAAAGTAAACATTTTTGGACAATTTCTTACATGTCACGTGATGCTTTTTACACACATATAAATACTGATGTTGATATCTTTGTAACAGTTTTGCACAAATCTAATTGAAAAATATTTACATATCCTTGCTATATTGGAATCATTTCTAAACATCCATCCCTATGCCTTAGTATGTATTTTTCAAATTGCATATATCTGGTGGTAGGCTGTTTTCCATACACACATGGGTGTGTAAAAGGAAACACCTTTCTCTTTAAGACTGCACTATAAACAATGCCCATCAGCTATTTCACCTTTAGATCATGCTCCATTATCCATATCCATCCTGTCCAGGAAATCCGCCATCTTCCTCAGTTTGGTATCGTCCGGAATCTTCTGAATCTCGATGGTCTCCATCAGATTTGTGATGCTGATCAGATCATAGTTTACAGAAATCTAGTCCTCTTTTGCTATCTGTTCCACGAAGGTCTACTTCTTCTTGCTAAAATTGTTGTTGAGCTCATCTATAAACGTATTTTCTCCATTCACTCTGTGTGTGCAGTGAACGTAGACCCAGATTGTTAATATGCAAAAACAGCATCTGAAGTCCATGGCCCGAAACTAAACGTAGGGCTTTTCTAAATGTCCAAAATTTGTGTTGTGCTAATTTACTGAGAGAGTTAAGTATGGCCACTCTGTGAACAGATACATATATAGATTAAAAATACGATTCTAAAAAAGAAGGAAGAAATTCTTGAAATATTTTTTAACCTTTTTATCTTTTCTTATTCATAGCTAGAAAAGAGACACGCCTCTTTTTATTAATCTGGAGGAAATATACTGTTTTAATGCATTTTCAAAAGAGGAGCTGCACCACTCTTTTTGAGAATGTTCAATATCAGTTAACTTATATTCTCAAATAAATGGAAATCGCTGATACCATTTGAAACACGAGAACTTAAAACAATTTCTTTCTTTATATAGATCAACCTGGACCAGCCTTCAAGCCAAAATAGGACTTCACGATCCTAAGTACGATAAAACAGCTCTTAAGGAAAAATATAATCCCCTTATATAACCCTCTAATTATTAAATATTCAAACCCTCTAACTCTATTAAATATTAAATTATTGAATATTTGCATGACAAATAAATAATAACAAAATGACTAAAAACGTATTTATACGCGTCAAAAATAGTTTACATTTCTTATAAGATGGCGTGCTAATGCATCATAAGAACTTATTTAAAGGTGTAAATATGATATAAAATTGTTTAAACTTATTTTAAATTAGGAATATATGATAAAGTTTCTATTTACATATTGAGTTACGCTATCTGCAAACAAACCACATTCCCAGAGGAGAGAATTCATAAAACTTGTTACTTAGCCAAAATATTATCCTCCTATATATTATACAAGTAATTCTACATTGGTCCACTTATGTTTGTATAATTTAAAGGGAAAGATTCGTTGAGGGACTGGAGCGGGAGTCCTTCTTCTTGGAGACTCCGAGATCCAGGGGTGTTTCCTGACCATCCTTTCTTGTTTAATTAAAGAATGGTCATTTCTCAGTCAAACACATACACACACAAAAGCCTTTATTAGGGACTTGCCCCATACACACACACACACAAAGCCTTTATTAAGACATTAGTCTTATACAGATTCTCCGTACAAGGTGCAATAACAGGAAAAGAGCAGCACAGGAAACCAGTAGTTCCGCAACTATATACAATTATTAGTAATAACACGATGGCCCCTCGATGTTTCGTCATCATTCTGAGGTGTAAGAACAATAGCTTCCAAGTTCTCTTTTCTCCCTCTTTACACCTACTGCCTTGTAAAAATTATATAGGGCCTGAACAACTAGTCTGCTTGTTTGGGCACTGGTTAACATCATTTGGATTGACTTAAGTTGGCTGGTGTCTACCATTGAAAAGAATGTCCTTCTCTCCTCAACTTGCCCCATACAGATTCTCCAAATTGGGTAAGGTAATAATCATCTTGTGTTATTTACATAGGTAGTGAAATAGCAATTGAACTGGCTCTACTCTTCATCTCATAGTCATTCACTTGTTGACTGGTCTTTGCATAATGATGATCTAAAAGTGAATAGTAAGCTATTGCCTTAGATTTGTTTGCTGATATTTTTGAAAGCAATACGTAGGGTGAAGTGTTGGTACATTTAATTTGTTGATTTAGGGCCTTCCTCTCTGCATCAAGGGCTGTACAATTAAGCAGGTAATGGGGGAGTTCTTCAGTAATTTCCTTGTCACACAGTGTACATATTAAGTTTTTGGCCTCAAACGTCAGAACATTTCTCAATCAAACAATGCCACAGGTGTCTGGAGATCAGGTTCTCTTTTCAAATATAATATTTAATAAAAGAAACACATCTCCAGAAATCTGTGGCATTGTTTGATTAATATACAGGAGATTTAAATCAATTAAAATGGTCATTTCTTTCTCGTACTTTATAAATATACTTTTGGTAATGAAATAAAGACAGTATAGAGATAGATTGTTCGGAAAAGTCTGCCTTTAATTGGCTGGTAGAGATGCTAGAATTTGAAAGAGCGCAGTACTCACTTCTAATGGCTATATAGTGATATAGCGCTAACAAGACTGAGATTTATAAGACCTTATAAAAGGGACAATCTATTTGCATATCAAGAGTGTTCAGTATAACATCTAAAAAGTAAATTTACAAGTTCAGAAATATTTTATATTGTACTTTTAATGGCATTTGACTATCTGTGAAGAGTGAAATTATTCTTCCCAAGTCATAATTGTTCCAGTGAAAGTCTTTCATTCCCTTTCTCAGTCATCTTAATACACTTTCCATTGAGTGAAACAATAAAGTTGAAAATTGTATGCACCAAATAATCTTATAAAAATGTTGGGTTTTAATTATATTTTATGTTTGTGTGTGTATATATAGGTGCAATCTCTTTCATTTTACGTTTGATTAATCTTTTTATGTTTTCTTCATGGGATCTTAGGATTGTTCTAGAAATATATAAAGATAATTTGCCAACTTGAAAATCAGAATACTTGGTAATATATTAGAGAACACTATATATTAGGCTATATTTTAAATTCTCAGAAAATATTATCTTCTTCTTTAATTGTTCAATCCAAAATATAGTTGTTTTCGATTCCTTTTTTTGTTTATTCTATAAATTGGGAATGTATTAGGTTCTTCTCTTATTCTTGATGAAGCGTTCAAATAAAAATTTATCCGAATTTAATCAAAATGTTTTCTCTCTCTTGAAATTTGGCTTATCTAGAGCCTTGACACTCTACCCGATCTTATATTAAAAACAATAGGAAGAGTTGCTCCTATCTTTTATGGAAGCCTCAAATTAAATTGGCAAACACATTATAGCGTAGAAAAAGTTCTTATCCAAGTAAAAGATTATCAAAATTCAGATGATCGAGTGTGTGTGCAACGAAACACACTAAAAATTAATAAAACATACAGAAAAATAACTGGAAAATAAGTAGATGTCTATTAAATGGGCTTATATTGTACACTATAAAAAATAAATTTATAAACAATTTGATTTCATGAGATTTACGAAGGATTCTTAAAATCTTAATTTTCTAAAGAGGTGTTTAATTGTTCCCGCGAACGAGTCAAAATATGACTTTTTTCGTTTGTCTTAAAGAAATTGTTCTCATAAAAATAAATGCTGCTTATTAAAATGGATGCTAAAAAATATGTGAGCAAAGAAACATATCGTCTCTATAAATGAACTTTCACGAATCCGCGTGAATATTCATAGGAAATATTAAAGTTCACACATCTTAAATATAATAATTTAAGAATATCTTTCACGGATGTTAGAAGGTAATAACGTGTTTTAAATGCGACTTCCAAGTTTAAACATACCAGCTATCGTTCTGAGGGCTAAAGCATGATTCATACGGATCGCTCTGCCGACCTGTGGACTTGTAGTTGTGCGACTACAAACTCTCCCTCCCGTGACGCATGGTCAGCGGTTCACAAATGGCCGATCGTCTGGAATACGACCATTTCTCTGTAGTATTGATATCGCACAGTATCAGTTGAAATCACCCATTCTTCTCGTGTAGCTAGATAAGGCCTTAGTGATGTTGGAGTCGAATTCAGGTTCATTTTATTCGCATACCTGCAGCAGCTTTTGGTCTCTTACAGCGACCTCCAAATCTAAACACATCTATATCGTTCTGAGAGCTAAACATGACGCATACGGAAAGAGAACATTCCTTGATCGCTCTGCCGACCATTGGACATGTGCAACTACAAACTCTCCCTCCCGTGACGCATGGTCAGCGGTTCACAAATGGCCGATCGTCTGGAATACAACCATTTCTCTGTAGTATTGAAATCGCACAGTATCTGTTGATATCACCTATTCTTCTCGAGTGTAGCTTGATATGTCATTAGTGATGTTGGAGTCGAAGTCAGGTTCATTTTATGTGCATACCTGCAGCAGATTTTGGTCTTTTACGATGGTAGTAGCTTGATAGATCTTCTAGCTATTGTATCTTAGTTAGGAATTGTTACTGAATGTCTATAAACTAAGGAAAATCTCACATTTAACAATCTAGTCATCTCTGTCTGATTTTGATCTTTAATCTTTAAGATAGAAGTATTAAATGTAATATTTTCCATCATACCAAGCGAATTTCACAATTGCTAAACGTAAGATCAAATAAATTGGGAAGAGTTTCTCAACAGTATCGACTCTTCTTAACAGTTTCTTCAATTCAATTTACCAGAAAACTATAGTATTGTTCATTTTCCCATGAAGTCTGCATTTGAAGGCTTGTTCTTTTAGCGATATTTTCAATGGAACAACGGAAATATGAATTGGCAGTTATAAATATGTTCCATCTATGTTTGCTTCCAGTACCGATCTTCTGATCGAAGACACCTACCACAAAGTTCTATAAGACATCATTATTAAACAATTGACCTTTTAAATCGTTCAATAACTTCTAACCTTGATTGATCAAGTAATTAATTTAATTTAAACAGTATATAACACCATATGAGGGTCGGTGGAAAGGTGTTCTAAACCGTTGGTCTTCGACCGCTACGACCCGGGATCGAATCCCGCAATGGGCACTTTTTTTATAATTACTTTTTTTATGCTCCAATGGCCCCTGATTCTTGTAAAAGTCCAACCCTACCAGTAAGTGCAAGTAACCAAACGAGGCACATTTGTAAATGCAAAAGTCGAACTGCTTTTCACATGTGTAGACATGTGGAACACTTACAGTAAAAGCAGTCGCCTACTACTACCCACCATGATTATCATGGCCTGTACCACGTGTTCTAGGGATAATAAAAATATTAAACAGGAAATAGCCATTCGAACATTGAATTTCTCTCTCTTATATTACTCGGCGTCAATGATTTTTACACCTTGATTATTGAACATGTATTTTTATGCTCCTTGAAGACATTTTTATATTTATATTCCATTAATATTTAGACAAACTATCCTATTTACTTGGAAATTGATCTATTATGGCAAAATGTATCTTTGTTGATTTTGGGTTTAATTTTCATATTTCTATTCCATTATTTTGTAGACAAACTATCCTATTTACTTGGAAATTGATCTATTATGGCAAAATGTATCTTTGTTGATTTTGGGTTTAATTTTCATATTTCTATTCCATTATTTTGTAGACAAACTATCCTATTTACTTGGAAATTGATCTATTATGGCAAAATGTATCTTTGTTGATTTTGGGTTTAATTTTCATATTTCTATTCCATTATTTTGTAGACAAACTATCCTATTTACTTGGAAATTGATCTATTATGGCAAAATGTATCTTTGTTGATTTTGGGTTTAATTTTCATATTTCTATTCCATTATTTTGTAGACAAACTATCCTATTTACTTGGAAATTGATCTATTATGGCAAAATGTATCTTTGTTGATTTTGGGTTTAATTTCATATTTCTATTCCATTATTTTGTAGACAAACTATCCTATTTACTTGGAAATTGATCTATTATGACAAAATGTATATTTACTTTGTTGATTTTGGGTTTAATTTCATATTTCTATTCTATTATTTTAGGAAACCTATCTTATTTGCTTTGAAATTGATCTAATGTGGAAAATTTATCTTTATTTTGATGATTTGGGGGTGAATTTTTCATATTTCTTTCCCCTTATTTTTTTAGACAAACTGTTCTATTTACTTTGATCAAATATGGAAATATGTATCTTTATTCTAGTGATTTTGGTTCAAAATTTTTGCAACACCAGTTATATAAGAGTTATTATAAATGTTTTTATATGTACATGGATAGTATTTGTTGGAAGGAGAGTAAAATAGAATTTAAAAAACTCCTAAGTTAAAAAAACAGACTAAGTATTAAGGAAGTAAACATTAATTACCGATATCTTATTTAGCTTCTCCCCAACGTTATTTCCTTAAGAACTCCAGGGTAATCGATGCCATTTTATGGTTGTTTAATAGATTTGAGGAAGCCAGAAATAATCCTTCTCAGGAAATTGTTTTCTTAAATTGGTATTTGATAGTTTGCATTTTGACATTTAGAGTTTACAATAATCTTAATTATTTTTATACTTTCAAAATAACAATTTACTATAGAAAATGTAGGTTATATAAGAAATTGAGTCTAATGAAATCCTGACCACCACACTTTAGGATTTCTTCTGGACAATCTCTCAGTCGTGAAGTCAGCTCTGAACTCTAGGACTGGTAATTACCTTATCAGGAGAGCTCTGCTTCTGATTTCGCGGCTGAACCACAACGGGAACAGGTATACCATCCAATGGATCAAGGGACACAGCGGGACCGTGGGTAACGACATTGCAGACACACTCGCAAAGCGGGGAGCGGAGTCTGATAATCTAAGCTGCTACAAGCTTGCTCTTTTGTCGTATATAAAAGCGACAATCTACGGGCTAGCGCGTGAAGCGTGGGAGAGCAGATTCCTCTCTCTAGCTGCTTTTATCCACACTAACTTTGACCTTGCTCTAATGAGTCTCTTAGACAAAAGCTATGAGTACATCGTCCCGAGCGAACACATTGTGATTGGGCTGCTATCCGGACACAAGTGGACGGACAGTTTTGCCCACAGGATAAGGGTTATTCCCTCCTACCCATATTGCGATACCAACAGAGCAGAAACCTTGACGCACAGGGTGTTAGAGTGTGGCAGCCTTGATGCCCTTAGACTACGCCTCCATTCCATCTGTGCAGTTGAATTGGGGTACACTCCGCGGTCACTTAGAGATTTTATCTACAATAGGAGCACTTGGCGAGCATGCTTGGAGTTCCTGAAGGCCTCGGAAAAACTTAAGTCACGTGTCCGCGCGGAGGAGTCTGATCACTCTAGAGACTCGGAGTCCTAGCATTGCGGTCTGTCTGCTCTCCACGGTCACCCTTGGGCTCAATACTCATAGTACTGGACCCGTCTCTGCCTCCCCCTGATCTCCGCGGATCACCACTCTGTCCCCCTGATCCTCCTCTACATACCGGCTCTTCTGGCCTCACATGGCGATGATCTCCTGGCCACCGATCCCCAGGTCCCTCCAACAGTACAATGTACATAGTTCTTTGTATATATTCCACTTTATGCGTCCATTGGGGCTCTAAAATCATCCATTCTGGTTAGCAGGCCCGTAAATAACGATATCTTTTCAGTCTAATACAATAGAAGTCGATGAACGAGGGGTTAAAACCCTCGATTCCCGACAGCCATGAACCGGGATCGAATCTCGCATTGAACACTTTGTTTTAATATGTGAATAACCTTCACATATATTATTCTTTATAAACGAATAATATAAAGCATCAAGGGCTGCGTATCTTTATTAGAACGACGATATTACGAGCTTTCGGGCACATAAAGATACGCAGCCCTTGATGCTTTATATTATTCGTTTATAAATTGTACAGGGTTTTCAATCTATATTATTCTTTGTTGTAAATATCATAAACTAGGTTGTTCTTTTTGAGCGACACCTAGTAAAGTGATTTTGGAACAAGGAACAAGAGTCTAATACAATAGTGAAACTGTCTGGGGATTAAATGGAGAAACCGCTGGGAGGATTCATCACTGTTGATCCATGCCTCTCACTTTCTGTCAATTTTCAATCATTGCAGTATAAGGTCTGTAGAAATAGGTGCTTTAATTATATTGTAACGAAGTATTTATTATTTTACACTTGTATTAACAGAGTATCATTTTTTTGTTTATATTTTACTACTCTGTAAACTTCCTTCATTCCTTATCTTTTGTTTATCCTTCATAGTTTGTTCTTGGCTTAAATAAATTGCTGTGTTATACTGGAGTTTGTCTTTCCTAATTTTCCACGTGGCAATATATATATATATTTTTTTTTCAAAGTAAAGCTTAAAAGTATTACTAAATTTCATAATCTCTCTTATCAACGTATAATTATCGACTCATTTTAAATGCTTGTTGAACCCTAATTGGAGATGGGACAATTTTACATTAAATTTAAAGTTATTTATTCTTTTTATATTATCTCTTTGGTCTCTCAATTATATGAAAAAATAATATTTCAAATTTATATATATCAGTATATTTTCGTAATGCACACGCTTATATAAAACATTGTTGTCTATATATTTTAATTTTAACCAAGTAATTTGTTTATACAGAGTATGTATAACAAATGAAAACATTAAGACGCAAATGTTCCTTCTCACAAATAAATCGAACTTCTACTGTCCTTACTGCGAAAAACTGAAAAAATATTGGGAGGGCTTGGCTTATCAGTGGTGAACCCTTACAGCGGTTTCGCCAATTTAATCTACCAGACCGCTTCTTTAGAGCTCTAATACTGTATTGGATCATACAGAGTATGTGTGTAAGTTCTTAATAGGCGCTATAAGAGGAAATAATGGACTATTTTATCCAGTAGAAGAACCATTTTGCTAGAAATTATTCTTGTTTTTCACATTAAAAAGATACTGATTATTAAATGTCTTCTGAAATCTCTTATTAATCCAAAAATACTTTCTTCTGTGCTATTTTGTATAGTAACGCGTTTACCTTTCAAATTTAACTGAAAATATATATTAAATTGGCTGTTTTGCAGCTGTATTGTAGTGGATACCTTCCCCAAATTCATGTTATTAAAAGTTAATAATGACACTTTCACTTGTTACTTTGATAGACTTCCAAATCTTGAAGTCTTAAATTCTACAAGCTGGAATAAACTTTGGGGTTCCGAATCTCTTCAATCCTCATACATCTGTAATCACATTGTCATTCAATATTATACAACATGATTGAATGGAATTTATCAAATATATTTATTTTTTAAAATAGAGCAATCCATAAATATATAATTAATTAAAAGGCATATATTGGATCATTATATGCCTTTTTAATTGAATATTTCTTTTTAATATGTAGGACGATTTTTTCTGCCATTAGTAACTTAAAGATAAAGGTTTTAGGAAGAATTGGATCATCAATGGTGAACCTTCCCAGCGATTTATTCAGTTTTATCTACCAAACCAGTCTACAACTATTACTTATTCTGCTTATATAGTTTGTGAGTATATAGGTCTATTCATCATCACTAAAAATAGACATACAATGGTGGTAACGATTACAGAGTGCGCTAGATTTTGTTTATTTATATCTAGCATGTTTAGAGGAAAAACTCTGGTGTGCCTTTCTTTTTTATTCTTGGTGTAAATTCGAGATGGAAAGTTGCTGACTTAACCAAAGTTCTTGAAATTGTCTAAACGATCTTTCCATCAGATATACTAGAATATAAATATATGTATTTTTATTATCTCATGAATTTTTAAATTCATTTTTACATAAATTAAGTAATTCCATTAGCGCGACCATATGCTTTATTGATCATTTTAATGAAGTATTAGAATTATTTTCTCTGAGAGAGAGAGAGAGAGAGAAAGATTAAAATTTGCTTTCTATAATAGCTTTTCAACTAGATGGGATATTGAGTAAAGTTAATCAGGCCTCCATGAGATATATATTTTTTTAAAATGACACATATCCAAGGTGAAGAATAGTATCGCAGAAATTACGAATTGTTGAGCATTTCATACTTATTTTAAATTTTTAAATATACCAGTAGTTCCTCAGGTTTGTTGTTGTTATCCTTTTTTGATACAATTAGGATACTTTTTGACATTAACATATATTTGATCATTATATTGTGATAATATAAAAGAACAAAAAGGAGATTCTTGTGTAGAAGACGTTTATTCCGCTAGATTTCGAACGACATCGATCTTCAACAGGCGTCTTTCACCTCCCGTTGAAGAACAACATGCCATTCGGAAGCTAGCGGGAATAAACGTATACTACACAAGAATCTCCTTTTTGTTCTTTTATATTATCACAATATAGTAATGGTAATCAAAAAGTTGTTCTCAACATATTTGATTATATTTAATAGATATTTTTCTTCTTTAGACCCTTTTGAATAAATCAAAAGATATTTTTAATTATTATATGCTTTTTCGAAGGATTATTGTACGTAATATTGGACTTTCGTTCTTTTTACTCACAAATTTCCATATTTAAAACAGATCTTTAACAAATTCAATGCATATCTGAAGTATCTTTTAGAAATTACCTTTCCTTTTTATTTCTGAAATGAAATTCTCATATGTCTTACTACCACCTGGAAGGTACGCGCAGTGTAGTGAAATGAATTATTTATTGAACACATGTGATCATTTTTTAATATTCCTGATATTTTTTGTCCGATTTATAGGTGAATCTGTTTTAACTTCAAAAATTATTATTAACCTCACAGAGACAAACATTTGATATAAATAGTAAACAATAAAAAGATTATAAAAACGAAGAGAAAATTATTTATTTTTACTATACATGGGCTACGAGCTTTCGGGCAGCCTCGCCCTTCTACAGGTAAAGATACATGGTGGCAAAAGGCTTTTTTATAAGATTCCGTTTTAAAATATATTTACATATAAGAAGAATATAGGACGGTTAAAATATAATTTAAGATAAGAAATATTTTGCAAATCTAAAACTATTGTATATGATATTTACAAAAATATGCTAATCATGTAATGTCATATGACAATCAATTGGCAAATTAGCAGATGGTTATACTATGAAAATATACAATGAAACCGGACAACGAATGTTCAACCCGCCATCAGCGGCCACATTGGTTTAATGGTTATTTAGGTTATTACATATGTCCTGGTATTGTGTAGGCAAATCTATGTGTCGGTTAATGCTGTTTTTTGATATGGATAATATGGCCTCTATGATCAGTCTTTGGTATTTATTGGAGATGTTATTGTATATGGTGGTGGGAGAAGTTAGATTGAATGAGTGGCCGGTGGTGTTAATATGATTGAATATAAGCGACCTGTTGTCTCTGTTAGTAATGCATCTACCGTGTTCGGTCATCCTGATGGCCACGGACCTACCAGTCTCGCCTATGTAAGATGCACTGCAATCGCTACATGAGACTGAGTAGACCGAGCCACCAGAGGACCGAGCAACGGTAGATCTAGGTAATCTGGTGATAGGGTGTCTAAGGATGGCGCCGATGCTATTGCTATTAATAAAGTGGGTGTTAATTCCGTGCGTTCTGAGGATGCGGGAGATGGCGACTGATTGGGTGGAAAAGGGAAGTATACAACTGTTTCTGGTGATTGGAGGAGGTCTAACGGAAGAAGGGTCAAATTTATACTTATGTATGAAATGGGGGGGGTATTGGGACCGGGCCAACTGTTTAATGATTAGGGAAAATTCAATGGTTCTAAACAGTGGAAGGGAGCAGTGGGTGAACAATCTCTTGGTAAAGTGGTTTCCCACTGCTCCCTTCCACTGTTTAGAACCATTGAATTTTCCCTAATCATTAAACAGTTGGCCCGGTCCCAATACCCCCCCCATTTCATACATAAGTATAAATTTGACCCTTCTTCCGTTAGACCTCCTCCAATCACCAGAAACAGTTGTATACTTCCCTTTTCCACCCAATCAGTCGCCATCTCCCGCATCCTCAGAACGCACGGAATTAACACCCACTTTATTAATAGCAATAGCATCGGCGCCATCCTTAGACACCCTATCACCAGATTACCTAGATCTACCGTTGCTCGGTCCTCTGGTGGCTCGGTCTACTCAGTCTCATGTAGCGATTGCAGTGCATCTTACATAGGCGAGACTGGTAGGTCCGTGGCCATCAGGATGACCGAACACGGTAGATGCATTACTAACAGAGACAACAGGTCGCTTATATTCAATCATATTAACACCACCGGCCACTCATTCAATCTAACTTCTCCCACCACCATATACAATAACATCTCCAATAAATACCAAAGACTGATCATAGAGGCCATATTATCCATATCAAAAAACAGCATTAACCGACACATAGATTTGCCTACACAATACCAGGACATATGTAATAACCTAAATAACCATTAAACCAATGTGGCCGCTGATGGCGGGTTGAACATTCGTTGTCCGGTTTCATTGTATATTTTCATAGTATAACCATCTGCTAATTTGCCAATTGATTGTCATATGACATTACATGATTAGCATATTTTTGTAAATATCATATACAATAGTTTTAGATTTGCAAAATATTTCTTATCTTAAATTATATTTTAACCGTCCTATATTCTTCTTATATGTAAATATATTTAAAAACGGAATCTTATAAAAAAGCCTTTTGCCACCATGTATCTTTACCTGTAGAAGGGCGAGGCTGCCCGAAAGCTCGTAGCCCATGTATAGTAAAAATAAATAATTTTCTCTTCGTTTTTATAATCTTTTTACAGTTCTATAAGAGAAATTTTCATGATTCAAGTTATAAATAGTAAACAATATAAATATAAACTAATTTGAAAACTTTCCATTCAAAATTTTAAAATATCAAGAAAATTTATAAAAAGTATATATAACTTAGAGAATTTTAACAGAGAGAATTACAAGTTTTTCTATTTAAGAGGCTAAAGCCCTCGTTGCAGATATAGACTTGGTTGGCAAGCTTCTAGACATATGACACAAATTGACTAAGGTCAACAATTTTGAAATGCAGGCGTTTGGCTCTTCTTGCTTCGTCAATAAAATTTGAATACAGAATTTTATAAATCACCTTTTTCTATGTGTGTGTGTGGATTTTATTTATTCTAATATATGACATTAGCCACTTTGTGCATCAATCAGTTACATTATCAGATTGTCAAATTGCCTGCGGTAGTTACGATTCTGTGAGCAAGGCATTTCAAACGGATTATTTTTGTAATATTAAACATACAATATTATATAGATAGCGCGTTATTGCTATGTATTATTTTATATATATATTGCGTATGATATTGTTTTTTACAGCACAATACAACAATGTTGTATTGTTATTATATATTATTTTATGCCTAACTGCCTTGTCTTTATTGTTTGCGGAAAAGCATTGCTCGATGCAAATATTTAAATGTAATTCTACTGTCCTAAAAGCTTATGTCCATAGTTTGATTAAATAACATTTCTAAGATTCCACCCTTCAGTGTTGCAAATAAAAGCAGAATGATCCAATACAGTATTAGATCTCTAAAGAGACGGTCTGGTAGATTAAATTGGCGAAACCGCTGGGAGGGTTCACCACTGATGAGACAAGCCCTCCCAATATATTTTTCATCTCAGTAAGTACGGTAGAGGTTTGATTTATTTGTGAAAAGAAAAATTCGCGTTTTGGTGTTTTCATTTGTATTATTTTTAAGACTTGTAGGAATCTAATATTCACTGTTGCGAATATTTTTTTTTAAATATGATGGTCAACTACATATCGTTTCTCTTTTACAAAGATTAATTTTGTCTGTTTTTGTCTAAAAAAATAAGTTTAGGGTGTGTGTCTATAGTGTATATTCATGGACAAAACTAGAGGAAGTTGTATCTTTTAGCATGTATATGATTTTTTCAATTATTATATTTTATTATATCTTTATTATATTTTTTTTCAAAGGAAAACGTTCTAATTTACATGTATGGAAAATCTCCGCTGTTAATATTATTTAAAATGCGTGAAAGAGAGAGATTTAAAAAACACTTGAAACATAAATATATTAAACCGCTGTATAAAATTAAGGCGAAATCATCTGGCATCCAAGGAGGAGTTTCTTTTTAAAATATTGTACCAAAATATTTATTCTATTTTATTAAAAGATTATTCATTTTGATGTTTTTATGTTTAATTACTCTGCGGAAACTTCCCTCATTGTTTCTCTTGTAGTTTTTCAATTTTAATTTGTACCTGTGCCTCAAATAAATTGCTGTATCATCCTGAAGTTTGTCTTTCCTAATTTTCTATGTTATAATATTATATATGAGTATATATGAGCTTTCTTGGGCTTTGAATCCCTATTACAGGTGAACAAGATCAAATAATATGATAATAAAAGAAATTTTATCTAAAAATATGTTTGTTGTTGTTGTGTACTCTTCTACCTAATATTCAATAATCTTAGGTAGTGTAGTTTCTATTAAAAGAGATTGTATGCTACTGAAAAGTTATATATTCGCATAATATTTTACTATTACAGAATTATCATAAGAACTAAAAACACGAATATCTCACTCTATATATTGATTACATTACACAACAACAACCAAGTCCTTGGTCAAAACCATATATACATATTATATATATATATATATATATATATATATATATATATATATATATATATATGGTAATTTAAACCAACAACCCCATACTGTGTATATAACTTATAATAAGAGTGTCATGTTGTATATAGAAACACATCTATAAATAATTATGCGCATGATTAATCTGTGTCATTGCATCGCCCTATGTAATGTAATTTGTACAAAGTGGATAAATAAATAAAATCTGTAATAGATTTAAGAGTTGAGCTAAAGCAGAGATCGAGCATAGTATTGCCAAAACAACAAAGTCTAAAGATGGAAGTCATAAATCAGGTCGATTTACAATTCCCACAAACAAGGCCACCCACACTGTCACATGTGGTGGAATGCAGAGACCCCTCTCACACCTGGACATGCCAAGGCCCCCCTTTTCTCAGAAACGCCCCTGTCACATAAGGTCGCCCCGTCTTTAACCTATAAATACATCACCTTACAGTGACTTGACAGTACAGTACAGTTCAGTTCAGTTTAGTTTAGTTCACCCTTAGTGCAAGCCGCGTCGGTCGTATGTTATGTCGATCTCATCCAACATGTAGTTAGGAAGAACTCGTCTATCTCCATCTTTTCGCTCCTTAGCTCAACTTTTATCTGTTACGGGACTTTCTTAGTGCAACTGTGTCTTCGTTTTTTGTGTGAATATCCCCAGCTTTCCACTCTGCCTCGACCACGACTGCCTGTATTTTGTGAGAACTTTTAAAGGTCTTCCAAGGTGCAGAGAGGTACTGGAAAACTCTACATCCTGACTGTTCCTCTCGGTCAACACAGTACAACAAGAGCTACCAGGACTTCAACATTATTTCAGTAGTCGACAGGATCTCTACAAAAGCTACTGGAATTCTCATCTTATTACATATATATATATTACAGTTGTCATTATCTTATTCCCCTGTAAAAGAGCTTTCAGGTCCGATAGCTAGAAAGTCACATATAAAATATTAAAAAAAAAAACTCATCTTCGAACATCAGATATATTTTCGCCTTAGAAATAAAAATCCTATAAACAGATTATGAACTTATATTTAAGGTTTGCTTCTAATATGCGACAATATCTCTGGGATAAACAAACTAGAAATTTGATTTTTATTGCGCTACATTAAAAAACTAAATAGAAATGTTTAGAAAATTCAGGAAAGACTCGCAAAATGGCCTACGAGGCCAGAGATCTAATACCTGGCAAATCTTACAAGTCCCGGATGAAATTACACACAAATTAGAACATCCCCCAACAGATCAATTAAGTTATTTTCTCTAATTATTACTCTCAATTTGGGGTTCTATTTCCTGGACATTTGGTGTCTTCCTAGTCACGGTGTTGTAGCTTCCATTCTGAAGGGGAACATCTTGAGCTTCTTGTCATCAACATGGCTAAAAAGTCTTCCTCCGTATCACCACTTTGTTGTGACTAGATGCTAAATCGACAACGGACCTCGACCTAGAACCTCCTTGAATGGTCCAAATGAGACTTAGAATCATCACCTTAAAGGAAAATGAAGCTGCATTTACTTCCATTGAGCCCATTGCGTTATTCCATAATCCCCGCTTTCCAACTTCATACCCTTTAGACTATGCAAATTCGGTATCAAGACATATTTTAGTTTTCTCCTGACTTGGGTAACATACTTAGACACCTAGAAAAGCACCTCCAGACCCCTTGAACAAGTCTAATGCCATTGTTAGGGAAACGAATCATACGAAGGTACGCACTTGTCTGAACATAAGGGATGTGTCAGAAACCATGAAAGGCGTTCGTTAATAAAAGTTAATACTTGTATAAGTTCGTTAATGCTTGTATTCCAACATACTCATATGACAGGTCATTCCTTCAACTTGAATCAAGCAATAGCCTATTATATAAATGTTAGCACGAAAGGCAGATTCTGAAAGTATTTTTATCAAAAACCTAAACATTAGTAACTGATTAATAAATATCTATACCAAAACATTTATTTATCCTAAACCATATTTGTCCACCGTTTGCTCATAATCTTTAAATTGATCCTCTATAACGTTACATTCTTTAATTTTAATCATTTGCATACAGTCTATTTTTCATATATTCTTATTAAAAATGAAAAGAATATTTCCTAACCGCTCAAATCTAGTAGAACAAAAATAAACTAAACTTTTTTTTTTAGGTTTGTTCCACAATATTTGGCCAATCCAATTTCTTGACAAATCAACAAAGACCTACCGAGTACGCCTTTCGGGCAAAATTGACACTAATTAGCTCGAAATTTTTCGTTTTACAAACGTAGCAAGTTCCTACTGTCAGCAATGAGAATATTGAAAGGACTTGGGTTACAAGTGATGTCTCCAGTTTAGTCTACCAGGCCGCTCTGATGTTGTATTGGGCTGTAATATATTAGCTGAAAATTGAAATTTTCCCCTCGTTGTATAAATAATTTCAATTTTCCTAACTCATTCTTAAATCTATACGCTGCCTATGATATCTATGATAGATATTGGATAAGCATAATTGCCGCATTGAAATAAATTCACGATATATTGTTATTGTAATATGGTCCATTCTATAAATGTATGAACACAGTGAAGGTCGCAGTTCAGAAGATTGTCCGACATATCATGCAAAATGGCGACAGAAGTGGACTATGAGGCCGCTAACGGCTGATACGTCCTGATCTTTATTATAGGTTGTCTTTCATTGTAGTTTTATTAGTTTGAAACTAATCACATATATATAGCAAAGGTCAGATAAGCTTTAGGCATTCAGTCTTAACAATGTTTCTGTGGAAATTACTTGCATTATAGACTGCGAAAGGATAAAGTGTAGGTATTGTTCTTGCAATCCTCAATCTAACTAAACCTAACCAATAGAACCCAGAAAAAGAAACTGGAGAGATCTAACTGAACATCAATCTATCTCTAGACCAGTGTGTGATCGTGAACCACACCAAGGCCGCCATTGTCGAGTTGGTGACAAATCGTGCTGTGTCATGTTGCTGCCTGACAAGTTGTTCACGGCTGGATGCCAACCTGCCATGTTTCAATGTTATCTGCCTTTCAAATCTCCCACGTGATGTCACTTGAACAAGTTGGGTTTGAAGTGTAAACCTTCTGACACTGCATCTGCTACTTCGATAAGCAATCGGTCGCAGACCTATACACTCTGCGCTATGGTCACCATGTCTTGCCGAATGGACCTAGCTTCGCCTAGGCATTGTCCATATCCACTTCTAACAATGTTTTTAAAGGATGTTTTTAAACCCGTTAAAATAAATCGAAACTATTTTTGACGCGTGTGATTAGTTTATATGATAAAATAATTTTCTACTGTTCTTACTGCAATGATAAAATAATAGGAGGACCCCCCTGGCTCATTAGAGGTGAACATTATATTATCATTGGAGTATAGGCAGTATAAAATTGTTTTGTTTTACAAAATAAACATACGTGGCAAAAAAGTTTCGAATTCTTAGAACAGATCATGTGCTAAAAATCATATTATAATTATGTTTTAAAAACTCTCATTTGATGTTTGTGGAAGAGCAATGCTGGAAGCATATTATATATTTATAATTAAAAATAAAAAAGGCATCTCCTGACCACGAGCACATGTTCTTTTTAGATGGCAGAGCGCCATCTAGTGGAGCAAAAATAATCTAAACGTTTATTTAGCTTGCTCCGTGATATTTGGCCAACCCAATTTCTTGATTAATCAAGAAAAGCCATCCACGAACGCGTTTCGCGCTGTTAGCGCTCGTCATTAATTATATGTATTTCTATTTTTCTCTCAAAGCTTATGTCCATTGTTCATTTAAAATACCTTTTCCAAAAATAAGCTTCAGTGTCGATATAAAAGCAAAACAGTCCAATGCACACAGCGGTGTGGTAGATTAAACTAGAGAACCTTCTGGGAGAGTTCATCAATGATGAGCCAGACCCTCCTATTCTTTCATCATTGCAGTAAGGGCAGTAAAAAATTAGTTTTTTAAAAAATTACATACACGTCATTGCAGTAAGAGAGCAGTGGAAATTTGTTTCATTAAAATAAAAACGAAACATATGTGTCAAAATAGTTTCGGTTTCTTTAAACAGATGGCACGCATCATTCTAACCAGTTAAATAAATTTACAGGAAAATGTAGAAAGAATATTGATATAAACCGATCAAATTTATTTATTTTACTATCCCTGTGTTTTGCCCATATCTTTAAAATAACAGAAGTAAAAAATTCGATTTTCACTTAATTAAAATGTCCTATTAACATTTTCAACCTTTTGAATAGCAATAGGTGAAATTGCTTAATGATTGATTCAGTATTTTTTTTTTACTTATCATTTTATTAGTCTAAATTAGACAAGATCTTGGAGGTCGTGCTCATAAAGAAGTTCAAGAACTCTTCTTGGTTCTCTGTACAGAGATCCTTCGTCCTTTTCAATACAATTTAGTATATGTTGGGGAGTGGCCTCTTCGGTTTTGCACCTAGTGCACATGGGGAAGGTTTTGGCTCCCTCTTTATAGACTAGAGGGCGCAGTAACTTCGGTGAGTGTGTGTAGAAGAATAACAAACATCCATTTCTTAGCATTTCATTTTGATGATGACGGTTGAGGCTAATGGTCAAAAATGACGGCTGGAATATTAGAGCTCAGGGTTTATTTTAATGTAACATATCGAGAACTATCTACAGAACTCAGTTGTCCTTTTAAAGGTACAGACCTTAGCTATACAACAATAGGGCTTATGTACAGAAGGTACAATCAACGTCATGTTAATCTGTACATTTGCTTTTACATGAAGATTAACCTCGTGTAAACTATCTTCTAGTTTATCAGAAAAAGAGCTCCATTTTTAATTGAGATAAGAAGATTACCTGTAGAAAGACGAATACTTTTCAAATCTATAGTACGGATATGAAATGTTACATTAAAATAAACTCTTTGCTTTAAAGTTCCACGGCGATCGTTTATTGACCATTAGATAAGATATCCTGAGTATCCCACTATAATAAGTAAGGATTACGCAGAATGGTTCAGAAGGTCCATTGAAGAGGAAAGGTATGCCCATAGCAAGCATGGCTGGATTCTCAAATGAGTTCAATACCCGCTGAACCACGGCCGGCAAAAAAACAGAGAAGACCGCCTCAGCTAGATTCTCTCGCCGCTCGAAATAACTCCACTAGGAAAGTCATTATGCGGCTCACTACAATACATCATGTTGCCAGTGTCTAGAATTTTTATTCAAGAGAAATCGGCCATTGTGTTTGAAATTCAACTGAATTTAGGTTTGTAATTACTTTTAATAAGGTAGCAAAGGATATGTCTTGGTAAAAGTTATAGATCGCGTGCTAAAAGAACTTTGAACTGTGAAGAGAGTTTTGAGAAAAGTTATCAAACAAACATTATTTTCCCTTTTACAAAGACACAAACTTCAAATAGACGTGTAATTATTGTAAAGTGTAATTATACAAAAATATTTTCTCACAATGAGTTAATTTTTATTTTAAAATGAAAGCTTTCAAACGATAATCGCTCTTCAACGGGCTTATTAAAAAACATCGACTATATCTTACAAGATAAATATTTACAATAAAGCATTTTAAAATAAAAAGAGGCTCATTGTGAGAAACTATTTTTGTATTTTTAAACGTTTTTCACAATTTTATCATGAATGAAGTGTAATTGTGTTTCTTATTAAAACGGACCAAATGTTCTCATTTTATAGGTAAACTAGGCGAATGACCCGGCTTCGCCCGAGAAATCCCTTGGGTGCAATTTCCTTCATACTAAAAGTATATAAATAATAAATATTAGAAGTGCCATAGAATAGCAATACAGAAGTAACACATAAACTACAGGAAAAAAGTGTGTGTGATGGCAAAAATTGTATTATATTAGTGTTTATGAGTAAATAAAACAAAGCATCAAGGGCTGCGTTTCTTTATTAAAACAAATATATACGAGCTTTCGGGCATTAGTGTTTAGGTATTTGATTTAATTAATATAGTTGATATAATAGTATATATTTATATTAAATTTTTTATAAATTAGTTTTAAAAATTGTAAAAAAAAAATGCATCGGCCGGGAATCGAACCCGGGCCGCCCGCGTGCATTCTACCACTTAGTCACCGATGCTTTAAAAAAATTGCCATATTTAGGTATTCATTCCATTCCGGATTAGTCCGCGTAAAAAAAAAAAGTTCTTCAAATTAAAAAAAGAAATAGCCAAAAATACTAATCAAAATGCAGCCGAAAATTTTCCTCAGGTTTATAAAAAGCGACATGCAAAATTTGGTACCAATTGGTTCAGTAGTTTTTGAGTTTATCGCGAAACAGACAGACAGAAATTGACTTTTATATATATAGAGATAATAAGTTATTATAAGCATCTCTCTTTGAATTATTCGGCTGATTTCCTAACTTCTCCAGTAGGACTTTAAAATCGAAGCTCTTTACTGATGACAATTTAGCCCTAAACCATTGTACGTATATTGGTTAGCGCTTGTCTGGATTTGTCAAAGCTGGTTTTGGGGCATATTTTCTGATCTAGGTCAGCGTGCTCTAAGCATAAATTATCCTTCTTTTTTAGCATGAATGCCATCTTTCTGCGCTAGAGTGAAATCATTCTGGTCTCAAATCAGATAAACAGATTTTTTGCTGTTTTAACCTATTTCCCAACGTATCCTTTAGAATGTTACGCTATTGTCTGTTGAAAGACCCTAACCCAAAACTGTTGTTTACGGGTTGACTTTTTCCAAATTTGCCACAGATGACCTTTCCATTTTTTCAATGTGGAATCTCTAAAATAACGAAGATTTCGCTTTCGTACGCACAGAAGGTAATTTGATGAAGTAATTCGATAAATTGAATTTTTAAGATATATTTCATCATTCTGTAGATATCTATAGATATTGTGAAGCAACTTTAGGATAAAAGTCGTGTTTTTCTTTGTCTACGCCTGGAGGGACTCTTTGCTGAGACACTAGTTCTGAATAAAAGTCTAATTACAACAACAACAAAGCCTTTATTTAGGGCCTCTCGCCCTATACAGGATTCGCCAGTTCACAAGGGATGGGGAGAACACTGTGTGGCCTTTTTCCGGGATATGGTCTTGTGGAATCCAAATATCGCCATCGCTATATACCTATTCTTTGATATTTCATTAATTAGTGCCGGAAATGAAGGACAAAGTTGCCCCGTTTTATCATTTAGTTTTCGTCTTACCTCAGACAGAGCAGCACAGTCAAATAAGTATTGCAACATCTCCGTTGTTATTCCTGATCCACAGAAAGTGTATTTCAGGTCTTCACGCCTCAATAAAATCAGATGATGATAAAAGTCTAATTTAATTATATCTCTCTATGGGTCCGTTCTCGCCACCGGGGATTGATTCCTGCAATGGGCATTTTTAAATAATCGTTTCAATGGTTCCCTATGTATGTGCCCCAATCAACCCCCAACAGTAAATGCATGAAACCAAAGGTGATCTGACACATTGTAAATACACATGTGATTGTAGACATCAACATTCAATACCCATGACTATATTGTAAGATTATAAACTCAAAAGGAGCTTCAAAACTATTTTCAAGGCGTAAGATTCTTTTTGATGTTAAATAATTTCTACTGCCCTTACTGCAATGGAAAAATTAATGAGAGGGCCTGGCTCATCAGTGGTGAACCCTCTCAGCGGTTTCGCCAGTTTAATCTACCATACCGCTGTTATATTGCATTTTTGGAACTTCCTTTTACAGTGATACTGTTGGTAGACTCTTTGAATGGGTACTTTAGAAGAACTATGGACATAAGCTTTGTGTGTGAGGACAGTAGAATTACATACATTTATAAATATATAATATGCTTCGAGCAATCACTATAAAAGGAAGTTCCAAAAATGCAATATAACAGCGGTATGGTAGATTAAACTGGCGAAACCGCTGAGAGGGTTCACCACTGATGAGCCAGGCCCTCTCATTAATTTTTTCATTGCAGTAAGGGCAGTAGAAATTGTTTAACATCAAAAAGAATCTTACGCCTTTAAAATAGTTTTGAATTTTGATAACAGATGGCGCGCTAGTGCATCAAAAGGAGCTTCTTCTAGCCCGTTGATGAACAATGTCGTTTGAAATCCAGCGAAATAAACATGTTCTATAGAAGAAGTGAGTTTATAATCTTACAATACACATGTAATTATGCACTTACAATGAAAGCAGTCGATAACTACCTACCAATATTATCATCATTCAAAATCCTGGCGTCCTCACGCCTGGGATTGTCCTCTAATCTAGATAACTTATTTATTGAAATCGGCTAGAGAGAGAGACGTTTAACCTACAAGGCCTAGAAGGTACATCCCATTGTAAACAAGCAGTTTTTTTATGTTCAAGAGCTTTTGGAAATTTCAGAATTGAGTTGGTGACACCACAACGATTTTTATAAACGGAAATCACCGTAGCTTTCACGAACAAGCCTTTCTTCAGCTAAAAACACTTTTAACTTTTACGTTTTTGGTGAAGAATGGGTTACTGAAAGCTTTTGCAATTTAATTTCTAATATATTTTAAAATAATAATAAAAATACGTTGCTACCTACTCCGTTCTGTAAATATTGGCTTTTAGTTAGAGTTCTTGTTGTGACCAAAGAGATTTTATAAAAACGGAGCTTCGCGCGCCTTATAAAGGGCTTCCTCCCAAGATTTGGAAGCAGGTTCCTCCCCCCTCTAATCACTTCTATTTAAATGCTACGTTTGAAAGCATAAAATATTGTATATGCTCTTCCTCTGGATTACCATGATTTCTTGTCTATTTGTTGTAACTTCTTATGTAGTGTTCCTGAAAGCGTATATAGCACATATATTTTACCATTATATACATAGAAAAGAATTTTTTTTTCTTCAATTTTAGTTGAGAAGAGAGAGAAGTGGGAGTCAGAGCAATATTTTATGAACAGAAAAAATATTTTGAAATCAATTGATTTGATATTCAAATATCTGTTGGAAGAATATTTTTCAGATATAATTGGTATTTTCAAAACCTTATTTTTGTAAATACTGAAATTTTTAAAATATCACATCAATTTTATATATTCCTCCTCTCTCATTTTAATATTAATAACTTTATAATCACGAAATTCAAGTTCATTATCAATTTTTAGGATAATTATTAATGTATTTTAGCTATATATTGAATCATATATAATCATTTTATCTAATATTTCAAATTATATAAGAACCCTTTATATGAATTTCGTTTCCAACCAAGAGAGAGAGAGAGTGGCTCAACGGTTAGCACGTCTGAATATTGATCAGGTTCGAATCTTGAGAGGCAAGTTTGTTTTAGTATCTTACGTAACGCATTTCGGGAGATCTTTTTCACGATACAATTTCCTGACAAATTTTATTTACACATAATGAGTTTGTACCTGTAAAACGTCTCAAGTGCGTGTATCATGCTAAATAATGCTCCTACCTTATCGAACCAGACACAAAGAAGACCTAAGTGCCGTATATAGATCGCCTCTGCTATCTATCAGATTAGAGAATGAACTCTACACTTCCCCAAATTTGGTAAATTTATACCGATGGCTTCATAGTATTCTAGTCTGAATCATATCGTATTCGACTTGAAGGATGTGAATTTAAAATGAATAAATATTGGTGTCAATAAATAATTCACCGTTTCCAAGGCGGTCCCATTGTTGCGAGAAAATCGGATATTCAAAACAAAGAGAAAATGTCTAGTAACCTATCGTAGCAATAATATCAAGAAATATTAGAATTCTACCGAATCACTATATTTCTGTGGCTCCAATGGCTCTCTCACCTCTTCAAGATGGATTACGGGATTATAGATCACTATATACATGCGGAAATCGACCAGTTACAGGAGCCAGTGACGACGGAGACGAGGCTGGATGGAAAGGATCGTCAGGGTACCATTTTTACTCGGAGAGGCAGAAATGTTTGAGCGACTTCCACCCGACACTGGACATGTCGATGTTCTTTCCAAAAGATAAGTAATTCCCTCCGACAGCCTGTGAACCATACAGCCGTAGGTCTGTATCAAGACTAATGCGCTCACGAACCTCTCTACACGATTCTTCTTCTAGATGCGCTATCGGTTAAAAAGACCTTCCAGAAGGTGCCATTCAGTTTACGACTCACAAGTCAGCCAACGCACAGCAGACAAGCAGACAGTATCGCTCCATTCTCGAAAAGTACTACAGTAGAACCCCCATGTGAAAGACACCTAGTTAAAGAGCCAAAGTGTCCTTTAGGGAGAGGCATCCTCTTACCAGAGAGTTACTAAATAGCACAAAAATTATAATTTTGACAATAAAAATTGTCCTTTGTAGAGAGGTGTCCTCTAGCGGGAGTGTCCTCTCGTGGAGGTTCTACTGTAGTTACCTATTAGAGCTAATGACTCCACAGTTGCTGCAAAGGAATCCGGTCGCAACTAAACGCCAACTCACAACTTGCTAAGCCAAGAATTACTACCTCCACGCAGCGCGGAGCATATTCTGAAAACACAACAACCGGAGTTGCGTGCAGATTTGAAAGAGCCTCAAGTCGCTTCCTGAGACAGCCGCATCGAGATGTTGTCAAGAAATGACGCGGTGCGTTACAAACCCAACATCCCTTCCACCTCTAACGAATTAGGCTAGCTCTACAGAGACGCACAAGCAATGGTCTTTGACTTTATCCATTTAGGTCAATTTCCTGAAAGAAGAGAAAATTGTTCAATTAGCTTTATAGCTGTTAAAAGTCGTGACATATAGTATGTAAATATATGTCATAATTTGTATATAATTGTATGCACCCCCGACCCACTATGCATGTACAATGTATGATTTTCAAAGATTTAATAAAGAATAAGGTAACTGGAGGAAAGAAAGTAGCAACAAGACATAGGAAGCAGGCAGTAAAGCGGGCACAAGTATAAATAACTTGTACAGTCAATACTTCCTGACAGGACCGGTCGTGTCTGGTGACCGCAAAAGTTATAAAAGTAGAGAGACGCCCAATATTTCCGGACAGGACCGGACGTATTTGATAACCGCGGAAGTAATAAGAGTCGAGCACACCCAATACTTCCTGACAAGATCAGCGGTATCTTCCACCAAAGAAAGCCGCAGAACCAATTAGAAAATATCCCCTAAATAGGTCAACCAATAGAAAAACGGGCACGTTCCATCCTTCGACCAATGGGAAAGAAGACAACTCGTGGTATTAAATCGAGAAGCAAGAATTGTCAGTAGTGCTTTGGCTCCCAAGGAGGTGACATCGGCTCTGGACCTCTCTCCCTCTGCTCATCCCGTAGCTAAGTACAATCACCACCATGTGATCAGATAATTAACAATCAAAATCGCTCCGCTCTTCTCAAGCTTTCTTTCCTCCAATCCAGTTGCCTTTTATTTTCAAACCCCATCACGTGTCCTGATTATTCCTAACTGTATGCTTCACTTGCCACTCAACGACTGCGTTTCAACCAATCCTCACCACTCTCATCGAACAACAAGAAATTCCGCAACGATATTGTCACAGAACGGTTAAGTCGACAGGATTCTACAACAGTATAATACATCAAATATTGCAGTGTAATAACATTGGATATATTACATAGAGTCGACAGGATTCTACAACAGTGTAATACATCAAATATTGCAGTGTAATAACTTTGGATATATTACATATATTTTTGAATGTATGACTAGAAATGTAGATTTCTATTGAATGTATAAATTATTATGTAAATTTCCTTTTGAATGTATATAACTTAGCCGTGTTGTTTAAATAAAGAGTTTCTTTTAGTAGAGCGAGAGCTTTACAGGCGTAGCCGCTGGTTTTGTCTTCCTTATTTTCTTTCTTGCTTGATCACCCGAGGCAGCCCAAACAATATCAAGACTTTGGGGAAAAGTTTTTATATGTTAAAGGAGGTTTCTTTAATTTGACCTCTCATACCTTAACATTTGTGGCGTCCCCGGGTGGGCTGCGTGGGCTGGTCAAGCAGAGGAAGTATTGGAGCCTGCCGAGTAGCAGAGGAAGTATTAGCCTGCCGAGTAGCAGAGGAAGTATTGGCCTGCCGAGTAGCAGAGGAAGTATTAGCCTGCCGAGTAGCAGAGGAAGTATTGGCCTGCCGAGTAGCAGAGGAAGTATTAGCCTGCCGAGTAGCAGAGGAAGTATTAGCCTGCCGAGTAGCAGAGGAAGTATTAGCCTGCCGAGTAGCAGAGGAAGTATTGGCCTGCCGAGTAGCAGAGGAAGTATTAGCCTGCCGAGTAGCAGAGGAAGTATTAGCCTGCCGAGTAGCAGAGGAAGTATTGGCCTGCCGAGTAGCAGAGGAAGTATTAGCCTGCCGAGTAGCAGAGGAAGTATTAGCCTGCCGAGTAGCAGAGGAAGTATTGGTCTGCCGAGTGGCAGAGGAAGTATTAGCCTGCCGAGTAGCAGAGGAAGTATTAGCCTGCCGAGTAGCAGAGGAAGTATTAGCCTGCAGAGTAGCAGAGGAAGTATTAGCCTGCCGAGTAGCAGAGGAAGTATTGGAGCCTGCCGAGTAGCAGAGGAAGTATTAGCCTGCCGAGTAGCAGAGGAAGTATTAGCCTGCCGAGTAGCAGAGGAAGTATTAGCCTGCCGAGTAGCAGAGGAAGTATTAGCCTGCCGAGTAGCAGAGGAAGTATTAGAGCCTGCCGAGTAGCAGAGGAAGTATTAGCCTGCCGAGTAGCAGAGGAAGTATTGGAGCCTGCCGAGTAGCAGAGGAAGTATTAGCCTGCCGAGTAGCAGCGGAAGTATTAGCCTGCCGAGTAGCAGAGGAAGTATTAGCCTGCCGAGTAGCAGAGGAAGTATTAGCTTGCCGAGTAGCAGAGGAAGTATTGGAGCCTGCCGAGTAGCAGAGGAAGTATTAGCCTGCCGAGTAGCAGAGGAAGTATTAGCCTGCCGAGTAGCAGAGGAAGTATTGGAGCCTGCCGAGTAGCAGAGGAAGTATTAGCCTGCCGAGTAGCAGAGGAAGTATTGGAGCCTGCCGAGTAGCAGAGGAAGTAGGAGAGCCTGCCGAGTAGCAGAGGGAGAGTGAGAATCTGCGTAGCTCAAGGGAAAAGTGAAGCTCAAGGTTTAAAGGAGCTCAAAAAGCCCTTTGTTAAAGGTTAAAAGGAGCTCAAGAGAAAAGTGAAGCTCAAGGTTTAAAGGAGCTCAAAAAGCCCTTTGTTAAAGGTTAAAAGGAGCTCAAGGTGAAAGGATACCTACAAGGTGAAAGGCTACCTACAAGGTGAAAGGATAACTACAAGGTGAAAATGCAGAAGATTGATATATTAAAAAAGGCTAGAGCTCCCAAAAGAGCTACGTTTACTCGGTTGTCCACAGAATTTTGGACTGAGATAGAGAAACCGGATTTCGATGCAGAAAAATATAGAGTTAAATATAACCGAATTTGTGCTCTCTCTAAGGAAATAAGTGAAATTGATTCAAGGTGTCTGGAGCTCCTTCTGGAGGATGAAACCATAGCGGAGGACAAAATCGACGAAGAATTCGAGGGTTGTGAAAACTATATTCAAGGGATGTTGTACATAAAGCATAAATATTTGTCTCGGTGTGAAACCGCGAGGGTTAGGGTCGACGGCTCATTGGTGGAGTCCGCGGCGAATTCGGTTGTAAATACCGAATCTAAAATAACTATTGGGTTGCCAAAAGTGGAGCTACAAAAATTTAAGGGCAACCCAGGGGATTGGCTCTCAGGGTGGGGGCAATTTGATAAAATTAATGCTAATGAAAAATATGAAGATGCAAATTTAAAGAATAAGGAAGATTCTGAGGCTGAGTCCAAAGGCGATAGAATAGAGGATTCTGTAAAAACTGCTAGAGCTACGGATGTGAAGCCTGCTCTAGCTAAAGCTAGAATGCTAAAGGAAGCTTGTTCAGCTCCCTCTATAATAGATATTGAATATGAGGGCAAAAAAGGTGCTGTGAATGCTATTAAAGAGAAGGAAACAGAAGCGGCAGTTAAATGCAATGAAGTGAAGGATTCTGAAACTGCAGTTGATAGCTATGTAGGTGTGAAGGAAACTGAGGCTAAAGACAAAGCAAATGAAGCGGAAGCAAAACCTGATAAAGTGAATTCTAAAGACGGAGATAAAGGAGATCAAGTAAAAGAATCTGAAGGTCAAAAAGCAGGAGATGAAGGCGACGGAAAAAAGGATTCTGAAGATGAGCCTAAGGGCGACGGAGTAAAGGATTCTGAAGATGAGCCTAAGGGCGACGGAGTAAAGGATTCTAAAGATGAGCCTAAGGGCGACGGAGTAAAGGATTCTGAAGATGAGCCTAAGGGCGACGGAGTAAAGGATTCTAAAGATGAGCCTAAGGGCGACGGAGTAAAGGATTCTGAAGATGAGCCTAAGGGCGACGGAGTAAAGGATTCTAAAGATGAGCCTAAGGGCGACGGAGTAAAGGATTCTGAAGATGAGCCTAAGGGCGACGGAGTAAAGGATTCTGAAGATGAGCCTAAGGGCGACGGAGTAAAGGATTCTGAAGATGAGCCTAAGGGCGACGGAGTAAAGGATTCGGAAGCTGAAACCAAGGGTAATGGAGTAAAGGATTCTGGAACAGCAATTAAAGGTTATGAATCGGCGAACAATTCTAAAGCAGTAGCTGAGGGTACTGATTCAAAGGTGGAAGAAGAAAAGCTAGATGTAGAACAGGGTACTGATTCAAAGGTGGAAGAAAAGCTAGATGCAGAACAGGGTACTGATACAAAGGTGGAAGAAAACCTAGATGTA
This sequence comes from Cordylochernes scorpioides, assembly GCA_030710605.1. NCBI lineage: Eukaryota > Metazoa > Arthropoda > Arachnida > Pseudoscorpiones > Chernetidae > Cordylochernes > Cordylochernes scorpioides. The sequence continues at coordinate 50,708,333 of CP092867.1, forward strand.
GAACAGGGTACTGATTCAAAGGTGGAAGAAAAGCTAGATGTAGAACAGGGTACTGATTCAAAGGTGGAAGAAAAGCTAGATGTAGAACAGGGTACTGATTCAAAGGTGGAAGAAAAGCTAGATGTAGAACAGGGTACTGATTCAAAGGTGGAAGAAAAGCTAGATGCAGAACAGGGTACTGATTCAAAGGTGGGAGAAAAAATTATTGATCCAAAGGATTGGTTGAATGAGGGGTTCATCGAAGGAGTTAATGAAGATCCACCTGAGGTAAAAGGACACTATTTGCCCCGTCACCTTTTGTTTAAGAGTGAGTCCAAAACGACGCCTATACGGCCGGTATTTGACGACGCTTCCAGTCGAAGACACAACGGACTCTCCTTGAGACGATATTTAAAAAAGATACCCAATCTACTGAGGAGAATTCCTGAGATAGGGATAAAACTTCGGGAAAATAAGTTCGGAGTTTTGGCCGACATGAGAATCAGTACCCTGTTCTACATCTAGCTTTTCTTCCACCTTTGAATCAGTACCCTGTTCTACATCTAGCTTTTCTTCCACCTTTGAATCAGTACCCTGTTCTACATCTAGGTTTTCTTCCACCTTTGTATCAGTACCCTGTTCTGCATCTAGCTTTTCTTCCACCTTTGAATCAGTACCCTGTTCTACATCTAGCTTTTCTTCTTCATCAAGGAAAATGATTGGGACTACCTCCGATTCCTTTGGAAGAGGAAGATGGACGCTTATGGGGTAATCTCCGGTGGTGTGTATGGAGAGGGTGCCGCAGTGTGCCGAGGAGAAGATGGTTTTCCTGGATAAGAGCCTGAGCTCCCTGCAACGGTGTCCCACCTACCAGGATCCCCCCATCACGGTGGAACGGATTTTTTCTTTCTTGTTTTACAAAAAAGAAAGGTGGGGGTATGTTAAAAGTCGTGACATATAGTATGTAAATATATTTTTGAATGTATGGCTAGAAATGTAGATTTCTATTGAATGTATAAATTATTATGTAAATTTCCTTTTGAATGTATATAACTTAGCCGTGTTGTTTAAATAAAGAGGTTTTTTTTAGTAGAGCGAGAGCTTTACAGGCGTAGCCGCTGGTTTTGTCTTCCTTATTTTCTTTCTTGCTTGATCACCCGAGGCAGCCCAAACAATATCAAGACTTTGGGTAAAAGTTTTTATATGTTAAAGGAGGTTTCTTTAATTTGACCTCTCATACCTTAACAATAGCTACCGAGCATGTTCACAGAGCAAACTTTAATTACATGATTTTGTTCGAAAATAAGCTAGTTTCATATTAAAAGTTTGATAGCGAAATTATTCTTTAGGAAATGCAAGCATTGAAGCACAAATGTTTCTTTTACACATAAAACAAACTTTTACTGTCCTTACTACGATGAAAAAATATTATAAAGGCTTTGTTCATCAGTGGTGAACCCTCCCAGCGGTTTCACCAATTTAATTTATCAGAACGCTTCTTGGAGCTCTAATACTGATTTGGACGATTCTGCTTATATATGCTACACTGAAGGGTGGAATCTCAGAAATGGTATTAAAGCAAACTATGACCATAATATTTTAGGCCAGTATAATTACATCTAAATATTTTCAGTATAAACAGTAGAAGTTTGTTTTATGTGTGAAAGAAACATTCGTGTTTAATGATTTCATTCCTATATATAGATGGCGGGTTATTGCTTTATATTAAATTATTCTTTGTTTGATATACCACAGAACTTTAAGGGAAGGAATTAAAGGTGGCCTGATGGATCTTCATTTTTAGCTCCATTTTATCCAATCCGGAGTTTATGAGACACCTTTGCTCTCGAAATAATATTTCAGAATCTCTGTTTTCTACGACGTAAAGAGGCTGCGATAAATGGATGTGAAGATAGTTTGTTTTCTTGTGGTGCTGCTCTTTTTGGGCCGAGGACATGGTGGCTACCATGACATTTGAGGTAGTAGAGATGGCCAGGAATGGGCCAGAACAGACCGGCTGGGAAAATCATATAAAAGTCCTCTTGAATTATAAAACGTCCTTGATGATTTGTTCAATTGATTCTAAAAAAGATGTCATAAAAATCATTTTAAATTTATATTCGCAAATGTATATACGATTTTAAATCAAGGTAATCTACATCATCTTAGTTTAAATGTATGACAATCTAGTGTAATTCTCTTTATCCTTTAGAAAGAACTAAAACCTGGCAATAGAACATCCCACAGTGAGCCGAACCTCGAGGCCTAAAAAAGAAAATTGTTTTGTCGTTTAAAAAAAGTCATTTTTCTTGATCTCTCTTCATCAACTTTTCATTTAGATTTATCGATATTTCGGTAACCCACTGCAACCATTTTCAGAATTTAAAAAACCAACAACAGCTTAGCAGAGCACATTGAGGCCTTTTACTTTGAAAATGGAAGTCATCAAAATGTCAGTAAATCAAAATAAAAGGCTGATGAGAAAGAAATTGACAATTTATTAAATTTTCATTAATTTTGAGCTCTAAAAGATATGTCATTTCATCTCCCACGTGGTCTAGTGGCTAGGATACCTGGCTCTCACCCAGGAGGCCCGGGTTCGATTCCCGGCGTGGGAATTTTTTTTTTTTCAGGAGCACGTACAGACTTCGGTCTAGATGATCTATTATCCTTCTTGAATCATCCGAACTTATTCTGTGTATTTTTCTTTCAAATAATATAATATAGTATTCACAACGCTTCAAAAATCTCTTATGGAAATATAGAAAATAGTTCTGATATTTAAAAGGACGGTTTTTACATTCATTGAGGAAGTCAAATCCAACTAATTCTCTAAATACATTTGTATCAAGTTTTAAGAACTTGGAGAGTTATTGGCCGATACGTTTATGTTTGCTACATACATACTTTCCTGAGTTTGACGATAATTAAATCGATAGAGTGACTTTAAAATTCACAAAAATATAAATTTTATTGGCAATACGTTTCTTTTGTTTTCCACAAAAAAGAAGGTTTAGATTTTAAGCAAAAGAATCTTCAACGGGCCTAGTCATAAATTTTGAGTTTGAGCAATTTTTAAAATAAATAAATTTATTATTATAAAACCTATATAAAATCGCATGTTTAGGCTTGTCAATGAGCTGTTTATTCTCTCGAAAGCCCTCTCGTTTTTTAGCTTTTAGAAAAGATTCTTAATAGAATTTTAATAGAATTTTGAATCCTCCGACAATAAACAACTTGAATGTACTCAGAGTTCCATAAACGAGGTTATTTCATCATTACACTGTGCGTGATTGCGTGATAGGAAGATAAAAATCTATGGAATATTATAAAGCTCCAATTATACTAATTTTATGACATTTTTGCATATTTATTACCTAATACCTATGTTATATTCCTATTTATTTTTTTACTAAATTAAATAATAAATATAGAAGTATTAATTCACCTTTCTTATTCGAAATACAAAAAGTAACAACAACTCGTTCGATGCGCTCGAGTCTCGTGAAGTCACTCAGGTCCGCGCGACGGACAAAAAATTTATCGCTTTTTCTACTTTCCTTTCTTCTCTTATATTACAAGGTATATTACAACCTGATAATGTATTTTTCACAGTCTACTGGCTACCCAGTGTCATATATTCCATCTTTCTTTGCTTTATAGATATTTAGCATTCTCCTCCGTTCGAAATCTCAGCTGTTCAGTTCTCGTTTATAGTAAAAAAAACGGCGCTCACAGAAGTTTACCTCCTTGATTATAAGAAATAAAAACACTAAATCACGAATGTTTCTTTTACACATAAACCAAACTTCTCTACTGTCCTTACTGAAATTTAAAAATATATATTGGGAGGGCTTTGTTCATCATAAAGATTTACCCAACTTCCAGCGGTTTCGTAAATTTAATCTACCAGACCGCTTCTTAGAGCTCTAATAATGTATTGGACGATTCTGCTTAAATATGCTACAGGAAGGGTGGAATTATAGAAATGGTATTTAAGCAAGCAATAGACATGCGATTTTAGCACAGTATAATTAAATATAAACAATTATAATATAATGTTGCGGGAAGATTAAATTCATGTACCTAGAGAGGCAATTCTTTCTTTGACTATGCCTCAGAACGATGTACTGTTGAACTTGGATAATTCGAACCCCAAGGGACCATAAAAAAATTCAAATTATCCAAAAATTCGAATTAAAAACGGAAATTCAATTTATAGGAAATTCTAAGCACTAAGATAAATATTCTAATTAAAGACGTTTTCGAATTAAAGACATTCGAATTACCCTAATTGTACTGTATTATTTCATCATCCTATTAAAAAAAATATTTTGCTAGTGGTGATGAAGAAATAAATAATTAAATATTAATGAGCGCCGCCATATAAATGGTGTATTCTAAAGCCATAACTTCTCGCTAACAACCATCAATTTCCCACGGCAGGAAGCGGAGAAAGGAACGGTAGAAGAGGAAGTTTTGGACTGCGCTGACAAAAAGAAGAGCAGCACGACTTATTCCTTCCGGGGTAAACCTGGCGTCGACCCGCTTCTATTCCTGGCTGCCCCACCCAGTGCCTGAGGCATGATTCAGTTTTCCTTTGTACGGCGGTTTGTTTGGCAGGTACAGAATGTAATCATGGCTTGTTGCCACAACAACATCGCCGACACTGCACAGCACACTTTATTTGGTGAATTGACATTGTGTTAAATATCCGGGAGGATGATATTCACGCGCAAAAAGTCTCCACTTCCTTTTAATTCGTTCAGCATGAATTTATTAAATATATCAAAAACATTGCATTTTTCATCTTCTTTGCGCGAATTCGAATAGTTCAATAAGACTCAACACACCAGTTTTGAAGTAAATTTGGATAATTGAATAAGACTCAGCACCAGTTTTTGGGTAAATTTGGATAATTAAATAACCACAACACCAGTTTTTGGGATTATTTGGATAATTAAATACCCACAACACCTGTTTTTGGGCAAATTTGGTTAATTGTATAAGAAACAACACCAGTTTTGGGCAAATTTGGATAATTAAATAACCACAACACCAGTTTTTGGGAAAATTTGGATATTCGAATAACCACAACACCAGTTTTTGAACAAATTTTAATGATTGAATAAGACACAACACCAGTTTTTGGACAAATTTGGATAATTGAATAAGACACAACACCAGTTTTTGGACAAATTTGGATAATTAAATAACCACAACACCAGTTTTTAGACAAATTTGGATAATTAAATAACCACAACACCAGTTTTTAGACAAATTTGGATAATTAAATAACCACAACACCAGTTTTTGGACAAATTTTAATAATTGAATAAGACACAACACCAGTTTTTGGACAAATTTGGATAATTGAATAACCACAACACCAGTTTTTGGGAAAATTTGGATAATTAAATAACCACAACACCAGTTTTTGGACAAAATTTAATAATTGAATAAGATACAACACCAGTTTTTGGACAAATTTGGATAATTGAATAACCACAACACCAGTTTTTGGGAAAATTTGGATAATTGAATAACCACAACACCAGTTTTTGGACAAATTTGGATAATTAAATAACCACAACACCAGTTTTTGGACAAATTTTAATAATTGAATAAGACACAACACCAGTTTTTGGACAAATTTGGATAATTGTATAAGACACAACTCCAGCTTTTGGGCAAATTTGGATAATTGAATAAGACACAACACCCGTTTTTGGGCAAATTTGGATAATTGAATAAGACTCAACACACCAGTTTTTGGGCAAATTTAGATAATTGTATAAGAGACAACACCTGTTTTTGGGCAAATTTGGATAATTGAATAAGACACAACACCAGTTTTTGGGCAAATTTGGATAATTGAAAAGGACACAACTCCAGTTTTTGGGCAAATTTGGATAATTGAATAAGACACAACACCAGTTTTTGGACAAATTTGGATAATTGTATAAGACACAACTCCAGTTTTTGGGCAAATTTGGATAATTGAATAAGACACAACACCAGTTTTTGGACAAATTTGGATAATTGTATAAGACACAACACCAGTTTTTGGGCAAATTTGGATAATTGAATAAGACACAACACCAGTTTTGGGGCAAATTGGGATAATTGTATAAGACACAACACCAGTTTTTGGGCAAATTTGGATAATTCAATGAGACACAACTCCAGTTTTTGGATAAATTTGGATAGTTGAATGAGACACAAGACCAGTTTTTGGGGCATATTTGGATAATTGAATAAGACACAACACCAGTTTTTGGACAAATTTTAATAATTGAATAAGACACAACACCAGTTTTTGGACAATTTGTATAATTGAATAAGACACAACACCAGTTTTTGGACAATTTGTATAATTGAATTAGACACAACACCAATTTGGGAAAATTCGTACAGAAGACAATGTAGAAGATAGTTTCTTCAAACGAATTCTAATGCTGGATAGATAATCTCTGGGGAATCGTATACGCATTTTTATTTTAAGCTCTTTAGATGTCTACCTTTGTTCCTGGAAAAGTCTCATTTGCGGGGAGCTTTGCTTTTCATCATAAACCTCAGGAAAAGCGCAATCGAAGCTCATCAAATACTCTATATAGCGCCTATGGAAGCACAATGCTCCTTTATTAAGAACCTGTCAAGAGTGGTTTGAGAGCTTCAAATCTTGAGATTTTGACGTCAACGACAAGGAATACGGAAAGTCGCCAATAAGTTCGAGATTGAAGAACTTCAAGGTTAGCGGCTTCTCTCAACGTCACTCGACAGGCTCTTTGATTTCGTTTGCATGCTATGGAAAATATCCAGAAGGAAAGAAAATGGTTGTCTCACGAATTGAGTGAAAAGAACAAGGAAAATCTAAGAACGATATCTGAAATCCTTCTGGAAGATTTTAAAGAAAGTCTTTTCTCATCGTATTGTGACTGGAAATGAAAATGGGAGTATTTTGACAATCCGAAGCGCAAGAAATCATGGGTTAGTCCAGGACAGCCGACAACTTCGGCCGGCAAACCCAATATCCACGGCAAGAAGGTTCTTCTGTGCATCTGATGGGATCAGTACGGCATGCTTTACTACGAACTTCTGCAACCAGGCGTCACTGCTCATCGCTATCAACAACAATTAACGCAGTTATGCCAATAAATCGCAGTGAAACGATCAGAATGGGCGCAACGACATGGCAAGTTTCTTTACAACGCAAGACCACATGTCGCACAATCGGTGAAAGACACCTTGAAAGACTTCAAATGGGAAGTCTTACCCCGCCTGCCATACTCTCCAGACAGCGCTCCATCGGATTATCACCTCTTCCGGTCTATGGCACATGGGCTGCCTGACCAGCACTTTCAGAATCGCGAAAAAGTCTCAAATGGGCTAAATGAATGGATTGCCTCGAATCAAAACTTTTTTATGATGGGATCCATAAACTACTCAAATTATGGGAGAATGTTGTGATCTAACGATGTGACAATTATTTAAAATAAATATGCCTAGTATAATTTTGTTTTACAATTTTATTAGATTTTCTAACCGGAAAAAAACCCATTGTACACCCAATAATAATTTATAAGTCTCCATAGAGAGAAGCTAACTAAACATGCAATGAACAAGCCAATGTAACGTGAAGTCCTCGCCGACGTCAGGAAGTGCAATCCGAGAAGTGGGACCCACTCGAGCCACTCCAGTCAAATAGAGCCATTTGATCCGTCCCGGAAGTCCATTGTTGGCTAGGTGGGAGTGATAGACCTCTCTTTTGTGAATCTCACAATTTTATAAGTACCAAGTTGAGAGATCAACTGACCCATGTTCAACTGCTGTTCACATGGAACCCTTCTCCACTCCAGTCCTCAAGGTTCTCACTCAAGTATTTGCTACTACCACCAAGATCTGCACCGGGGGAGGCTCCGGACAGGCTCGCGCCCGACCCTTCCACGCCGCCCCCGCGCCCTCCTACTCCTTGCGGCGCACTGCTCGGCCTGCCGCAAGGGCCGGGTATGGGCTCGATGCTAAAGCGCCATTCATTTTCAGGGCTAGTTGCTTGAGAGACAGTGTGATCATTTATATATGAAACCATCTCTGTTGAAATACGGCTTCTGATAACTTAGCAGGATACTAAGATATGTGCAACTACTACTACTACACGACATATACAATTTTTATTATTTTGAGTACACATGATACACCCCATGATATTCATAGTAGGTAACGACAATGCTCACACTGTAAATACATCACATGTCTACGCCCGCAGAATCAGTTCAAACTTACAATTTTCTTACCGCATACCTTTGTACTTTTATGGACTTCGGCCTATCCCTTCTTGAACCAAAATTGCTTCAATGATCCCGATTCTTGCAAAAGTCCAACCCCATCAGTACAAGTAACTAAATGGGGCTCTGGCAAAATTCGAACTGCTTTCTACACGTGTAGACTTGTGGTACACTTGAAGTCTTTGATGTCCCCAGTCGTCTATTTTTTTTCTAATGAGACATAGGCAATTTTGTTCATACCTGGTTATCTTTTGTATGACTTCACACAATAAAGGTCACTGTGTAGCAAATATCTTTCAGAGTTATTGTCTGAATCCCTATATACAAGCTAAAAGGTACAACTTCTTTTGTCCATGAGTGTAAATTCTCCGCCATCTGAAATATGAAGAGATAGTATTGAAGCTCGTTCACTTATACCTAAAGATACATTCTTTGAAACAGTTTTTAGTTTTAAGTAGTTTGGCACCAGGAAGAACCTTTCTCGACCTAAAAAACAAAGCGATTGTTTGCGAGATGAAACAAAAAAGGGGGTTTCTAATCTTGCACTGCCGAGTTTTTGGCCCTTAAGGACGAGTGGGCTAAAACGGTCTCGGAAGGAAAGTTACGTCGATGTACAGAGTGGATTGTATTCTCTCGTCCTGGGAACTGATGCTTTCCGAGTTGGTTACACTGTGGAAGGATCTCAACATGCTGCTCAAATTACATTCATGGAGAGACCAAACTTGAGGAAGTTGTGTTGATATTTATAATTTAAAATGTTCATTTTTCATTCTATGATTTATATTAATCTGTGGACTAATTTATTCTGTGGTGTTGATTATGTATATATATATATAGGTATTTTCTTTGAGTGGGTGTGGTTGAGAATCTGTGTGGAGACGTATGAGTTTCTTAGACCTTTTTTTAGTAATTTAATTTCATTGTAATTTGTGTCTTCAATAAAGAAGTTTTTTACTTATAATAGAAAATAATTATTAAGATTCTCCCAACAATTGGTAGCAGAGAGCGGTTGACTTAAATTGATGCAAATCAAGATTAATTGAAAAATTTTTAGAAAAAAGAAAAGATGCAAAATTTTAACTTATCTCCAATAGAAAAATTATCTGACAAAAACTACTTGATCTGGGCGAATAGAATTGAAAGTGAATTACGGGGATTAAAATTATGGAGAAGAATTATAGAAGGAGAAGAAGTAGAAAAGCCAATAGAAACAGACAAAAAATTTGAAGAAAAAATGAAAATCTGGGAAGACTGGGATGATGACAATGCCATTGCAAGAAATTTGATGAACAGAACAATGAATGACACTCAAGTGCTAAAATACTCGAGCGAAAAAAGTGCCAAGAAATTATGGAATATAATTGGGAAAGAAATGGCATCAAAAAATGAAGACTTGCAGATGAAAAATAGAATAGAATTGTCAAAATTAAAAATGAAGGAAGATGAAACGGTGGATGATTACTTGAATAGAGCCGTGATTATAAAGAGCAGAAGCATTCAAGCAGGAGATGAGATTAAAGATAGAGAGTTGATTTGCTTCGTTTTGGAAGGTTTGAGAGTTGAATTTGATTTTGACGTAAAAATTATCAAATCAGACAAAGAAAAGAATATGAACAAAATAAGACAAATCCTGAAGGAAACTGAAGAAAAAATAAAATATAGGAAACTAGAAAAAGTAGAAAACCAAGAAATTGCATCTAAAGCTAGAGAAGGCTGGACGGAAAGAAGAAAATTTATTAAATGTTATAACTGTGGAAGGATGGGTCATGTCTCTAGGGAGTGTAGAAATAGGATGAAATGTTTTAAATGTGGAGGATTTGGGCATGAATCGACAATATGTAGAAAGTATAGAAATGAATGTCATGCAAGATATAATTTTAATGGGCCTAAAAGAGGAATAAACAGACAAAATAATAGTGAATATACAAGTCATGTGATGGAAACAAGTGAAGCAAATTACGAAGAGGAATATCAAAAGGAAGAAAAAATAAAATGGAATATGGATTCTGGAGCCTCTAGCCATATGGTTAGTAAAAAAGAACTTTTTATAGAATATAAAGAAGAAGAAAGAATAATAGCGACAGCTGAAAAAGGTGAAGTGATGAAATCTTCGGGAATTGGATCTATTAGAATGAAGTCAAATGTAAATGAAAGATTCATAAAATTTGAAAATGTTTTGCATGTACCTAATTTAAGAGAAAATTTATTATCAGTAACAAAAATTATAGATCATGATTTTGATGTATTATTTAGTAAATATAAAGCAGAGGTAATAGATAAAAATGGTGATGTCTTATATGAATCAAAAAGAGTAGGTGATAAATTTGAAGTTGAAGGAGTCCTAAATATGGAAATAGCTAGAAAAGCAGAAGTAGATGTTATGCTATGGCATCAAAGACTTGCTCATGTAAATTTTCAGAAATTGAAAGAAATGTATGATAATTCAACTGTATTAGGATTGAAAAATTTACATAATAACAAAGCGAATTGCGAATCTTGTACATTAGGAAAAATTCATAGAAAATCTTACAAAAGTATACAATATAAACAATCTGAAGATATTTTGGATCTATGGCATACCGACATAGTTGGACCTTTGGATGAATCATTTGGATATAGGTATTTTATCACTATTGTTGATGACTATAGTAATTTTACTTTCGTTATACCAATTGCTAATAAATCTCAAACAGCAGATTCCATAATAAACTTGATTATGCAAGAGGAAAGACAGACTGGAAAGAAATTGAAGAGAATTCGAAATGATAATGGAGGAGAATATATTTCAAATTATTTCAAGAGATGGTTATCTAGTAAGGGCATCAAACAAGAATTTACTACAGCTTATACTCCTGAAAGCAATGGAAAAGCCGAAAGATTCAATAGAACCATAGTTGAGTCAGCAAGAACCATGCTAATTGATTCTAAATTACCTTTAAAATTTTGGAGTGAAAGTGTTAAGGTGGCTGTTCATATAAATAATAGAATAAAAATCAAAGAAATGAATACAACTCCTTTCGAGATATACAAGGGATGGAAACCAAACATTGTTTACTTAAAAAGGTTCGGAAGCGAAGCTTATGTTCATATTAGAAAAGAAAAGAGAAAGAAGATGGAACCAAAAGCTCATAAAGGGATCATGATGGGCTATAGTATGATAAGAAAAGGCTATAGAATATATTTACCAGAAATGGATGAAATTCATGAAGTATCAGATGTTAAATTTAATGAAGCTAAGTTAGGATATTATTTAATGAATAATAGAGGTAGAAATCTTGATGAAAATGAACTTTTCTTTTTAGTAGAGAAGACCAAAATTTGATTTCTCACAGGAATGAAGACTCTGGTGGTAATAGAGAAGACCGAGCAGAAAACTTTAACATCGATGATGAGCATATTCCTCAAGATGATAATGATATAGATTTGAGTGAAATAGATGTAATACCTCCTGATGAAATAATTACTCCACGTAGAAGAGGACCAGAACCAGGAATGACGAGAGAAATGAGAGAAGAACGAGATCTTCGTTTGAGAGAAACCGAGGAAGAAGAACTCATAAAAAGGGGAGTGAGGAGATCTGAAAGATTAAGACTAATAAAGAATAAGGAAAATGTTTCTGATAGAGCTTTTGAAATTAAACGTCCGAAGGATTACCAAGAAGCACTGAATTCTGATGATAGAAAACAATGGATTAAAGCTATGGAAGATGAAGAAATTGAAGTTTTTGCATATCCCTTCAGAGGAAATGAAAGCGGACCATCTCACCAAGAGTGTGGATGCTGTCAAGATTAAGAACCGCCTAAGTGGTGGAGTTATTTTTTGAGGAATGAAAATTGAAAATTTGAAGGGGAGATTTATTGATATTTATAATTTAAAATGTTCATTTTTCATTCTATGATTTATTTTAATCTGTGGACTAATTTATTCTGTGGTGTTGATTATGTGTATATATATATAGGTATTTTCTTTGAGTGGGTGTGGTTGAGAATCTGTGTGGAGACGTATGAGTTTCTTAGACCTTTTTTTAGTAATTTAATTTCATTGTAATTTGTGTCTTCAATAAAGAAGTTTTTTACTTATAATAGAAAATAATTATTAAGATTCTCCCAACAAGTTGTACCTTTGAGAATACTTTAGAAATCCCAAACAGTTGAAGGTATCTGAGAATTGCTGTTAGTTACTACCGCATACAGCATTAAAGTCACATGGAGCTAAATCGGCTTCTATGTTACTGAGAAATCCTTGCAGTCTTAACGAATAACGCAGACTCGCATTTTACTTCTCTTAACTGCACATAGGTTCTCTCACCTTTACATTTCATTTATAATATATATATTAAAAAATAGTTCAAATGTGATATTGTACTGGGATAAGGTGCATATATTATGAAAAAGAAAAAGGCATCGCCTTATCGTGTAACTGAAAATTGCTGATGGCGCAAGCCATCAGCAACTTTCATTGCACGATAAAGATAATACAAAACACACAGTAGAATAAATTTAATTCAAAATAAGCATAGAATCTACGAACAAACAAACTTTTCATGCCACAAAGCGCATCGAGGATACAATCAGAAAGCACAAACTAACCCCCTCAGTAAAATGATAATTCTGTTAGTCACCATAACTACGATGCCTTCTCTACTTTACTAGAATCTATACAATTATTAAATTCTTCTTTACAGAATCAGCGTAGAATTACTATTAACGAATTTGTCAGATTGAAGTTGCTGAACAAGAAACAATCGCATGAACATACACATTGCACATAATGAAACTGCTACTCTCGAATTCAATAGTTTTGAAGCTTTGTTGAAAAATTAAACCAATAACCCAGAATCGTATTCATGCAATGGTAGTTCGTGAGATGATAGAAAAGTCTGTTAACAATTATACTTGTATATACAAGCATATACTTGTATGCAGTTATATCATTAAAATTTCTCTAATTCACACACACACACACATACACAAAAGCCTTTATTAAGACACACAGGTCTTACAGAGGATTCTCCTTGGGGTTACAAGACGGAGAAACCTATGAAAGTGGGAAATAAAAAATGGAGAAAGATTATATACATATGGTAAATATATACAGATCATAAGAAAGAATAAAAAAATAAGAAAAAAAATTTGGAAATATGGATGGGAGAAGTGGAGAGCGAAAAGAGGAAAGAAAACAGGTATTTACATATGGAACAAGTCAATTTAAGCTCTTCTGCTCACACAGCACAAGTGGACCATGGAATTTCTCTAATTCCACAAAAAGTCAATTACATGGAGTGACACGCTATCATATTAAAGCATAAAACAAAAACTTGTTTTGGAACATTAGAAGCACCATTGTTTTATTCTCTTATTTATTTAACACCATTATTTTACACACACAATCACAGAGAAGGGAAGATGAAAAAATATTTAGGAATCCTTATTCAATATTGTCCATTGTCCCAACAACTTTTCGCTAGTTTATTTCCTTAGTATATTTTGTTTATGTTGTCTGTGAGTGCATTTAAAGAGTCACTATCTTTTTTTTTAACTATGGAAATTCTGAATTCAAAAATGATACATATTAAAATACATAGACAGAACATATAAAGATGTTTAGGCAGCAATATTTTAAAACAATGAGTTTTTAAATTTAAATATATTTGCAAGTAATGTTAGATAATTAAAAAAAAAGGATTACAATATACATTCATGGACAAAACAAAAGTTACCTTTTAGCATGTATATATCAGGATTCAGATTATAATTCTGAAATATATTTGATACACAGTGATCTTTATTGAGGAAACACTAGATAACCAATTGTGAACAAAATTGCCTGTTTCCTTCAAAAAAGAAAAAAAAAAAAAAGATGACCAGCGACATCATATATATTTCATTTTCTTAAGCTTTGTCAATGATTTTACTTCTTATTTTGAATTGAATTTTTGAATATTTATATAATGTATTCTTTATTAATTGTATTATTTAATATGAAGCATACACACACTGAAAAATTCGTCCATTATTTCATTTTTACAAAATAGAGTTTCTGTGTGTTAGTGTTACACTAATTCTGATAGAAATCGTATGGGGACATGTTAACTTATGGTCATTTTGGAATACGATTTATTTCATCTCAGGCGTTGGTTCATATAAAAAAGAAAGGTGTCAACCTCCCCCTTCCATGTTTGTCATGCCTTGGATAAAAGTACTGTCACATATTACTGATGTATGGTTTAATATTGATGTTAGTATTCTCTTTTGAAACCTATCTAGCAGTCTACGATTCAGAATATTAATGTTAGTTGAATACTTCCCCAGATAAAATATACACTCATGAACAAAAGGAAGTGGAAAGTCTTCATTGTCGCCCGGTCGTCTGTTTTTTTTTTTAAGAAGACAAGCAATTTTGCTCACACTTGATAATCTCATGTGTCTTCAATAAAGATCACTGGGTATCAAATAACTTCCAGAGTTATCGTCTGAATCTCGATATATATGATAAAAGTACAACTTTTTAAAGTTCAGTTAATGAGTGTATATGAATACAAATACTATCTGAGCATCATTCATCCTAATCAAGTTCTTAAGTTTAATATTAAATCGGTAACGGAAAAATGTGTTTGATATTATAATCATTGGAGTCATAAATGAATTTTAGAACTTTAAAAAGTGTTTGTCTTAAAGATACAATTTCAAAATCAAACGAGATCACTCTAGAGAAAAATCTTACCGCTCAATTTGTGATGTCTTGAGATTTCTCTTTCTTAACTCGGATAGGATTTTTGGATTTTCTTTTAGACACCAGTAGAAGATTATATCTTTGTTTCAATTTTTATCTTCCTAAGCTTCGAAACAATAAAAAGGAATCATTTCGCAATTTTCATAATAAAATAGTTTTTTGCTAATTTATATTATTATAATCAGTGCATTTCAAGGGATTACAAAGGGCCATGTATTCTTCATGCTTGGAGAAATAGATAAATGCGCTTCTCCAAGCTTTAGTTTTAAGGAGGTTTGTGAATAAAAATAACGATTAAAATAACTCATTTAAGATATATCATAATTCGATTTCATATATTCCGTTCAAATAAAATATTTCTTTTTTGAATTTATAAAGGCGTCATGAGAGCGTTTTAAGTGTGAGATATTCAGAAATAGCGGTGATGAAGGTGACGTGTCATGATATACAATCGGAATGAACCGATAGAATTGCTCAAAATGAAAACGATATAGATAGAAAAATTGGTCGAGTTTTCATGAAAACTAGTCATCAAGTTGAGTGGTGAGCTTGAGACAGAATCTCAAAGCTTTATCAAATTTGTTCTCCGCCTTCTCTTCATCATTCATAGCATCAGCTTGGTTTCGAGAATTTGTCCAGTCTTTGTTTTCCTGAAGCCCTGGACGGTATGAGAAGGTTTTAGGTTCGCTGATCATCGCTTTGCCTTCTTTTACCAAATTATTTGAGCAATTTGTCAATTATTGGTTAGTTAAGATTCCATACATTTTATGAAAGTATATAAAACAAATCAATCACCTTGCCTTAGATGTATCACGCACATGAAGAAGAGAGAAATGCAATTCAGATATCATCCAATACATATATTATCAGACGCTATATCAAGCATATTTGTTTGTAA
>CP092867.1:50724326-50745260 GCA_030710605.1 Cordylochernes scorpioides
CCAACTGCGTTGTTTCTTAGACGCAGAATTATTTCGTCTCGCCGTCTATGAAGAGGAACGTTGCAGAGCGTTTTTGAACGGCTACAATAACTGGCAGATGTTGATGTCGACATATAATGAGCATGCAGGTAAATGTCTTGTAGCCGGTGGTTATAAAAAGAATTGGCTGAAGTGCACCAAAACCTGGAGTACCGCGCACCTATGACAGTAAATCAAATGGTGCTGTTCCTCGAATAAGGCAGTAGGACCTAACTAAGCTAACAAGTCCAAATATTGCCGAGGAGCTCCAATAAAATATAAATGCCTAAAATTATCTAATTTAAATTAGAAGCGTGGCTATTTGAATGTAGAAGATGATAGCAAAAACCTCTGGGCCACGTGAATCGTCAATAGGAAAATTTAGCCGTGCTCTATCAGAGTATTTCGTGTCGATGTCGACAATCTATATTCCTTCTGGAAAAATATGTGTTAAAGCACTTTAGGAGTAAGCGGCTTAACTGATCCTTGGTAAGGCGTTTTCAATCGTTCTCGATGAAGAGATGAGAATAACATAAAGGCCAAGAACATAACGGTTTCCGACTAGAGTAGTGGCTATTTCCATCCTCCTTCTAAACAATTCGTCAACCACCCGCCATTGACTCGACCACGTCAAGGATGATTGAAGAGATATTGCTTTGAACAGATGTTTCATGGCATTGGACGTAGAAAGTTGGCCTCTGAAACGTGGACGGTGGTAGATGACAATCAATCTACCTCAACAATTTCCAGATGTAGAGATTTCGTGGGAGATAACTTTTCCCGCTAGATAAGACAACATGGTGGCCATCCAAATAGGCATTGTGACTGTTCAACAGTGGGCTACATGGTCGCAGAACTTCGATGATTCTGTCTAGGCCTCGACCTGGATCTTGATAAAGACGACCATGGCTTGTTCCAGCAGAGAACACAATGCATTGTTGAAGTTGGATTGGTTCAAATGGTAAAATGTCTTGGGAAATCTTGAGTGAATCTTGGGAAAGGTTAAAGTCATCAAGGTTTTGGTATAAATAGGAATAAAACAAATATTTTTGAGCATTTCAGAACAATTAAACCATTATTAGATAATTCCTAGGCAATATTAGTCCTTATAATTATAGAGGATTCAAATATGTATATATATGAAAAGAGAGGTATATAGAAGTAAATATAGAGTAAAAACACGACTATGCAAAAACTGAGAAAATTTAATGAGTTTTAACATATTCCTTTCTTGAAAATAAATAGTTGAAGAGTTATTTAAAATGAGTAATGAAATTCGAATGGTGTGAAAGGGAACCTTGGTTTATCTTAATAAAGGAGAAGAATAGACAAGGCATATTGATGTTATATTCCTATATGAGATTTGTGACATCTGACATCCCCTCACAAGAGCCAAGACGACGTGGATGGTAGACAAGGAAGTACTTACTACTGGAGTCCTGAATATAGATAGCAGCTGTTGGACTGAAGGCGGGAGGTGCTCTAAACTTGATCAGGTCAGGTTGGCGACTGAACTGTACGGAGCGGACTTCTCTGTGGAAGTGGACACAGTAACGAGTGTGTCGGATGGCAACGGATCATCAGTCTACAAGTCGGTCTTGCCCAGGATAAACGCGCAAGGTGTGGAGCGGGACGTTTCGTAAGAGTGAATTCTATAGCACCAAAGATCCTTCTGACGATGGAAGTTGGAGGCAAGTCTCACTTATATTGTAGTCCTTCCATTTCGCACTCACTGTAATAAAGCGCAAATTTTAGCTGCATTTCTTTACGAACTCGCGTTCTATCTTTTTACCATCTTCAAACAAAGAGCACGAGAGGCGTCTGGGTACAACGCAGCAATACCTTTTCCAGAAATATTCTTTGGAAACTCTATGACATTAGATGAGAGGAAGAATATGAAAGTATATAGGATATTTTATTTAATAAAGTTAAACATATATTCATAAAAATTACTTTTACAATTGAAAATTAAACTGTGAAATTTATAGTAAATTTCGGCTATCTTCGACAGTATCTTCGGGTCACTATGACCGATAGGCTTTGATAAATTGAGATAAACTTCTTGTAGAAGCTCAATGGATTGGAGTCAGTTTGCGCTGATGGACACCGTCCAACATTACATTCCAGATGGGAAATATTTTGAAGGATCATCACTATTGAATCCTCTTAGCATGTCTCCAGTATTACACCCTTGCTGGTAATTTGAGGCATTTTTGGTGAAGATATTTATGGAAATATTGAGTATTCGTTTTGAAGATACAGCAGTTTCACTGAGAGGCTGCCAGAAACATGGCCAAACCCTGTCAATCCTGGAGGAGTCCAACCCCACCAGCGAGTGCAATGTAACCAAACACGGGGCTCTGACACATTTGTAAGTGTAAAAGTCGAACCGCTTTTCACGTATGTAGACATGTGGTGCGCTTATAGTAAAAGTAGTCTTCAACTTCTACCCACCATGATTATCATGGCCTGTACCACGTGTACTAGGGATAATATGAAAAAAAAAAACTCCTGTAGGTAGTATCTTATCAGAAACTCTTATTTCAGTTGGAAACTTTTCATAAAACTTAGCCTGACATGACAAAGGCTCCGATAAGAGATCACCTACAGGAGAGACCTGTCATGGTAAATTCTACTGTAGTTCTGTGTATAGCTCAATAAAATAATCCCTTATATCAATATTGTTACATCATGATTAATGGCGTATTTCTTATATTATTTTTAATATATTTGAAATTTAAATTATATATTTATTTATTTTTATATAAAATATTCTATGATATTTATTTAAAACACAGATTATTTAGATTGTCATTATTTGTATTTAGGTACACGTGTGACTTCACTGCTCTCTTTGATGTGAGAAAATAAATAAAGTATTCTGGAGGCTACTAAAAGTAGACTTATCTCATTATTCCCTTTTATAAATTTGTAGGATGGTTGAAACACGCTCTGGTAAGATGCAAGACCCAGCACAGGAGAGAATCAAGGCTGAAGAGTCTGCCAAGCCGCAGCCTGGTGTAACAATTGGTAGAGATGCTAGTTCCGACCCAGTTGTCCTGAATCCCAACATCGACATCCCCAAGTATGATGGAACGGAAGACCCTCGCCCATGGATTGAATCTCTTGAAGAAATTGGCTTATTGTACCATTGGGCAGACTACATTATCTCTCGTTATGCCGCCATGAACATGACGGGAAGCGCTAAAACCTGGTTGAATTTACACAAAGCTAGTTTCACGAGCTGGGAAAATATTAAAATCCGCCTCATTCAGGATTTTTCTTTGGACACGAATAAAGAAGAACTTAGAATGAAGCTCAACAGAATGCAACACTGGAATGAACCAGCAATCAGGTTCGCGGAAGACATTCTAGTGTTGTGCAACAAGGTTGACCCCCGCAATGGAAGAAGAAACAAAAATTGAACATGTTATTGGAGGACTGAAAAAAGAGTACTCATTCGCGCTCTACCTGAACCCTCCTAAAACGACCAATGACCTTCTTGTCGTGTGCAAGAAAATGGATTCTTTTGAAAAGAAGTATCGGGAACGTGTGGAGAAATCCAGAAACCTATATAACGGTCCACGCTATTCTAGACCCCAACAACAATCGAGGTACGTGCCGCCGACTGCCGCACGAAACTACCAGACCACTTCCAGGCCCCAAGCCCCTGTTTCCAATAATTACAAGAACGACTCCCCTCCTACCCCCAGACAGTATCGAAACAACTTTCCCCAGCCCTCTACCCCTAGACGTCCTTATAATCCTAACTTTGTGCCGAAACCAAACCTTCAGAGAAACACTTACAATAAAAGCCAAGAAGTGAGCAAAAATAGGACGGAAGATGGAAGACCAATCTGCTTTAAATGTAACAAGCCAGGGCACGTGGCCCGTTATTGTAGGGTCAAGTTTATAAGAATCCTAGAAGAGGATCCAGCAGATACCCAAGAGAAGGTCGAAGAAAAATGCCAAATGAATGAAATATCAGAGAAATCAGGACCTCGGCTTTATGCTGATGTATGTCATAGCACACAGACAAATATTCCTACCCGGAATAGATATTCCGTGTTGGAAGATTTAAACTAAGCGTCGCGCCTGAATCTGTCAATCAAAGCAAGTCGACCATAAACGGAATCAAGAAGTTGGACCCTAAATACAAATTAAAAATTAATGTGGACAAGATAGGGACTTTTGAAGCTTTGGTTGATACAGGTGCTGACCTCTCAGTGGTCGACCTCAGAACGGCCCTCGATACAGGCCATGGTATAAGTAAACTCGCAAAAATTTGTGCAGGACCCGATGGAAAAAAATTGGACATGGTAGGAAGTATATTTTTAAATATAAAAATTGATGACGAAACATTATCACACAACTTTGTGATATTGAAAACGCATTTACGGACATTAATTCTTGGGAGAGATTTCCTTAAGAAAATGAACGCAAAAATAGATTGTAAGCAAGAAACTATAAAATATGATTTGACGAATAATCATGACGAAATCAATTTTGAAAGGTTGAAAATAAAGAGTGCCAAGGATTCCATTGTACCGGAATGTTCCATGAAATTGATCAAGGCATTGGTAGAAACAGAGGATGGAGAATATATTATCGAAGAGAGCAGCAAAATGTTTCAAACAAATGGACTTCGTCTAGCAAGAAGCTTGATCAATGTTATAAATAGGGAAACACACATCTGGATAACTAATCCGTATCCTCGACCGTTAAAAATAATGAAAAACCAAACATTGGCTTTTGGAAGTAGTCCAGCGAAAATAAATGTGAGTCGAGAAAGAGAGGTAGAAAAGAACGAAGAACCTAGATTCCAAATAAACGAAAATCTTTCACCAAAGGAACAGAAGGAGTTAAAACAAGTTTTAGAAAGGTATGGAGATCTTTTTTCATCGAGATTAGGGAGAACCAATTTGGCAAAACATCGGATAGACACAGAAGACGCGAAGCCAATTAAACACAAGCCTTACCGGGTAAGTGCTAAAGAACGAGATATTATAAAAGAGCAAATTGACGAGATGCTTACAGAAGGCATAATTAGGCCATCTTCTAGCCCCTGGTCTTTTCCAGTAATATTGGTCAAGAAGCGAGATGGTAAATACAGATTTTGTGTGGACTACAGAAAACTGAATAATGTCACAGTAAAAGATGTCTATCGATCCCTAGAATAGACGAAGTTATGGATACTCTCCAAGGATCTACACACTTCTCAGCAATAGACCTCAGATCTGGATATTGGCAAGTTGAAGTCGAAGAAAGAGACAAAGAGAAAACAGCTTTCACTACAGCGCATGGATTATATGAATTCAACGTGATGCCTTTTGGACTTTGTAACGCGCCTGCTACCTTTGAGAGAAATATGGAGAATATGCTTGGAAATCTGAGATGGCAAATTTGTTTGTGTTATCTGGATGATGTTATCATATATAGCCCGGATTTTCCAACACACCTCAAAAGACTTGAAGCTGTTTTTAGATGTTTTCGTGAATCTAATTTAAGGTTAAACGACAAAAAATGCCGATTTGCTTTTGAAGAATTGGAGATTCTCGGCTATATAACGAGCAAACATGGTATAAAACCCGCGGAACATAACATCAAAGCTGTCAGAAATTTTCCTCGGCCCAAAAAGGTCAAAGAAGTACAATCCTTTTTGGGAATGTGTTCATATTATAGAAAATTTATCAAAGACTTTTCAAAAATTGCTGACCCTTTGACCAACCTTATAAAAAAAAAAGTGTATCATTTACCTGGACAGAAAGACAAGAGGAAGCGTTTCAAACCCTAAAAACAGCACTATTAAGTCCACCAATTTTAGGCCACTTCAATCCAAATGCACCTACTTATGTTCATACTGATGCGTCCAACATCGGCATAGGTGCAACACTTGTCCAAGACATTGGTGGTGAAGAGAAGGTGATCTCATATTTGAGTCGTACCCTAAGTAAAGCGGAGCAAAATTATTCAACCACTGAAAAAGAATGTCTGGCCGTTGTCTGGTCAATGTCAAAATTACGACCCTACCTTTATGGAAGACACTTTAAAATAGTAACAGACCATCACGCCTTATGCTGGCTCAAAAACTTGAAGGATCCAACAGGTCGATTGGCAAGATGGGCATTGAAAATTCAAGAATATGACTTCGATATAATACATAAATCGGGAAAGAAGCATCTGGACGCCGATGGCTTATCTAGGGGGCCCTTACCAGAAACTGATTGGGATGAGGATTTTGAAAGGCTATTTTTAAATCAAATAACAGACGAAGAGGATAAATTTATCGAAAGTGTTAAGAAAAACCTTAATGGAAGCAGGCGATCAATTGAGCAAAACTTTAAAGAAGAAGATGGATGCCTCTTTAAGAAAAACCCGAACCCTGAAGGCAGGGCGTGGTTGCTTGTGGTTCCAGAGAATAAAAAGAGAGAAATTATGAAAGAATATCACAATCATATGTCGAATGGCCATCTGGGCGTCGCCAGAACCATGTACCGAATAAAGAGTAAATACTTTTGGCCATCCATGCTAAAGGATGTTTCAGAATTCGTTAAGACGTGTCACCTTTGCCAAAGTAGGAAAGGCTCAAACCAATTACCTTCTGGACTACTACAGCCCATCCCCCAGCCAACTTTCCTTTCGAAAGAATTGGAATTGACTTTGTTGGTCCACTACCATCTACGAAAAACAGGAAAAAATGGATAATCGTGCTGACGGACTACTACACTAGATATGCAGAAACAAGAGCAGTCTCGGAAGCAACAGTGAAAGAAGTTTTTAAATTTCTAGTAGAGGATATTTTTCTTCGGCACGGAGCCCCACAATATCTTATTAGTGACAGAGGCTCTCAATTTACCAGTAATTCAATGAAAGAGGTGATGAAAACGTGCAAGATTAAACATTGCTTCACAACGAGCTATCATCCCCAGACTAATGGATTGACAGAGCGGTTAAATAGAACATTGATCAATATGCTCAGTATGTATGTGAACACTGATCAGAAAAATTGGGACGAGATACTCCCATTCATCACTCACGCTTACAATACTACAATTCAGGAAACCACAGGATATTCTCCCTTTTTTCTGATGTTTGGAAGAGAACCCACGTCTCTTTTGGACGACAGGAATATCTCGGTGGACATTGACAAAGATGATTATGATGAATACATAAAACATCACTTAGACAAAATAAACAGAACAAGAAAATTAGTTATTAACAACACAATAAAGACTCAAGAAAGAATGAAAAAGAACTATGACAAGAAACACATGGAAAGAAGCTACGAACCAGGAGAATTAGTAGCAGTTTGGACACCAATTAGGAAAATAGGAAAGTGTGAGAAACTACTGAGAAAATATTTTGGCCCATATAGAATATTAAAGAAGCTGTCTAACGTAAATTACTTAATTGAGCCAAAAGATAATCCTGGCCAAGACCCATTGATTGTCCATGTCTCAAGACTCAAACCCTATTTTGAGAGAATTGATGAGGTAACTCACGAGGACGTGACGACCTCTGGAGAGGGGGAGGTGTTACATCATGATTAATGGCGTATTTCTTATATTATTTTTAATATATTTGAAATTTAAATTATATATTTATTTATTTTTATATAAAATATTCTATGATATTTATTTAAAACACAGATTATTTAGATTGTCATTATTTGTATTTAGGTACACGTGTGACTTCACTGCTCTCTTTGATGTGAGAAAATAAATAAAGTATTCTGGAGGCTACTAAAAGTAGACTTATCTCATTATTCCCTTTTATAAATTTGTAGGATGGTTGAAACACGCTCTGGTAAGATGCAAGACCCAGCACAGGAGAGAATCAAGGCTGAAGAGTCTGCCAAGCCGCAGCCTGGTGTAACAATATTGAGTAAAAATATCAGGCCTCCAGGGAAAAGTATCTTTTCGAAAATTTTTTAATTTCTAGATTTCGGGCACGAACGACCTTCTACAGGAGAAAGCAAGGTATATTCTCCTGTAGAAGGGCGTTCGTGCCCGAAATCTGGAGATTAAAAGGTTTTTGAAAATATATATTTCCCTGGAGGCCTGATAATTTTAATAGTGTTATATTTGAGTTTGTGAGACATCTTGCAGC
This sequence comes from Cordylochernes scorpioides, assembly GCA_030710605.1. Classification (NCBI taxonomy): domain Eukaryota; kingdom Metazoa; phylum Arthropoda; class Arachnida; order Pseudoscorpiones; family Chernetidae; genus Cordylochernes; species Cordylochernes scorpioides. The sequence continues at coordinate 50,732,454 of CP092867.1, forward strand.
CGCAGTTGTTCAATCAGTGGGACAGAGGAGAGTCCCAAGACGATCCAGGGCGGAGGAAGGGCGGCCTCATGAAATATTCAGTTAGGCGGGGTCCTCCCGCTAGACGACCTTGACAGATATTACGTAAGATGTGGAGACATCTCTAGCCTGGTGGTGGTGGTAACTTCTTCACCTTGACTTTTAAACTTAACTCCGACCGTCCCGAGGCTGTGTGCGCCCAGGGCGAGATGTGGTATTCCACCCATACTTCCTCTACCTCTTCTCTTCCAAATCTTCAACTAGTCTTTCAATATTATCAACATTGAAAATAAAAATACAGTAGAACCTCCATGAAAGGACACTCATGCTAGAGGACACCTCTCTATAAAAGACAGTTTTCATTATAAACTTCCCTATTATATTGTAACGTAGAAAATTAGGAAAGATAAACTTCAGGATGACATGGCAATTTATATAGTGCAAGAAACAAATTAACATTTATATTCACCAGAAAGACAATGAGGGAAGTTTACAGAATATCAAAATATATTGTCGCACTGGACCCCTCCGGTTCTTCGCGACGACGCCGCTTCCTCCGTCGTGGATCACCTACCCAGGCTCCCGTTGCTCTCCCTCTGCAGCTCTACCCTGCAGACCACCCAAAGACTCTCCGAGAAACACCACTCAAGTGGATCTCCTTTCCTCTGGCAGTATCTCTCGGCTTTACCACTGGTGGGGGAACACGAGAGACTTACCAGAAGAGTAGCGACTGTGGCGTTGGCGTTTTGCTACTACAGTAGAACCTCCATGAGAGGACACTCACGCTAGAGAACACCTCTCTATAAAGGACAGTTTTCATATTTGCAAAATTACCATTTTTTACCTTTTTGCAACTTTCCGGTAAGAGAACACTTCTAAAGGACACGTTGACTCTGCAATTAGGTGTTCTTCACAGGGAGGTTCTACTGTAGTAGCAAAATATTATATATTTTATGAACAAATTATCAATTTGATATTTATTTTGATATTCTGTAAACTTCTCTCATTGCGTCTCTGGTAGAAATATATGTTGATTTGTTCTCTTGACATATATATATTGTTACGTCGTACCCAGATGCTATTCGTGTACTTTGTCTACTCAGGATGCCACAAAGATACACATGTGAGTTCGAAGGGATTGCAGCTAAAGTTAGCGCTTTATTGTATCTCACTTAACAGAAGGAATACAATGAGTTGGACTCGCCTTCAACTCACTTGGCGCCGTGGATGTCACTCTTGTAAAGCTTCCCTCTCTACACTATTCAAGTCCAGCCTGGACTTACACCGCCTTGTAGGCCGCTCCGATGTCAGTCTCTCCTGGCACCGCTTTACAGGATCATCCAGGAGCCCGGAGGCAAGTCGCCACTTCCTCTTCTCACCGCAGATGTAACCAGACTCTGTCCTCCTCCACACAGGAATGCTGTTTTTAGCGCCTGCCACATGGCAGCGGGGGCCGCTAGAGTCCATCCCTCTTTCTCCAACTTTACTCTGGTATATTGGCCTTGTCATCCATGTAACAATATATACGTATATAAATTGCCGTGTCATCCTGAAGTTTGCCTTTCCTAATTTTATACTTGACTAATAGGGAGGTTTATATTTGTATTTTTTTGGTATCATTATGATAATTTGCCACTTTGCGGCACGGGATGACCTTGATTACATCAGGGTAATGGTGTTATTACATAATCTAATGATGGGTCATGAGGTGAATGTTTCTCTGGTGTTAATCAAATTCATTGTCTCAACACGCGCGCTGTGTGTAATTGTAATAACAAACTGTGACAATGTGTGCTTAGTATATTTGATCAACTTATATTATTATGCATTAGTGCGCCATCTGTTATGAAAATTCGAAACTATTATAGAGACGGATGATTCTTAAAAAATTAAACAATTTCTGCTGTTCTTACTGCAAAGGTAAATTATTTTTTCCTCCCATTTCAGTAAGGGCAGTAGAAATTGTTTAATTTTTAAAAGAATCATACGTGTCTCTAATAGTTTCGAATATTTGATCACAATTAAATGGCTATGAATCTCTGGAAGAATATATGTTACCACTTCCTGAGATAAAAAGAAAGGTTTCACAATCTTGTCTCACCTATGCTGGTGCCATGATGATCTTCTTTATATACTCATGGACATAACTTTAGGAAGTTTTAACTTTTAGCATGTATATCGGGATTTAGACTATAACTTTGAACGATATTTTATATACAGTAATCTCTATTGAAGACACACGAGATAATCAAGTGTGAACAAAATTGCCTCTGTCTCCTTAAAAAAAAAAAAAAAAAACGTAGGGCGGCATCAAAGACTTTCCACTTCCTTAAGTTTTGTCTATGAGTGTATGTGAAAAGCCTTTATTTAAAAAACTCCAGAGCCATATACGAATGTTATATATGCGACAGATAAGAACACCGTAATTCGAATCCGCGTTAGTCCAATAAAACTTTACATTGTGTTTTTTTAAAGAATTTAGAAGATAAATACATAGAATGTGGGCTTTTGTTGGTTTGTTCTTCATAAAAATTCCTAATATAATAATATAAGTTGTTCAACGTGTCTGGCAGCGTGATATCCCATCTCTGGAGCCAATTCCAAACTACTGGGACTTGTTAATTGTATCCCATAAAACTGTCTCACGAAGGCTTAAAATGCAAGGCCTTTACGCCAGGAAGCCTGCAATATGCATCCCTTTGACCCCACTCCAGAAGAAAACACCTTGCATGGTACAGAGAACACGTCAACTGGGACCATGACCATTAGAGTCGGGTTCTGTTCTCAGACAAATCCAGGTTCAGCCTGAATAACGATTCCCGACGCTCCTACATCTGGAGAGAAAAGGGCACATGCTACCACCCCTCAAACATCGTAGAAAAGGATTCCTATGCCAGAAAGGGTCATGGTAAATGGCCGCACGCCCCTCCATGTATTCGACGGCGGGACTCTGAATGTCCAGCGATACCAGGACAAGATCCTAGAACCCCATGTCTGGCTCTTCCGGGAAGCTGTTGGCCCGGATTTCATGTTTATGGATGACAACGCGCCTCCACACAGAGCCGGTCTGGTTAATGAATATCTGGAATCCGAAGACTTGTACAGAATGGAATGGCCAGTGAGGTCCCAAAGAACATGCTATCTGGGGAGGGGGGTATCAGCCCACCAAGAACCACCCAGAACAGGGGTCGGCAAACTTTTGAGTCGGAAGAGTCAAAAATTACAATTTACAAAATTTCAAAGTTTTTAAAGAGCCACAAAATGTTTTCTTGCCAACAATAAATAGTACTCGCATAAATAATATTTACGTATGGAACTATATAAAGAGTTTCACATCCAAAGAACCGCATGTGGTTCGCGAACCGCAGTTTACCGACCCAGGAGCTGACAACTGCACTTGAACAGGAATGGACTTTTATTCTAAATTAACTCCTGGACATCCTTATTCACAGCATAAGACGACGGTGCAAGTGTTGCTTGTCGGTGAGGAGCGGTATAACACCCCCTATTAGTCCCCCTGATACCTGGGATTTCTAAAAATGAAAAGTATTTTATGTCGTCGATCATTTATTTTTTTTTTTGAAGGAGAGAGAGACGGAGACAATTTTGTTCACACATGGTTATCTCGTGTATCTTCCATAAAGGTGTACCAAATATCTTTCAGAGTTATTATGTGAATCCCGATATACACATGCTAAAAGATACAACTTCTTTAAGTTTTGTCCATGATTGTAAATGGAGATTAAGAGGATTCTTCGAAAGCTCTTTTTTTCGTCTTGAAGAAATAAAATCATTTGACACAAAAGCAAACTATAAGTCTTCCCTGATTGTGTATATATATTTAAACATACATTTTCTCTCCAGAACTAATTGTTTTTAAAACACACGGTGCACATATTGGGCTAATTTAGAATACACGAGAGTCCCACAGTAATGTGTTGGGTAGCTAGGTGACCTTTAGAATCCCAACCAAATCTCCGGGGAATATTAATAAGCTTTTAGCGGTGTGTTTGGCTGGTGATCGATGGAATCACGTTGGATTGACCTTTTGTCACTTATTCGACATTCAAAGTGCCTCAACACCACACACACCGAGCAATTATCTTTGTATACATTCACCGCCTAAAATCTAAAGAGAAAAGAGAGTAAAAGATTGAAACATTTGACAATATAATACAGTCGAACGAAGATCATTCGAAGCCCAAGAACCCAAAAAAAAAAAAAAAGTGAATTATCCAAAAATTCGAATTAAAACGGAAATTCTATTTATAGGAAATTCTAGGGACGAAGATAAATATTTGAATTAAAGATGTTTTAGGAATTAAAGACGTTATAGAATTTTCCAAGTTGTACTGTAATACAAATGTCTTAATTGAAATAATTCTTTACTCCACCAGCGAGTGTAAGTAACCAAACGGGACTCTGGCACATTTGTAAGTGCAAAGTCGAACTGTTTTTTACATGTGTAGACATGTGGTGCACTTACAGTAAAAGCAGGCGCTAACTACCCACCATGATTATCATGGCCTGTACCACGTGTACTGGGGATAAGCAAAAAAACGATAACTAAGGAAGCAAGAAGATTACATCTTGAGTTATTATTTCATGCTGAGAATAATGAAACCCGATTAAATACACCATAGATTGAACAGATAGATCTGAATATTTATTCGAACATCACATTTTTAAATGGCTTACTATTTTGAAAATGGCATCGTTCTCAATGATGATTCTCTTCTTCGGAAGATTACGCTAGCCAGGAGCTATTCAGGGTAGTTCTTTGAAGATAATAAATACATCCCTGCCCAGAAGTCCAATCCCTCCTCTACGTGGCGGGCGGGAGAAGCAGTACAAGTAAGGGACTGCCCTGTAAGGCAAAGTACAGTGTCGTGAGCCCCGAGCCGCTACGGTAACACAGAAGGCCTACAGGGGACTCCGATATGTAGCTGATTGAATGGGCAATGGCACTCCCCCTTTCCATGGAGCAACAATCAATCCAGAAGAGGATATCCATACGGACAAGGCACCTTAGTTGGCCGGTATTGTGATCATGGTGCACGGGCCGATCTGCTCCATAGCACAAGCCACCACCATAGGTACATCACTAGAACGCATAGAAGGGATGTCTATCAGTCCATTATCTATACATAAGATATTCTTATATCAAGAAAAAATTATATTAAACGAAACAACGCTAAAACGATTTAATTTATTTATTTATTTCATCTCAATTTGCAGGTGTTACATTCGAGCACAGCTCGTGAGTCACCTTGTCCAGATTATTTACACATGGCGAGTTGTAATGCTGGAGTGGCCCCCGGAACCTTACAGGAGGGCAGTTGTTGGGTGTTTGGCTGTCAGCTAGCCATTGGGTCCAGGTCGTCGGATTCGGTGGCTGAGGTCACCTTGATTTTGAAAAATTTCTTGTATAGTTGGATTTGATGATTTTTGAAATTGCGAGAATAGTCTTGTCGCAGAGTCTTGATAAATCTCTTCTAGATTAGGCTGGTTGATATCTTCTTTGAGAATTTTGTTTGAAAGATTGAATGGGGCTCCTATAGTGGTTCGTAAGCAAATCCTCATGAAGGCATCTATTCTTTTTTTATCCGTAGGTGTGATATATTTGCCCCAGACTGGTAGTGCGTACGTGATGATGGGTAGAATACAGGTTTTGTACAACGTGAATTTATGCTTTGTTGTTAAATTACTTTTAAAATTGAGCAGGCTTGATAGAGATATTTTGGCTATCTTTGCCTTTCTTATGGTGTTTTGGACATGTAGGTTAAATTTTAATTTCGAATCCAAAGTGACACCAAGATACTTGGCATGGTCGGCCCAACTAATAGTGCTTGAGTTTACTGTCAAGTTGGTTTGTGGCTTGAATTTTTTGTTATCTCTTGGGGGAAAAAGTATTGCTTGAGTCTTAGTTGGGTTAATGTCTAGTTTCCACTCATCGCACCATTTGATTATGTCATTTAGGTAATCCTGAAGCTGAGTAACCAATAGGTTGACTGATTTAGAGTTAAATAAAATTGCTGTGTCATCTGCGAAGAGCTTAAGTTTACATTTAGAGTGCAGTGGGATGTCATTAATGTAAATATTGAAAAGGTAGGGTCCGAGGATAGAGCCTTGAGGTACTCCAGTCTGGATTGGCTTTGGTTCAGTTATAAAATTTCCTTGCTTGACTGAAAAAGTCCTGCCCTGTAGATAATTCTGCATAAAATTGATAATGTCACTTGGAAACTGGTGTTTTGTGAGTTTCTTTATAAGGCCATTATGCCAAACTTTATCAAATGCTTTCGCAAAATCTAGAAAGACAGCACCTACCACTTCCTTGTGGGATCTTCTTATCTGGATGTAGTCCAGAACTGCAATGAGTTGGTGAGTTGTTGAATGCCCCCTTCTAAATCCGAATTGCTGCGGGATGATGAAGTTAGAGTTTAACAAGTACATCTGAAGTCTACGTAAAATAATTCTTTCGTAAATTTTGCCGATGGTGGGGAGGAGGCTGATAGGTCTTAGATCTTCAGGGGATTTAGCGGATTTTTTTGGAATTGGAATTATGATAGCATGTTTCCAGACTTTGGGGTAGTAACACAAGTGCAGTGCGGCGTTGAATACTCCAGCTAGAAATACAATCCATTTGATGGGAAGATTCTTGGCCATTTGCGGAGTGATATTGTCATGGCCAGGAGCTTTGTGGTTAGCTAAGTATTTAATCACTTCTTTGACTTCATTTGGTGTCGTCATTGTGAGCATTTTTTCTTGTTGGTGATTATAAGTTATATTTGGTTGGTCTTCTTTTTCCTTGGAGAACTGGTTGGAGAAGTGTTCTGCAAGTTCATTTCCGATTTCTTTGTCGGTCAATAAGGTTTTGCCGTTCGTTACTAAGCTTGAGATCCTTTCCGTTTTTTTCCTGATGGGTTTTGTTTTTCTCCAGAAGTCCTTTGGGCTTGATTCAATCTTGTGTATGAATTGATTCCAGTTCTCGGTGGAGTCGGATTTGAGGGCTTTGTTAACTTTTCCCTGTAGGTTTAAATAAATGGCTCTATGGGCTGGATCCCAGGTTGCTTGCCACCTCTTACGAGCTTTATTCTTTTCTTTTATCAAGGCCTTGGTCGAGGGGTTCTGTTTTGATGAAGAGGATGATATAACTGTGTTTTTCGAGTAGCTGTTGTAGATTTTATCATTTAGTATGGTCACTGCTGAGTCAATATTGGCTTCCGTTTTCAAGGGTACTCTAGGGGGCGTACTGGAAATTAAGTCTTGTTGGAAGTGTACCCAGTTAGTGAGTCGGCAAGCCCTAGTCGTGAATTCATCCTTCGGGCAGGTCAGCTCTAGGATTACTGGGAGGTGATCTGAAGATAAGGCATCCAGGGTCTTAATCCTCGAAGTCCAGGGGATGTTTCTAAGAATTGCGATGTCTAGAAAGTCTGGATTACCCAAAGGACTGTAGTGCGTGGGTGAAGAAGGTGCGACAATGTCCAGGTTTTCTTTTTCGGAAAAATTATGAAGCACGGTTCCACTATTATTGGAGGTTCTTGAGCCCCAAAGAGGGTGCTTGGAGTTCCAGTCTCCTGCAGCGATTACTGATTGATTATTCTCTAACAAGAGATTCAGATCTTCCTCCAGGAGTGGTAGATCGGGTTTCTTATAGATTGACGATATCTGCACTACTGCCCTTCCATCTGGTTTCATTAGAATTGTGGTGTTTTCCATGTTAGATGTTTGAATCAGCACTTTTTTATATTTAAGATAGTTTTTTAGAATTATTGCCGTTCCACCGCCCCTTCCAACGATTCTATCGTCTCTTATTGTCTGATAGTTTCTGAGTTTGAGGTCGACAGATGGTTTTAAGTGTGTTTCACTGAGCAGTGCCATGTCTATTGAGTTTTCTTCTAAAAAATGTAGAAATTCTTCTTTTTTGAGTTTGATTCCGTTGCAATTCCAGAAAACGATTTTTAAAGGTAATTTGCCTTTCATTGTAAGTAAGTTTTGATAATTTCTAATAACTTTTCGCACAGTTCCCTGGTGTCAGAACGAGTAGTTTTCTTTTTTGCAGTTTCAGCGTAACTTGCCTTTTGTTTTTCAACAGTTGCTTCTTCTGTTTTAGTGGAGCTTGCTTGAGGTATGGTGTTAGGGGAGTTTTGTCTGGGAGGCTTTAGCTGCTGTTGTTGTGGCTTCGGAAAATTTTGGCATCCGCGGTAATTGGCTGTGTGCGCCTCTCCACAGTTAGCGCACTTTGGTGGGAGCTGTTTCGACTTTCTTGGACAATCCTTCGAATGGTGTTCTTCAGCACACTTGACGCATTTGGGCTTCAAAAAACAGTTTAGCTGGCCATGCCCAAAGCCCTGGCAGTTAAAGCATTGGGTCACTCGTTTTGTAGTCCTGAATGATTCCACGACTATTTTTTGGTAAAGTATTTCGGTTATTCCATAGATTCGTTTATTTTGTTCATTTTTCGGTAGCTCTACTAGGACTATATTCATCGGTATTTTGGTCGATTGTCTATGGAGTCTTTTGACAATGACCTCAGTGAAGCCCATTGAGACCAGTTCAGTTACGACGTCTTCTTCTTTGAAGGCTGTTGTTACCCCCTTCAATACCACTTTCAGTGGTTTTTCCTCCTGTAGTCTGTAGGAATATCCTCATTTATTTTTTTGTACATACTCCCTGATTTTTTTGAAGTCGCCTATGTTTTTCGATTTAATTATGTGCTTTTTGCCAGAAATCGTGACTTGGAATGGTTCCGTGCACAAGCCTTTTAGTTCTTGGCAAAGAAGCTTCCAATCTGCTACATTTTCTGCAATAACAGGAGGAATTCTCGGTTTTTTCACGTTAGTGACTGTGGTCCATGGGCCATCGTTGTCGTTATTTTCTTCATCGTCTTGCGGTGGGTGAGCTGTGTTCATTTGTTGAGAAATTCCAGTGGCGGGACTTTGTTCATCGATGTCCATTCTAGGCGTCTTCAGATTACGCTCGCTCCTAGTTGGCGATCTTGAGTCATCCGATTGGGAGCCGCGAGTTCTCTTCTTTGATTGAACCGTTTCCTCAAGCTTATACTCGATTCCACATTTGTCTAGGATCTTCGTTATTAAGGAGGCTTCGATTATGCATAGTTTCTCGCCGGTTGGTCCGATCGTCGATTTAATTACAATCGGTGGCATATTATTTTTTTTATTATATCTTTGTAGATATCAAAACGATTTAATTTCTTGTACATAGATTATGTCTTGTGTTGAAATTCTGCCTAAATGGTCTTTTGCGGATTGTTTAAGGAAAAACAGTGCTCGGTGCAAATATTTACTATTATCCTATAAGCCTATGTGTCCATAGATTTATTAGAAACTTTGTGACCAAAATAGGTCTTTTCTAGGGTCGTGATTATTTATATGACGTATTAACGCCACCTGTTATAAGAGATTTAAATTATTTTTGACGCGTATGATTATTTTTAAAATAAATCAATTTTTACTGCCCTTATTGCAATGATAAAATAATGGGAGGGCCTGGCTTATCAGTGGTAAACTCTCTCATTATTTATCATTGCAGAAAGGGCAGTAGAAAATTAATAATAATAATAAAAAAATAAGAATCATACGCGGTGAAAATAGTTCAATTTTCTTACACTATCATATTATTGATAGATGCATGCAACAAATATCACACATGAAAGTCTGGTGTGGATTAAATTAGCGAAACCGCTGGGAGAATTTGTCAATGATGTACCAAGCCCTCCTAATATAATTCTCATCTTGAAGATAGAGGCGGCCTGGCCTGCTTTCATAATTCTTAAAGGAAAAACTGAAGCATTTAGTAAGGTGCTATAAATATGTCTGAAATATAATAATTTCTCATAGAAGTGTAAGGTTAGCAAGAAAATATATTTTTATTTGTTAAAAATCACAGGGGGTATATATGTATATAGGTTTCTAGTATAGGTTACATTGCAGTAAGGGCAGTAGAAATTGTTTAATATCAAAAATAATTTTACGCCTTTAAAATAGTTTTGAATTTTGATAACAGATGGCGCGCTAGTGCATCATATAGGTTTCTAGTATAAATCTTTTAATATTTCAAGTTTTATAGCTAGTCACCAATTCTCTTGCAGAAAAACGTCAAGGCCCGAAAGCTACAGATATTAAGAGATTTAAACAAGAAATTTTATCCCCCCCCCCCCCCTGGATGATTTTTTTCCGAATTATATGATTTAAAGGGATTATAATTTTCGATGTTTTTATTCATCATATAAGTCGGTGGATGAGAGGGTAACACGCTCGATTCCCGACAATAAGTCGGTGGATGAGAGGGTAACACGCTCGATTCCCGACAATAAGTCGGTGGATGAGAGGGTAACACGCTCGATTCCCGACAACAAGTCGGTGGATGAGAGGGTAACACGCTCGATTTCCGACAATAAGTCGGTGGATGAGAGGGTAAAACGCTCGATTCCCGACAATAAGTCGGTGGATGAGAGGGTAACACGCTCGATTCCCGACAGTCATGAACCGGGATTAAATCCCGCGTTAAAATTGTTTAATATGTGAATAACCTTCACATATTATTCATTGTTCAATTATCATGAACTAGGTTGCTCTTGCTGAGAGGTACCTATTTATGTGAATTTGAACCAACCAGGTTTTTCATTCATAAAGGACAAAAACACACTAAAAGTGGTATAATATCTTGTACATAGAAAGAGTGTTAATGTCTTATGCTGACATATGTGATTATCAAAAGAAGAACAAAATCGTGAGGTGAAAAGTTTATTGAATGGTTTTCATTTTTATTCATACGAGTTTTCGAAAATTTCTGCCCATCAACAGGAATAAAAAAGGAACATAGTTCCCAATAAACTTAAATGTTATAAAAAATCAAAAAAACCTTGCGTAATAAGTGTATTTATTAAAAATGTTTTATATTTTATAATAGTAAATCGCAATTTTCCATATCTGAAAATGAACCCCCCCCCTCAAAGAAAACTTAAATGTACGGATATTAAAAAAAAAAATTATACCTAGTCAAATCAGGATAATTATGGTGGGTAGATTGCGATTGCATTTACTGCCAGTGCACCACATGTCTACACGTGTAAAAAGCAGTTTGAAATTTGCACATACAAGCGTACTAGATTTCTGTTTGGTCACTTGCATTCACTAGTGGGGTTGGACTATTTCAAGAATCGAGGGCTATTGAAACCTTTTTTTTTTTCAGAAAAAATGTCCAATGCGGGATTAGATCGACGGTTCATACTTCTCCACCAACAGTCCAAATATTTATAAATCAAACATTCTAACAACGTGAAAATTTGAAATTGTATTGAATCAGGTGGACAAATTAATAAAAAAAGGCATTTCTTGCTGGTGAAGCTAAAAATTGCTGATGGATTTCACCATCTGTAATCGTTAATTTTTTAATTATTCCAGAATTGGCCAAATACAATTTATTGATTGATAAAGAAACGCGTACAGGGTTAGCTTTCCTTGATTGATTAAGAAATGGTATTTGGATAATTCTGGAATAATTAAAAATCAACCATTAGTTGATATTTATTCTGACAGATGGCGCAACTATCAGCGACGTTTTGTTGAACGATTAGGAAAGGTCTTTTTTTTTTCTAACATCGTTAGAAAGCAATATATTTTTTCGTTGAATTCCGCGTGGATAGATGAGCTAAAAGTTCTTAAATTGACCTTGAAACAAAGGCACAATGCTACAAAAGTCTTCAGTAACTTTATGCCATTGTTTCAAGGTCAGTTTGAGGACTCTTAGCCCGAATTATATCCACGCGGAATTTAGTTTAAAAAAAATAATATAGTTAAACCTGTCTATAGCGCCCCCTCTAGGGATAGGGATTCACACAAATAGGGTGCTATAGACAGGTTACTTTTAATATAAAATGTTTACATTTTAATGTTTAAAATCGGGCGCTATAGAGAGGAAGGCGCTATTTAGAGGGGGCGCTATTTACAGGTTTAACTGTACTTTCAAACATTATTAGAATCATTGATCTTGAATCCTCGCCCACCTTATAAACTTCATCTACAATTAAATTGAAAAAGAGCTTGAAAGTCTCTGAAGAAATGTCAGAATCCTGTCAGAGAAATGAGCCACTAAGGTATTCTATAGATGGCTATTTAGGCCTGCACATATTTGTTGATATCGTGTTTATAGGTATCAGGTTCCACATCCTGATGGCTGCAAGGCTAAACAACTCTCTCGATACAGTGTACTTCTTCAACCTTTCATTTAAAACCGCAGAAACCATCTAAAATTTCCATGAAATATTCACAGATAGAATTGGATACTATATACTGTATAATATGCGAATTATATCATATTATATACAGTAGGACCTATCTGTAAAGGACACCTGAATGCAAAACCAAAGTGTCCTTTAAGAAGAGGTGTCCTCTTATGGGAGAACTTTTATTTAGTAAAAATGGCAATTTTGGTGATGTAAACTGTCCTTTATAGAGAGGTGTCTTTTAGCGTTAGTGTCCTCTCGTGGAGGTTCTACTGTATATGCAAATATATATATATATAATATAAACTAAATATTTTGATCGAAAATTGTAAAAGTGATTTTAGTTTGAAATACATTTTTTTACGAAAGATAATGGGAAATCACTGCAATATTTTATCCATGAAAATTCTCAATGAATGTACCAACTGGACTAAGGCAACACCTAACCGCCATATCATGGCTGAGAGAATTCAAATTTAGCTACCGATAGATAAGGCATTTTCTAATTACTATAGTTTAATGAATCCATTCAAATTGACAAC
>CP092867.1:50745360-50853480 GCA_030710605.1 Cordylochernes scorpioides
ATTTCTTTATGAATCCTCTTTTTGAATAATCCAAATTCTAATAATTATCTTAATATATATCTTGAGATCAATTTCTGGAACATATTCTTCAGTTTTCTATAATTTCATAAAATTATCCAAACTCAGCCTAAAATGTAGAGGAATCAATCAAAGCTATATTTTCAAAAATGTAGTAATATTATTTACACTGTTTGAATCATATTATTCTGAATAAAATGAAAGAATTTAATTTTTAAGCGTTTATTAGTAGTCATACTTTGAATCAACCTATAAAGTTGATTCTTATTCTTTTTTTTTTTCGATTATACAACAAAAGCGTACTGTTGGTCCTGTCCAACTTATCAATTTATTTTTGTGTGTGTGAAGATGGGATTAAATTTAAAATTAATTTTTAAAGTTATTTATATTATGATGCACCAGCGCGCCATCTCTTAAGAAAATTCAAAACTATTTTAGACGCGTAAAATTCTTTTTGAAATCAAACAATTTCTACTGCCCTTACTGAGGTGGAAAAAAATGGGAGGTGGCCTGGCTCATCAGTAGTGAACCCTCCCAGCGGTTTCGCCAGTTTAATCTACCATACCGCTGTTATATTGCATTTTTCGATTTTCCTTTTATAGTGATACTGTTGCTAGACTCTTGTAATGGGTATTTTAGATTAACTATGTGTTAGAATGGTTTTAGGTTTTATATTATTTTAAAATTAATACATAAGATTTTTGGTTAAATGAAAATAGTTTATTAGAAATTAAAGGAACAAAACAAAAGATACAACTTATAACTAAGGGTTATTTACATTCTTAATTTTACAGCAATGTGACAAGATAAATATTTTGAAACATTTAAAAGAAATAATTATTAATTAATTTTTATAAAATATTAAAGTCTAAAATTGAATGCATATATTTTCAACACTCCTTCTTGAATTCATGTTTTAGAGTTTTTATTGTTTTATCAAAACATCTTCTGCAGCAGTGAAGATCTGTGTTTTTCAAAAGTTTCCTTTGACAGAGGCTTGGTTAGGATATCAGCAACTTGATCTTGGGTTGGGAAAAACTTAACATCAACATTTTCTCTTAACTGATCTTTTAAAAAATGATATCGAACTTCTATATGTTTTGTCTTTCTGTTCATTTGTCCTGTCTTCATTAAAGTCATTGCACTTTGGTTGTCAATATTTAGTTTAGCAAGTATGGTTTCATTTGTAAGTTCTTCAATTAGTGCTTTTATATAAATGAGTTCTTTCACACATTCAGCTGCAGCAATATATTCTGCTTCAGTAGTGGATAAGGCTACAATTATTGTTTTTTTGAACTCTAGCTTATTGGTCCATTACCAAACAAAATGTACTTTTTCTTGTTTTCATGTCTCCAGCAAAGTCTGAGTCACAATATGCATTAAGTTCCATATCTTTATCTTGTTTACTATAGTGAAGTCCAAAAGTTTTGGTTTGTTTCAAATATCACATAGTTCTTTTAACATTTTGTATATCCTGGTTTGTCGGTGCATGCATCATCGAACGACTTTCATAACCAACTGCATAAGCAACATCTGGTCTGGTTTTGTTTGCTAAATATAAGAGACTTCCAACAGCTTCTCTATATGAAAAATTACCTTCAGATTTGTATTCTAATATATGATCAATTTTCACAGCTCCTTCTACAATTGGAGTTGTCACCGGCTTTGCATCCAACATGTTGTATTTTTTTAGAACACATTCTATATAGTCATATTGAGAAAGTATCAGTCCCTCATCTGTATTTATGATATTCAGGCCAACAAACATTTCAGGATTATTACTTATTCTTATTTCAAATTCTTGTGCCAGTTCTTCCAATAAATTGTCCATTTCTTCTTCATCACTTCCAAACAACATTCCATCATCAACATATAAGGCCAAAATTAAGCTTCCATTTTGGTTTTTAAAAATGCAATTTTATAATTTTGATTGCTCCAGTCCTTTTGTTTTCAAAATGGCTTCAAATCTTTTATTCCACTTTGAAGGTGCTTGTCGTAGTCGACATATTTTGTTATCTTCATATCCTTCGGGTAAATACCTGAAGATTTCTTCATCCAAATATCCATAGAGAAATGAGGTTTTGACATCAAAAGTTTTGAACTTTAGATTTTTCTTAACACTTAAGGATAACAACATTCTTTAAGGAAATTGTACGCACTACTCTGGACTAAAGGTTTCTCAAAATCTAGTCCTTTTTGTTCATTTCCTCCAGCAACACGTCTTGCTTTATAATGTCCACCATTCTTTATCTTGAATATCCATCTAGAACTGAGTATCTTCTTTCCTTTAACTTCTTTGGCATTTACAAAATCCCAAGTTTCATTTTTCTTCAATGAATCTTTTTCTTCCTGTATTGCTTTTACCCAATTTTCTTTGTCTACTCCGTTACTGCTTCATTGTTTGTTAACAATCCAATTTCTTCAGAAACAGAATTCAACACTTCATAATCTTTTAGTCTTTCAGGTCTATTGATATTTTCTCTATTCCTTAACATATATTTTGAATTGTTCGAGTTCTGTGGTTTATCATGGGTATCCAATTCCATTTTAGTGTCTTGACTTTCCTTTATTTCAGAATCTAAATCTTCTCTGTATCTTGGCTAAATGACACTGGTCATTTCATTTGTTAGTTTTCCTGTAAACACCACATCTCTTGCAATTATAATCCATCTTTTCTGCATGTCCCACAATCTGTATCCATTTCCACTGTATCCGATAAGTGAATATTTTTCACTTTTACTATCCAATTTTTTTAGATTTCCCAATTTTTTGACATACACACTTCACTCCCGAATAATTTAACATTAGAAAGATTAGGCTTTCTTCCATACCACATCTGTGCTGGTGTTGTTTGTACTGTATTTGAAGGGCTTCGACAGTGACTCTTGTGGCCTCTCTCCCCACATTTCTTTATTTAATTTTGAATCCAGCAAAAGTGCTCTGGTTTTTTCAATCAGAGTTCAATTCAACCTTTCTGCTTTTCCATTCAATTGTGGAGTATATGGAATTGTAAAATCAAGTATTATTCCTTTCATTTTGCACCATTCTTTAACTTGCGTATTGGCATATTCACCACCATTATCACACCTTAATTTTGACACTTTCGCATTTCAAAATTTTTCCCCTTCATTTACATATTCTTTAATATATTGATGAGACTGAGGTGGGGATGTAATGCTCATTTTATTTAGAGATTACAGTGCATGGTCCTGATGGGTCATGGTCACCAGGGCCCGTTCCAGTGCTGGGTTCGTCGTCCAGTCTCGGTCTCGGAGAGTCGTTGGGGTCCAGTTCTCATCGGTGGGGCCGTTGGAGGGTTTATATCTGTGTGACAGGACATCTTACATTCATCGGTCAAGAAAAAAAAAAATAGGACGAAGGTCAAACGATAACTGGCATGTTGTATTTAACGCATTGCCGCGAAACGGTGGTCAATGGTCAAATACAATTTAACCCCGTCCTCTCTGTGGTGCCCGTCCTCTCTGTGGGTGCCGCCAAATAAAATAATTTGTACTGCTTCCGTTTACTATCGGTCGGCTACTTGTTGACACACAACACCACCCCCCCTCTTATCTTAGACTCGGTCCCTCGAGTCGCCGTTATTTCTTTCTATGAATTGTTTCAGTCTTGACACGTGTGCTAAAGTGCACTGCCGCCTGTTGCTTCCGTTTCGTCCGTCCAGTAGCCGTAACCTATATGTGGGTTCTTTCATCCGGTCAGTAATCTCGTATGGTCTCACATACTTCAGAAGTAATTTTTACGTTTTGCCCAGTTTCCTCTGTAAAGATTCTAATAACACTAAGTCCCCAACTTCAAACTTACAAAAGTAGACTAAAAACATAATAATTTATACAGATTCAAAAGCCGCCATCTTTGCTATTAAAAACTGCTACTATTCACAAGACAGACTCCTCAAAAACATTGCTGCAGAAATCAACAAACTGAATAAAAATACCAAAATAAGTCTACAATGGATTCCATCACATGTGGGAGTCCCTGGAAATGAGGAGGCCGACAGATTGGCTAAGGAAGGAGCAGCTGGACATCCTGATGCGGTGAACTCCGAGACCTATCTTTCAGCAAGGACCATACCAATAAACTGAAACTACAACTAATAAGGAACCATAGAGATAGTTTCCATCATTCTTGGTACCAGGCAGAAAACCCCAAAAAACAGACCCTCCAACTAAACAGAAGGGAATCGACACAGTTGGCCAGATGGAAATCTGGTCACCTGCGCCCTCTAGTCTATAAAGAGGGAGCCAAAAGCTTCCCCATGTGCACTAGGTGCAAAACCGAAGAGGCCACTCCCCAGCATTTACTAAATTGCATTGGAAAGGACAAAAGATCCCTGTACAGTGAACCAAGAAGAGTTCTTGAGCTTCTTTACGAGCACGACCTCCAAGATCTTGTCTAATTTAGACTAAAAGGATAAGTAAAAAAAAAAAAAAACTTACAAAAGTGTTCCCGATTTTTTATGTCAAAGTGGCATTTGTTCATCATAGTCCGGTCTTCGTAATTCTTACTGGCCATATCCTTCAGTCGTTCGTTTTCTAGTATGCAGTCCGTTACGTACTTGTCGAATGTTTTTATCGTTTTTTTTCGTCCATTGTCGGTAGCCCTGCGTCTAGTGACGTCCTTGGTTCTCTGCTGAAGACAATTCTATGCGGTGTAACTTTCGTCGATGATTGGACTGACGAATTGTACGCGAACGTTGCTTATTTCACGAACTTCGTCCATTCTGCGTGGTCATCTGCAAGATAAAATCTGATACCATTTTTTATTATACCTTTGAGTTTCTCACATAGTCCGTTAGTTTGAGGATGTGCTACCGACGCCATTATGTGTTTTATTCCGTAAAGTCGGGTAAAGTCTCTGAACGTGCCTGAGTCGAATGCTTTCCCTTGATCTGATATTACACACTTAGGTGTACCAAAAACGTTCAACAAGTTTTCCGCGAGTGCATTACAAGCAGTTTCCGCTTTGGTGTCCTTAACCGGAATCGCTAAAGCGTATTTGCTAAGGTGGTCCACAATCGTGAAAATGTGTTCGTACCGTTCCGCCGATTTCTTAAATGGCCCTTGAAAGTCTACACCTACACGTTTCCATACATCCTTTGCAGGTGGTAGTGGTTCTAGCGGCGCTGCCGGTTTGAATTTTGGCGTTTTGAATGCTTGGCATGTTCTACAGGACTTTATATACCTCCGCACGTCCTCGTCGAGACCTTTCCAATAAAACCGTTGTTTAACACGGTGAATCGTTTTAGCCACGCCCATGTGACCCGCCTCTGGTATGTCGTGTGCTAGTTTCATTATCTCAGAAATACTATGTTTAGGAGCGACTACTAGCCATTGATTCCCATGCGGTGCGTGGTTTTTTCTACACAAGACACCGTTAATCGTTTTAAATTCGTCCTTAACATCGTTACTCGACATTTTTTTATTTATCTCGCGACAAAACTGGTCATCCCTCTGCGTTTTTCGTCAATGCATACTGTCCATGCCGCCAACTCATTAAAATTTTCTTCGTCCCTCGTGTCAGTTTTGTAGAACGGGTTACGAGACAATGCATCTGGAGCAACGTTCTTCCTGCCCGCCCTGTGTACTATCTCGAAATTGTATTCCATCAGTTTCAGGCCCCATCTCGTAAGTCTCGAGCATGGATCGAAAAATTTGCTAACCAAGTTATGGTCGGTATGTAACGCCCAGACTATAGCTAAACATTCTAATTCTGAGATGCCGTATTTACACTCATGTTTAGACGTGGTTCTCGATAAGTAATGTACAGGGTGAAGAAACAATTCTTTGTCAGGTTGCATTAGAACGGCTCCTAACCCCACCATCGATGCGTCCGTATGGATTTCAATTCTTGCTTCTGGGTTGAAATGTGCTAAAATTGGCTCCTCTGTCAATTTCTTATCTTTTTCTGTTAGACACGTCAGCGGTTTGCTTATCTTTGAAAAATTTCTGATAAAACGGCGATAATAGCCGCAAAGTCCCAGAAACGAACGAACCTGCTTAGCATCTTTCGGTATAGGGAATTCCTTAACCGCCTCGATTTTATCTGTAGCTGGTTCAACGCTATTTTCCGATACCACGTGTCCCAAAATTGGTAATTTTTGGTAGGCGAATCTACATTTTGAAGGCTTCAGAGATAAGCCTGCCCCGCGGACACATTCCAGAACATTTTTTAATCGTTCGTTGTGTTCACCTATGTCTTTCCCGTACACGATGACGTCGTCTAAATAAACCATGCATTCGGACCATTTCAGTACAGCTAAGAGTGTATCCATGATTCTTTCGCAATGACCGGGTGCCCCGGTTAAACCAAACGGTAAAACTTGAAACTCATACACGCCCTTCTCGAGGCTCACCACCCGCTCGGCCCGTCGCGTCTTGGAGCGTCCGCGCCTCGCTGCACAGCCGATCACCAGGCTTCTCTCCAGATGGACATCTGTGGTTGACGCGCCGGCCAGGCTCGACTGGACTTCACTGCGGCGCCTGCGCCTTTTCGGGGCCACGACGCCGACATCGCGCTTAGGTTGGCCCTCCATGCCCTTCCCCACCCGAACCATCCGGCCTCGACTAGTTCATCATGCCAGGCCTGCGGTTCCGTAGATCGCTCCCTTGACCATCGCTACTGGAGCTGCAGTCGTATCAGGCCCCTCATCATCGAAGCCTTCAGTGTCCTTGGGCGACCCCCTGACTTGCGGGCCTGGATTTTCGGGTCTGGCCTCGAAGATCACGACTTGGCCATCCTTGCGTCTGCCAAATCCATCATCTACCGGTACTTCGTACAGGTTGAGCTGACCGGAGGAGCAGAGGACCCGCTCATCGCCTGGGAAAGAAGGCTCACTCGCCAGGGCACATTCCCCGCATGATCATCTATATTTTAGTTTTATTTCCATTTTTAATGTAAATTATTGACAAGAAGTCAATAAAATTTGTTTCAATTGTCAGCTAAGAGTGTATCCATAATTCTTTCGAAATGACCGGGTGCCCCGGTTAAACCAAACGGTAAAACTTGAAACTCATACAACCCGTTGCCTGTCGTGAACGCTGTAATTGGCTTGCTTGTTTCATTCAGCGGGCACTGCCAATACCCACTAACAAAATCCGTGTGAGAGAAATATTTCATTCCTGCTAAACGGTCTAGGCAGTCGGTGATATCCGGTAATGGGGATACGAGAATTTTTCCGTTACATATTAACTTTCCTATAATCCACGCAAAATCCGTTCGATTTTTTAACCAAAACGACCGGGCTCGCCCATGGAGATGTTGATTTCCTAATAACCCCTTTTTCACACATTTCCTCTTAACCTGGTCCTCTATAATCTCTCGTTCCTTAGGGCTACGGCGATAAGCTTTTGTCGAATTTGGTGAGTTTCCAAAATGCCCGCCATTACTGTTGGCCCTTTTAACTTAACCCTCGTTTTAACAGCGTGGTGCAATTTCAAGGTCATCTGGGACGCAGTACTTTTGTTTGGGGGTTTTCCGATCGTTCGTGATTGCGCCTAATCTCTCGAGCTCCCGTTCTTCGTTTAATTCTACCACATGGTTGTCCGTGCCAATTTTTGGCCTATACAATTCTACCGAATCGTCTTTTAAACATGATTTTGCAATGGTAGTCAGCTAGAATATCGACGCCGAAAATAATCTTTTCCCCGTTTCCCGGAATTATGATGAACCTGCCCCATATGTTGAATCCATCAATGTTGACTTCCAAGTACGCGCACGTGTTCGACTACTGACCCACTTATTCCCCGTATAAGTACTTTGGAAGGCATTCTAGCACATCCTAGCGCGTTGGCTACTGCCTCGTCTATACAGCTAACATTAGCTCCCGAATCGAATATTAGTTTAGCTCACGTGTCTCACTGATGTGCGTGATTAGGCAGAAATTGCTCATACCTGTCCAACGAATAATTTTCCATTAATGTACCCCCTATTTTTAAAATGGACTTTTCTACCGCTGCCTTATTTAGTGTTTGTCTCTCGTTAACATCCGGTTGTCCTTTTACCTTAAAATTTATGTGATTGGTGTCGGTGCTACAAGCACCCTCGGATAATACATGTGGTACACTCTCTACACTACGTGAAACTTTAACCAGAGGATTAGAGGCAAAATTGTACTTACCACGTGGCCTCCTTTTCGGGCAGTCCCAGTGTTTATGCCCCGTCTGGAAACAAGTGAAGCACCTAGGTGTCCCGTCCAGCAGCATAAATCGCCTTGCCTTCTCAGTTGGTGTTTCGGCTCGTTGTTTCCGTCCTCGCGCTTGTTCTCAGCCGTCCTCGTCGCAGTTTCTGTAGGAATGGTTGCCGGTGATGCACTTGACTCCTTCCGTTCCCTTCCCATTTGTTCGTCTTGTCCGAGGAATTTCGCCGCCTGGATGAAATCACTCTTCTGGGTTCCGTGTGGTACTCCACGCGGTTGCCAGCAGTAGGCAGTCTTTTGGTGCAATGCCCACAGTGCCTCACTGGTTGCTTTAAACGGCGAAAACTCACCTGCAGTCGCATGGGCCGTGAAGAGATCCATTAGGTATTTGCTTGTGCATTCCGTCGATTGAGGCCGTCTCATTTTCCTCAGTTCGTTGCCCCTATTACGTGCCCGGCCGTCGTTCTTTGGATAACATAGTTTCAAACGCTTCCAATACGTCTTCAAATCTGCACTTGATAAATTCGCGGCCGTCAAGTGGGAGCCGCCGCACTAGGGCCTTCGTCCAGTCTTCTTTTGGCACTTTGCTAGTCGTTAGCCACGTCTTAAACTCATCTACGTAATCTTCAATATCTTCCTCCTCGGGGTTAAAGAGCGGTGGCCTCTACGTAGCCGATATTAATCGTTTGTGGCTCGAGGTGCTGGGCCGACACTGCACTGCACCATGTGATGAGACTGAGGTGGGGATGTAATGCTTATTTTATTCAGAGACTGCAGTGCATGGTCCTGATGGTCATGGTCTCCAGGGCTCGTTCCAGTGCTGGGTTCGTCGTCCAGTCTCGGTCTCGGAGAGTCGTTGGGGTCCCAGTTCTCATCGGTGGGGCCGTTGGAGGGGTTATATCTGTGTGACAGGACATCTTACATTCATCGGTCAAGAAAAAAAAAATAGGACGAAGGTCAAACGATAACTGGCATGTTGTATTTAACGCATTGCCGCGAAACGGTGGTCAATGTCAAATACAATTCAACCCCGTCCTCTCTGTGGTGCCTTTTCTATGATAAGTAATTTTAAAAATAATAAATAAATAAAGAAATAAAATAATTTGTAATGCTCCCGTGTACTATCGGTCGGCTACTTGTTGACACACAACAATATTCTTTTGCTTCATATTTATTGCTGAGCAAATACACATAACAGAAATGTGTATAATCATCCAAAAATGTCATTATATATTTCTTAATTATCATGTGTTAAGGGTTCTATTGGGCCGCACAAATCAGTATGAACAATTTCCAAAAGTCGGGTAGCTCTAGATCTTTCATTTCCAAATGACTTCCTAGTTTGCTTTGCCATGATGCAAATTCCGCACACATCATTTTCCTGTTTTTTTCCAATTTGTTAAGCTCCATACCATCAACCAAACTTTCAAGTTTTCTTAGATTCTGCATTCCAATGTGTCCAAGTTTTCTGTGCCATCTTGGGTTTTGTTTTCACTTGATAAGGTAAGGTTCGAGTCATTTTGCTTTGAAAAATGTTGTTCAATATTTACAGCATAAAGTCCCATTTTCAAGTTGATCTCCTTCTAGAACTCTTTTTCCATATATCTTTCAAAATTGTCACTTTATCACCTTTAAAATTTACTTCTCCTCCGTTGTTAACAATTGAGCTCAATGACAAAAGGTTTTTGATAATTCAGGCACAAATATTACTTCATTTAGGTTACATTGTCTCCCCTTAAATTGTCCTGAAGTTTTTTGCTCTCATACCTTCTTCTTTTTTGGCAACATTGATGTTCACATCACACTTTTTTGATGATCAAGCAACTTTTCTTCATTAGTCATGTGACAGGCGGGTCGCTATCAACAATGAAAGTGATTGATGATCTTTTATCATATTCTTCTCTTTGTTCAGCAATGAAAGGAATGAGAGGTTGCTTTCTTTGTTCCTGAAATAGCAGTATTTTTCTTATGATTAAAACTTTTTACATATTCTGCATTGTTCTTTGTTACTTTAGCAGCAGGTTTACTGTTGTTCCTAAAGAAACAGCCCTTTTCTTCATGGTTAGTTTTTTTACAAAATTTGCAGAATTTTCTTTGGGTGCAATTTTTAGATATATGTCCTGGTTTAATTACAAGTAAAACATACCTTTTGTTTGGTTGCATTCATAGCCACTCGGTCTTCTGGTTGGCTCTGCCTATTTATTCTTATTTATTCAGTGGTCAATCTTGATATAAGATTTCAATTGTTTTTTCATCTTTTCCAGTTGACTCCCAAGCAGTACAAAAATAATTATATTCTTCTGGCAAAATAGTTAAAATCTTTGAATAACAATATTGTCATCAAAGTTCTGTTTAAGATTATTGAGTTTGAAAGCTAAATTTCTTAAATAACTTATGTTGGCTACAAGGTCTACATTTTGATCAAATTTATAGGTGTGAAATTCTTGTAGCAGCTTACATTTAATTGTTCATCATCTCTTTCAAATATTCTGCATATGGTGTCATACATTGATTTGGCATTTTCACTATGTATTATGTGTGTTAATATCGTTTTATCGATGCTCGAAATAATATATTTTTGGGCTTTAGCATCTTTTATTATCCATAACTTTTTTTCTTTTCATCGTTTTGATCTTTAAAACACAATTTACCATTTATTATTTCAATTAAATTATTAGCTTTAAAAATAATGTTTTAATTTGAAATTTCCAAATATCAAAATTTTCTGGGTCTTTCAATTTATCTATAATCTATAAATTAATTAATAAATAAATTAATCTATAAATATCTTCCATAACAGCAGCCATTTTTATTTTTACGATTTTAGATTTTAAGTTATAATCACGCTTTATGCTGCCACTGTTAGAATGGTTTTAGGTTTTATATTATTTTAAAATTAATACATACGATTTTTGGTTATAATGAAAATAGTTTATTAGAAATTAAAGGAACAAAATAAAATATACAACTTATAACTGAGAGTTATTTATATTCTTAATTTAAAGCAATGTGACAAGATAAATATTTTGAGACTTATGGAGGAAATAATTATTAATTAATATTTTATAAAATATTAAAGTCTAAAATTGAATTCATAATATTCAACACTATGTAGATAAGCTTTGAGGACAGCAGAATTATATACAATTATAAATATATAATATGCTTCGAGCAATCGCTCTTCCGCAAATATCAAATTGGGTCTTTTATTAGAACATTTATATTATGATGCACTAACGCGCCATCTGTTATCAAAATTCAAAACTATTTTAGACGCGTAAAATTCTTTTTGAAATTAAACAATTTCTACTGCCCTTACTGCGATGGAATAATTAATGGGAGGGCCTTGCTCATCAGTGGTGAACCCTCCCAGCGGTTTCGCCAGTTTAATTTACCATACCGCTGTTATATTGCATTTTTCGATTTTCTTTTTATAGTGATACTGCTAGACTCTTGTAATGGGTATATATATATATAATAAATATCATAACAAAAAAATATATTTCCATAAAATATTATTATTGTAAATAACTTTCCTTATTTTTCTGGAATCTGACTGTCTAGTCCCCCTTGAACTTTCTTCTTAGCATCTTACTCCACCATTGTATCTGTTATTACCCAGCCTTTACGTGAATTTTTAAGGAGAGAAAACTATAAAATAAAAAAAAATAACCAAAAGAAAATTGTTTATTGATTGTATTAGACTTTTTATAGAAAAGTCCATGTGTCTAAATTAAAATGAAAAATGTTCAAATTAAAATGAAAATGTCTAAATTGAAATGAAAAATGTCTAAATATAAATTAAAATTGTCTAATTAAAAGTTAAAAACATATATATGGTTTATTTTTATGATGAAAAGTATTATTTCATTACCACAAAATGAGAGACAAATATTTTTATTCATTTAGAGCTATTTCAATTTTCTACAATGGCCTTTCAACATGAGCATTACTGCTGCCTAATACAATCAATAAACAACCTGATTTTTTCTTTTGGGGATTTTATTTTATTTTATAGTTTTCTCTCCTTAAAAAAATTCACGTAAAGGCTGGGTAATAACAGATACAATGGTGGAGTAAGATGCTAAGAAGAAAGTTCAAGGGAGACTAGACAGTCTGATTCCAGAAAAATAAGGAAAGTTATTTACAATAATAATATTTTCTGGAAATATATATTTTGTCATGATATTTATTATTAAATATTATCTTTCTCTCTACAGACCTTATTGACACACGCAATACCTTTTTCAAATTCTTAGATAGTCAGCCAGAGACAGAGTTTATACAGTGATAATAAAGACACAGAATTTTTGGGCTAAAAAAAAAAAAAAAGGGGGGGGGGGGGGGGGGGGGGGGGGGGGGGGGGGGGGGGGGGGGGGGAGGGGGGGGGGGGGGGACATTTTCAAGTTCAACTTGAGAATTGTAAAACTGACTTCCCTAATATCCAGAGCTACAAATATCGGCATGAACTACATATTGAGAAGGGATTGTGTCTGATATATGCCGCTATGGGTAAGGCATTGATATTTATTGAACGAGAAACGTGAAGAGATGTAGAAAATCGCCATCATATAAAATTATAATGCTAAACTATGCACCATTAAAACTTAAATTACGTATATATAAGTCACAAAATAGCTCTTTGGAAAATTATGAAACGATTCTTTTCCTTTAAATAGAGAAAACATTGAAATATTGAAGTGGCCTTGAAACAAAATAATAATAAAAATGATGCTGATTGAATTAATGATTCCCTATTTCAATGCGAGTTAAACCAATATGGTTAAATAAATATTTCCCTTACTATAAATTAATAGACTAAAAATTGTTTATTGGAATACACATTGCTCTTTACCTCCGTAGCCATCAAGTAAATTTGTGCACTACATCTATTGATAAATGAGGGAACAGATAAAGATCTTAGGGAGATTGGTCATGTAACCATGACTGTATGTAGAAATGAGTGTCTCATCATAACGAAAATGTCTTTCCAGAAGAAATTATCTTATGTAAGAAAAAGTAGAAAGTTCTGTGACTCAGAAGAATATTCGGGATAGTCATAGTTGGTTGCTTGTTTTCTTACAATTTCTCAGCATTGTGTGAGACAGTCTTATACTGAAGGATTCTGGCACCTTTTAACAGTTTTTCTTCATTTAAAGGATTTAATTTTATTTGAAATTTCAAAAATTGTCTCTAGTAATTGTAGCATCTTTATGTAAGTAATCAACAACAAGATTCCATTGAGATCTGAAAAATTGTTAGCAGGATCTACCAGGCTTGATGCTTGAAGCCTTACCTTCTTTAAGGGCAGGAAACTACTATACTGCCATTCGTTTGAGTAAATTATACTTTCAAGGGAAAACAATGTATCTTGACTTCACCTTGAGTGATTAATCGATATTTAAGTCTTCATTATTTTCGTCACAGAGGGCCAGCATTTCTTGTGATTTCTGTTGGTCATTATCCTTCTGGAAAATTCAATATTCGAGAGGAATTCATCTGAAATTAAATTTCTGTAAATAGAGATATTCATAAATACTTGTTTTAAAAATATTTTAAACTTATTTCAAGTTCTTGAATTAGTTCTTGAACAGATATTATGCGATCTTCCATGATCAATGACTAGCCTTTCATGATTGAGTGGTCATAAATGGAAGAATGAGAACGACCCAGTATTGGGATAGATTGCAAGGAACCCCTTCCACACATGAATTCTCTACAACAGTTATTTATAGAGCTATGTGATGAGGCTCCACTTTATATACCACAAACCTTCTTTCTTGAAAGATATAACTTTTAAAAAGCTAGTGAATAGATGAACTGGCCTATACTAATCTTTCTACTTTGGCCAATATTGACACCTGTAACAAAAAGGCTAATTCAGCTACCCAAATAACATTTGGCACACATTTGTATATAAACCAAGATGATATTCCAGAGATAAAGATTAGAGTTAAATATTTATATATATAGGACAGGGCAATTATTTATAGAAACCCACTTATACTCACAAAAATCAGCTAAATTCATATATCAAAAAAGAAATACTATAATGTTCTTTAATATATGTCACAATTTATAAGCGTTATCTTATGTATCATTCAGCCCTAACCTGCAAAACACACCATCACAACCACTTTTCCTGTTTGTAAATACTTTAAATTTGTCTCTACCATATAAAAACCCTTCCCATACCTCCAATGTATTGCAAAAATCTCACCTTTTCGTGGACGTTGGTAGATGACAATCAGTATACCTCAACAACTTCCAGAGGTAGAGATTTCGTGGGAGATGACTTTTCCCGCTAAATAAGACAACATGGTGGCCATCCAAATAGGCATTGTGACTGTTCAACATTGGGCTACACGGTCGCAGAACTTCGATGATTCTGTCTAGCCTCGACCTGGATCTTGATAAAGACGACCATGGCTTGTTCCAGCAGAGAACACAATGCATTGTTGAAGTTGGATTGGTTCAAATGGTAAAATGTCTTGGGAAATCTTGAGTGAATCTTGGGAAAGGTTAAAGTCATCAAGGTTTTGGTATAAATAGGAATAAAACAAATATTTTTGAGCATTTCAGAACAATTAAACCATTATTAGATAATTCCTAGGCAATATTAGTCCTTATAATTATAGAGGATTCAAATATGTATATATATGAAAAGAGAGGTATATAGAAGTAAATATAGAGTAAAAACACGACTATGCAAAAACTGAGAAAATTTAATGAGTTTTAACATATTCCTTTCTTGAAAATAAATAGTTGAAGAGTTATTTAAAATGAGTATTGAAATTCGAATGGTGAGAAAGGGAACCTTGGTTTATCTTAATAAAGGAGAAGAATAGACAAGGCATATTGATGTTATATTTCTATATGAGATTTGTGACACCTGACATCCCCTCACAAGAGCCAGACGACGTGGATGGTAGACAAGAAGTACTTACTACTGGAGTCCTGAATATAGATAGCAGGTGTTGGACTGAAGGCGGGAGGTGCTCTAAACTTGATCAGGTCAGATTGGCGACTGAACTGTACGGAGCGGACTTCTCTGTGGAAGTGGACACAGTAACGAGTGTGTCGGATGGCAGCGGATCATCAGTCTACAAGTCGGTCTTGCCCAGGATAAACGCGCAGGTGTGGAGCGGGACGTTTCGTAAGAGTGAATTCTATAGCACCAAAGATCCTTCTGACGATGGAAGTTGGAGGCAAGTCTCACTTATATTGTAGTCCTTCCATTTCGCACTCACTGTAATAAAGCGCAAATTTTAGCTGCATTTCTTTACGAACTCGCGTTCTATCTTTTTACCATCTTCAAACAAAGAGCACGAGAGGCGTCTGGGTACAACGCAGCAATACCTTTTCCAGAAATATTCTTTGGAAACTCTATGACATTAGATGAGAGGAAGAATATGAAAGTATATAGGATATTTTATTTAATAAAGTTAAACATATATTCATAAAAATAACTTTTACAATTGAAAATTAAACTGTGAAATTTATAGTAAATTTCGGCTATCTTCGACAGTATCTTCGGGTCACTATGACCGATAGGCTTTGATAAATTTGAGATAAACTTCTTGTAGAAGCTCAATGGATTGGAGTCAGTTTGCGCTGATGGACACCGTCCAACATTACATTCCAGATGGGAAATATTTTGAAGGATCATCACTATTGAATCCTCTTAGCATGTCTCCAGTATTACACCCTTGCTGGTAATTTGAGGCATTTTTGGTGAAGATATTTATGGAAATATTGAGTATTCGTTTTGAAGATAGAGCAGTTTCACTGAGAGGCTGCCAGAAACATGGCCAAACCCTGTCAATCCTGGAGGAGTCCAACCCCACCAGCGAGTGCAAGTAACCAGACACGGGGCTCTGACACATTTGTAAGTGTAAAAGTCGAACCGCTTTTCACGTATGTAGACATGTGGTGCGCTTATAGTAAAAGTAGTCTTCAACTTCTACCCACCATGATTATCATGGCCTGTACCACGTGTACTAGGGATAATATGAAAAAAAAAAAAACTCCTGTAGGTAGTATCTTATCAGAAACTCTTATTTCAGTTGGAAACTTTTCATAAAACTTAGCCTGACATGACAAAGGCTCCGATAAGAGATCACCTACAGGAGAGACCTGTCATGGTAAACTCTACTGTAGTTCTGTGTATAGCTCAATAAAATAATCCCTTATATCAATATTGAGTAAAAATATCAGGCCTCCAGGGAAAAGTATCTTTCGAAAATTTTTTAATTTCTAGATTTCGGGCACGAACGACCTTCTACAGGAGAAAGCAAGGTATATTCTCCTGTAGAAGGGCTTTCGTGCCAGAAATCTGGAGATTAAAAGGTTTTTGAAAATATATATTTCCCTGGAGGCCTGATAATTTTAATAGTGTTATATTTGAGTTTGTGAGACATCTTGCAGCCGCAGTTGTTCAATCAGTGGGACAGAGGAGAGTCCCAAGACGATCCAGGGCGGAGGAAGGGCGGCCTCATGAAATATTCAGTTAGGCGGGGTCCTCCCGCTAGACGACCTTGACAGATATTACGTAAGATGCGGAGACATCTCTAGCCTGGTGGTGGTGGTAACTTCTTCACCTTGACTTTTAAACTTAACTCCGACCGTCCCGAGGCTGTGTGCGCCCAGGGCGAGATGTGGTATTCCACCCATACTTCCTCTACCTCTTCTCTTCCAAATCTTCAACTAGTCTTTCAATATTATCAACATTGAAAATAAAAATACAGTAGAACCTCCATGAAAGGACACTCATGCTAGAGGACACCTCTCTATAAAAGACAGTTTTCATTATAAACTTCCCTATTATATTGTAACGTAGAAAATTAGGAAAGATAAACTTCAGGATGACATGGCAATTTATATAGTGCAAGAAACAAATTAACATTTATATTCACCAGAAAGACAATGAGGGAAGTTTACAGAATATCAAAATATATTGTCGCACTGGACCCCTCCGGTTCTTCGCGACGACGCCGCTTCCTCCGTCGTGGATCACCTACCCAGGCTCCCGTTGCTCTCCCTCTGCAGCTCTACCCTGCAGACCACCCAAAGACTCTCCGAGAAACACCACTCAAGTGGATCTCCTTTCCTCTGGCAGTATCTCTCGGCTTTGCCACTGGTGGGGGGGACACGAGAGACTTACCAGAAGAGTAGCGACTGTGGCGTTGGCGTTTTGCTACTACAGTAGAACCTCCATGAGAGGACACTCACGCTAGAGAACACCTCTCTATAAAGGACAGTTTTCATATTTGCAAAATTACCATTTTTTACCTTTTTGCAACTTTCCGGTAAGAGAACACTTCTAAAGGACACGTTGACTCTGCAATTAGGTGTTCTTCACAGGGAGGTTCTACTGTAGTAGCAAAATATTATATATTTTATGAACAAATTATCAATTTGATATTTATTTTGATATTTGTAAACTTCTCTCATTGCGTTTCTGGTAGAAATATATGTTGATTTGTTCTCTTGACATATATATATTGTTACGTCGTACCCAGATGCTATTCGTGTACTTTGTCTACTGAGGATGCCACAAAGATACACATGTGAGTTCGAAGGGATTGCAGCTAAAGTTAGCGCTTTATTGTATCTCACTTAACAGAAGGAATACAATGAGTTGGACTCGCCTTCAACTCACTTGGCGCCGTGGATGTCACTCTTGTAAAGCTTCCCGCTCTACACTATTCAAGTCCAGCCTGGACTTACACCGCCTTGTAGGCCGCTCCGATGTCAGTCTCTCCTGGCACCGCTTTACAGGATCATCCAGGAGCCCGGAGGCAAGTCGCCACTTCCTCTTCTCACCGCAGATGTAACCAGACTCTGTCCTCCTCCACACAGGAATGCTGTTTTTAGCGCCTGCCACATGGCAGCGGGGGCCGCTAGAGTCCATCCCTCTTTCTCCAACTTTACTCTGGTATATTGGCCTTGTCATCCATGTAACAATATATACGTATATAAATTGCCGTGTCATCCTGAAGTTTGCCTTTCCTAATTTTCTACTTGACTAATAGGGAGGTTTATATTTGTATTTTTTTGGTATCATTATGATAATTTGCCACTTTGCGGCACGGGATGACCTTGATTACATCAGGGTAATGGTGTTATTACATAATCTAATGATGGGTCATGAGGTGAATGTTTCTCTGGTGTTAATCAAATTCATTGTCTCAACACGCGCGCTGTGTGTAATTGTAATAACAAACTGTGACAATGTGTGCTTAGTATATTTGATCAACTTATATTATTATGCATTAGTGCGCCATCTGTTATGAAAATTCGAAACTATTATAGAGACGGATGATTCTTAAAAAATTAAACAATTTCTGCTGTTCTTACTGCAAAGGTAAATTATTTTTTCCTCCCATTTCAGTAAGGGCAGTAGAAATTGTTTAATTTTTAAAAGAATCATACGTGTCTCTAATAGTTTCGAATATTTGATCACAATTAAATGGCTATGAATCTCTGGAAGAATATATGTTACCACTTCCTGAGATAAAAAGAAAGGTTTCACAATCTTGTCTCACCTATGCTGGTGCCATGATGATCTTCTTTATATACTCATGGACATAACTTTAGGAAGTTTTAACTTTTAGCATGTATATCGGGATTTAGACTATAACTTTGAACGATATTTTATATACAGTAATCTCTATTGAAGACACACGAGATAATCAAGTGTGAACAAAATTGCCTCTGTCTCCTTAAAAAAAAAAAAAAAAAAACGTAGGGCGGCATCAAAGACTTTCCACTTCCTTAAGTTTTGTCTATGAGTGTATGTGAAAAGCCTTTATTTAAAAAACTCCAGAGCCATATACGAATGTTATATATGCGACAGATAAGAACACCGTAATTCGAATCCGCGTTAGTCCAATAAAACTTTACATTGTGTTTTTTTAAAGAATTTAGAAGATAAATACATAGAATGTGGGCTTTTGTTGGTTTGTTCTTCATAAAAATTCCTAATATAATAATATAAGTTGTTCAACGTGTCTGGCAGCGTGATATCCCATCTCTGGAGCCAATTCCAAACTACTGGGACTTGTTAATTGTATCCCATAAAACTGTCTCACGAAGGCTTAAAATGCAAGGCCTTTACGCCAGGAAGCCTGCAATATGCATCCCTTTGACCCCACTCCAGAAGAAAACACCTTGCATGGTACAGAGAACACGTCAACTGGGACCATGACCATTAGAGTCGGGTTCTGTTCTCAGACAAATCCAGGTTCAGCCTGAATAACGATTCCCGACGCTCCTACATCTGGAGAGAAAAGGGCACATGCTACCACCCCTCAAACATCGTAGAAAAGGATTCCTATGCCAGAAAGGGTCATGGTAAATGGCCGCACGCCCCTCCATGTATTCGACGGCGGGACTCTGAATGTCCAGCGATACCAGGACAAGATCCTAGAACCCCATGTCTGGCTCTTCCGGGAAGCTGTTGGCCCGGATTTCATGTTTATGGATGACAACGCGCCTCCACACAGAGCCGGTCTGGTTAATGAATATCTGGAATCCGAAGACATGTACAGAATGGAATGGCCAGTGAGGTCCCAAAGAACATGCTATCTGGGGAGGGGGTATCAGCCCACCAAGAACCACCCAGAACAGGGGTCGGCAAACTTTTGAGTCGGAAGAGTCAAAAATTACAATTTACAAAATTTCAAGTTTTTAAAGAGCCACAAAATGTTTTCTTGTCAACAATAAATAGTACTCGCATAAATAATATTTACGTATGGAACTATATAAAGAGTTTCACATCCAAAGAACCGCATGTGGTTCGCGAACCGCAGTTTACCGACCCAGGAGCTGACAACTGCTCTTGAACAGGAATGGACTTTTATTCTAAATGAACTCCTGGACACCCTTATTCACAGCATGAGACGACGGTGCAAGTGTTACTTGTCAGTGAGGGACGGTCACATCCCCTATTAGTCCCACTGATACCTGGGATTTCTAAAAATGAAAAGTATTTTATGTCGTCGATCATTTTTTTTTGAAGGAGACAGAGACAATTTTGTTCACACATGGTTATCTCGTGTATCTTCCATAAAGGTGTACCAAATATCTTTCAGAGTTATTATGTGAATCCCGATATACATGCTAAAAGATACAACTTCTTTAAGTTTTGTCCATGAGTATAGATGGAGATTAAGAGGATTCTTCGAAAGTTCTTTTTTTTTTCGTCTTGAAGAAATAAAATTATTTGACACAAAAGCAAACTATAAGTCTTACCTGATTGTGTATAGATATTTAAACATACATTTTCTCTCCAGAACTAATTGTTTTTAAAACACACGGTGCACATATTGGGCTAATTTAGAATACACGAGAGTCCCACAGTAATGTGTTGGGTAGCTAGGTGACCTTTAGAATCCCAACCAAATCTCCGGGGAATATTAATAAGCTTTTAGCGGTGTGTTTGGCTGGTGATCGATAGAATCACGTTGGATTGACCTTTTGTCACTTATTCGACATTCAAAGTGCCTCAACACCACACACACCGAGCAATTATCTTTGTATACATTCACCGCCTCAAATCTAAAGAGAAAAGAGAGTAAAAGATTGAAACATTTGACAATATAATACAGTCGAACGAAGATAATCCGAAGCCCAAGAGACCAAAAAAAAAAGTGAATTATCCAAAAATTCGAATTAAAAACGGAAATTCTATTTATAGGAAATTCTAGGGACGAAGATAAATATTTGAATTAAAGATGTTTTAGGAATTAAAGACGTTAGAATTTTCCAAGTTCTACTGTAATACAAATGTATTAATTGGAATAATTCTTTACTCCACCAGCGAGTGCAAGTAACCAAACGGGGCTCTGGCACATTTTGTAAGTGCAAAGTCGAACTGTTTTTCACATGTGTAGACATGTGGTGCACTTACAGTAAAAGCAGGCGCTAACTACCCACCATTATTATCATGGCCTGTACCACGTGTATTGGGGATAAGCAAAAAACGATAACTAAAGAAGCAAGAAGATTACATATTGAGTTATTATTTCATGCTGATAATAATGAAACCCGATTAACTACACCATAGATTGAACAGATAGATCTGAATATTTATTCGAACATCACATTTTTAAATGGCTTACTATTTTGAAAATGGCATCGTTCTCAATGATAATTTTCTTCTTCGGAAGATTACGCTAGCCAGGAGCTATTCAGGATAGTTCTTTGAAGATAATAAATACATCCCTGCCCAGAAGTCCAATCCCTCCTCTACGTAGCGGGCGGGAGAAGCAGTACAAGTAAGGGACTGTAAGGCGAAGTACGGTATCGTGAGCCCCGAGCCGCTACGGTAACAGTGAAGGCCTACAGGGAACTCCGAAATGTAGCTGATTGAATGGGGCAATGGCACTCCCCCTTTCCATGGAGCAATAATCAATCCAGAAGAGGATATCCATACGGACAAGGCACCTTAGTTGGCCGGTATTGTGATCATGGTGCACGGGCCGATCTGCTCCATGGACAAGCCACCACCATAGGTACATCACTAGAACGCATAGAAGGGATGTCTATCAGTCCATTATCTATACATAAGATATTCTTATATCAAGAAAAATTTATATTAAACGAAACAACGCTAAAACGATTTCATTTCTTGTGCATAGATTATGTCTTATGTTGAAATTCTGCCAAAATGGTCTTTTGCGGATTGTTTAAGGAAAAGCATTGCGCGGTACAAATATTTACTCTTATCCTATAAGCCTATGTGTCCATAGATTTATTAGAAACTTTGTGACCAAAATAGGTCTTTTCTAGGGTCGTGATTATTAATATGACGTATTAGCGCCACCTGTTATAAGAGATTTAAATTATTTTTGACGCGTATGATTATTTTAAAAATAAATCAATTTTTACTGCCCTTATTGCAATGATAAAATAATGGGAGAGCCTGGCTCATCAATGGTAAACTCTCTCATTATTTATCACTGCAGTAAGGGGGCAGTAGAAAATTAATAATAATAATAAAAAATAAG
Source organism: Cordylochernes scorpioides (assembly GCA_030710605.1). Classification (NCBI taxonomy): domain Eukaryota; kingdom Metazoa; phylum Arthropoda; class Arachnida; order Pseudoscorpiones; family Chernetidae; genus Cordylochernes; species Cordylochernes scorpioides. Next base: position 50,767,546 of record CP092867.1, read on the forward strand.
AATCATACGCGGTGAAAATCGTTCAAATTTCTTACGCTATAATATTATTGATAGATGCATGCAACAAATATCACACAGGAAAGTCTGGTGTGGATTAAATTAGCGAAACCGCTGGGAGAATTTGCCAATGATGAGCCAAGTCCTCTTAATATCAAAAAAGCGTACGTGGTTAGCTTCTCTTGATTAATCAAAAATGGTATTTGGACAATTCTGGAATAATTATAAATCAACGATTAGTATATATTTATTCTGACAGATGGCGCAACCATCAGCAATTTTTAGCATCACGATCAGGAAATGCCTTTTTCTAACAACCTTTTAAAGCAAAACATTTTTAACATCAAATTCTGCGTTGATAGATGAGCTAAAAGTTCTTAAATTGACCTTGAAACAAAGGCACAATGCTACAAAAGTCAGTAACTTTATGACATTGTTTCAAGGTCAGTTTGAGGACTCTTAGCCCGAATTATATCCACGCGGAATTTAGTTTTAAAAAAAATAATACAGTTAAACCTGTCTATAGCGCCCCCTCTAGGGATTCACACAAATAGGGTGCTATAGACAGGTCACTTTTAATATAAAATGTTTACATTTTAATGTTTAAAATCGGGCGCTATAGAGAGGATGGCGCTATTTAGAGGGGGCGCTATTTACAGGTGTTTAACTGTACTTTCAAACATTATTAGAATCATTGATCTTGAATCCTCGCCCACCTTATAAAATTCATTTATAATTAAATTGAAAAAGAGCTTGAAAGTCTCTGAAGAAATGTCAATATCCTGGCATAGAAATGAGCCACTCAGGTATTCTATAGATGGCTATTTAGGCCTGTAAATATTTGTTGATATCGTGTTTATAGGTATCAGGTTCCACATCCTGATGGCTGCAAGGCTAAACAACTCTCTCGATACAGTAAACTCCTTCAACCTATCATTTAAAACAGCAGCAGCTGCATCTAAAATTTCCATGAAATATTCACAGTTAGAATTGGATAATATATACTTATAATATTCGAATTATATCATATTATATACAGTAGGACCTATCTGTAAAGGACACCTAAATGCAAAACCAAAGTGTCCTTTAAGAAGAGGTGTCCTCTGTTGTGATATGTAAATAACCTTTGTTAAGTGTTATAATTGTTACCTATTGTTGGCTATGCAAAATTATTCCATTTGTCAATTGTTTTAAACTTATGTAAATTATTTCCTTTTTATCTCTATCTTGTATATAAGAAGATTGCTAGATTGAATAAACATTCAGTTCGGCTTGTAAGTCGTAGCGAGTTTGTTCAGACAACTCATACACATTACAACATGGCGCAGTCGACAAAAGTATCGAATTAAAACAGATTAATTCAACATTGAGTAGAATGGAAGGAATCAAGCCGCCGGCGGAATTTGTCCCGTACAGCAACGAGAAAAAATGGGAAACCTGGAGAGAGTCGTTTGAAATTTTTGCAATAGCGGTAAATTTAGAAAGCATGCCGCTGGTGCGTCAGCGAGCAATCTTGAAGCATATTGCTGGTGAGAAAACAGTGATGATATACAAAACATTTCACATAAGTGAAAATGATACCTACTCAAATGTAAAGGAAATGCTTGATATGCTTACGAACCATTTTAAGCCATTCAAAAATACGATTCAAAGGAGAAATGCATTTTTTACCTGTGTACAAAAGGAAAAGCAGGGAATCATGGAATTCGTCACAGAATTAAAGCATCTGGCACAAGAATGTGAATTCGAGAATTTAACAGAATCTCTCATAAGGGATCGCCTTATAATTGGAATACTTGACCGAGAAGTGAAAAGAAAATTGTTAGAAGATCCACAGTTGACACTACCAAGGGCAATTTCGATAGCTGTGATCTCCGAGTCAACATGTTCACAAGTAGCATCGTTGAATGAGCAAAAAATGATTGAAAAAATTGAAAAACGTAATTGGGTAAAAGATACAATTCGAATGGAAAATGCAGAAGCAGGACCAAGCGGTATAAACCCGAGAAGAGAAAGAATAATAGAACCATGTAAGTGGTGTGGACAACGACACAAGTATGGAAAGTGTCCAGCATATGGGAAGAAATGTAATGCATGCGGAAAAACCAATCATTTCTCAGTAGTTTGCCGAACAAAACGTATAAGAAATCTCTTAGCGGAAAGTGAAGCTGAAGAATCCTGTGACGAGATAAATCTTAATGAGGTTGCTGTAAAGACTGTTCGGTCGGACAAGTGGTCCGCGGTAATAATAATTAATGGCAAGAAGACCACGGTACATTTGGACACTGGCGCACAGATAAATGTGCTTCCTCATAAAGTAATAAACCAATGGCCATCAAGACCAGAAATCAGACCCACGTCATTAAAGGCGTTCGCATATGGAAATACAGAATTGCCTATCGTCGGCAAATGCAATGTGCTATGCCAATATGGTGAAAAGAAAGGAATGTTTGAATTTATCGTAGCCAATGTAGAAGCGCAGACACTTATCACGGGCGATACTTGCGAGAAGCTTGAAATCTTGAGGCGAATCAATCATATAAACACGGATGAAATGAAATTGTGTTCTGAAACTCAAAAAATCCTCGAACAATACCACGAAGTATTTCAAGGAGTAGGATTAATCAACTCGGAATGTAAGATTTACACAAAGCCTGAATATTCTCCTGTGCAAGTCCCTCCCAGGCGCATCCCAACAAGCCTCGGAGCCGAAGTTCAGTCTGAATTGGAAAAGATGGTGAAGCAAGGAATCGTAACAAAAATATATCATGAAACAGAGTGGTCTCATCCTATGGTCGTTGTAAAAAAAAAATCTGGTCAAATCAGAATATGCCTGGATCCTCGGAAATTAAATGAGGCTCTTGTGGGAAGACATTTCCAGACTCCGGCTCCAGCTGAACTATTGCACGAGATACCCAAAGCTGAGTATTATACCGTGTTAGACGTGAAATCAGCCTATTGGCATATTCCGGTTGCAAAGGAATGCAGAGATCTGTTGGTGATGACCACGCCATTTGGCAAATTCAGATATAACCGATTGCCATTTGGTTTGAAAATATCGGCACAAATTTTGTTGAGAAAATGACGAATATCTTTAGGGATAGCTTTCAAAATATTACATATGTAGACGATTTGCTGATATATGCGGATACCATTCAAGAGCACAATAAAAAATTAAAGTGAATTCTAGAAAAGCAAAAGAAAAAAATATCAAATTTGATTTAACAAAGGCTCAAATATGTCTAACGAAAGTTCGTTTCTTGGGCCATGTGATATCACAAAATGGAATTGATCCAGAGCCAAATAAGATTGATAAATTAATTACCTTTAAAAGGCCAGAGGATAAAAAGTCGCTGCAAAGAATCATGGGTCTTTATAATTACTTAGGAAAATTCATTCCAAACTTAGCTGCGTCCACATCCAATATAAGAGGAATCTTAAGAAAGAATGTTGTCTGGCATTGGGGGCCTAAACAGGATGGGGAATTCGATCATATTAAGGAATGCGTGAGGAATGCTCCTTCGTTGGCACATTTTGACAAAAGCAAGATGCTGATTTTGCAGTGTGATGCCAGCAAAGATGCAATGGGAGCTGCTCTGCTACAGGAAGATCGACCTCTAGCATTCGCATCCGCGTCATTTAGCGACTCGCAGAAACAGTACTCTCAGATTGAGAAGGAGTTACTGAGTGTTTATTATGGATGCAAAAAGTTCGAATATCTATTGTCAGGACACACTTTCGTTGTCCAGACGGATCACCAGCCCTTATTGCCTCTAGTCAAAAAACCGCTGAGTGATATATCACCGCGTCTACAAAGATTAGTAATGAAGCTTATAGCATTTGACTTCAAATTGCAGTACAAACCAGGAAAATACTTGATTGTGGCTGATACCCTATCCAGGGATACTCACCCCATGGACGAACTACCAACGCCTTTTCTTGAAGACAAAAGAATGGTCAAGATGGTACGTGTTAATATCTCGGACGAAAAACTGGTAGCGATGCAGAAAGATACCCGAGAGGATCCTGCTTTGGTTAAAGTAATCGATTATGTGATTGAGGGATGGCCTATATGCAAAAAAGACGTCGATGAAGATGCCAAAATATTTTTCGATTTCAGACACCGTTTGTACTTATGGAATGATCTATTATGTATAGGATCGGCCATAGTGATTCCGAAGACACAAAGGAATGCTATGCTTAATTTGTTGCACCAATCGCACCAAGGGATATCTGCAATTCAGGGTTTGGCGCGAGAATCTTTATTTTGGCCGAGAATGTCCATCGACATTGCTGAAAAAGTAAAAAATTGTGAAATTTGTCAAAAACATCAGAAATCAAAAATACGGCAGCCGTTAAAACCTTTCCCAGTTCCAGATTATCCATGGCAGACAGTATCATTGGACATATTTTATATTCAGAAAAAGCCCCATTTGTTAGTGGTCGACAGATATAGTGGCTACCCGGAGGTATTTACATTGGACCCACCTACGGCGATTAATGTAAAAAATAAATTGAGAGAAACATTTGCACGATTCGGGATTCCGGAAACCATGATGTCCGACAATGGACCACCGTTTCGCTCAGAGATTATGACTGACTTCTGTATAAGATGGGGTATAAAACAGCTATTTTCAAGTCCACACCTTCATAGATCTAATGGTCTGGCCGAGAGAAACATTCAAACAATAAAAAATCAACTAATCAAATGTAGAGATGAAGGGTCCGACCCATATCTGGCTATTCTGGCATATAGAAATACACCAAAAAATGACCTACCGTCACCCGCGCAGTTATGTTTATCGAGGAGCCTTCGATGTCAGATCCCCAGAATTACACCGCTATATAGACCCTATCAAACTAATTGGAGAAGTATAGAGAATGCCAAAAGAAAAAGACAGAGCTCAATGAAAGAGCAGTATGACAGAAATAGTAAAAGCTATCCCAAGGTCAATGTAGGAGAGGATGCATGGTGTCAAATACATCCAAGGGAGACATGGACACCGGTGAAGATTTCAGCGCAGGCTGATTCTCCTCAGAGCTTGAAGTTGTGACACCATCGGGAAATAGGTTGATAAGAAATCAACAATTTATTAGGCCAAGGGATGGAGGCTACGAGAAAAGCCAGTTGTCTTCAGAACCAATTACCGCCTCCCCAGAAGCTCAACATCCGCAGTGCTACAGTCCAACGATGGGCGAGTCATCCACAGCCCCGATACAGCGGTCAAGTGAAGAGACCAATATTGACCAGAGGGAAGGCGCGACTACATCCGCTGGGATTGCACCAGAACCATCCGGAAGGCCCCGGTTTTCAAGGTTTGGAAGAGAGTTAAGAAAACCACAAAGATTTGGTTTTTAAACAGAGGGGAGGCATGTCAACCGCCTTTTGATTTGCCTGATCTGATTGTTGATGGTTGTCTAGATGCGTGACATTCTTTAATTGTTGTACCAGAGGGGAAACATGTTGTGATATGTAAATAACCTTTGTTAAGTGTTATAATTGTTACCTATTGTTGGCTATGCAAAATTATTCCATTTGTCAATTGTTTTAAACTTATGTAAATTATTTCCTTTTTATCTCTATCTTGTATATAAGAAGATTGCTAGATTGAATAAACATTCAGTTCGGCTTGTAAGTCGTAGCGAGTTTGTTCAGACAACTCATACACATTACAACATCCTCTTATGGGAGTACTGTTATTTAGTAAAAATGGCAATTTTGGCGATGTAAACTGTCCTTTATAGAGAGGTGTCTTCTAGCGTGAGTGTCCTCTCGTGGAGGTTCTACTGTATATGCAAATATATATAAATATAATATAAACTAAATATTTTGATTGAAAATTGTAAAAGTGATTTTAGTTTGAAATACATTTTTTTACAAAAGATAATGGGAAATCACTGCAATATTTTATCCATGAAAATTCTCAATGAATGTACCAACTGGACTAAGGCAACACCTAACCCCCATATCATGGCTGAGAGAATTCAAATTTAGCTACCGATAAATAAGGCATTTTCTAATTACTATAGTTTATTGGATCCATCGAATTCATTGAATCCAAATTGACAACGATCTTCTTGTTCCAAAATAACTTTATTAGGTACCACTCAAAAAGAGCAACCTAGTTTATGATAATTGCAACAATGAATAATATGTGAAGGTTAATCACATATTAAAACAAAATGTTAACGCGGGATACGATCCCGGTTCATGGCTGTCGGGAATCGAGGGCGATATCCACTCGTCCACCGACTAATAATTGACAACGAGAGATAAAATTTCAAAGTATTCACAATATAAACTTACAGGTTAACGCAACTTCACATTACTTTCAGGTTGTTCCAAAAGTTTGTATTTTTCTTAAAACGTTGTTTTTTTTATTACTTGGCGAATAATATTATTACATAATAATACATAATACAATTACTTTATATATAATACAAAGACATTATACATAACAGCGAATAATATTATGACGAATAATATTGGTATTTCAATTTTTCGCAAATATTTACGAACTTTTGGGATAACCTTGTAACAACAACCAAGTCTTTTTGTTTTTATACGTGACCAACTTCTGATTAAAATTGAATAAAAACGTTTCTAATTATAAACTCTACCAATGAGAATAGTCTTTGAGAAGAAGCCTGATTGAAGAGGCCCACCAGAGATTTGATTCACCTGAAATACAAGCTAGTACAGCTTGTACCAATATTCCAAGTTTAGAAGATCAATTATTGGTTGAAAGTTGATTTGGAAAAAATATAGCTACATCAACTAATAATTTATTTAATTCTCGACGTTTCAGCGAAAAACGTCTCTTTTATTTTTAAGTTCTTATTTATTTCTCGATATATATGCATATACGTCTACTTTACATGTACACCTATCCCCCGATTTACACGGTACTTGTTTTACACGTTTTCGCTTTTACACGGTTTTCCAAATAAGTGATTTTTTTTTGTTTTTATCGCACTATACTAAATGCTACTGTGATTGAACATATGCGCTGTGTACACATCTCACGAGCAATCCCGAGCTTATGTGCTGACTACATATTTTAACCTGTCAATGCATTTTATTTTTATTTCTGTGTACACCTATCCCCCGATTTTCTCAGGAACGTATCTACCGTGTAAATCGGGGGATAGGTGTATTTAAGAAAATCGTGTATGTATATAAGTAGAAGTAGGATTCAAAATAACCATTCCCTTGAGAAGAGTGACAGCAGATCACTGAAACGTCGGATAAATTATCGGCTGATTAACAATATTTCAAGAATAAAAATATAAATCTATAAAATCGATTCCAGAAATAAACACAACGTAAATTCCTTTCATCTAGATACTTTACGAGAATCCAGCATTTGACGTTTTATCCTGATTCGGCAAATTAAAAGGCATCTTTTGACTAGACAATATTAATGAAATATAGTGTAGAACACACCCTCTCTATAAAGAGCACCTAATTATAGAGCCAAAGTGTCCTTTAGAGAGAGGTGTTGTCTTTCTGGAGAGTTGCAAAATAGTAAAAATGGCCATTTTGCAAAAAAAAAAAAAAACACTGTCCTTTGTAGAGAGGTGTCCTCTAGCGCGAGTGTCCTCTCAAGGATGTTCTAGTGTATAACTATCATACATTTTACTGTAGAATCTGTAAAAAATAGGAATTTCATTATCCTGAAAACTTGTGCATTTTTATATTTTGCTGGAAGCCAATGGAGAAGAATAATGGATTGATATACAAATATCTAAGCATCTCCAAACCTCATTGTACAAGGTGGGCTAAGAAAGTTGATGCATTTGTGTAAAAGCACATTAACTCATTCATCATAAAATAAATGAAGAAAAGTTTGTTACCGAATTATATAAATAAATTTTGGGAGATTTAACATGATAACACTCTCAATTCAAAGAAGATAAAATGATACATTTAAATCATGTTGAAACAGAGAAAATATCAAATATCATCCTCAGTTACAATTTTATAGAGAGACTATTCCAGCAAATTACGGGGATGGGTAGTTGTAGACTTCTGTGTACGCTCTAGAGAGGAACCTGGAAAAATCATAAAAAAAAATTACGTGAAGAGAAAAACCATCTTCAAGATTAATGGTTGATAAGTAGAGGGGGTTTACATACAGGTCTATAAACTATCTCATAGCTAAATAATAACATCGTTCATGATATGTGTGTATAAAGTTTGGGTACATTTAGTTACGACCAATATCTTCCATACGCATAATCTCTCTCTATCTGTTTAATACAAATGGAAACACCAAAAACGCGAATGTTTCTTTACACAAATAAATCAAACTTCTACTGTTCTTATTACGATTAAAAAATATTGGGAGGGCTTGGCTCATCAATAGTGAATCCTCCCAGCGGTTTCGCCAATTTAATCTACCAGACCGCTTCTTTAGAGCTCAAATATTGTATTGGATCATTCTGCTTTTATATGATAAACTGAAGGGTGGAATTTTATAAATGTTATTTAAGCAAACTATGGACAGAACTCTATCTTTGCAAAGCTGAAAATGGAAATACTTTACTCAATAATATTGTTACTTCGATGAAAGAAGGAAAGCTTCGACAAACGCCGTGGTGGCAAGCAGGGTCAATTCACCTCAAGAATAACTGAGGATGTACCAGTCAACAAGGAAGAAGTCCACCTGTCGGCTAGGAGTGAAGCCATCCTCCCTGTTGTTTACAGCGGGTGTTGGATGATGTTCTTTGCATTCTATTTGCTTTGTTCTCCATTTAATGCACAAAGTTGAATAAAGAAGAGTCGAACATAGATCTTTACTGATCCCGCGTGCTTATTTGACCATCCTTGACACGGTGGTGATCAACAATATATTCATATTATTTGATAAAAAGGAAATATTATTCACAATATTAAAATGTACAAGCTTTTCCGACCGACTCCGGCTTGTGGACCGAAAGGTCTGGGTGGCCATCTGCTCCAGGGGTGTATAGTATAACTGCGGGGAAAGAAGACCCTGCCTTGGAACTGGCCTGTTGACTGGGGAAAAGGCAGTGGCGCCCACCCCTTACACACCCTTGGGGATGAGGGAGTGTAGAGGCGACTCTGCGTGGTTTGTCCTCACGCCAGTGGTTTCACTGACGCAAGGCGCCATGAGTCTTGAAACCCTTGGGTCTTCGCTCTGTGTGTGCGCCATTGGGAGCGTCCTTGCCGAGCGCGTCATGGAGAACCAAGGGGTACACACAGTAGGGGGGGGGGGGTTATATTGGAACGTAGGACGGGTTAAACCAAGTCCGAACGGGAGGGCTCGGACAGCAACCTGGATATGAAACTCTCGTAGACGTCTGTGGGCTGATTGGTCGACCCCATGGAGCCAGACCATAAAGACGGGCGCGAGGGGCCAAACCAAATGGCCGCTCGGTGCATGGAGAATGCATCATTCCCTTGGCTAGGTGACTGAAAAAAGATCGGCTTATGGACTGAGAGGTCTGGGTGGCCATATTACTCCTAGGATGTATAGTGTTACTGCCGGCTTATGGACCGCAAGGTCTGGGAGGACATCTGCTTCTAAGGTGTATAGTGTAACTAAATTGAAGGCCATGTGAAGAGGTACTCACGCAACTAAATACTGGAAATATCCACGCATAGGACCTATTAGGGAAATTATAGACTCTAATGGCACGTGGATGAATAAATCCTTTTTAAAACAATGTCAAACGAGAAATAGAGATATTTCATAATTATAGTTTAAAAAACGTTAACAATTTCTTCATTATCCACAAAAAGAATCAACATTTCAACGTCACGTATAAAGAAGCCAAATGTACAGGCACAATGGAACAGAACAATAGACGGAAGTTTCGTCAGAGATTTCCATTGTTCTCTAAGTAGGAGCGGTATAATGGCTTCCTCGGCTATGAAATAGCATTTTGTTGAATTCTATTTATAATTTCACCTTTGAGGATACTCAGAACAGCAATTTTACACACCCAAGATAGAGGACATTGCTGAGATAGAGATGCAAGGAGACATCTGAGGCTCTTCATTGGACACGACAACAACAACAACCTTTGTAATAAAATTTATAATATACTATTCCGTGAGCTCACCCCAAATCATCCAAATACAGAAATCGTCTCTGAATAGCAGCGGTGGGAACCAGATAGACATCTCCTAATAATGATGACTACAGCTAACTATGTATTCCTTGCTTCCTTAGTTATTTTCTAGTGGCCTATATTTATTTATTTGTTTGTCCTCTTATTAGATATATATATATAGAATATTTTGTTTCCATTTGTATAATAGTTAATATAAACTATTTTTATATCTATAGAATTTTATAAAATTATGTAAAAATAGTATCCGATTATATTTAACTCGTGTTCTATTGGCGAATTATTATACCAGGTTTTCTCCTGTAGAAGGACGTCTGTGCCCGAAAGCTAGAGAATAATAAAAATGTTTTGAAAAGACACTTTTCCCTGGAGGAATGATTGATTTTACTCAATATTGATGCAAGGGATTATTTTATAGAAAACTAGCCGAATGACCCGGGCAACGCCCGGGTTTTACCCGATTAAATGCTTTTATTCAAATACTATTCGTTACAATTATAAATTGGCGCCGTGGATGTCATTCTTGTATAAAATATAAATGAGTTTTAAAAATTGTAAAAAAAAAAATGCATCGGCCGGAATCAAACCCGGGGCGCCCGCGTGGCAGGCGAGCATTCTACCACTGAACCAAGCAAACGGTGACAGAATTAAGAACGCATGACGCTGATAACTGTATATATTAATGTCTTTGTATTATGTATAAAGTAATTGTATTATTATGTGTTCGCCATAATAATATTATTCGCCGTTATGTATGATGTCTTTGTATTATGTATAAAGTAATTGTATTATTATGTGTTCGCCATAATAATATTATTCGCCATTATGTATGATGTCTTTGTATTATGTATAAAGTAATTGTATTATTATGTGTTCGCCATAATAATATTATTCTCCAATTATTAAGAAAAACACGAACTTTTGGGACAACTTTATATTAATATCTCAAAAATATATATTTTAAACAAATATTAGAACATTCACCAAAGCGGAATATTTTCAAGTAATTTCCAGAAAATCTGTTTTTAAAGAAAGTTTATTACTCTGTGAAAAAAAAACAGATTTATTTCATTCATTATTTAATTTTATTCATTATTTAATCATATTCTACATTTTTATTTCTTATTATGAGAGAGAAATTATAAATATATATTAATTATTCCAATAAAAAATTGAAAAAATCACTTGTTATATCAGATATATTTATATATAACTTTTATAAAACATACGATGGAATCTTTATATAAGACTTTGAAGAAAAGTTTAAATCTAACTGAAGGTTGTCAAAGTGAAGTAAACTTTGAGAGTTTAGTTAATTTACTTAAAAAACATTCCAATATTTTTAAAAACCGTACAATCTTCTGTCAAATACTCCAAGCCACGGATGAACAAATTCTCAAGATGTTAATTGAGAATGGATTGTGGGCAATGTTGAATGACTGGATTTCTGATCTTCCCAAAAGAAAGAAAGAAAAATACATTTGGGAATTATTAAAACTTCTTAAAGAACTTCCAGTGACACTTGGATTATTGAGGGATAACAAAATCCCTAAAATTGTTAAGAAATTTAGTAAAAACGACGATAAAGATATTAGTACATTAGCTGTTGATATTGTGACTAAATGGAAGAAAGTGATCAATGTAGATTGTGTTAAAAGAAGAAAAGACAATAAATCTAAGAGTAAATCTGATCTTGATGATAATGTGGAAGTAGAAGTTTCAGAGCATGATGCTGCTAAGACATTGAAAAGAAAGATGGATTTCTGTGAAAACCAATCTCCAAATAAAAGACAAAAGGTAGAAGAAGCTACCAAGAAATGTCTAAATATAAATGTTGAATATTCTAGTGTATCTATTTTAGATAGGATTTTAGACCAAATGAGTGTTCTTGGAGGTCAGAAGGAAATCCCAAAGATCCAGAAACCGACTACAGATCCAACTCCAGACATTCCCATGGACACTTCTGGGAAAAAGAGAGTCCATTGGAAGGACGATCTTGTTGAGAAACGTTACTTTGAGGTCATACCGGGCGAGAGAGAATACGTCTGCAAAGAAGTCGCCATCGCCATTAAGAAAGAGGTGCGAGAAAGACGTAGAAGAAAATATTGTAAGGATGACGGTATGAAGGCAAGCATACCATGGAGGACACCAGAGACCATCACAATATCTCCTCCAGTTGAAAAAGTCCAAATAATAAGTGATGAGAAGTACATACAGATTATGTACGAGGAGCGTAACCCTCCTGAATACTATCCCTACAAATGTATGATACCTTTCTCCCCGGGGGAACCTGATGTAGAGATTGTAGACCCCGTGGAACCTGTTATAATTCCTTTGGAAAAGCTGTCAGAACCTGAGAGTGAAATCCAAGAAGTTGATGACGTAGAAATGAACTCTCCTTCACAGGATATTGATCTTCAAAAACACCAAGAAGATGAACAGATAGATCCACCAAATGACCCTATTTCCATCATCGGAAACTTGGAGAATGTCAATTGGGAACAAATTAAACAGGCGGTCCAGATAGTTGATAAGACCTCTCGACAATTGGACATTCCCAACAATTATTGTGACCCTGTACCCATAGTATCTCCACCTATGGCCCCAGAATACAATACCTTACCTGTAGATACCTCATATTCTGTACCGTATAGTACTCAACAAAACTATATTCATGGAGATAGAAGTGTAGGCGCAACATTCCAACATGGAAGCTATGCCAATATGCAACAGAGGTATATACCAACACAGCAGCCATATACCTATAATGGTGGCCCAATAATGAATAATGATCCATACAACCACCAAATGTTACAGAACAACTTCCAACAACCACAACAAAGGTTTCAACAACCACAATCAGGTTATCAGCCACCACAAATATCTCCAACAGTCCAAAGACTTACCAACAGAAAGTTTATTCCAAGAGTTCTGTGCCGACATTTCGCCAGAGGATATTGTAGATTGGGTGACGCCTGTAACTTCCTTCATCCTAAACCTCAATAGAAAAATATTTACTTCCTATATATACTGTATATATATGACATGAAGTTGGCAAAAGATCCTTTGAAGATATTTAAAATCAGAAGTATTCAAACACACCAAAATATCGGTACTAATAGAAAAAAGTACCTTCAAAAAGAATCGACCTAACACAGGGAAGTATGTAAATACCTAACACTATGTAAATAGGTGAATACTATGCAATTATGTAACATGTGATTTCTGGACATACATATCATTTTGATATATTAATAGTTATTGACTTTTTATTTACAAATAAAATTTTATCTTTTCTCTAATTTTGTCTCGCTCAATTTTCCACTCAAATATATTATTAAAAACACATTTCAGTTATATATTACACATTTATTAACATTTTATTTTCAAGATAAGGTTCATTATAGAATTGATGAATGTTTTCATTAATCCAATATTTCGATGGACCAATCGTCCATCTTTTACGAGGTTTTTGTTTTGAAGCACACAGCAGCACAAGCAAAATAAAGCAATAATTTATATATTTGGATTTATTCTAAGTTTATGAAAATCTTATTTTGTTTAGTTATAGACAAATGGTATATCTCATATATATATAAACTAAGTTAGACGATACCAAAGGTAGACGTCTTTCTTTATTTAAAAGTCTGCGAGCTTTCGGACAATGATGTTCTTTAATAGCCTATTATGCAAATATAAGAAACTAGCGGATGTACCCGGCTTCGCCCGGGTTTTACCCGAGTAAAGGTTTGTCTAACGAACATTTGTTAAAACAATTCTCTATAAACTTATAAAAAAAAGATATATTTTGATAATTTGAAACTCGTAAATTTGAATCTCTCGATAAAGTGAACATTTTTTCCCGGTCCCTTGAAAAATACTCGATAAGTTATATAAAATCAATATTAATTGGTTCCCTTGGTAATGGGAAGTTAAAGGAATAGTATCTTGCCTTGGAATTGTATCATTATTCTTGTCTCAAATAAATTGCCGCGTCATCCTGAATTTTGTCTTTCCTAATTTTCTACATTACAAAATCATCATTTTATCTATTCTCCCAATATATATGTTGTAGATAAATGATAAAACTAACTTTGACTTGTGCGCAATTAATAGGTAGAAAATCTTACTTTTGATAAATAATCATCATCATTTAGTTAAATCTGCAAATAATTCTGAGGATATTCAAGAAATTATTTTTCAAAAACCTTCCCGGGGATATACCTAATAAATCCCAAAATTTCACGGCGATTGGATGTATGGTTTTTGAATCTATAGAGTACAGAGAGACATTCAATTTTATATATATATAGATTATTGAACAAACTTTGAGGGTGGAAATATCCCGCGTTATATAGCTATATACGGAGGAGCTTGAATTGGCAAAATGGATTGGAAGGTTCACCACTGATGAGAACTAAGCCTTCCTAAATCTCAAATAACCACCAGTTAACTAAAATGATGGAAATTTGTCCTCTATATGAGTACTTTATAAAATACGTATATAGCGCGCTGGATAATTCCATTATCAATATATAGATGGCGCTAGGAATTCTATTTATCATTATCATTCTTTTTTTAAAGAAATAAATTAATACAAATATTAACAATAAATATCTTATTATATATATATAGAGTTATTGGTGAGGATAACTTGTGTTAAAGATTAAGTAGCTTTAATAAATAATAAAATTTATAAGCATGACCTAATACTATTACAAAAGAATTGAAATAAAGTTGTTCTTTGATTTTTATATTTCTCCAGAAGTTGTCTAACTTGGTGCTACAATATTGTCATTTTTTGAGAAACTATACAGAGCATGTCATCTATATATATAAAAATGAATGTATGTGTGTGTGTGTCCTTTATGCCTGACCAAACCACTCATTGGAACGCCATGAAACTTTGGGAAGTTATTTAGTATAGTACTGGGAAGGTTTCTAGCAAATAAAATTTTTGAAATAACTTTTCGCCTAAAAATAATCAAGATAAATATTCTAATTTATCTGTTATAATTCAACAATCTGCTCTAAATATTATCATGATGATTTTGTAATGTAGAAAATTAGGAAAGACAAAATTCAGGATGACACGGCAATTTATTTGAGACAAGAATAATGATACAATTCCAAGGCAAGATACTATTCCTTTAACTTCCAATTACCGAGGGAATCAATTAATATTGATTTTATTCAATATCCGATTTGTATCAATTTTATCAATTCGCCAATTTTTATATTATATATCTATTAAGAGTCTCTATAAAATAAACTTGAACACAAAGAAACTATATTCTATTTTACATTTTAAAGATTAGCTTTCACGAGCTAAATGGTCTTCAACAAGCCTATTCTCTATAAAGTTACCAACCAGTTTGACAAATACTCGAAAACTAGCCATAGAGAAATTTTACCAATAAAAATTTATTTAGCCAGATACGACACCTATCTAGATGAATATATCACCCCAAAGGATACCTGTATAGAAAATATGATTGGAATCTCTAGAACACCGTTTCTTTCGTGTGCGTGAAAACCTGAAACAAGAATTACACGTTCAAATAGTAAAGAATTTTATAGCCGCTTTTGGGGGTCGGTGGAAGGGTGTAGACCACTACCGTTGGTGTACGACCGCTACGACTTGGGATCGAATCCCGCATTGGGCTTTTTTTTTTTTCTAATTAAAAAATGCTCCGATGGCCCCAGATTCTTGAAAAAGTCCAACCCCACCAGCGAGTGCAAGTAACCAAACCGGGCTCTGGCGCATTTGTAAGTGCAAAGTCGAACTGCTTTTTATATATGTAGACATGTGGGTGCACTTACAGTAAAAAGCAGTCACTAACTACTCACCATGATTTTCATGGCCTGTAACCACGTGTACTGAGGATAATAAAAAATATAGCCGCTTTTAGGAGTTTTACTGAACTATTTAACTACCTATTTTGATTTACAAGAGAAGGAATCCCCAGACATCATCTTGAAGAAGAAACAAAAGTTAACGGTGACGAGTTCTTTATTAATGCTGTAAATTCGGCAAGCTTTCGGACTTTGACGTCCTTCAACAGGCAACTTTGTTTTCGCTAAGAAAAGTTATAATTATGTAAATATTTACCTGTATATAAATATTATCTTTCAGTTTCTTGGAGAAAGTTGTCTGTTGAAGGACGTCAAAGTCCGAAAGCTTGCCGAATTTACAGCATTAATAAAAGAAACTGGTCGCCGTTAACCTTTGTTCCTTCTTCAATATTTAATTTAATAAAATCAACAATATATCCGGGGTTAAGTTTCTTACACCATTTTTATTTCTCTAGATTTCGGGAGCTAACATATCAGTTATCATTCTGTCATCTCTTTGAAGATTGCCATTTTTAGCAGATTTCGTAAGTTTGTTATTTCTTCTATATGAAGCGTAAGAGATCCCAGTCGACGTGTGCCTGAAGACAGGGTCTACCAACCAACCAACCTAGTGTGGAGGTCTGGAAAACTTTCCGGTCCACAAATATTTGGGCGGCCGTGGCGTGCCGTCACTAATTGCGCCAGTGGAAATATCAAGCAGACGGTCGATGGAGGTGGTCTTCTGCTGCAGGAAATCACGCCAGGGTGTTGTTGCTCAACTCCACAAACTTTGACAAAGTTGGCCGGCAAATTCTTCTCACTTTCTTAGAACACCAGAATAGTTAAAACTTCGTGTATGTAAAAAAACAAAGACTATAAAAGTCAAAAGTAACGATCCTTTCGAAAAAGAAAACTTTTTCTTAACGAGGTATTTCTTAAAGATCACATGCATTGCATTGATCCATGCGTGCTTTCGTATTCAAATTTATATATGTAATTAAAAAAAAAATGTTTAGTTGAAGTTTATAAAGAAGTTTTAAAGTTTTGGATCCATTATAAAGAAGAGTTCTAAAGAAGGTTCAAGTTTAAAATTATGATTTGAAACGCCATACAATATTCATTATTATTATATTTATGTTCATTATGATTTTTTATGAACGTTCGAACACTATAGCGACAACGATGTGTTTCCATAAATTCACTTTTTAAAATTTAAATTATTATTATTTTATAATTTCTTCCCAAGTCTCCAAGCAACTTTTCCCGAGGCCATCTAATGTAGTCTGACTCTTAAGTTTTGATTCAGTAGTCTAAACGTCCAGAAATGAACAGAAACTCTATCAGGTGGTTTACAGCAACCATCTTTTTTATCTCAACTTAATCATATCAGGGTATCAGCCTATAGAGCTTGAGACTTTTGACGGTGTCTGCTGTTCCCAAAAGTAGAGCTTATCAATGAATGAGTCAATACAGTCAATGATGCGTTTTGGGGTTGCAGGTTGAGAATTACACTTAGTATTTAGTGTGAAAACTTTACAGCCATTCTGGAGAATTATTATGCGTAGATGACCAGACTTAAGTCTGTAAATCAAGAACTGCTGTTTCTTTGGGAGGACAGATTTGGTGCTTGTCCCTCCTACTCTATACCAGCTATGTGCAGCAATAGATTTCCATTCTTGGTTGGCATTAGGTCTTGATGGTACGGAGGAGGTATTTTTCGTCTAGTATGGTGGTTGATTTTGTTGACTTTGCTTAGAAATTTTAATGAAACTGATTCCAATAATTATTAATTAAACATTATTTTTTATTGATTTACAAGAGAGAGAACAAGATATAAAAGGGAAACTAATATTAAACAAAGGAAATTTTTTTCTGTTTCGGTTAGCGCCTATTTACCTGTGAGCTTACACACACTCTGTGGTAACAATTAATTAATATATACAACAGATTTTCTGGCCTAAGAGCTCTAGATTTTGCCAGAGAGTCTGCCAGTGCAGAAACCATAGAATATTGAATACCTGAAATTCCCGTTTCCAATTGCTTAAGGACTATATAAGTCAGAAGTGAACTCGAGTCTGATCTTAAAGGATCCACAATCCTATACACTCAGTCCCGTACCAATTAGAGACATTTTCAAAATAGGCTAAGTATTTATTTCGAATAGTATTCTCAATTGTGAATTTAATATTGTTCCCAATTTATAAATCTTGAGCTTTTGAAAAAAAAAAGATGCCACAACCATTACCTTTCGAAAATCAATTTTTACATTTCAGAACTCAGTCTATCATTCACTTAAAGTCATTTTCAGCATAAAAAATTACACGTGGGTGATTTCTTTCATTGATGTAAGCCCAATCTTTATTCAATGTATTATAATAGTAATGTGCTTATATTTCTCACTAACTAAATGATTTTCATAAAAAAAATTCATTTGGTTTTCCTTTCTTGAGTGTGTTTTTGTGATAAATCTCAATGGGTTTTTCTCATTTTTAGGCTCACATTTATCTAATAATCCTACAGACAGTAGAATGTAAAATAATACAAAGCAATAACGCGCCATCTATATATGACAAATGAAAACATTATGAGGCGAATGTTTCTTTCACAAATAAATAAAACTTCTACTGTCCTTACTGCGAAGAAACATATTGGGAGGATTTGGCTCGCTGTTGATCCAAGAACCCTCCCAATATTTTTCATCGCAGTAAGGACAGTAGAAGTTTTATTGATTTGTGAAAAAACCCTCAGGTCTTATACTGTTTTCATTTGTCATATTGTGAAATGTTCACTCGTGTTGCGATATTTCTTTGCAATAAAGACTTTGGTGACATATTGGCACATTTGTTGGGTCGTGGTTGTCAAATGCTTTACCGGTTTCTTCGAGTGTTTTTTTCTCCTTGAGAACGATTTTGTTTCACCTTCGAAGTTTTCATTATTCTCCATCATTGTATGGCTTATTGCAACTTTGGGAGCGTTAGCATTTTTACCTTACATATTTTTAATTATCTCTGAGAATAAGAACTTTTTTATTAGGAAAGTAAAAAATGTAAGATTTCTCATGATATCTGAGGTTTTACCATACACACAAGCACAAAAACATGCTAAATTTTCATTCTAATATTCATTCTAAAGGTTTTTTTTTCAAAAGTGGCGTAGCATCTATTTAAATACAATGAGTGTGCTAGGAACGATTACAACTCGGAAAATGCTGGGTAATGAGACTTGCTTGTTCATGACCTAAAAGAAGAAAAAAAAAATCAAAAATCAGGTTTCTCTATCTCAAACCTCCTTGGAGTTACAAGCGATAAAAAAACTGACCAAATTCACCTAGAGACCGTGATTTCGGGCTAATGGCCCCGTCAGTCTAGGGCAGACGTCACCGACTAGTTTGCGGCGACGGCCAATATATGGCGTCTAGTTTTGACTTCTATTTTGACGGGAGAGGCAACCTTTATCTTTATAGATGAATATACTTCCGATGAATTTTCCATCTATATTTTTGCCATAGATTTGGCCTAGCCACTTTGCCAGCTAAGCACCTCTTTGGCTGATTGTCAAGATTCCATTGAATCCCCTGTGAAAATCATAGAATAAAGTCCGATCTAGGCTGACAAGTGCCATTAGCCCGAAACTATGGTCTCTAGATGGATGCATTTCAGTTTGCCAAGGCTGGTGTTTTGACTTTGTCACCGACCCGAGGCCGCTAGTTTGCGGCGACGGTCAATAGATGGCGCCTGGTTTTGACGTCTGTTTTGACAGGAGAGGCGATCATTATAGATATTATATCTATATAGGAATATATCTCGCTATTGTATATGTATATATACAATAGCGAGATATATTATAGATATATGAATTTATAAAAGTTTAAAACATTTTATATCATTTAAATCCACCCCGCTCCCCTCTGGAATTCCATTGAGGCCGCCACAACAAAGACTTTCTCACTTTAGCAACCGAAGCGATCTAGCGAGCAACTCAAGCGACTAGCGAGCGGCCAAAACAATCAAGGCAATCTTTGAAAGCGATCTTAACTCTTCTGAACGATCTTTGAAAGCGATCTTAACTCCTCTGAACGATCTTTGAAAGCGATCTTAACTCATCTGAACGATCTTTGAAGCCTTCTTAACTCATCTGGGCGATCTTTGAAAGCGATCTTAACTCATCTGAACGATCTTTGAAAGCGATCTTAACTCATCTGGGCGATATTTGAAAGCGATCTTAACTCATCTGAATGATCTTTGAAAGCGATCTTAACTCATCTGAACAATCTTTGAAAGCAATCTTAACTCATCTGGGCGATCTTTGAAAGCGATCTTAACTCATCTGAACAATCTTTGAAAGCAATCTTAACTCATCTGGGCGATCTTTGAAAGCGATCTTAACTCATCTGGGCGATCTTTGAAAGCGATCTTAACTCATCTGGGCGATCTTTGAATGCGATCTTAGCTCATCTGAGCGATCTTTGAAAGTAATCTTTACTCATCTGAACGATCTTTGAAAGTGATCTTAACTCATCAGAATAATATTTGAAAGCGATCTTTGAAAGTGATCTTAACTCATCTGAGCGATCTTTGAAAGCGATCTTAACTCATCTGAATGATCTTTGAAAGCGATCTTAACTCATCTGAACGATCTTTGAAAGCGATCTCAACTCATCTGAACGATCTTTGAAAGCGATTTCAACTCATCTGAGCGATCTTTAAAGCGATCTTAACTAATCTGAACGGTCTTTGAAAGTGATTTCAACTCATCTGAACGATCTTTGAAAGCGATCTTAGCTCATCTGAGTGATCTTAACTCATCTGAACGATCTTTGAAAGCGATCTTAGCTCATCTGAGCGATCTTAACTCATCTGAACGATCTATGAAAGTGATCTTAACTCATCCGAACGATCTTTGAAAGTGATTTTAACTCATCTGAACGATCTTTGAAAGCGATCTTAACTTATCTGAACGATCTTTGAAAGTGATTTCAACCCATCTGAACGATCTTTGAAAGCGATTTCAACTCATCTGAACGATCTTTGAAAGCGATCTGAGCTCATCTGAGTGATCTTAACTCATCTAATCGATGTTTGAAGTAATATATAGTGATCGGAGCGAACCTTTGTAACCTGAGCGAGTTTGAGAACTGTGTGAGCGATCTTGTGATCTTTGAAAGCGATCTTTTGAGACCGAAGCGATCAAGCGAGCACCATGGGGGGCTGTTGCGGCAAGAAGAAGAGGCGTAATAGGTAAGTGGGTTTACTCTACCTTATAGTCAAATAAAGCTTAGGGTTTAGAGATAGGATAAATAGTAATGTGGTTTTAGCAAAGGAACAACTACTATTTTGAGTAAATATTCAAGATATTGAAAGCTGTATGCAAGATCACGGTAGAACATATTTAAAACTAACACAATATCAATCAGAGAGCACAATTACAAAATAATTTAGCTCTTCCAAATAATTTACATTTCCTTTTAATATTCATCACATACTAATAAGAAGACCTTTCTAAAGAATTCTTCTAAATAAAGAAGAGTTTTACTTTTGACCTAATTGAGATTTTTATAATAACAATGTTTTAAAGGCCAATATACTTATATATTAGTTTTGCTTTAAAGAGATAAGCTGTGTGGAAATCTTGATAGCGATTTTGGCTTAACTTTTTACACACGTGTTTATCCTATACCTAAAGAGAAACAAAAGTGAGTCTCGTGGATTGATATTAAAAAAGTAAATACTCTTAG
This sequence comes from Cordylochernes scorpioides, assembly GCA_030710605.1. NCBI lineage: Eukaryota > Metazoa > Arthropoda > Arachnida > Pseudoscorpiones > Chernetidae > Cordylochernes > Cordylochernes scorpioides. Next base: position 50,789,213 of record CP092867.1, read on the forward strand.
AAATGTTTCAAACAGGATTTAAACTAAACTACAGCGAGAGTTTCTTTCCAATTTTTTTACCCTGTGAGGTTTTTATTTATCAATACAAATCAATAACGCACGATCTATATGTAACGAATAAAGACATTTTATTTATGGAAACTAATGAAAAATCGAGAGAGGAGTCGCAAGTTTTCAATGAGCCTATAAATGATATTCAATTTATCAAACAATTTGGCCGCTGAATCTCTGATTCTGGTAGAGCGACATCTAGCGAATAAAATTGTAACTAAAATCAATTTCGAATTATTCATATTTTTCATTATTCGCCCTTAAAAATCCCATTGCATCCTGAACATAATGGTGCTTACCACATTGCTCTAGCGCAAATATTAGCGGAGTTATTAATTTTTAAAATTGTGCAAGACTTTTGGATCACCCTGTACTTTGACGCTTTAATAAAAGATTAGTGATGTTACAAAATCCAAATTGATATGTATATTATTCATTTAAAGGCCAATAATTATTGGCAATTATAATTATTACGGATAGAATTTTTGTAATATTTGAATGGGTAGAAAAGAAATTTCGCATATCGTTGAAGATATAAATTAGGTACAATTCAAAATGATTTTTTTTCTTATTCCTAGTACACGTGGTACAGGTCATGATAATCATGGTGGGTAGAAGTAGGCGACTGCTTTTATTGTAAGTGCACCACATGTCTACATATGTGAAAAGCAGTTCGAATTTTCACTTACAAATGTGCCAGAACCCCGTTTGGTTGCTTGCAATCGCCGGTGTGGTTGCACTTTTGAAAGAATTGGGGGCCATTGAAGCATTTTTTTTTTTAAATCAGAAAAAAGTGCCCAATGCGGGAATCGAATCCGGGTCGTAGCAGTCAAAAAACCAACAGTTTAGACCATCCTTCCACCGACCCCCTTAAATTTGTTCAAATACTTTAAGTGGCAGAAATAAAATGCAATTATTTGGAACACTATAGAGGTTTGAAAAATTGTCAAATAGAATGTCAAATCTAAGAAGATATATTTTTTAGTATTTCTGTTATTATTGATACTCACACAAATTTAATAAAAAGGCAGCTATTTTATATATTTTCAGTTTAATGATATAATGGTATAATGAGTTTCATTTCATTTTTTTAACGCAATCTCTTGCGATAATAAATATAAAGAAACTGATCTCCAGAGAAACCTCATGTATTATTTAATTTATATCCAGGAGATTTTTTAAAAATCAATTGAAGATATATATTTAAATAATAATAGCGAATGTACCCGGTTTCGCCCGGTTTTCACCCGAATGAAGGTTTGCCCAAAGAACATTTGATAAAAAATATTTTTTCCGAGCAACATCCAATCAATACTGAATTTAGTCTTGAGAATATAAATTGATGTTTTTAAAGAGATTTCTTCACCAAAACTATTAAATAAACCATTGTATTTAATATGGATTATTCTCAATTAGCTTCTGTTATAAGTAATGAATGGTTCTTGAACTGAAGAGTTCAAGTCGCTACTTCCAACAGTTTTCCCGACCAGCCAAGTGGCTAAAAATTTGTAACACTTGCAATGTTAATTGAAATGAGCGAGTGGTCAAAATTTCATTCTTCTATGTGGTCTGGAAACATATTAAAATTAAATTACAAAATTTGAAAGGCAATTTGTACAATTGTCTGTTCCTAGCCATTCTTACAACCCCGAAGTCTGAAAATTTGTCAACTTGAATTGTCATGGTTCTGACAAGTGTACCAAATTTCAGATTCCTATGTGCTCTGGAAGTATGTTAAGAATTAATTAGAAGATTTGTGTACAGACATACATGGAAGTAAGTTAAATAAAAGCTTTTTAAAATAAAGTTCAACGAAAATCAGTGGACAGTTTGTGTTGATCTCAAAATGCTGAAATTTATTCTTGGCCAGCAAGGTGGCTACACGGAATACTTATATTTCTAGTCTCTGGGATGGCGGAGCTAAACATATCACTGGATAAGGAGAGCCTGTGAGGGAGAACATGGATGTTGGCGGAAGGAACATCATTCATACGCCTTTCATTTCTAGAGTAAAAAAAAACAAAACATTTTACCTCCTCTACATATGAAATCAGGGTTTATGAAACATCTTGTTCAAGCCCTTAAACATGATGGGTCCTGTATTCAATACATAGAACGCAAATTTCCTGGACTCAGTAATGAAAAACTGAAACCTGGTGATTTTGATGGCCCTCAGATACAACAGCTCATAAATGATCCCAATTTTGTCAACTCTATGGATACACTTGTCGTTCCTTTTGGTATATTTAGAAAATATTTGAGTAACTACAGAGCTGAGAACTATCCAGAGGTGGTGAACAATATACTTCCAAACTTCAAAAATATTGGTTGCTAAATGAGAATAAAATTGTATTACTTGCACTTGGACTTCTTTCTGACAATTTGAGTGATACGAGTGAGAAGCAAGGTGAAAGATTTCACCAGGACACTATGGAAGCTCGATACCAAGGACAACCACATGATGGCAGATTACTGCTGGAACCTGCAAAGAGACTGTGACGAAAGCTTTCACGTTCGAATGACCCGACTTTCAACGATCCTTTGTGTATGTAAATACCAACTCATAAATAAAGCAATAAAATATCTGGAAAAACTGATAGGCAAATTTTCAGGTTTCTATAGCGAATATCCTTGGAGTTATTAACAAATTATTAACAAATTTTCCCTATTTCACTCGCAACCATCACCTCACTGCGGTAACTGCGAGAAGTAAAGTTGGGGAAGGATGGGCCACGTTGGGCGACGGGGATTGGTGGAGCGGGACGTTTCACAAGAGTGACGTAATGACGGCGTAGGGGAAAAATCATTTTCTACAATAATTTTATGTATATATATAAGATTTAAAATATATTTATGTAACGTCGGGACAATTACCTTTTGAGATGGGTTGAGTTGATTGTTTGTGGTGGGCGCAGTCGTGTTGGCTGAGATTGTAAGGTGTTCTCACAGGGGAAAATAACGAAAAAACACAGGATTTGGATTGAAAAAAAGGCAAGCGATCTAGGGAGAAAGGGGTGAAGCTATGGCTGAGTTGGCTATTAACTATGGCTGTTCACATTATTGAAGGATGGGACTTATCTGATCGTTTGAGAGGGTGGTGGCTGGTTCCTAACCGGTTCCTTGGTCGGTCTAGGTGCTAACTCGTTGCTGTCCAGGTCCCAACTCCCCTCTATGGTGCCACCTTTTTAACTGACTAAACCCCGTTCCCGATTTAACACGAAGACTATTCAGGGTTCTGATTGGCTGGTGTTTGAGACGTGTAAGCTTTCTATTGGTTCCTGGCTAATTCCCTATTCTCTGATTGGGCCTTTGCTATCCTTTTGTTCTGGACTTGTTCTGACCTGATCCAGGAAATACTAGGTTCTTGAACCCAGTTTTATGAGTTCCTGGATAATAAAACCTGCTAATGATTGCTTCCTCTTTGATGGCCTTTCTCTAAATCTTTCTCCCAGATTTCTAAGCCTTGTTTTTATTAAAATCTTTTAAAACATACATTGCATACATATTGTGGTGGGATTACATCCAGTTATGTACAAATTATGACATTTATATATGTAACATACATATAATAATACACCTATCCCCAATTTACACGGTAGATACGTTCCTGAGAAAAACGGGTAAATCGAAAATTAAAATTTTTCAAGTCAAAACCGTGTAAATCGAAAAGCTTTCAGAAAATGCATAATTTTGCTATTTAACAGTTGTGATTTTTTCAATATTTTCAGGTGTACCCAGAAATAAAAATAAAATGCATTGACAGGTTAAAATATGTAATTTATTACGGAAACCCTGTTTTTTTATATAAATACAATACATACATAAACAGAAGAACAAAAAATAAAACCAAAGGTGTTTTATTTTCCTTCATCACTGTCAGAAATTACTCTCATTCTTTTTTTCGGAATCGAAGGTTCGAATTCACTTTCATCACTCGAAGTTATTTGTGCCGATTCGATGTTTGAAGCAGAAATATTTACATTATGAGAGATATGGTAATAAAATCGGTTATTAACAATTGCTTCGAATTTTTTGTAAGATCTTTGTAAACTTCTTCATATTGTGCCAAGCAGCGATTTATGTCACGTTGGAATCGTAAAGCCCTTTTAACGTTTGTGTCATTTTGCATAAAATGATTACCCAGCTTTCTTCCCAATGCGAGTCCTTCGCGGATGACTTTAGCAGTGAATGTTACTGGTACTAATTCCTCTTCATCAGATTTGTCGGACTCACTTTCGCAAACTAAGTTAACTAAATCATCCTCACTTAGCTCTTTATCAGCCATTAACTCTGCGATATCACCATCAGTAAAATCATCAAAACCTTATCCGCCCAATGAATGCGCCATCTGTACGATCTGCGAATATTCATTTAACGTTGAAATGGAATGTTCATTTTTGACTACATTTGGCCACAATTTTTTCCAACAGCTATTGGGCGTTGTTTGCTTAATCGCAGTGTATGATAAGGCGTTATGCTTCACACAGTCTAACATTGTAAAATATTTCCAAGCACCAATAGCTGTTAAAGATTCATTGTTCTCCATTTGGTCCAAAATATATGTAAAGGCTCGTTTTATGTACAAAGCTTTAAAAGTAAAAATTATGCCTTGGTCCAATAGTTGTAATAATGAAGTTGTATTTTTTGGTAAAAATGTTACTTTAACGTTCTCATATTCTAGATCTTGTGGGTGACCCGGCGCATTGTCAATTAACAAAAGCACTTTAAAAGGCAATCCCTTTGAACTTAAATATTTTTTGTCATCTGGGATAAAACATTCATGAAACAATTCAGTAAACATTGCAGCAGTAACCCACGCTTTCTTATTAGCCCTCCAATAAACGGGAAGAAAATTGATGTTTGCTCCTTTAAAGGCACGGGGCATTTTTGATTTGTTAATTACTAATGGTTTCATAATATAATCTTCTGAAGCATTGCTACAGAAAAGAATTGTTATGCGATCTTTTGCTGCTTTATGACCACTAGCCGATTTATAAAATTTTGAGACATAAGTCCTTTCAGGCATTTTTTTCCAGAATAACCCTGACTCATCAGCATTGAAAACCTGATCAGGGGTGTATGAATTGTAGTTAATAATTTCTGCAAAATTTGCTGGATATTCTTGGGCTGCATCTACGTCGCCAGTTCACCTTTTAATTTTGAGCTGTGTAAAGAATGTCTTATTTTAAATCTTTCAAACCAGCCATGGCTCGCCAAAAAATTTGGCTTCTTTTCAGTTGAAGAAGAAGATGGCAATTGCTCTACAATATTTCGTAAATTCGTAATGCTTTATTTGTTATAGCGCCCGTATCAATAGGTACTATTTTTTGTGTTTGATCTTCTATCCAAAGCATTTTTTCCATTGCGATATTTCTGGTGTATGATGTTGTGCCCATACTCGTTGTATTGCCAGCTGCAACACTCTTTCTAATTGTGTTTTCATTTGTTCTAATAGTTTTTATTGTAGTTTCGTTCATGCTATATGATTTTGCAACATCTACTACTCTATCTCTCTTTCGTAAGCGATCCAAAATTTCGATTTTAGTTTCTAAAGAAAAAACTTTTCTTTTAACTTCTTTCTTCATTATAAGCCTATAATTTCTTTTAAATTTATATTAATCTGGCTGTGATTAAAGTAAAATTCAGAGGTAAAAAATGCGGGAAATTTTGGAGGGAAGATTAAAAACTTTTATTTTTTAAAAATATTTTATATTATAATTTTTATTCAAATTAAAATGTTTTAATTTTTTAATTCTAATTAAACCTATTTGGTAAATTGCCATCATTTCCCTCCAAATTTTCCCGCATTTTTTCCCGCGACATACATTTGACATACTTAATCTCTTTATATATCTATCAGATGGAAATTTGCCATACCAGAGCAATGCCATAGAATCTAAGAGTATAACCACGGCCCCAACCTACCGCAGGGATAGAGTGTTCAATAAAACTTATATTTGGGCCTAACTTCCGCTCTTTCTGAATGTTGAACTGAGTTATAAGTACAATGAAGACAAACTCTTAAAATATTAAAAGTAAAATTTCGATAATATTAAAAATACCTAGATTTTTAATAATAAGAAATAATTTTATTTTTACAGAATTTCAGTTTGGTTTAATGAGAGTCAAATATGGGAAAAATTATTTAATCTAATTTATTTTATTAGACATACTTTATAAACTTTTATATTTTGTCATCTCTCTCATTCCCATTTTCTTTTTAAATTGAATAACAAACTATTTGGTGTGCTTTAAACTTAAAAAAAAATCAAATTATTTAATATTATGATAAAGAGATATGTTTTCGAGAAAAAAAACAACAACATACAGTTAAACCTGTCTATAGCGCCCCCTCTTGGGACTCACCAAAATAGGGTGCTATAGAAAAGGGGTGCAATAGACAGGTCACTTTTAATGTAAATCGCATTGTACTACGTATTTAAAACCGAGCGCTATAGAAAGGAAGACGCTATTTAGAGGGGGCGCTATTGACAGGTTTAACTGTATTAAATTTTTATAAATTAAATTTGAACAGATTTATAGAATAATGAATTATTCATTATTTACAATTTCCATACATCTGTGTGTTCTCTCTATTCTTACTGTTTATTGTTTTAAAAAATATTATAAAATATATACATAAAATATATACACAAAAAAGAGAGAAAATATAAAACTCTATTACAATGTCTGATCTATTTAATCTCAGCTACTTATTCTCTAACGTTGAAGAAGTCCTGGAGTCAAATCCCTTCACTGGGAACGAAAGAAAAATCTTAAAGGACATCTTGAAGTTGTCTTCCTCTAAGACATTGAAGACATTTAAAGAAAGTTTCACAGACAAGTCTTACGTCCATCTGAGCAGTGGAGAGACAGCTAGGAGCCTGGCTTCTCTGAAGAACGGCCAACCTCACCGTGTCTACAAGATCATCCCCTGGAACTGGAGCTGGACTATAAATTGATCCAGCGGGAAGTATTCCCCTGGACTCTCCAGCAACTCCAGGTAGAACTGACAGCCCTCAAGGCTCTAGAAAAACTGAAAGTATCCAATTTCTGTAAGCCATCCAAAATATGGATGATATGGGACACCCCAGGCCAATACCAAGAATACACATCGCCAGGTTCCTACTATGCTGTGAGCAGCGATATCGAAGATGAGAAGAAACTCTACGGTGTCATCATGACACAATACGCTGGTCCCTCTCTTTCCTCAATGGTCAACTGCCTGTCAACTCAGCAGATGTTTTCGGTGTTCGGCCAGCTCAGTCTGGCCCTGAACCAAGCAGAACTGGAGCTGGACTTCGAACACCGGGACTTACACTGGCAGAACATCCGTGTAGCTCTAACCAAAAAGTCTCAGCTGACCTATACCCTCAACAACAACAAGGTCACTATCCCCACTTTTGGAATCCGAGTCAGAATTATTAACTTTGGATTTTCAAGGCTGACGTTCCAAGGCAAAGTTCACTACAATACATTTCGTTTAAAAGCAAAAGAAGAACGGGACCCTTTGAAAATCCTTGAGGGAGAAAATTTGGGAAGATTTTTCTTCACGAACTTGGTCTATCTACGCCAGGCCTTCAGCTGTGTTGTGGAGAAACGCCCAGAACTTGTCCATCTGTCATCTGATGTAGAGACACTAAGCTCCTGCTATGAGATGGCGAAACTGTTTCTGAAGGAACTGGAAGATTTGAGGAAGAAGGCGAACTTACTTCCGCCGCTCCTTTATTTAACTAATATTTGCTGCCTGGAAACGTGTGTAGACTTCAAGATGCTATATAGAATCGAAGTCTTATCAACATTTTATAATATTTGAAAATTTTTTCGAAGCTTTATAATCATAGGTAATATATATGTACTATATATTTAATTCAAAGTAGGACACGACAACACATTGTTGAAAATATTTTACATCAACCTTTTCTATGTAACAATACACCTTCCCTTATATAAACATGTATGCCTCAATAAACAATAAAAATATCTTAAAGTAATTTTTTTCTTTTATTTACATATTGACCGTTCTTTGGTATTTTACCTTTGTCTTTTTTAAATGAAATCGAAAATATTATTTTAGGGGGGAATATATACATGAGGAACAATAGACTATCTGTTAAACTTTAAATGTATTTATAGTGAAATATTTCTCTTTGAAAAAAAAAAAAACTCTTACTACTATTTTAGTTTCCATGATAAAACAATCGTTATTTATTATGGTAATAGTCTCACTTTTAGTTTGTTGTTTCAACGAAAATCTAGAAAGGTGTCCGGCCATATGTAGGTTTTCTGTTGGTGTCTTGTCCACTCCATGGAAAGGGGGGGGAGGGGGGGGTGCCATTGCCCCGTTAGTCAGCCACATTTCAGAGTTCCCTGTAGGCCTTCACGGTTACCATAGCGGCTCGGGGTTCACGACACCTACTTCACCCTACAAGGCAGACTCCCTAGTTATATATAAAAAAAATCTCAGTTATATATAAAAAAGCGAACATGAATCTTTAGAAGAAAAATAAAGTTTGCTTCTTCCATATCATATCCAGAAAAAATATCTTTAAAATATAATAGAAAATATAACATATTTATTGATTTTGGCAGCATTTTGCTTATAATTCCCAGAGGTTTTAAGATAGGAACCTTATTATTCGGGTTTTCGACTCTTTTAAGGTCTTGAACAATCGCTTAAAAATCAATTCGCAACTCCCAATAGCTTCTGACTTCGTGCAACTCATAAGATTTAAAAAGAAATTTAGAAATTGGTTAATTCTCCAGATACCCCGTCCACCTAGAAGTCTTAAAATATGTACACTTACATTATTAATTGAACTGAGTGAGAGTTCCAAATTTCATACTTTTATGTGGTCTGGAAGCATATTGAAATTAAATTTAAAAAAATTGAAATCATTTTGGAAATATATCCGTTCCTGGCCACCCTAACAACCTAGATGTCTGAAAATTGGTCAACTTGCATTGTCATCGGGGTCTAACAAAAATACCAAATTTCAGATTACTACGTGCTCTAGAAGTATATTAAAAATTGATTACAAGATTTGTGGACAGACAGACATGGAATCAAGTTAAATAAAAGCTTTCTAAAAAAGCGGCAAGGCACGTTATTACGAAATTTGAACTCCATGTTATTCAAATGTGAATACCCTTATCCAACTATCTTTAAAAAAGAAACGAGGTAAACTATACGTTTTCTTTGTTGATTTGACCAAGGCATTTGACACAGTTCCTCACGAAATACTCTGGAATAAATTACAAAAAATGAGCATCAGCCCAAGGTTTATATCAATAATAAAAAGTTATTATGAGGCAGCAAAAATCTCAGTTAGATGGAAAGGTGAATACTCAAAAAGCGTAAAAATTGATTCCGGAGTTTTACAAGGAGAGCCACTGTCACCTCTACTATTTATAATTTATATATCTGATCTAATTGAATATTATAATAATTCTTCCCCCTTACAGGATTCTATCTTCCAGACTTCGGCTTCCTTCATCTTCTCATCTATGCAGATGACATAGCAATAATAGGAGAATAAAAAAACAATTTTCAAAGCAAAATCCATTTACTTAGAACTTATCTGAAGGAAAATAAATTAGTTTTAAATGAAAAAAAAGTCAAAAATAATGGTGTTCAGAATTGGTGGAAGACCAGCAAGAAATGAAAACTGGTTCTGGGGAGGCACTCTGATGACTGTCACCCCTAGAATAACATATCTGGGATTCCCCTATACAAACACACACAGTACCAGACAAGCTGCGCTAGTTTTCATAGCAAAGGCATATACCGCACTAAACTCAACCATTGGTTTTCTAAAAAGAGAAAAAATAGATTCAATAGAAGTTTCATTCAAAACTATTTGAATCATCGATAAAATCAATTCTTTTTTACGCGGCCCCAGTTTGGGCCTGCGATAATAAGGAAATTATAGAGCAACTTCGAACCTCATTTATAAAAAACTTTCTTGATTTAGCTAAATATATCCCGGGGCACATACTAAGATTGGAAACTGGAAGAATCTCACTTACTGCTACCGCCACAAAATTAACATTGAAATACTACATGAGAATACTGGAAATGGACGAGTACAGGCTACCAAAATTATGCTGGAACAGACTGAAAGAAGTACATCAAATGTCAAAAAACTCTATAGGATTATACAAAACTGTTAATGATATAATCAACTGTTGTGGTCAGTCATGGCTGAACCTCCCACCGAACTATGATAAAATTAAAAAAGAACTTCCAAAGATTATGAAAACAAAAATAGAACAGCTTATTCAACAAGAGATAAAAACGTAAGGAGAAAAGATTTTTATTCCAAAAAACGAGTGACAAGCTTTCGGGCAGTCACGCCCTTCAACAGGTAAAAAACTATGGTAGCAAAAGGCTTTATATAGGATTCCGTTTTTGAGATATATTTACATATGTAAAGAATATAGGACGGTTAAAATACAATTTAGATTAAAATATTTTGCAAATCTAAACTATTGTATATGAATATTACGTGAGTATGCTAATCTTGTAATGCTAAAAGATAAACAAACGGGAAACTTGCAGATTGGCCACGTTAAGAAACAATAAAATGTGACTGGATATCGACTGTTCAACCCGCCATCAGCGGCCATACCAGAACTATAGAGGGGGGAAAGGGGGGGGGGGTTATAGGTTATTTAAGTTATGACATATATCCTGATATTGTTTAGGTAAATCTATATGTCGGTTAATGCTGTTTTTAGATATGGATATAATGGCCTCTATGATCAGTCTTTGGTGTTTATTGGGGATGTTATTGTATAAGGTGGTGGGAGAAGTTAGATTGAATGAGTGGCCTGTATCAAGAGTGTGGTTGTATATGAGGGATTTGCTGTCTTTATTATTGACACACCTACCATGTTCAACCATCCTGATGGCCACGGACCTACCAGTCTCACCTATGTAGGTTGCACAACAATCGTTGCATGAGACTGAGTAGACCGAGCCACCCGATGATTGAACACTGGTAGGTCTCTGTAATCGGGTAATAGGATGTCTAAGGATGGTGGCCAGGCTTTTACTATTTTTAAAAAAGGTATTGATGCCGTGAGATTTAAGTAGGTGGGATATGGTAGCGGATTGTGTTGAGTAAGGGAAGATGCAGGTATTTCTATGGGGTAACATGGGTTTCAAATTGTCAGGGTTATATCGGTATTTATGTATGAAATGGTGTGGATATTGGGAGAGGGCAAGCTGTTTTTTAATGATAGAGAACTCTATTGATCTGAATATGGGCAGGGAGCAATGTGTAATCAATCTCTTGGTAAGTGTTCTAACTGTATTAATTTTATGGGACAAGGGACAGAAAGACTTGAAATTGGTGTAGAAAGTTGGGTTATTGATTTTATGGTATACTGTTGTGTGGTAGTGTGAAGGGGTACGGATGATTAGTATGTCTAGAAAAGGTATTACACTATTGGCCTCTGGTTCATGACTGAAGGAAATATCGGGGTGATAGGAGTTAAGAACAGATAAGATACTGTTCTCCTGTCCGGTTTCACATATACAAAGGATATCATCAATATATCTCCTCCATATGTGAATACCCGGTGTGAATTGCTGTTGGATCCAGTTATCAAGTGTGGACATGACTATTTCGGCTAAGGGATATGATAACGGGCTGCCCATGGGTGATCCCCTAATCTGTTTGTAAAATAGGTTATTAAAAGCAAACTCTGTGATGTCCAAGCATATGGAGGTTAGCGCGACTATGGAAGAAACAGTGTGAGAGTCCAATTGGGTGTCTTGCAGGAATTTTGTTAGCTGAGAAATGATCAGTTGGTGAGGTAGGGATAAATACATTGAATTGACATCATAGGAGACCATGGTCGAGTTCTGAAGTGGGGTGAGAGATTGATGAACTGTATAAAGGCCGGGATGTCTGTTATGGAGAAAGAATGTGGTCGGGTCTTTACAAGGGGTGTTAAGAAGGTTGACAGGTATTTAGAAAGTCTGTATGCCGGGGAGAGGTGATAGGCTATGATGGGGCGGAGGGGGGACGGTAGGTTTATGGGTTTTGGGCAAGCCGTAGATATAGGGCGTATTGGACATATCAGATGTGAATGTGTGATACTGCTCAGTTGTGATGGAGCCGGACTTTTTTAGACGTAACAGTTTCAATCTAATATCCACACCATTTCATACATAAATACCGATACAACCCTGACAATTTGAAACCCATGTTACCCCATAGAAATACCTGCATCTTACTTTACTCAACACAATCCGCTACCATTTCCCACCTACTTAAATCTCACGGCATCAATACCTTTTTTAAAAATAGTAAAAGCCTGGCCACCATCCTTAGACATCCTATTACCCGATTACAGAGACCTACCAGTGTTCAATCATCGGGTGGCTCGGTCTACTCAGTCTCATGCAACGATTGTTGTACAACCTACATAGGTGAGACTGGTAGGTCCGTGGCCATCAGGATGGTTGAACATGGTAGGTGTGTCAATAATAAAGACAGCAAATCCCTCATATACAACCACACTCTTGATACAGGCCACTCATTCAATCTAACTTCTCCCACCACCTTATACAATAACATCCCCAATAAACACCAAAGACTGATCATAGAGGCCATTATATCCATATCTAAAAACAGCATTAACCGACATATAGATTTACCTAAACAATATCAGGATATATGTCATAACTTAAATAACCTATAACCCCCCCCCCCCCCTTTCCCCCCCTCTATAGTTCTGGTATGGCCGCTGATGGCGGGTTGAACAGTCGATATCCAGTCTCATTTTATTGTTTCTTAACGTGGCCAATCTGCAAGTTTCCCGTTTTGTTTATCTTTTAGCATTACAAGATTAGCATACTCACGTAATATTCATATACAATAGTTTAGATTTGCAAAATATTTTAATCTAAATTGTATTTTAACCGTCCTATATTCTTTACATATGTAAATATATCTCAAAAACGGAATCCTATATAAAGCCTTTTGCTACCATAGTTTTTTACCTGTTGAAGGGCGTGACTGCCCGAAAGCTTGTCACTCGTTTTTTGGAATAAAAATCTTTTCTCCTTACGTTTTTATCACTAGTGTTTATAATTTAACGGAGAAAGTTTTCATGCTGTATTATTCAACAAGACTTCGCTAGACTCGACAATTCGAAACCTTTTTCAAAAATGTAAACTTCTCTGTAATTGATTTATGCCAGAACGATACTTGTCATGGAATCTGTCATCGAAGATAATAGCCTTTAGTGCACGGACTAGAATTACTTCAACTCTAGATAGAGAAAGTCATCTTCTCATAATCAAAAAGGAAAACATTCACTGCAGGATTTGTGGAAATATGATATCTGATGAAATCTCCCACTATATCATAGAATGCAAATATTTAGGTGAAGAAAGAGAAAAAAAAACTCTTAAAAACACCTTCTGGAGATTTAGCAACCTACTGAAGACGCTGAGAACTATTTCAGAAAAGAAAAATATAGCAATAGAACTCTATAATTTCTACAGATCAATTGTAAATAGATTCATACACAAAAGAGGCAGTGAGGAAAGTTTTTGAACAGAAAGGCTCACGTGCACATTCCCCATGTGAGAAAAAATTACTGTATTATTTTGTTGTTGTATAGCGAATCCATACAGGGCAATGGGCCCTAATAAAAACCTTTTAGTTGTTGTTATTCAAATGATGATCGTGATTTTAAAAATCGAATTATTTGTAAAGATTTTGAAATAGAGAGCATTCTACAATACATTATTAGGTAATAAAAGACAGAGCACCAAGCAAAGTATTGGTAAATACACTCATGGACAAAATTTTAAAAAGTTGCATATTTTGATATTGCAGGACTAAGCTGGGTGAGGCATCAAAGTCCACCTATATCTGGAAATTTGAGCCAATGTCTGTTGCGCGGTGAGAGGTCTTGCATTGTCCTGATGAAATTTGATTTGAGTCTTTTAGGCTTGGCCTTTTTGTTGAAATGGCTCTTTTTAGCTTTTCTTATTATTTAAAATATCTTTCCTTGTTGATGGAAGTATCTTTTTCAAGCATGTCCATGAATATGAGCCCATCTTGGTCCCAAAATACCGTGATAATTATTTTGTCTTTAGAAAGGGAAAGCCTAGTTTTTTACTTGACTAGAGACATTTTATGGGTCCATTGCATTGATTGACGCTTTGAAGAAGGGTTATAATGATAGACCCAAGTCCATTCACACGTTATGACTCCTTTAAAGGTCTCAGAAGCTGTTCCTGGGTAAGATTCGATGAGGTCTAAACAAATATCTTTCGGAGTTTATATAATTTCTCGTGTTAGAAGCTTTGCACCCATTTTGCACACAATTTTCGATAGCAAAGATCTCAAAGTAGTTTAAGAACACTTCCTTTAGAGATTGAAAGTTTTTTCATCAATTGATATGTCGTTATTGTCCGGTTATTCTTGACAATTTCCTCAACAAGAGCCAAATTTTGGTCTGTTGTGACAGTTGAGGCCTACCTGGCCTCTCTTTGTCATGAGATCAAAATCACCTTTCTGGAAGCGCTGAACCCATCTCTGTATAGTGCTTCTATCCAAAGTTTCGTTTCCATATACTGGCTGAAGTTTTGAGTGAATTGTTGTGGATGAAATGTCACCGGACTTAAAGAGGAACTCGGTCACCGACCGTTGTCGGATTCTTGTGTTCACATTAGGCTCTATATCTGAAAAAATAAAAAAATATAAATCAATTCTGATTGAAGATATGAAAGGCAGAGTGTTTTACTTACAAAAAAAAAAACATGTATTTAATGATAATAAATTATTTAGGAAGACAAATTTATAAAGGTTTAAAACATTTTCTATTATTTAAATCCATCCGCTCCCCTCTGGAATTCCATTGAAATCGCCACAACAAAGACTTTCTCACTTTAGCAACCGAAGCGATCTAGCGAGCAACTCAAGCGACTAGGTGGACGGGGTAGCTGGGAATGAACCAATTTCTATATTTATTTTTGAATCTTATGAGTTGCACGAAGTTAAGTTGGAAACTGTTTGGAGTTGCGAATTGAATTTTAAGCAATTGTTCAAGACCTCAAACGAGTTGGAAACCCGAATATTAAGGTTCCTATCTAAAATCTTCTGGGAATTATAAGCAAAAACCTGCCAAAAATCGATAAAAATATTATATTTTCTATCATATTTGAAAATTTGTTTTTGGAAATGATATGGAAAAAGCAAACAATGTTTTTCTTTTACAGATTCATGTTAGTTTTTTTATATATAACTGAGATTTTTTATATATAACTAGGAAGACTACCCTGTAAGGCGAAGTACGGTGTCGTTAGCCCCGAGCCGCTATGGTAACCGTGAACAGGGAACTCTGAAATGTGGCTGACTAACGGGGCAATGGCACCCACTTTTCCATGGAGTGGACAAGACACCACCAGAAAGCTTTCATATGACCGGACGCTTTTCTAGATTTTCGTTGAAACAAAAAATAAAACTAAAAGTGAGACCATTACTTTAATAAATAACGATTGTTTTTATCAAGAATATACTAAAATAGAAGCAAGAGGTTTTTTTTAAAAGAAATATTTCACTTAAAGTTTAACAGAAATTGTTCCACCTTTATATATTCCCCCCTAAAACAATATTTTTAATTTCATTTTTAAAAAAGACACAGGTAAAATTCCAAAGAATGGTCAATATGTAAATAAGAGAACAAAATTACTTTAAGATATTTTCATTGTTTATTGGGTCATACAAGTAGTACAAGTGTACTTGTACATATTTATATACGGGAAGGTGTATTGTTACATAGAAAAGATTGTTGTAAAATATTTTCAACAATGAATTGTCATGTCCTACTTTGTTAATATAGTACATATATATATTACATATGATTATTTATAAAGCTCCGAAATAAATTTTCAAATATTATAAAATGTTGATAAGACTTCGATTTTATATAGCATCTTGAACACACGTTTCCAGGCAGCAAATTCAGTTAAGTAAAGGAGCGGCGGAAGAAAGTTCGCCTTCTTCCTTTAAATCTTCCAGTTCCTTCAGAAACAGTTTCGCCATCTCATAGCAGGAGCTCAGTGTCTCTACATCAGGTGACAGATGGACAAGTTCTGGGCGTTTCTCCACAACATAGCTAAAGGCCTGGCGTAGATAGGCCAAGTTCGTGAAGAAAAATCTTCCCATATTTTCTCCCTCAAGGATTTTCAAAGGGTCCCGTTCTTCTTTTGCTTTTAAGCGGAATGTGTTGTAGTGAACTTTGCCTTGGAACGTCAGTCTTGAAAATCCAAAGTTAATAATTCTGAATCGGATTCCAAAAGTGGGGATGGTAACCTTGTTGTTGTTGTTGAGGGTATAGGTCAGTTGGGACTTTTTGGTTAGAGCTACACGGATGTTCTGCCAGTGTAAGTCCCGGTGTTCGAAGTCAAGTTCCCGTTCGGCTTGGTTCAGGGCCAGACTGAGCTGGCCGAACACCGACAACATCTGCTGAGTTGACAGGCAGTTGACCATCGAGGAAAGGGAAGGACCAGCGTATTGTGTCATGATGACACCGTAGAGTTTCTTCTCATCTTCGATATCGCTGCTCACAGCATAGTAGGAACCTGGCGATGTGTATTCTTGGTATTGGCCTGGGGTGTCCCATATCATCCATATTTTGGATGGCTTACAGAAATTGGACACTCTCAGTTTCTCTAGAGCCGTGAGGGCTGTCAGTTCTACCTGGAGCTGCTGGAGGGTCCAGGGGAATACTTCCCGCTGGATAAATTTATAGTCCAGCTCCAGTTCCAGGGGGATGATCTTGTAGACATGGTGAGGTTGGCCGTTCTTCAGAGAAGCCAGGCTCCTAGCTGTCTCTCCACTGCTCAGATGGACGTAAGACTTGTCTGTGAAACTTTCTTTAAATGTTTTCAATGTCTTAGAGGAACACAACTTCAAGATTTCCTTTAAGATTCTTCTTTCGTTCCCGGTGAAAGGATTCGATTCCAGGACTTCTTCAACGTTAGAGAATAAGTAGCTAGGATTGAATAGATCAGACATTGTGATAGAGTTTTATATTTTCTCTCTTTTTTGTGTATATATTTTATAATATTTTATTACAACAATAAACAGTAAGAAAAGGGAGAACCCATAGATGTATGGAAATTGTAAATAATGAATTAAATTCATTATTCTATGAATCTGTTTATAATTTAAATTAAATATTTCTTAATTCAGTTGAACCTCTCTACTGTGCCCCCTCTAAATAGCGCCTCCCTCTCTATAGCGCTCGATTCTAAATACGCAGTACGATGCGATTTGCATTAAAAGTGACCTGTCTATAACACATCCTCTCTATAACACCCTATTTTGGTGAGTCCCAAGAGAGGGCGCTATAGACAGGTTTAACTGTATGTTTTTTTCTCGAAAATATATATTTACTAGACGAATGGCCCGGGCAACGCCCGGGTTTTACCCGAGTGCGTATATATTTTTAAAATGTTTTAATTAAAATAATATTCGTTACAATTATAAATTGGCGCCGTGGATCTCTCTTTTGTGAAACGTCCCGCCCCAAACTGTGTGTGTCTTGAAAATATAAAAATAAAAATGTGAACGGAAAAATATGTCCAGGGTAGCCTAGTGGTCATGGCATCTGCCCGGTAAGCGGAAGGTCGTGGGTTCGATTCCCATCCCTTGAAATTTTTTCATTTTATCCATTCTGATCAAAATCTATTCGTGAACTTCACACAGTGAACTTCACACAGACAGAATAAGGCAATTATATAAGTAGATAATCCAAATTGTGCCTTATCAAACACTATTTTTTTATTTTGCCTTATTACCTTGTGTTTATAATCTATGACGTAATGCCGGCGGCGCGCGCCCGTTGGCTGCCGGCGAGCACGTGACCTCCCTGTGCGCGCGCATCCGTGACATAACCGGCCCATGACGGTCGTGACTATATATGTTAATAATAATAATAATATAATAATAATAATTATTATTGTTATAATAATAATAATAATAATTATTATTATTTTTATTATCATTAGATAATGATAATGATCATAATGATGATGCGCGCGCATCCGTGACAGAACCGGCCGGCCGGCCAGCCGGCCCATGACGGTCGTGACTATATATAGGGATGACGTAATGCCGGCGGCGTGCGCCCGTTGGCTGCCGGCGAGCACGTGACCTCCCTGTGCGCGCGCATCCGTGACATAACCGGCCCATGACGGTCGTGACTATATATGTTAATCATAATATTAAATAATTAATTTAAAGTGTCAAGCAAACCAAATATTTTTGTTATCCAATTTTAAAAAAGAAAATGATAATGAGAGAGAGGACAAATATAAAAGTTCATAAAGTATGTTTAATAAAATATAGTAGATGGAATAAATTTTCCCAGAGCAACAGCTTTACACACCAAAGATAGTGGACATTGCGACTGCTGTGATAGAGGTGCATGGAGACATCTGAGGCTCTTCATTGGACACGACAACAACAACAACAAATAAATTTTCACATATTTAACTTTCATTAAGCAAAATGAAATTCTGTAAAAATAAAATTATTTCTTGGAAATAAAAATCTATTTTCAATATTTTCGAAATTTTACTTTTAATATTTAAGAGTTTGTATTTATTGTTCTTATAACTCAGTTCAACATTTGGAATGAGCGGAAATTTGGCCCAAATATAAGTTTTATTTATTTGAAAATAAAGCAATCCATAAATAAATCTTTAAATAAAAAGGCATTTATTGGATCAAAATATCATTTATTTTACCAATATTTCAGTTGGCTGAGTGCCAACCTTATCAAGGTATTATAGCATTTTAAAGTGTGTCTACAAACAAACTCAGCGCCACATAAGGTCGATAGAATTAAGTTTAAACATATTTTGGCTTATATTTAATTTTTTTCTCCACATTGAATATAAGCAAAAATATTTTTGAACGTATTTCTATTGTCGTTAGGTGGCGCTGAGTTTGTTGTTGACACAATTTAAAATGTTATAATACCTTGATAAGTTAGCAAAAAGCATATATCCAATATTATTATTCTACAACCCCATATCTTTTTGTTTATAACCGTTATTTCAAACCATATTATACACAATTATACATAGTCTTACTAACCCTGTCTCACCGTAGTAAACTTTCATCCACCAGGGGCATAACTGTCGTTTTGTATTGTCTGTACATATTTAATGTTGTATACATAGGAATGCTGTACATAGAAACACCAAAACTGATGTAACTTTCACCGTAAAAGAAGAGCGCGGCACCCAGTAAGGTCGAATAACAGGCCATTGCCATTGTCCAAGAAGCTAAGAGAACATAAAAATTGAGCAGGCCAGTCCTTGATTGGACACGGACACCTAAAAAGGTCCGCCCTCTCTGATGTCACCATTAACATATAAGCTGGGTTCCTTCTGACCCCACAGACACAGTATAGACAGCAGCCAGGTCGCCATGCTGCCAGATTAACCAGCGATCCCAGGACTCCCATAGTCCACCTCCCTGGGTGCTGCCCCCTCTAAAGCGAGGTAACCATGTTCCTATGTGTGTGGTCTTCATTTATCTTCAGGCTAGTACACTCTGGCCCATGACTGCATGTTGGATGAGGAGCCCGCTGCGATGTCTTGTCGGCTCCACGCATTATATATATATCAAGGTGCGTGAGATGATATTCATGTACCAAAAAGAAGCATCTCTCCCTTTAATTGTACATCAGAACGACGGGATTGTGCATCACTCTAGTAAAAAACAAAACAAGTATGATAAAGGATGAGCCACACCACCAGTTTAGGCAAATTCAACCAAAGGCCAATATGTATACCATGGTTTCTGGCTTGGACTCTTTTCAGTACATCAGGTTAAACACCTGTTGGTAAATTCGACCGATTTCATACCCCTCTCGTAAAATGTTATGGAATCGAAGCCGCCCCTGTACAGAGGAGGGTCAAAGCCCAAAAAATTATATATAGGTTGGCTTTGTTTGAATTTCCAAAACTGGTGTTGAGGTTCATTCTTTATCCTTACTAGCAAAGTTTTTTACTAAGATAATGTACAGTGCCATCGTTCTGATGCACAATTAAATGGAGAGGTTCCTCTTTTGGTACATTTATATATTTAAATGTCAACACACCAGTGAGAAATACGAAGAAGTGAATTAAAATTAAACATTTAAATAACCTATTATAAGGTCCGCATCAATGTATGCATGGATGCTAAATATCTCTTACAGCTTGTGAAACTTACTCGAACAAACTTTGAACATTAGTACACAAAAGATTAAAAGAAACATAATGGAAGCATAAATATTTTTGTGAGAAAAAAAAAACAATTAGAATCCTAAAGCGAGAACCTTTACTAGAATTTTTAGACAAGACCCACAATCCAAAAACTTTTATAATAACACTTATGAACAAAACTTAAGGAATTGAAAAGTCTTCGCCGGTTGTCCTTTTTTTTTTTTTTTTGAAGAAGAAGAATACAGCCAATTTTGTTCACACTTAGTTATCTCGTGTGTCTTCAATAAAGGTGTCACTGTGTATCAAATATCTTTCAGAGTTTCTGAACCCCGATATACATGCTAAAAGGTACAACTTCCTTAAGTTTTGTCCATGAGTGTACATCTAGCTCAAGTACATTCTTCCAAAAGGCCTCAAATGACAACCCACCACTAACTCAGAATTTCAAAGTATTATGACTTCAGCTTGTTTCTCTCACACACAATACTTTAAATATCAATGTTACGTCAGCAATTTAAGCAAGTGACTTCGTATCATATACCTCAGAAGAAATCAAAACATTTTAGAATTTAAAATGCTTCAAATGTATATAAGGTAGACAAACTTTAATAAAAAAACTATTTTAATTTATATGTGATATGAATAAACTTTCAAATATTTAAACAAAAGAGTTAATAACAAAATAAACAATATTTTTAAACAATCAAAGTTTAATTACAAATATTTTTAATAACCGATGGAAATCAATTAATATGTATTTTAATCTAACTTACATCTAAAATACCTAAAAGATCTATATGAAGTAGAACCTACCTTTAGCGGACACCTCTCTACAAAGGACAGTTTTTTGTAAAATTACCATTTTTACAACTTAGCAACTCTCCGGTAAGAGAACACCTCTCCCTAAAGGACACTTTGGCTCAGCAATTAGGTGTCCTTTACAGGGAGGTTCTACGGTATATATTCAATCAGGAATAACATTTAGAAAAAAAAGTTGTTTCGAAAGGTATTTTCAATAAATAATTGTTTTGAAATAGAAATAATTCCATAATAAAATTATTAGGTAATATAAAGGCAGAGCACCAAGCGAAATATCGGTAAATACACTCATGGACAAAATTTAAAGAAGTTTCCTATTTTGACGTTGCCGTTCTTCTGTTTTTTTTTTTTTTTTTGGGGACAGAGGCAATTTTGCTTTATACTTGGTTATCTCGTGTGTCTTCAATAAAGGTCAATGTGTAAAATCCTAGCTACCACTGTTGCCCCAGTTCATAGGATTATATCCATCACAAGTTTATCTGTATCTGACATCATATACAAACCTTTATAATATATATAACCTTGTATTATAAACCTTTGTAGATAGTTTGAGTGGCGTGTAGAGTTCGCATAAAACGAATGGTGCACGCGGAAAGAAATAAATTTTGATGAAGGTCACTGCAATACTCTTTCAGAGTTATTGTCTGAATCCCGATATACATGCTAAAAGGTTCAACTTCCTTAAGTTTTGTCCATGAGTGTAGAATCTTTTTTTCAATTCAATATATTCGATAAAAATCTTGAAAGTTTCCATTTGGTTCTAACAAAAATACATTCTCAAGACAATCCTAAGACAAGACGATTTGAATATAATTAATTGGTTACAATAAACTTAAACTATACTTCTTATATAAATTCAATGATGCTCTTAACATAGGATATTTAACCCATTTAGGGGCTTAAAATTTAGAAGTGAACAAGTTTTATAAGTCCCAAGACAAAGCTTCAAAATGCAAAGAGACCTGTCTATAGCACCCCCTCTCTATAGCACCCTATTTTAATGAGTCCCAAGAGGGGGCGCTATGGACAGGTTTAACTGTACCAAAATTGGGTTTTTCAATATAATTTTTATTCATATAAAAAGGCATGGATTAAAGCTTTGTCTAGTCATTCAGCCAAATATTTTATTGAAACATGATTAAATTCAAAAGACATGACAATAATATTAATATAAACTAATATTTCTCACAATACAAACTAACTATTGCGTTTTTAGAAAAACTTAAAACGAAGAGAAAAAAAAAGAAAATAGGGAAGTTTCATCCAGAATCGATTCTATCATGTTTCACCATTGTTTTGTTGTTGTCATTTTGGAAGGTTTTCACATCACACACACTTTTGTTTTACATATATAATTAAAATGTGTCATGATACATTAGCGTGCCATCTGTTATGAAAATTCCAAACTATTATAGACACTCTTCAAATTAAAGATACTTAAGCCAGTAAATCTTTTTATTGTCCTCAACGTTTCGACAAAATATTTTGTCCTCGTCAAGGTTTTCACATCACACACACTTTTGTTTTAAATATATAATTAAAATGCGTCATGATTAGCGCGCCATCTGTTAAAAAGATTTACTGGCCGAAGTTTCTTTGATTTGAAGAACTATGAATGCCGGCCAGGCAGCCTCTATCTTTACATTATTAGAGACGTGTATGATTCTTTTTTAAGTAGCAGTAAGAAATTGTTTAATTTTAAGAAGAATAATACGCGTCTATAATAGTTTCGAATTAAATTGTGTTGAATAGCTTTACCTTTTAAAAAAAAGCCGTATATTTTAAAATGAAAAAAAAAAGTTAAATGATTCACAAATGTTTGAAAATGGAACCTTTTGAAAATGCTCATAGGATAGATTTCAATTAGAAAATTTTCAAATTACTCCGATAAAAAGAATTTTTAAATCGGTCAAATAGGTATTGTAACTGAAAAAAAAAGGTTCTTTATTTACATATAACTTGTATAATTAACTCTAACCTTCCGAGTGGTGTAGCTTGAGGCAAACAGTTTACTAATAGCATCGGTGATGTTGACTAAAATTTCATTGAGTTAGAATAAAGACAAAATATAAAGTAATTAATAAAAAATGCTGTCGTACTATTATTAAAATATAATAATATAGTGTCATAACACTGTATAGTATAATGACCCGCGCTAGAGGACATCTCTCTACAAAGGACAGTTTTCAATTCCAAAATTACCATTTTTACTATTTAGCAACTCTCCGGTAGAAGGAAACCTCTCCCTAAACGCCACTTTGGCTTTGCAATTAGGTGTTCTTTACAGCGAGGTTCTACTGTATTGGAAATATCAGATATACAAACAGTGTATTTCTACACGGAATACCTTTCTCAACAAAAATCAAATTTTATTTTAGTTTCTAGTTTGATTGTACATTAAAGTCCCTCTCTCCAGCGAACACCTCCATGAATGTGGAACCTCTAATGAGAGACCACCATTGTTTAATTGGTCTCTTATTAAAGATTCTACTGTATGAGCAAATCTATAGCGTTAGAAAACAGACTGTTAATAACGTTTAAGATCCGTATGAATTTGTAAATACCAGAGAGAATTGTAAGATATTCAAACACTTTTGTAAATATATTAATGACTCTTTCTAACCTTTTTTTATATTTTATAATCAACCAGGCGCGATATTAAATATATTTGCGCCTAATACAGATGAAACAAACAAATTAGAATTAAATATTTACATGTATTATTCGACAAAGTTTATAAAATTTATATAGACAAAGTGGGAGATGTAAGAGAGTTAAATGAATTAGATCAGGGAACAATCGAAGTCTCACTTCTGTAAAGTTCGGACAGTCGTAGATAAGGTGAAGAGTCACTCTATCTAACCTGAAAGGATCAGGTTTTTAATCTATCTAGTCGTTCCTTTTTTTATTATAATTTTTTTTATAATTATCCTAATATCTGCTTCTGTTTAAAAATTGTAAATTGATGCAATTATACCTAGCGGGGATATCAAATTTTGTGTGTTGAAATAAAGAATAATAAGTGAAACTAGAATCATATTGCCCTGTCATAGCTGTAGGTACGAAGCAAGTTATAATACAAGACGTTAAATTGTGTATGTCACTGACTTGTCCTTGAAAAATATTTTTTCTCTCACAAAAATGTATGCAGTTTGAAAAAATATATATATTTAAATCTTAGACCATTTTGATCCTTCTATTCTCTCAAGACACAGTATTGGCTTCTGAAAACAGTTTTTAAAGTCATTTTTGTTGAATTACCCTTTATTATAAACATACATTATATATAACATAAATTTAATTTTTCCATTGCAGTAAGGGCAGTAGAAATTGTTTTATTTTAAAAAGAATATTACCCGTATAAAATAGTTTCGTAATTTGATATAACAAAGTTTCAGGAGGATATTTTTTTGGCACATAATTTATATATAACAAGTGACAAGGGAAATCGGTGAATATAAGGCAACAAACGTAAAATATTTCTACACTATGAGATTTCATTTCTTAGGCAAAGAACCTCTCTCACTCTTGTATGTATCAATGTATAATTGTTCGTAGAATCAATACAAATATACATTTCGATTCGACAACTTCACATATTTTTTATATTGGAAATATAAGTCAAATTAAGAAAAGGTTGAAAAAAAGCAAATAAAATATAAACATTTTTTAAATGTTAAATGCACACTCAATGAAATTCATTTAAAGGGAGATTAATACATTTTTAAAAGTGCTATAACATTTAAAAAGCAAATATCCATCATGTTTAAATGTTTTAGGCATGATTATTTGTATAAGTGATTTAACCTGATATAAGTATTTCCATTTAAATACAGTAGAACCTCCCTTTAGCGGACACCTCTCTATAAAGGACAGTTTTCATTTGCAAAATTACAATTTTTACTATTTAGCAACTCTCCGGTAAGAGGACACCTCTCCTAAAGGGCAATTTGGCTCTACAATTAGGTGTCCTTTACAGGGAGGTTCTACTGTACCTTCTAATTACTACGTACACTGTATTCAGGAATTTCCTATTTAAATACCATTCATTTCAAATCCTACTTGTTCAATTCCAATTTGATAAAGATACAGAACATGCATCAAGATATCTAAAGAAAATTTCCAAAATATTCTAACAAAAAATTGATATTTTTTGCTCTCAATACTTATAAATATTATAATATTACAAAAGCAATTTAAACTTGTCTTTGTATCATACCTCTAAAAACATAGAAAGAATTTTGGTTTAGAAAAATTCTTTTAAAATGTTACATGTAGACAAACTAATTTTGAAAACTTTCATGTATATGTGATATATGAATAAATATTAAAATAAAAAAGTGCACATCATACATAAAATTTCAAGTTCTATGTTCCAATTGTTGAAAAAAAAAGGATTTAAAAGTTATTTTAACACACACATCTAAAATATCTGTATGGGTTTGTAACTTTTACATAGTCATATGCATAGTATTTTGTGCAGTTATTCAAAAATGTAGTTCCTATAACTAATTGTGATGACATTCAGTATTAGATACAGTCAATGCATCAGCAGTTTACAGAAACAACAATTCATAAAATATAAAACTTTACTTAGCAGACGACCCTTCCCAATATCAAAGTCAGACGATTAGTTTTAAAGATTCGTAAGAACATCCAGGAGTAAAACAAATGGTTGCCACACAATAACAAAAGCTGAGGACATTCCAATAAATAGCCTTATGTTTAAAATAATTTGCTCAATGTATAAAAAAGCATTACATTTTTTAACAGCCACATATAAAAAAAACTTTTAAACGTAACCTAAAAAGGTAAAATTGCGCAAACCAAAATGTATATTATGAAAGCAAGCGAATTAAAAACAAGTAAATGTATGCTTAAATAAATTGAGAAAAATTTATTATCACAAAATGTTTAAAACGCTATAATTCTAAAACTATATTTCTTTGAGATACAAAAACATAGCATTTTCATTTAAGCAAGAGTTCCTACAGTACTTGTTGCAAATCTTATAATTTCTGAATGATCGAGTGAAATCTTTGTCGAATTTCGCAAAAATTTCAATTTAAATGTAGCTAGGAAAAATGAATTTGTATAATCTTTTCACCAGCATTATTTTGAATTCAATACCTTACGCTCTAGAAAACTGCGATAGCTAAATAATGCCTTTGTTCAGAACTCAAAGATTTATAGAAACCTAAGATCTAACCAACAAGCTTTGCATGTAAAATGGAGCTAAGCAAATACATTTTGTATTCCTAATATTAACCCAAATTCCAGACGTAAATATTTTGAGAACTTTCAAATTTGCCTCTATTCAATCTATAAGAGTTCACTCTTGACATATAACAAAAAGAGTTTCGCATACTTTGAATTCACAACGAAGTCCAAACACCTTTTCACATATGCAATTATTCGGTTCCAAAAAAAAAACAAGATTCTAAAAGGATAAATATTCTGAATTCACTCTCTCGAATCATCATGAAAAAATTCAAATATTTATTTTTATGGAATTACCTTCAAGATTCGCAAGTTTTCAGAAAATATTATTGGAGACATTTGACATCTAACTTCGTATAATTCTGTTTAAAAAACTTTATTAAAACAAACTTCAAAAGAAATTTACAAACATAATAAAATTTGTAATATTATTTATTACCTTTCTCAAAACTTTCTCATATTGACACTCTTGTTCTGGATTGTTCAGTAGTGATGTCTGTAGCCTCTTGGTCCGCGAGGTTGGTAATAAGGTTGTTCGTGTCTGATGTAGGGTCTTCTTGGGCGGTAGACTGCGCCTCCTTCGTAGTGATCATCTTCGGGGTAGTAGTCTTCCTCGAACCTTTGTCTTCTTGGTTGAGGTCTTGTTCTGGGATGGTAAGCTTCATTTCTGAATCTTCCGTAATCCTCTCTGTAGCGATCGTTTCTGTAATGGTTTCTCTCAGGATAATACTCCTGATCCCTGTAGCGTCTCTCCCTGTAATAGGATTCTTCAGGCTGGTACCCTTGGCTGATGGCCAATATGGCGAGAACGACCGAGGTACTGGCCAGGTGTGGGATTGTGAGGGCCATTGGTCTGGGAGAAATCGACGCGGATCGGTCTACCATCCAGGAGCTGTTCTTGTGCTTTCTCCACGGCTAGTCTGGCAGATTCGGAATCTTCATAGGTGACAAAACCGAAACGTCTGGATTCATTGTACTTGTCGCGGATGAGGCAGGTCTTGGCTATCCGGCCGTATTGAGAGAAGAAATCTTCCAGGGCATTCTCAGTTGTGCGTCTGTCGAGCCCGAACACTCGATACATTTGCTCGACTTGTACTCGCCTTCCTCTTGACGGCTATTATTGCTGCTACTGCGAGATACCATTGCTGCTTCAAGTAAATATCACGTTGAAATATATTTTTGTTTTCAATTAGATAGGCAAGATAGAAGACGAAAAAATTTACATACCAATGTAGCATAATATATATTTTTATTCATTTTTTAAATCGTTGAATTAAATAAATATGGAAAATATTTACCGAAATTAAATTGAAAAAATAATTATACAGCGCTAAAATGTAAAGACGCGTGCGCGTTTCACACACTTTTTTCATTTATAATTCAAGAATATTTCATTTTATCGCATCTTAAACATTTCTCTAATGTGAAGAGAGAGAATTCACATACTTTATTGACATCTTGTCAATACAATGTCAAAGTGAAAAATGGTAAAGAGAGAGAAGAGAGACAAAGCAGAATTTTGGCAAACGTTTTGTTAGGCTCTTGTCTATATTTAAAGAGTCAAAATGTGTATTTTGAATATCTATATATATAAAAATCAATGTTTGTATGTTTGTTTGTATGTCCGGGATACAAATCGCAGTAGTTCACTAATTCAAACCAATATTTCCATACATAGGTAAAAAAATAAGGGGAAGACGATAGGCTATTTTAAAAAATATATAAATCAATTATTAAAACTATATATTTAAATTATTCTACTTAGCTCACGAACAGCGCCCTCTATCAACGATTAAATTATGCTGATGCAAACAAATAGATAATGCTAATAACAAACAATTATTTTAAAAAAATATTATCAAAACATATATCACTCGGGTAGATATGCACACGGGTCAATCCCGGGGCGAAGCCCGGGTCGCCCGTCTAGTTTTTGATAATTAAAAGCACAATATATATATGTACATATGCCATCAACTATCCATGCAGTCCTTCAGAGAATAAATTCTTCTTTGTTTTTATTTGTATTTAAGTTGGTAGAGGCTAACTCAATTCATAAGCTACTGCTAAAGAGATTTATTAGCAAAATATAACGACGATTAAAGATGAGTGTCTTATAAGAACTTTATTCGCAAGCTTTCGGACGTCCTTCTACAGGCTTTACAATGACAAAGCCTGTGGAAGGGACAGATGCGTCCGAAAGCTTGCGAATAAAGTTTTTATAAGACACTCATCTTTAATCGTCGTTATATTTTCCTATTTTTATTGGAAGTGTTCAATTTATTCGATTCAAAGAGATTTATTATATGATTCTCAGAGATGCCAGGTTCAGGTTAGTGATTCCATGATGGATGGTTTGGAATGTCTGGTATTGAAGACTGGACGTGAGATGGGGAGATCATCCACCGGTTAGTCTTCAACTTGGCGAGTGGGTAAATGCTTCCCGTTTTGAATATTTAATGAGAATTAAGTATCAGATAAGGCATTGTGAGCCACTCTACAGAAGCCTAATACCGGTAGCCTATAATATTTTAAAAATCTTGCCTATTCCTATATAACTGACTCCGAGGGGTTTGTTTATAAGAAATTATTAAGTCAGAGCTGAGTAGAAAGACTAACTAACTAGAAGGAATCTATAAGAGTTTCTGTTAAATTGATTTAACATATTACAAAAATAAAATTAATTAAGCAACAAGAATCAATCTAAACTCCAGTAAACACAAATATCGCCGTTAGGCACGCGCTCTCTCCGATTGGTTGATCTCCCCAGCGACGTTCTTTGCGACCTTTCCAGACTTCTGAGGCCGCCCCAAAACTATGTATACGCAATAAAAAATTGTAATCAATCACAAATGGTAATTAAAACAATATATTTCGCCTATATATCTCAAATATTTCCAACAGTAAAAGAGAGCCGAGAGGCGGGCGCGCGTGCCCGGCCCTCCTTCGAACACAAAGCGCGCGTTGGCAAAAAGAATAAATTGATTTCAATTTTATCTACGGCCTGTCCGTTTCTTTGCTCTCATAAAAGAATCATGTGATCTCTAGAGCTGGAAAATTTTCACCCAGCTCCCCCTACAGGGAATAATGGCCGCATATTTTACCTTCTATCTATATAAATATAGCGCTGGGGTCGAAAACAGTTGGGAGTTGTACTTATTTTTGAGGCCATTGTCCATGGCTTCAAATGGCCATCATGGCCAAAAGAGGATAAAATTATAATTTACGATCTAGAGCTCAACATAAGTCTTGAATCAGCCTCCGCCCTTTTTAGGCATTACTCGGCCGAGTGCGATTAAATCAGCCCTGCCAGGCTCCTAGACATCCTACCTAAAGTAAAAATCAATTATTTACGACCTAGATGGATATATATACTCAAGACTACTCAAACAGATCCCTCAGGAGAATTTCATCCACTCCAAGCCATCTGTCAAACTTCACTCCAAGATCAGTAACGGAGCAGTCACCACCACAGTCCACGTACATTTCCTGGAAGATCTTGCTCTCTGGCATCCTGAAACGGATCCAATTTGTCCTTACTGTCTGAAGAATCATAGACAGTGGATCACCTCCAGCTTTGTTTTAGGCATGGAATGCAGACGGCTTTAATACAAGGTTGTCCAAAAGTTCGTAAACATATTATGATGATGATTTATATTTTGTAAGGCGTTTTACAGACTTTTGGGACAATCTTGTAATTCTGAAACTTGGCCCCACCTGCTGATTGACCACCCTTGATATAAAACATCAGAGATTAAATCATTCTTCTATAAGAATTCTGTTGAAATTTTCCAAGGTTAACAATATTGCCAAGGTTGTCCCAAAAGTTCGTAAACACCTGCAAAATATAAATCATATCACAATATGTTTACGAACTTCGGAGACACCCATTACTTGGACTAGCTCAGGTCGATCCTGCATTATTGGCCAACCTCCCAGACTCTCTGCCAGAATGGAACTACTTAGTTAACTGTATCAGAACTACCTGTGACTAGAAAATTTTTATAGACTGCTGGACATCTTGGGTAGTTGGCCTTTGACGCTCCAGCAACCCAGGTTATATCTAATTCTATATAAATATTTCAACCAGGCTTCTACGAGGGTGATTCAATAAGTTTTATGAAAGTTTCCACATAAAAAATACTTCTTAGAAAATACAAGCCAAACTCTATCAACGTTCTGGATATAGTTTAATTTATGAGTTTAATTCATTAGTCGTGTTTTTACAGTCAAATTAAAAGTCACAAAAAAAGTGTTTTTTGAAAATTTGTAGATAAATTAAAAATTGAAGATTTTATTTCCACTTGCTCATTCGCGATGACAATGTAATTATTTGGAACTCCTTTTTATTGAATCACTATAACATTTGTACGCTCCAAGAACCTAAGGGTTTACTAAATAAATAAATTACTATATCAGTAACCCGTTTTACGAACGGTCTAGAATGACATCCAGTACTTATTACAAATTTATATCTAGACCTTAAATAATAAAGTAAAGAACTTCCACACATCGCATATGCCGCGCGCGATAAAGGAAATTTTATGAATATTTAACCTAAAAATGTGCCAACATAAAAATATTACTACCTAACGCCACTAAAGTTTTCCGTTACATAATTAGGAGATCGTACGTCATAGCTTTATAATGCAACGATAAAATAAATTTAATAATTAATGAATTATAAAATATAGTTCTTTGGTATTCTGTCTTAAAGTTAATTAGCAATCTTTGTGCCCAGTTCTTTGTTTTCCATTTTCATTTTTTTTTTCAAATTCTTTATCGGACAATCTTTAAATTCTTTCTTTTCAACATTTTTTTCTCGCTTCTCTTTTCCTTTTGCTGCATTAACAGTCTTCGCATACTTCTTTGCCATTATATTTTTGGGATCTTCTTTACTTTTCATCTTATTTTACATAATTTTGAAACGTACAATAGATATTTTCTTTAAAGGACACCTAATTGCAGATCCAAAGTGTTCTTTGGGGAGAGGTGTTCTCTTACCGGAGAGTTTCTAAATAATAAAAATGGTAATCTTGCAATGAAAACGATCCTTTGTAGAGAGGTGTTCTATCATGGAGGTTCTCCTGTATATATAAAATAAGAAATACAAAGCTCAGAATGACACGGTATTTTATTTTATATTAAAAGATTAGGACATATAAAATATAGGTGATTTGTACATTCAACAAACAGGTTTACAATCACAGTCATAATCCTAAGTCGTATTAAAGTTTCACCTTATTAAATCTAAAAAAGAGTATTTCCGAGAGAGGCGATAATAGGTATAGAGATTTAAACCTGGTATAAATTATGTAATAAGAGTGGTTATTAAGATATTATTTTTATTTAATTCTCTCAATTTATATTGTAACGTTAGAAAATAAGTCGCTAGATATTGAGAATATAAAAGGTTTTATTAATGACGTCACCACGACGAGGAAACAATTATAATTGTTGTACAGCAAGCATGTCAAACTCGCGGCCCGCGGGCCTCATGCGGCCCACAACGAATAAATTTGCGGCCCACCAGACGGCGGTGCATGCAAGCTACGTTTTTATCGGAGATGATAGCTAAACACTCAAAAACCTTTTACTGAAGGTGATTTCATCAAGGAATGTTTAATTAAAGCTGCATAAATTGTTTGTCCTGGAAGTGTGAAGTCGTTTCAAGCAATATCTTTGTCTCGAAATAGCGTTGTGGAAAGAGTTACTGATATGGCCAGAAATTTAAATGATCAGATAAAAGAAAAATCATCTTGTTTCGAAGCATTTTCCATTGCCTGTGATGAGAGTACAGACATTGGGGAGGTAGCTCAGTTAGCTGTTTTTTTTTTTTCGAGCTTGCGACACGGATTTCAACATTTTTGAGGAATTATTGGAACTAGTACCGATGCATGGGCACTACTACAGGAGAAGATATACTTAATTTCGTTTATGATCTTCTGCAAAAATACAATTTACCTCAATCAAAATTGACTTCTGTAGCAACAGATGGAGCTCCTTCAATGACTGGAAAAACCAACGGTTTCGTAGCATTACTGCGAAAAAAACTAAGTGAAATTTCTGATGGTTCCAATATTCATCATACGCATTGTATTATACATCAGGAAGTATTATGTACGAAGGTAATAAAAATGGAAAATGTGTTGACAACCTATCAAAAAATTCATCAATTTCATAAGATCTCGAGGTTTAAATCAGCGACAGTTCTCTCTGTTCTTAACTGAATTATAAAGCGAATATCAGGTTTATCATACTATACCGAGGTACGTTGGCTATCATGCTCCAGAGGTTCTCAAACAATTTTGGGACTTGAAAGAAGAAATATGTCAGTTTTTAATAACCAAGAATCAAGTCAACACTTTTGTTTTCTGATCAAGTATGGTTGCAAGATTTTTTCCTTCATGGTTGACATAACAAAACACTTGTCGGATTTAAATTTGAAACTGCAAGGAAAGGATCAGATTCATTACCAACATGTGTGACCAAGTTAATGGATTCAAATGTAAGCTAGTTCTTTGGGAAAAGCAGTTGAAAAACGAAGATTTAATGCACTTCCGACATGCAACATGTACAAATCAAGTTTAGGTGAAACTGCATCGTATCAAAAATATGCGGAAAAAGTTTTAAGTCTTAGAAATGAATTTGAAACAAGGTTTTCTGATTTCAAATCTTTGGAAGGCAAGTTTACTTTGTTTTCTTCGATTTTCTCGATAAATATAGAATCAGTACCTAATCATATGCAAATGGAGGTAATAGATATCCAGTGCGATTCAGATTTAAAGGCAAAATTCATTGAAGTGGCGTTTTCTGAATTTTACAAATATTTGCCAGCCAGATTTGAAAACACCTCGAAAATTAGCATATGAAATTATGTCCATTTGGAAGTACTTATCGGTGCGAGCAATTATTTTCACTTATGAAAGGAAATAAGGCTCCAATCAGATCGAGAATTACTGACGTTCACCTTGGGTCAGTTTTAAAATTAATCACTGTGAACAAGATTTCCCCCGAAGTAGGAAAGATGGTAGCAGAAAAGAGATGCCAAATATCAGGGAGAAAATATTAACTTTACTTTCTTTTTTATTATTAGTATTTTTTTAAATAAACCTACATAAATGTTACTATAAAAAATTTTAATTACTTGTTTTCTTTTTTTGCGGCCCACATAATCTTATTACTTTTTATTTGGCCCGTGTTAGGATTGAGTTTGACATGCATGTTTGTACAGTAACATATAGAGGTAACTCAGTCTCTTGGAGCGTATCCATAGATCGATAACTACTACCCGAGCTGTCCCTGCGGTTTAGGAGTCTTTCTTGCTTGCCTTAGTGACCAAGTATTTCCAGTCCGGTTTGTTTCTTGGTAGATTCAACAGGACAGTGCTGTTTAAAGAGGGCAGTTCAAGGAGTGTAGCCGTTTTAGAATTGCTATAGTTTAAATGCCGGGAAGTTGAAAAGGACGTGATCCACGATTTGCTATTACTATTGACAGTGTGACATGTTGGATCAGGGGCTTGGTTAATTCTGGCCATATCGGCTTGAACATATCCATGTCTTGATGCCGTGGTTGATGTTCCTAGTTGTATTTTTTTGAGGTTCTTTTTTAAGATGGCCGGGAGTCGGTAAGAATTTTCCTCAGGTGTCGAGTTGATGGGGTCAGTGGTGAATATATCAGTCCATAATTGGTGGGCAAATTGTTTTTCTGCGTATTCTCGTCAACTTCTTTGGGAGTTCTTTAAAAAATGGAGGAATGTCAGATTTGAGGCCGTTTTTGGAAGCCTAGTCTGAACTTCCATTTTCTTTAATTCCTTTGTGGCCTGGCACCTAGCAGAGTTGGATGTTTTTATTATTTGAAAGGTCATTTATTGGGCTATGAGATTGAGCGTGAGACGTCTGGGTTACATATGGCTGCCTGGCAGTCGGAAGCTACATATATTTCTGAATTGTTGAGCTCACGATCGCTTCCATTCCATGGAGGATGGCTACAAGTTCATCCTGGAAGGACGTACATTCTGGATGGAGTTTGAGCCGAATTAGTGGATGGGATGCTGGTAGGATTGTACCTGCCCCGACTACAGATTGTGAGCTATCTGTAAATATCGTAGCGAAATATTATGTTTCCTACTCTTTAAGATTTCCTCACTCTGTTTCTCTAGTATTTTATCGATTTAGATTTTTTTGCATCATATAAATTGCTGTCATTCTGAGGTTTGTATTCCCATATTTTCTATTTGACATTTGATATAGAAGCTGGGTAGTTAGGACAATTGACAATTAAAAATTATTTATTGTCTTCTAGACAATATTACATCTCAAAGAGAGAGAGGTATATACATTAATATGAAATATATATATATATATATATATATGATACAATTTTACAAAGTGATGGAAGATGAAGGTAGAAGGAAACCTCGGCGCTGAAGGGTCCTGGACCAGGCGATGAGCGGGTCCTCCACTGCTTCTCCCGAGCCCCAACCTGGACAAAGTGGCGATATATTCGCAACTTTGCCGACGCCAGGATGGAAAGGGCGTCGTCCTCATGGCCGGACCCGCCGAAGAGCCAGGCCTGCAGGTCAGGGGGCCGCCCGATGATGTTGAAGGCCTCTCTGATGAGAGGCCTGATGGATCGGCAGCACCAGTATCGGTGGCCGAGGGAGCGGTCGATGGACCCGCAGGCAGGACACGCGGGGCCGTCCGAGGCAGGGCGTGGAGGGCCAACTTGAGGGCCGCGTCTGCTTCGTGGCCCGAGAAGGCGCAGCGCCGCAGCGAGGCCCAGTCGATCCTGGACTTTTCTACGTGACAAGATGATTGTTGCATTGTATGCTAATTTCCAACTATAGTTAGTGCCCATCTGTGATGAGGCTATGGTATAGATGATGGTCCGGGCTTCTTTTCGAACTTTTCTTCTTTGTGAATTCTATGGTATTAGAAAGTAGGGCTTTGCATTCTACATCTAAAGATGGGCATCGGTGATTGAGATGACTTGAATTGTTGCCAGTACTCCTCTGATTATTTGC
The DNA here is from genome assembly GCA_030710605.1 of Cordylochernes scorpioides. Lineage (NCBI taxonomy): Eukaryota > Metazoa > Arthropoda > Arachnida > Pseudoscorpiones > Chernetidae > Cordylochernes > Cordylochernes scorpioides. The sequence continues at coordinate 50,824,582 of CP092867.1, forward strand.
TAGGCATGGTTGTGTGATGTCTAAACTTATCGTAAGGGTTTTCTCCAGTGTGAAAGATCATTTTATATAAATACGTTAATGGCTTGTAGAACATTATTCGAGTTAATCAGTCAACCATGACATCAACAATGGGACGATCGAGTCAATCCGTCACCATGACGTCAACAATGGGGCGATCGAGTCAAACCATCACCATGACGTCAACAATGGGACGATCGAGTCAATCCGTTCCCATGACGTCAACAATGCCAGCTAGTTATATATGTCCTCGGATATGTCTTTGTTTTATAATTTTCTCTTCATATTATTGGATTTTCTTATCATATTTTTGTAGAATTACCAACAATACTTGAAATTTATTCAGTTACCAAATTTTAATATACAAACTAATCAAATGATGCCTTGTCTTTTTTATCGCTCTAGTTTTAGCATCCTCAAACCTTATTTTGAATGCATATCTAAAAGGTTATGGCAATATCTAATCAATTCCTTCTCTTAAAATAATTTTATATGTGTCATACAATGCGAGGTACATGCATCCATGCTGCCAGTATTTACTCTTGGTTTGTTAGAAATCTTAGAGAAGTAATTTTATTGAAGTGGACAGAGAATTAGTTCATAGATTGTGGAATAATGGAGATCCATTTCGGGACGTCGGCCAGAAGGGTTGGGTGACATCAAACAAACATACCATCAATGGATTAGAGCACGGCCTGGTCTGCTGACAGTTTGGCGTTTTCTTCTGTCTTCTTAACATTTTTTAATAAAGTTAGTTTGAAGGAGACTTTTACCCACTCCTTTCTGCTATTTGGTGATCTGATATAAATCCTTGAAACAGCCCACAAAAGAATCATCACTGCGAATTCTTCTACCGAATTTCGCATCAGTGTTTTGTGAAACGATTACCAGACTTTTCTTTACACAGATAATAAATCCGAGATGTGTAGTCCCCGATCTCGATAAGCCTCCCTCTCTTAACAGCTTTCTTTCTGTCCGCTCAAACTCTGAATACTTCCATTCAGTCTCCCTTGTCCTAGCTCTCCACCTTCAGTATGCTATTCCCCCTTCTGTTTCACCTTGCTTAAATCATTTTTCACGCGTTGTGTGATAATTTAAAATTTTATAGAAGTCCTTTGAGTCAAGAGACGTGTTTGGTGGCTTGTAGCTGGAGTATATGTTCATTATTATTCCATTTTTTTTTGTTTTTAATATTTATTCCTTTGGTTTTCAGACTTGGACGTAGTGCATTGTATTGGAACACAGTACTATTTCTTATGAACTGAAATTGCTGTGCCTCCACCCTATCCAGGCAGTCTGTCATTCCGAACAGTGTTGGGGATGTTCATCCTGTGACAGGGTTTGAGCCATGTTTCGGATATTAAAGCGATATCTGTGTCATGGTCATTCAGGAATTCGGTGAATTGTTGTTGCCTTTGTGTTCCGAAGGCTGTTCGCGTCCAATGAACGATTCGGAGTTTGTTCCTCTTACCTTTTGTATTCATTGACATTCAATAATGGCGAGGACGTTCGTCACTATGGTGGCTAGGATCTTTGGATCGCTGAGCGCCTTTTTGATAGCACATTCGATGGGGCTTGGATTGGAAATTTTCAGAGGAATACTTTTAACTTTGTTAAAAAATAGTAAATATGTGATATTGTACTGGGATAAGGTACATAAATTATGAAAAAGAAAAATGAATATCCTTATTGGATATTATATCTTTAATATATAAAATTGAATGTCTGTCTGTACTCTATAGATTCAAACCCATACATCCAATCGCCGTGAAATTTTGGGATATTATTAGGTATATCCCCGGGAAGGTTTTTGAAAAATAATTTCTTGAATATCCTTAGAGTTATTTGCAGATTTGTAGATTTAACTAAATGATGATGATTATTTATCAAAAGTAAGATTTTCTACCTATTAATTGCGCACAAGTCAAAGTTAGTTTTATCATTTATCTACAACATATATATTGGGAGAAAAGATAAAATGATGATTATGTAATGTAGAAAATTAGGAAAGAGAAAATTCAGGATGACACGGCATTTTATTTGAGACAAGAATAATGATACAATTCCAAGGTAAGATACCATTCCTTTAACTTCCAATTACCGAGGGAACCAATTAATATTGATTTTATTCAACTAAGAATTTTGAGTCCCACGCGAAAACCCCGAACCATGGAAGACCTCCCTGCACCAGAAGTCCCCAACACTAATTTTACCAACCCCAAATACCCGGTAGGTACCCGTAAATATTCAATTTGGAAACTTCCAGAATGCCCAGAATCAAAAAATGAAGAAGATTCTCAAGCTTTGAAAAAATACTCTGGCGCGGTCTAAACCACCTTTGCTGAGCTAAAAAAATTTCATTGACTTTTACGAAAGGGAACTGTGCGAACTGCGCTCAAACTACCTAGAACACAATACTACAAAAAGCTCCCGCGAAGCGCAAAAGAGAAAAATCACCAGTAGCCGCAATGAAACAACAACGCAAAAAAACAACCTGGTGCTCCAACCAAAGATCACAAGGTAATCCTGAACCAAAATTACAAAATAAACAGCCTGAAGAAACAGTCGAAAGGGGAAATCGAAGTGACACCAAACAAAATGCCAAATCATGAACAAAACCATTAAAACTCTAACCCATCAAAGAAACCTAACGAAACATCGAATAACAAATCTAACAATCCCACCCCTAACCCCAAGATCAGAATACCACCAATTAAAATAAGCGGAGTAAAGGAATGGTCAGGCCTTAGAGATGGTCTTATTAAGTGTACCAAAACAAAAGCCAGAATTTTACACATCAGGCCGATACATCAACGTTCAGACTCGCACAACATCAGACTACCGGATAGCTACCAAGTGGTTGGAAGATCGCCACTACACCTTCCACTTCAAGATCCTAGACGACGAAAAGAGCCTTAGAGTGGTCGTCAGAGGTCTCGACCGCTGCATCGCCATCCCCGAAATACAAGAGGATCTGGAAAACAAGGGATTCGAGATGTCCAAACTTGCAAGACTACGAAATTCAAGAACAAAGGAGGAGCTCACACTAATCCAGGTAACCCTTCCTAAGACTGCAAGGAATAAAGAAATTTACAATATCACAGATCTCTGCGACATGAAGTGCAAAGTCGAGGCTTACAGGACTCCCAAAGGCCCCGGACAATGCCATAGGTGCCAAAACTTGGGCACTCTCAGTTTGAATGCAGGGAAACTCCCAAATGTGGAGAAAATCATTTCACATCCGAATGCACCAAAGAAAAGGAAGTCCCACCTAAATGTGCAAACTGCCAGGGTCAGCATACAGCAAGTTGGCGTGGTTGCCCACTATACAGAAAGATAAATAGAGTGCCCCAAACTGAAAATAATCAGAAACCAAACCTCAATACAGAAAAAGAAATCCAACCCTACAGGTCCCAAACCCTTCTGAAAATTCCCCAACCCATTCAAAACAAGAACAAAACTCCACATGTTAATAAAGAATGTCCCAATCCTCCTTCAGCCACTAAGGTCAACCAACTAGAGATCGCTATCAAAAAGGCCTCAGTGACCCCGAAATAATAGCCAAAATAATGAAGAACTTTGTAGACACCTTTAGATGTAAAATGAATCACAAAAATATGTATAAAAAATAGCCCTCGAATCGTTCACTAGAACGCGTGTAGTCTCCGAAACAAAAACAACAATTTCAGAATTCCTGAACGACCACGACATCGCACTAGTGTCAGAAACCTGGCTTAAGCCGTGCCATAAAATGAGGATTCAAAACTTCATCACCCTCAACAACGACAGACTAACCGGACAAGGTGGTGGAACTGCCATATTCATCCACAAGAAGTACAGCCATGCACCTATTCATGCCACCACCTAAGCCTGGAAACAACAGGAATTTCAATCAAAGACAAAAACGGGGGTAAATATGAACCTGTATTCGTGCTACAAACCACCAAATACCTATCTAGATCAAAAACCGATATCTATAACATTTTTTCAACGGACACACCGACCATCATAGCAGGGGACCTAAACTGCAAACATCCTGCCTGGGGATCCACCACCAATAACCCAAGCGGGAGAAGGCTCCAAAACGCAATCAACGTTATGGACCTAGATGTGAGCTACCCCGACGAACCTACTCATGACTCACCTCCAGACATCATTAATATCGCCGTGCACAAAAACATCTCCCAAAGCGCATACTCTAAAGTCCTGCACGAACTAACCTCTGATCATCTCCCAGTACTACTTCTGCTACAGGATTTCAAAATCTCCTACTCAAATACAAAAATAAAAATTACAGATTGGGCCCTATTCAAGTACAAAATGGAAATCGCTGAACCTCCTGTTTGATCCTAGATACATCTTCAAAAATAGACGAGGCCATTACACACATTGAAGAACAAATGGTGCAAAATTTGAAAGATTCAACAAAATATAAGGACCCCGGAACTAGAATGAAGATATCCACCTCACATTAAAGAGAAAATACGATCCACCAACAGATTAAGAAAAAAAAAAGAAAAATACTTGCGACCCCCGAGATAAATCAGCCTACATGACAGCCCGGAGAGAATCACAGAAACTTACAGGAGAGCACGATAACACCAGCTGGGACCACTTTATCGAAAACTTGAAAGTCACGGACCAAACCATATGGAAAGCCATCAAACGATTATCCAACTCTGAAAAACAAGAAATAACACTGAAGACAAACAATGGGCAGACACTAACCACAGAAGAAGCAGCTGAATCATTTGCCAACAACTATGAAAAACAGTTACCCCCCAATCCCTATACCCCACTCCAAACCTACTCGTACATACATCAAACGTGTGAATTCATACATGAAAAAAATAAAGAAACAGGACTAGAACCAACAAACATTGGTGAAATAAAATCGATTATTGAACATCTACCAAATAAAAAAGCTCGCGGAATCGACGAATTGCCTAATGAAGCTCTCAAACGGCTCCCTAATCATATACTAGCATCAATACCCGAAATATTTAACGCCTCACTGCCGCTTGCCCACTTCCCTTACAGATGGAAAACGTCCATTATCTGTCCCATACTTAAAAAAGGAAAATCCATGCATGAACCAACAAGCTACAGGCCCATCTCACTGCTACCTGCCATCTCAAAACTATTCGAAAGAATTGTTTTAAGAAGACTCAGAAAATCCCTCGAAGAAAAGAATCCACTCAGACCTGAACAATTTGGCTAACAAGCCAAACACTCAACATTGCACCAGCTAGTTGTTGTCACTGAAAAAATAAGAAAAGCCATGGACCTAGGCCAAATAACAGGAGCCGTATTCTACGATATCGCCAAAGCATTCGATAAAGTCTGGCATGAAGCCCTTCTCTACAAAATGTGCAAAAAGCACCTTCCTGGAGATATCATAAAAATAACGCAAAACTTCTTAACAAATAGAACATTCATGGTAAGAGTCAAAAATGAACTTTCAACAGCTAGGAACATCCTTGCCGGGTCCCCCAAGGATCAGTCACAGGACCAACCTTATTTGACATATAAATAGACGACTTCCCCTGTATTGAAGACACCTCTTTACACCATTTGCCGATGATACCGCCATTTTAGCCTCAACATATGACTTCGACAGACTCCACATGAAACTCCAAGAGGCCTGCATCTTTCCACGCTCTGGTGTAAGGAATGGCGAGTCACAATGAACCCCCAAAAAAGTGAAGCAATAATTTACTCCAGAAAAAAAGACAAAATTAAAAAAACCTTTAGACGAACTTTTCGTCTTCGAAGACAATATTAAATGGAAAGAGAACATCCGATACCTAGGGATGACCCTAGACGAGCACCTAACCTTCAAAAAACACATCGAAAACAGAATTAATTTGGCGAAAGCTGCCCAACACCCTCTATCCCTACTTCTAGGACCGAAAAGCAAATTATCCCTTTATTGCAAAAGAACCATTTACACGTTAATAATAAGACCAATACTCATATACGGCCACCCAATTTTTATGACAGTACATAAGGCCATCCTTAAAAAGCTAGAAGTCTTTAAAAATAAAATGATTAGAAAAATCATGTCTCCACCCTGGGTTCGTTCGGAACACAATCCTCAGGAACGATCTAAATATCGAAAACATCAATGACTACATCATTAGACAATCATTTAAATTTTAAGAAAAATCCGAAAAAATAGAAAATATCACCTTTAAGGAAGCCACAAACTACAAATGCGGAAAAAGGAAAATAAGAAATTTAAAACCTAGACAAATTCTCCATCAATTAAGCCAGAATGACGAAAAGTGGAAAAAAAGGAAAAACAAACCCACCTTGAATATCAAACAAGCCAGAAAAAAAACCTTCTCAAGAAAAATATCCCCAAGGACCTGAGAATCCGGACCCAACGACATCATTATAAATTATAATTGTGAATGAACCCCTCTACATAACCACCCCCCTCAGTATATTGTAAATATGATGATCTAGGTTGCTCTTTTTGAGCGGCACCTAATAAAGTTATTTGGAACTTTATTCAACTTATCGAGTATTTTTCAAGGGACCAGGAAAAAAATGTTCACTTTATCGAGAGATTCAAATTTACGAGTTTCAAATTATCAAAATATATCTATTATTTTTTATAAGTTTATAGAGAATTGTTTTAACAAATGTTCATCAGACAAACCTTTACTTGGGTAAAACCCGGGCGAAGCCGGGTACATCCGCTAGTATCTTTATAAACTTTCAATTTCACGATAAGGAGATGCCTTTTTCTTTTTTATAAATTTTAACTTTGTTTGCACAGGTTTTCTGTGGTTTAAGATAATTTTGAAATAATGGGTGCCTTGGATGGTTCTTTCTATGCATTTGACTGGGGATATCTTTATTGATTTTTTTTTGTAAAGTGGGCAGTCACGCCAGTGTGCTGCTCCTGGCAGTTTCGCATTTCGATAGAATTTACTTTTGTTTTGTGCATTCGGAGGTGAAGTGGCTCTCTCTGCACTTGACAAATTTAGGGGTTTCTCTGCATTAAAACTTTAAATGTCCAAATTTTGACATCTATGACATTGGCCTGGACCTTTGGAAGCTCTGTAGTCCTCGACTCGGCACTTCATGTCGCAGATGTCCGTTATGTTGTATATTTCTTTGTTTTTGGCATTTGGTATCAAACTTCGTATAATTCTGTTAAAAAGTATATTAAAATAACTTCATAAAAAATTTTCAAGCATCATAAAAATTTTAATATTATTTATTATCTTTGACAATTTTCTCATATTGACACTCTTGTTCTGGTTTGTTCAGTAGTGATGTCTGTAGCCTCTTGGTCCGCGAGGACGGTAATAAGGTTTGTTCGTTTCTGATGTAGGGTCTTCTTGGGCGGTAGACTGCGCCTCCTTCGTAATGATCATCTTCGGGGTAGTAGTCTTCCTCGAACCTTTGTCTTCTTGGTTGAGGTCTTGTTCTGGGATGGTAAGCTTCATTTCTGAATCTTCCGTAATCCTCTCTGTAGCGATCGTTTCTGTAATGGTTTCTCTTAGGATAATACTCCTGATCCCTGTAGCGTCTCTCCCTGTAATAGGATTCTTCAGGCTGGTACCTTTGCTGATGGCCAATATGGTGAGAACGACCGAGGGTACTGGCCAGGTGTGGGGTTGTGAGGGCCATTGGGTCTGGGAGAAATCGACGCGGATCGGTCTGCCATCCAGAAGCTGTTCTTGTGCTTTCTCCACGGCTAGTCTGGCAGATTCGGAATCTTCATAGGTGACAAAACCAAAACATCTTGGATTCAATGTACTTATCGCGGATTGAGGCAGGTCTTGGCTATACGGCCGTATTGAGAGAAGAAATTCTTCAGGGCATTCTCAGTTGTGCGTCTGTCGAGCCCGAACACTCCGATACATTTGCTCGACTTAAACTCGCCTTCATCTTGACGGCTATTATTGCTGCTACTACTGCTGCGAGATACCATTGCTGCTTCAAGGTAAATGTCACGTTGAAATATATTTTTGTTTTCAATTAGATAAGGCAAGATAGAGAACAAATTTACATACCAATGTAGCATAATATATATTTATATTCATTTTTTAAATCGTTGAATTAAATAAAAATGAAATTTTTTTTAACGAAATTAAATTGAAAAAAAATATTTTACAGCGCTAAAATATAGAGGCGCGTGCGCGTTTCACACACTTTTTCATTATAATTTAAGAAATTTTTCATTTTAATCGCATCCTAAACAATTCTCTGATGTGAAGAGAGAGAATTCATATACTTTATTGACATCTTGTGAATACAATGTCAAAGTGAAAATGGTAAGGAGAGAGAGACAGCAAAATTTTGGAAAACGATTTGTTAGACTCTAGTCTATATTTGAAGAGTCAAAACGTGTATTTTGAAATATTTTTAATAATTAATAGTGCAATATATATGTACATATATTTCATCAAATACCCATAAAGGGTCCTTCAGAATAAATTCTTCTTTGTATAATCAGTATTTTTTGTAAGTGTCGGTGGAGGCTAACTCAATCCATAAGCTTCTATTGAATAGATTTATTACTTACATGATTCTCCAGAGATTCCAGGTTCAGGTTAGTGATTCCCATTATGGATGGTTTGGAATGTCTGGTATTGAAGACTGGACGTGAGATGGGGAGATTATCCACCGGTTAGTCTTCAACTTGGCGAGTGGGTAAATGGTTCCCGTTTTGAATATTTAATGAGAATTAAGTATCTGATAAGGCATTGTGAGCCACTGTACAGAAACCTAATACCGGAAGCCTATAATATTTTAATATCTTGCTATTCTTATTATATATTTGCCTTATTCTGTCTGTTTGTCTGTCTGAAGCTCACGGATGGGATTTTTCATAACCATCGGTGGTTCAGTGGTAGAATGCTCGCCTGCCACGCGGGCGGCCCGGGTTCGATTCCCGGCCGATGCATTTTTTTTTTTTTTTACAATTTTTAAAAACTCATTTATATATTAGTTCCAAATAACTTTATTAGGGTGCCGTTCAAAAAGAACAACCTAGATCATCATATTTACAATAAACTGAGGGGGGGTGGTTATGTACAGGGGTTCATTTACAATTATAATTTATAATGATGTCGTTGGGTCCGGATTCTCAGGTCCTTGGGGATATTTTTCTTGAGAAGGTTTTTTCGGGCTTGTTTGATATTCAAGGTGGGTTTGTTTTTCCTTTTTTTCCACTTTTCGTCATTCTGGCTTAATTGATGGAGAATTTGTCTAGGTTTCAATTCCTTATTTTCCTTTTTCCGCATTTGTAGTTTGTGGCTTCCTTAAAGGTGGGATTTTCTAATTTTTCGGATTTTTCGTAAAATTTAAATGATTGTCTAATAATGTAGTCATTGATGTTTTCGATATTTAGATCGTTCCTGAGGATTGTGTTCCGAACGAACCAGGGTGGAGACATGATTTTTCTGATCATTTTATTTTCAAATACTTCTAGCTTTTTAAGGATGGTCTTATGTGCTGTCATAAAAATTGGGTGGCCGTATATGAGTATTGGTCTTATTATTGATGTGTAAATTCTTTTGCAATGAAGGGATAATTTGCTTTTTGGTCCTAGAAGTAGGGATAGTCGGTGTTGGGCAGCTTTCGCCAAATTAATTCTGTTTTCGATGTGTTTTTTGAAGGTTAGGTGCTCGTCTAGGGTCATCCCTAGGTATCGGATGTTCTCTTTCCATTTAATATTGTCTTCGAAGACAAAAAGTTCGTCTAAAGGTTTCTTAATTTTTTCTTTTTTTCTGGAAAAAATGATTGCTTCACTTTTTTGGGGGTTCATTGTAACTCGCCATTCCTTACACCAGAGCGTGGAAAAGATGCAGGCCTCTTGGAGTTTCATGTGGAGATTGTCGAAGTTATATGTTGAGGCTAAAATGGCGGTATCATCGGCAAATAGGTGTAAAGAGGTATCTTCAATACAGGGGAAGTCGTCTATAAATATGTCAAATAAGGTTGGTCCTGTGACTGATCCTTGGGGGACCCCCGGCAAGGATGTTCCTAGCTGTTGAAAGTTCATTTTTGACTCGTACCTTGAATGTTCTATTTGTTAAGAAGTTTTGCGTTATTTTTATGATGTCTCCGGGAAGGTGTTTTTTGCGCATTTGTAGAGAAGGGCTTCGTGCCAGACTTTATCGAATGCTTTGGCGATATCGAAGAATACGGCTCCTGTTATTTGGCCTAGGTCCATGGCTTTTCTTATTTTTTCAGTGACAACTACTAGCTGGTGCAATGTTGAGTGTTTGGCTTGGTAGCCAAATTGTTCAGGTCTGAGTGGATTCTTTTCTTCTAGGGATTTTCTGAGTCTTCTTAAAACAATTCTTTCGAATAGTTTTGAGATGGCAGGTAGCAATGAGATGGGCCTGTAGCTTGTTGGTTCATGGATGGATTTTCCTTTTTTAAGTATGGGACAGATAATGGACGTTTTCCATCTGTCAGGGAAGTGGGCAAGCTGCAGTGAGGCGTTAAATATTTCGGTTATTGATGCTAGTATATGATTAGGGAGCAGTTTGAGAGCTTCATTAGGTAATTCGTCGATTCCGGGAGCTTTTTTATTTGGTAGATATTCAATAATCGCTTTTATTTCACCAATGTTTGTTGGTTCTAGTCCTGTTTCTTTATTTTTTTTTTCATGTATGAATTCACACGTTTGATGTATGTACGAGTAGGTTTGGAGTGGGATGTATAGGGATTGGGGGGTGAACTGTTTTTCATAGTTGTTGGCAAATGATTCAGCTGCTTCTTCTGTGGTTAGTGTCTGCCCATTGTTCGTCTTCAGGGTTATTCTTGTTTTTCAGAGTTGGATAATCGTTTGATGGCTTTCCATATGGTTTGGTCCGTGACTTTCAAGTTTTCGATAAAGTGGTCCCAGGCTGGTGTTATCGTGCTCTCTTGTAAGTTTCTGTGATTCTCTCCGGGCCGTCATGTAGGCTGATTTATCTCGGGGGGTCGCAAGTAATTTTCATTTTTTTCCTTAGTCTGTTGGTGGATCGTATTTTTTCTTTAATGTGAGGTGGATATCTTCGTTCTAGTCCGGGTCCTTATATTTTGTTGAATCTTTCAAATTTTGCACCATTTGTTCTTCAATGTGTGTATTTATATATTATACAAGAATGACATCCACGGCGCCAATTTATAATTGTAACGAATAGTAATTGAATTAAAGCATTTAATCGGGTAAAACCCGGGCGTTGCCCGGGTCATTCGTATATAATCTACTTATATATTTGCCTTATTCTGTCTGTTTGTCTGTCTGAAGCTCACGGATGAGATTTTTCATAACCATCGGTGGTTCAGTGGTAGAATGCTCGCCTGCCACGCGGGCGGCCCCGGGTTCGATTCCCGGCCGATGCATTTTTTTTTTTACAATTTTTAAAACTCATTTATATATTATACAAGAATGACATCTCACGGCGCCAATTTATAATTGTAACGAATAGTATTTGAATAAAAGCATTTAATCGGGTAAAACCCGGGCGTTGCCCGGGTCATTCGTATATAATAATTGTATAAACGAATGCAAGACAAAATCACCGCGAATGTTTCTTTTTTTAAGGCAATTTCTTTTTAAGGCAATTATCGTTATTTATCGTTAATTTTTGTTTCGATTTTATTGAAAAAAAAAAAAACGATATTGTGCCTTTAAAAAAATTATCTTTATTACTATGCAGTTTTCTATTTAGTCAATTATACCTAAGTTCATGTTGCAAATGTAATTATCTCTATCGATTTAGTAGGTGAAATGCAAAAAAAAAAAAAATCGACATGATGAAATCTTTATGAAAATTCACATTTTTATTTTTATATTTTCAAGACACACACAGTTTGGGGCGGGACGTTTCACAAGAGAGACATCCACGGCGCCAATTTATAATTGTAACGAATAGTATTTTAATTAAAACATTTTAAAAACACACAGTTTGGAACGGGACGTTTCACAAGAGTGACATCCATGGCGCCAATTTATAATTGTAACGGATAGTATTTGAATTAAAACTTTTTTTAAATATATACGCACTCGGGTAAAACCCGGGCGTTGCCCGGGCCATTCGTCTAATTCTTATATAACTGATCAGAGGGGTTTGTTTATAAGAAATTATTAAGTCAGAGCTGAGTAAAAAGACTAACTAACTAGAAGGAATCTATAAGAGTTTCTGTTAAATTGATTTAACATATTACAGAAATAAAATTAATTAAGCAACAAGAATCAATCTAATCTCCAGTAAACACAAATATCGCCGTTAGGCACGCGCTCTCTCCGATTGGTTGATCACCCCAACGACGTTCTTTGCGACCTTTCCAGACTTATGACGCCGCCACAAAACTATGTATACGCAATAAAAATAGTAATCAATCACAAATTATAATTAAAATAGTATTTTTTGCTAATATATATCTCAAATATTTCCAACAGTGAAAGGAGGGCCGAGAAGCGGGCGCGCGTGCTCCGGCCCGCCGTGAACGCAAAGCGCGCGTTGGCAAAAAGAATAAATTGATTTCAATTTTATCTACGGCCTGTCCGTTTTCTTTGCTCTCATAATAGAATCCTGTGATCTCTAGAGCTGGAAATTCTTCACCCAGCTTCCCCTACAGGGAATAATGGCCGCATATTTTACCTTCTATCTATATAAATATAGCGCTGGAGTCGAAAACCGTTGGGATTTGTACTTATTTTTGAGGCCATTGTCCATGGCTTTAAATGGCCATCATGGCCAAAATAGGACGAAAAATAATTTACGATCTAGAGCTCCAACAGAGCTCCAACATAAGTCTTGAATCAGCCTCCGCCCTTTTTTAGACATTACTCGGCCGAGTCCGATTAAATCAGCCCTGCCAGGCTCCTAGACATCCTACCTAGAGTAAAAATCAATTATTTACGACCTAGATGGATGTATATACTCAGAACTACTCGAACAGATCTCAGGAAAATTTCATCCACTCCAAGCCATCTGTCAAAATTCTCTCCAAGATTAGTAACGGAGCAATCACCACAACAGTCCACGTACATTTCCCGGAAGATCTTGCTCTCTGGCATCCTGAAACGGATCCAATTTGTCCTTATTGTCTGAGGAATCATAGACAGTAAATCATCTCCAGTTTTGTTTTTAGGCATAGAATGCCTATCGTAAGCATATGACGATGATGCTTTATATTTTGTAAGCGTTTACGAACTTTTGGGACAACCTTGTAATTCTAAAACTTGGCCAAGTTGCTTATTGACCACCCTTGATATAAAACATCAGAGAATAAATCATTCTTCTATAAGAATTCTGTCGAAATTTTCCAAGGTTAACAATATTGCCAAAGTTGTCCCAAAAGTTCGTAAACACCTGCAAAATATAAATCATTATCACAATATGTTTACGAACTTTTGAGACACTTTTACTTGGACTAGCTCAGGTCGATCCTGCATTATTGACCAACTCCCAGACTCTCTGCCGGCATGGAACTTCTTAGTTAACTGGATCAGAACTACCGTGACTAGAAAATTTTACATCTTGGGTAGCTGGCCTTTGACGCTCCAGCAACCCAGGGTATGTCTAATCTATATATATAAAAATGAATGTATGTGTGTGTGTGGTCTGTCTGTCCTTTATGCCTGACCGAACCACTCATTGGAACGCCATGAAACTTTGGGAAGTTATTTATTATAGTATTGGGAAGGTTTCTAGCAAAAAAAAATTTGAAATAACTTTTCGCCTAGAAATAATCAAGATAAATATTCTAATTTATCTGTTATAATTCAACAATCTTCTCTATATATTATCATGATGATACGATGATTTTGTAATGTAGAAAATTAGGAAAGACAAAATTCAGGATGACACGGCAATTTATTTGAGAAAAGAATAATGATACAATTCCAAGGCAAGATACTATTCCTTTAACTTCCAATTACCGAGGGAACCAATTAAAATTGATTTTATTCAACTTATCGAGTATTTTTCAAGGGACCGGGAAAAATGTTCACTTTATCGAGAGATTCAAATTTACGAGTTTCAAATTATCAAAATATATCTTTTTTTTTTATAAGTTTATAGAAAATTGTTTTAACAAATGTTCGTTAGGACAAACCTTTACTCGGGTAAAACCTCGGGCGAAACCGGGTACATCCGCTAGTTCTATATAAATATTTCAATCATGCTTCTACGAGGGTGAATCAATAAGTTTTATCAAAGTTTCCACATAAAAAATACTTCTAAAAAAATACAAGCCAAACTCTATCAACGTTCTGGATGAAGTTTAATTTATCCCTATATATATAAAAGTCAGTGTATGTATGTATGTGTGTATCTATGTCGGCTATTCACGTTACAATACGTAACTAATCTGACTGAAATTTTAACAATATATAGATTAGAATCTGGAAAAAACTTATAGTGAAAATTGCAGGTCTCTATCCCGAATATTCTTCGAGTTATTTGCCTTTTCGCTCGCAAGCAGCGCCTCTAGCGGTGAAGATGGGAGGTAATATCAGCTGACCTAATGTACATGTAAAACGTGTTTTGACAGGACATAGAGAAAAATCTGGAAAATATATTTATCGTATTTTTAGCCAATATAAATAAAATTGACAGGTTCTGGGCAAAAATAGTTGTTTTTTTAGTCTGAAACTGATGATGACAATATTGCTGTATCATGTTTGATTATCAAATACAAAATTATATCGGGGAAAAATTCCAGAAAGCTGAGACCACGGGTGAAGCCAGTTCAATTTTAGTGTGCAGGAACAAAATTCTAACAGAAAAACATTCATTCGAGCAGAAGACACAAAACCAGATCATCTCTTTATAAAAATATCGCTTCTCTGACACAAAGTTTAGAGCGGGACGTTTCACAAGAGTGGCATCCACGGCGCCAATTTATAATTGTAACGAATAGTATTTATCGTAAATATTGAGGCTGCCTGGCCGGCAATCTTATTTCTTGAAAATAAAGATACTTCGGCCAGTAAATCTTTTTATTACCTCGACGTTTCGACAAAAATATTTGTGTCAAAGATTTTTGTCGAAACGTCGAGGTAATAAAAAGATTTACCTCTGGCCGAAGTATCTTTATTTTCAAGGAATAGTATTTGAATAAAAACATTCAATCGGGTAAAACCTGGGCGTTGCCTGGGTCATTCGGCTAGTGAGTTATTAATTCTTTAGTCGTGTTTTTTTTTTTTACTCAAAATAAAAAGTCATATAAAAGTGTTTTTTTTTTTTTAATGTGTAGATAAATTAAAAATTGAAGATTTTATTTCAACTTGCTATTCGCGATGACAATGCAATTATTTAGAACTCCTTTTTTATTGAATCACTATAACATTTGTACGCTCCAGGAACCTGAGGGTTACCTAAATAAATAAATTACTATATCAGTAACCCGTTTGATGAACGGGTCTAGAATGACATCCAGTACTTATTACAAATTTATATCTAGACCTTAAATAATAAAGTAAAGAACTTCTACACATCACATATGCGCGCGCGATAAGGGAAATATTAAGAATATTTAACCTAAAAATGTGCCAACATAAAAATATTATTACCTAACGCTACTAAAGTTTTCCATTACATAATTAGGAGATCGTATGTCATAGCTTTATAATGCAATGATGAATAAATTCAATAATTACTGAATTATACTACAGTTCTTTGTTTTCTGTCTTAAAATTAATTAGCAATCTTTGTGCCCAGTTCTTTGTTTTCCATTTTCATTTTTTTTCAGCAATTTTTTTTATCGAACAATCTTTAAACTCTTTATTTTCAACATTTGTTTCTCGCTTCTCTTTCCATTTTGCTGCATTAACATCTTCGCGTACTTCTTTGCAAATATAATTTCGAATCTTCTCTACCTTTTTTTTTAAACCTTATTTTAAATAATATTAAAACGTACAATAGAACCTTTCTTTAAAGCACACCTAATTACAGATCCAAAGTGTCCTTTAGGGAGAGGTGTCCTCTTACCAGAGAGTTTCAAAATAATAAAAAATGGTAATCTGCAAATGAAAACGATCCTTTGTAGAGAGGTGTTCTATCATGGAGGTTCTCCTGTATATATAAAATAAGAAAATACAAAGCTCAGAATGACACGGTAACTTATTTTATATTAAAAGATTAGGACTTATAAATATAGGTGAATTGTAGATTCAACGAACGAGTTAACAATCACAGTCACAATCTTAAGTTGTATTAAAGAGTCACCTTATTAAATCTAAAAAGAGTATTTCCGAGAGAGGCGCTATATGTTTTATTAATAGGCTTAAATATGTAGATATAGGTTCGGTTCCAAAATCACTTTATTAAGTACCGCTCAACAAGAGCAACCTAGTTTATGATAATTGAAACAATGAATAATATGTGAGTTATTCACATATTAAACAAAAGGTTAATGCGGGATTAAATCCCGGAATCGATGGTGTTACCCACTCGTCCACCGACTTTTTATTTGTAGATATAGGCTTAAAGTGTAAAATACCTGTGGTATAAAATAATGTGAAAAAGTGGTTATTAAGATATTATTTTATTCTCTCTACCTATTCTCTCAATATATATTGTAACATAGAAAATATAAGTTGCTAGTTATTTGAGAATGTAAAAGGGTTTATTAATGACGTAAGCACGACGAGGCAAAAATCATAATTGTTGTACAATTATATTATTAGTTAATAATTAGTAACATATTGCGGTACCTCAGGCTCTTGGAGCGTATTCATAGATCGCCAACTGCCCGGGATGTCCTAAGTTTAGGAGTCTTTCTTGCTTGCCTTAGTGAACCAGTTCAACAAGTGTTTTCAGACCAGTTTGTTTTTTGATAGATTCAACAGGGCAGTGATGTTGAATGAGGGCAGTACACTGAGTAGTGTAGCCGTCTGGAATCGCTATAATTGGAATGCTGGGCAGTTGTAGAGGACATGCTCTACGGTTTGATCTTCCTCTTGAGAGTGCGAACAGGTTCGATTCAGTTGTATTTTTATGGGTTTCTTTTTATGATGCCCGGGAATGGGTGGGAATTTTCTCAGTTGTCGAGTTGATAGGTCAGTGGTGAATATATCGGTCCATAACTGGTGGGCAAATTGTTTGCTGCGTATTCTCGCCAACTTCTTTAGGGGTTCTTTAAAATATGGAAGAATGTCAGATTTACCGGTCATTTTGGAAGCTTGGTCCGCACTTTCATTTTCTTTAATTCTTTTGTGGCCTGGCACTCAGCAGAGTTGGATGTTTGTATTATTTGAAAGGCCATTTATTGGGCTATGAGATGAGAGCGTGGGATGTCTGGGTTACATATAGCTGCCAGTGCTGCCTGGCAGTCGGAGAGTTGTTGAGGCTCACCTTGCTTCCATTCCATTGAGAAGGGCTACAAGTCCATCCTGGAAGGACGTGCATTCTGGATGGAGTTTGACCAGAATTGATGGATGGGGTGCTGGTAGGATTGTAGCTGCCCCGACTCCTTTTTCAGATTGTGAGTTATCTGTAAATATCGTAGCAAAATATTATATGTCTTCCTACTCTTTCCTCACTACTCTCTCTGGTATTTTATAAATTTAGATTTTTTTGCATCAATAAATTTGTCATTCTGAGGTTTGTATTTCCATATTTTCTACGTGATATTTGATGTAGAAGCTGGGTAGTTAAGGAAGACAATCTGAAGATATTCAGCAGACCTTGAGGTCATGGGTGCTGTGATCTACATTTCCGCGAATGACTCCAGGATTCCACCGCTGTGTCAAACCCAAGACTTCTCTTCCAAGAAGACGGTCTCCCTATAGACGATACGACGACAAAACTGTTCTTCACGCCGCAGGAAAAGGGACGCAAAGGTACTAGGGATACACTTCCAAAACTCCGAGGAAATCCTTGAGATAAACACGTCAAATTACATGCCAGTGGCAACAAGATTTGCAGGCTGTGAGTCACAGCTTCCGAATAGAAGGAGCTATGTAGGAAAATATTATGTTTTTATACCTTTTAAGATTGCCTCATTGGTATTTTACAAATTAAGATTTTTTTTTTTTTTTGCATCAAATAAATTGCTGTGTCATTCTGAGGTTTATCTTTCCTAATTTCCACGTGACAAGATGATTGTTGCATTGTATGGTAATTTCCAACTGTAGTTTAGTACCCATCCGTGCGGAGTCTATGGTATAGATGATGGTCCGGGCTTCATTTCGAACTTTTCTTCTTTGTGAATTCTATGGTATCAGAAAGGAGGGCTTTGCATTTTTACATCTAAAGATGGGCCATTCCGGTGATTGAGATGACTTGGATTGTTGTCAGTACTCCTCTGATTATTTGTTTGGCATGGTTGTGTGATCTCTAAACTTATCGTAAGGGTTTTCTCAAGTGGGAAATACTATTTTCTATTTAAGACGAGTAATCCTTTCAATATAATAATACGAAAAAATCATAAAGGATGAGTTTCTTTATTGGCAATAACCGTTTCGAGCTTTAGCCCCCTTAGCTAAATTCCTAGCAAGCTTTCTTATTCCCTTCTTAAAGACAACCCCACTACAACATCCATCACATCCATCCAACCAAAATTTATAGAAAATATACACAGCCTCCATTCCCCCTCTCCTAATAGCACCATGATATCTTTTGACGTTGTTAATATGTACCCAAGCTTACCACACCATCTAATAATAGATAACACAATATAATTTTTAGCATGAAATTATATTCCTTCAGATACCTCTTATAAAATTATTTCATTAATTAAGCTTAGTTTACAATACAATATATTTTCCTTCAATAGCAATTTTTATAAACAAACCAAGGGCTCCCCCATGGGAAGCCCTCTTTCTTCACCTTTAGCAGAAATTGTAATGAGAAAAATAGATAAAACGATAACCAACCTTTTCCCACAGACATTATCATCTGGCAAAGATACATAGATGATATATTTTGTATCTCCAATTCTAACAAAATAGATTCCGTTTTTACCCAACTAAAGTCTATACATAATGACATTGATTTCACTATAGAAACTGAAAACAATAAGACCTTACCATTCTTAGATGTACTCATATTAAAAACACAAAATCAATACACAACAGAAATATATCACAAGCCAAACTCCACTCCAAATTATATACATTTTTATTCTTATTGTCCCCTAAGTTACAAAATCAATACTGTAAAAACCCTTTCCAAACGAATATTCACACATTGTTCCACCCAATCCTCAAAAGCTATAGAAACCCAACTTTTGATCAATAAACTCACTTCTAATGGTTATCCCAAGAACTTCATATTAAGACATTTCTATAATCCCTCCCTTATACGAAATAATCATGTTTATAAATCAATATGTATAATTCCCTATTCCCATAGTAGTACCCATATAACCAGAATCTTAAGCAAACATGGTATAAGAACATATTATGAAAGCAACCCTAATGTAGCAACCATAATAAGAAACCCCATTACCAGAAACAGTTTTCCAATATCGAAACATACAATAGCAAAGCCATATATTCCATATCATGCAACCAATGCAATAAGGTTTATGTAGGTGAAACAGGTAGACATATAAAAGACAGAATGGACGAACATAGAAGAAACATTAAAAACAATGACCCCAAATCTCTAAAAGAACAACACATCAAAAATACAGATCACGATTTCAATCTATCAAACCCTAATATTCATTACACAAACATAAATAGTAAATACAAAAGATTATTACTGGAAGCACTAATTTCATCAAAATACAATAGTATAAATAGACACATCGATATCCCAGAGACATATGATAGGCTGGTCCATAAACTAAAATAGAATAATTTGTTTTCTCTTCATTACAACATTTTATAATTTTGCATTTAATAATATTAGCAGATAGATTAATTTACATAGCAATAGTTATTACTCAATAAAAAATTTATAAATAATCCTAGGTATGCAAAAAATGTAGCTCATATAGATGTATATATACATGTCTGATTCACTTGTTTCCTTTTATTCCTGTAGAAGGGCTGCTTGCGCCCGAAAGCTCGAAACGGTTATTACCAATAAAGAAACTCATCCTTTATGATTTTATTCGTATTATACTATTTTCTATGGATCCGTTAATGACTTGTAGAATAATATTCGAGTCAATCCGTCACCATGACGACAACAATGGGAGCGATCAGTCAATCCGTCACCATGACGTCAACAATGGGACGATCGAGTCAATCCGTCCCCATGACGACAACAATGGGAGCGATCGAGTCAATCCGTCCCATGACGACAACAATGGAGACGATCAGTCAATCCGTCACCATGACGTCAACAATGGGAGCAGTCGAGTCAATCCGTCCCCATGACGACAACAATGGGAGCGATCGAGTCAATCCGTCCCCATGACGACAACAATGGGGCGATCGTGTCAATCCGTCAACAATGGCAGCTATTTATATTTGTCCTCGGATATGTATTTTTTCTAGGAATTTTCTTTTCATATTATTAGAATTTATGATCATATTTTTGTGGAAATTCACGACACAAAGTACAAAGTAATCAAATGATGACTTGTATTTTTATCGCTCTAGTTTTAACATCCTCAAACCTTATTTTGAATGCATATCTAAAAGGGTTGGCAATATCTAAACAATTCCTTCTCTTAAAATAATTTTATACGTGCCGTACAATGCGAGGTACATGCATCCATGCTGCCACGTTAGCTTGGTATCTAGTATTTACTCTTGGTTTGTAAGAATCTTAGAGAAGTAATTCCGTTGAAGTGAGACAGAGAATTAGTTCATAATTGATAAATCCGAGATGGGTATTCCCCGATCTCGATAAGCTTCTCTCTCTTAACAGCTTTCTTTCTGTCCGCTCAAACTCCGTGTCTCCTAGCCTCATCTTCAGTCTTTCACTCCTCCCTCAGTTGCACCTCGCTCAAATCATTCTTCACGCGTTGTGTGAGAATTGAAAATTTTGTAGATGTCCTTTGTGTCAAGAGGCGTGTTTGATGGCTTGTAGCTGGAGTATATGTTCATGGTTGTTCCTTTTTTTGTTTTTAATATTTATTCCTTTGGTTTTCAGACTTGACGTAGTGCATTGGATTGGAACACATGGCGCGCTAGTGCATCGTAATATAATTGTTCGAATAAAAGACACAAATCGATATTTGCGGAAGAGCGATTGCTCGAAGCATATTATATATTATAATTATATGTAATTCTTCTGTCCTAAAAGCTTATGCCCATAGTTCATCTAAAATACCCATTCGAAGAGTCTAGCATCAGTATCACTATAAAAGGAAGTTCCAAAAATGCAATATAACAGCAATATGGTAGATTAAACTGGCGAAACCGCTGGGAGGGTTCACCACTGAAGAGCCAGGCCCTCCCTTTAATTTTTTCATTGCAGTAAGGGCAGTAGAAATTGTTTTATTTCAAAAAGAATATTACGCGTCTAAAATAGTTTCGTAATTTGATAACAGATGGCGCGCTAGTGCATCGTAACAGTAATATTTCTTATGGATTAGAATTGCTGTGCCTCCACCCTATCCAGGCAGTCTGTCTTTCGAACAGTGTTGGGGATGTTCATCCTGTGACAGGGTTTGAGCCAGTTTATGATATTAAAGCGATATCTGTGTCATGGTCATTCAGGAATTCGGTGAATTGTTGCCTTTTGTTCCGAAGGCTGTACACGTCCAATGAACGATTCGGAGTTTGTTCCTCTTACCTTTTGTATTCATTGACATTCAATAATGGCGTTCGTCACTATGGTGGCTAGGATCTTTGGATCGCTGAGAGCCTTTTTGATAGCACTCTCGATGGGGCTTGGATTGGAGATTTTCAGAGGAATACTTTTAACTTTGTTAAAAAATAGTAAATATGTGATATTGTACTGGGATAAGGTACATAAATTATGAAAAAGAAAAATGAATATCCTTATTGGATATTATATCTTTAATATATAAAATTGAATGTCTGTCTGTACTCTATAGATTCAAACCCATACATCCAATCGCCGTGAAATTTTGGGATATTATTAGGTATATCCCCGGGAAGGTTTTTGAAAAATAATTTCTTGAATATCCTTAGAGTTATTTGCAGATTTGTAGATTTAACTAAATGATGATGATTATTTATCAAAAGTAAGATTTTCTACCTATTAATTGCGCACAAGTCAAAGTTAGTTTTATCATTTATCTACAACATATATATTGGGAGAAAGATAAAATGATGATTTTGTAATGTAGAAAATTAGGAAAGACAAAATTCAGGATGACACGGCATTTTATTTGAGACAAGAATAATGATACAATTCCAAGGTAGATACCATTCCTTTAACTTCCAATTACCGAGGGAACCAATTAATATTGATTTTATTCAACTAAGAATTTTGAGTCCCACGCGAAAACCCCGAACCATGGAAGACCTCCCTGCACCAGAAGTCCCCAACACTAATTTTACCAACCCCAAATACCCGGTAGGTACCCGTAAATATTCAATTTGGAAACTTCCAGAATGCCCAGAATAAAAAATGAAGAAGATTCTCAAGCTTTGAAAAAATACTCTGGCGCGGTCGAAACCACCTTTGCTGAGCTAATAAATTTCATTGACTTTTACGAAAGGGAACTGTGCGAACTGCGCTCAAACTACCTAGAACACAATACTACAAAAGCTCCCGCGAAGCGCAAAGAGAAAAATCACCAGTAGCCGCAAAAGAAACAACGCAAAAAACAACCTGGTGCTCCAACCAAAGGTCACAAGGTAATCCTGAACCAAAATTACAAAATAAACAGCCTGAAGAAACAGTCGAAATGGAAATCGAAGTGACACCAAACAAAATGCCAAATCATGAACAAAACCATTAAAACTCTAACCCATCAAAGAAACCTAACGAAACATCGAATAACAAACCTAACAATCCCACCCCTAACCCCAAGATCAGAATACCACCAATTAAAATAAGCGGAGTAAAGGAATGGTCAGGCCTTAGAGATGGTCTTATCAAGTGTACAAACAAAAGCCAGAATTTTACACATCAGGCCGATACATCAACGTTCAGACTCACACAACATCAGATACCGGATAGCTACCAAGTGGTTGGAAGATCGCCACTACACCTTCCACTTCAAGATCCTAGACGACGAAAAGAGCCTTAGAGTCGTCAGAGGTCTCGACCGCTGCATCGCCATCCCCGAAATACAAGAGGATCTGGAAAACAAGGGATTCGAGATGTCCAAACTTGCAAGACTACGAAATTCAAGAACAAAGGAGGAGCTCCCACTAATCCAGGTAACCCTTCCTAAGACTGCAAGGAATAAAGAAATTTACAATATCACAGATCTCTGCGACATGAAGTGCAAAGTCGAGGCTTACAGGACTCCCAAAGGCCCCGGACAATGCCATAGGTGCCAAAACTTTGGGCACTCTCAGTTTGAATGCAGGGAAACTCCCAAATGTGTAAAATGTGGAGAAAATCATTTCACATCCGAATGCACCAAAGAAAAGGAAGTCCCACCTAAATGTGCAAACTGCCAGGGTCAGCATACAGCAAGTTGGCGTGGTTGCCCACTATACAGAAAGATAAAGAGTGCCCCAAACTCAAAATAATCAGAAACCAAACCTCAATACAGAAAAAGAAAAATCCAACCCTACAGGTCCAAACCCTTCTGAAATTCCCCAACCCATTCAAAACAAGAACAAAACTCCACATGTTAATAAAGAACGTCCCAATCCTCCTTCAGCCACTAAGGTCAACCAACTAGAGATCGCTATCAAAAAGGCTCTCAGTGACCCCGCAATAATAGCCAAATAATGAAGAACTTGTAGACACCTTTAGATGTAAATGAATCACAAAAATATGTATAAAAATAGCCTTCGAATCGTTCACTGAACGCGTGTAGTCTCCGAAACAAAAAACAACAATTTTCAGAATTCCTGAACGACCACGACATCGCACTAGTGTCAGAAACCTGGCTTAAGCCGTGCCATAAAATGAGGATTCAAAACTTCATCACCCTCCGCAACGACAGACTAACCGGACAAGGTGGTGGAACTGCCATATTCATCCACAAGAAGTACAGCCATGCACCTATTCATGCCACCACCTCAAGCCTGGAAACAACAGGAATTTCAATCAAAGACAAAAACGGGGTAAATATGAACCTGTATTCGTGCTACAAACCACCAAATACCTATCTAGATCAAACCGATATCTATAACATTTTTTCAACGGACACACCGACCATCATAGCAGGGGACCTAAACTGCAAACATCCTGCCTGGGGATCCACCACCACTAACCCAAGCGGGAGAAGGCTCCAAAACGCAATCAACGTTATGGACCTAGATGTGAGCTACCCCGACGAACCTACTCATGACTCACCTCCAGACATCATTAATATCGCCGTGCACAAAAACATCTCCCAAAGCGCATACTCTAAAGTCCTGCACGAACTAACCTCTGATCATCTCCCAGTACTACTTGTGCTACAGGATTTCAAAATCTCCTACTCAAATACAAAAATAAAAATTACAGATTGGGCCCTATTCAAGTACAAAATGGAAATCGCTGAACCTCCTGATTTGATCCTAGATACATCTTCAAAAATAGACGAGGCCATTACACACATTGAAGAACAAATGGTGCAAAATTTGAAAGATTCAACAAAATATAAGGACCCGGAACTAGAAGATATCCACCTCACATTAAAGAAAAAATACGATCCACCAACAGACTAAGAAAAAAAAAAGAAAAATACTTGCGACCCGAGATAAATCAGCCTACATGAACGCCCGGAGAGAATCACAGAAACTTACAGGAGAGCACGATAACACCAGCTGGGACCACTTTATCGAAAACTTGAAAGTCACGGACCAAACCATATGGAAAGCCATCAAACGATTATCCAACTCTGAAAAACAAGAAATAACACTGAAGACAAACAATGGGCAGACACTAACCACAGAAGAAGCAGCTGAATCATTTGCCAACAACTATGAAAAACAGTTCACCCCCAATCCCTATACAACCCACTCCAAACCTACTCGTACATACATCAAACGTGTGAATTCATACATGAAAAAAATAAAGAAACAGGACTAGAACCAACAAACATTGGTGAAATAAAAGCGATTATTGAACATCTACCAAATAAAAAAGCTCCCGGAATCGACGAATTGCCTAATGAAGCTCTCAAACGCTCCCTAATCATATACTAGCATCAATACCCGAAATATTTAACGCCTCACTGCAGCTTGCCCACTTCCCTTACAGATGGAAAACGTCCATTATCTGTCCCATACTTAAAAAAGGAAAATCCATGCATGAACCAACAAGCTACAGGCCCATCTCAAAACTATTCGAAAGAATTGTTTTAAGAAGACTCAGAAAATCCCTCGAAGAAAAGAATCCACTCAGACTGAACAATTTGGCTACCAAGCCAAACACTCAACATTGCACCAGCTAGTTGTTGTCATGAAAAAATAAGAAAAGCCATGGACCTAGGCCAAATAACAGGAGCCGTATTCTTCGATATCGCCAAAGCATTCGATAAAGTCTGGCACGAAGCCCTTCTCAACAATGTGCAAAAAGCACCTTCCTGGAGATATCATAAAAATAACGCAAAACTTCTTAACAAATAGAATATTCAAGGTACGAGTCAAAAATGAACTTTCAACAGCTAGGAACATCCTTGCCGGGGTCCCCCAAGGATCAGTCACAGGACCAACCTTATTTGACATATATATAGACGACTTCCCCTGTATTGAAGACACCTCTTTACACCTATTTGTCGATGATACCGCCATTTTAGCCTCAACATATGACTTCGACAGACTCCACATGAAACTCCAAGAGGCCTGCATCTTTTCCACGCTCTGGTGTAAGGATGGCGAGTCACAATGAACCCCCAAAAAAGTGAAGCAATAATTTTCTCCAGAAAAAAAGACAATATTAAGAAACCTCCAGACGAACTTTTCGTCTTCGAAGACAATATTAAATGGAAAGAGAACATCTGATACCTAGGGATGACCCTAGACGAGCACCTAACCTTCAAAAAACACATCGAAAACAGAATTAATTTGGCGAAAGCTGCCCAACACCGACTATCCATACTTCTAGGACCGAAAAGCAAATTATCCCTTAATTGCAAAATAACCATTTACACGTCAATATAAAGACCAATACTCATATACGGCCACCCAATTTTTATGACAGCACATAAGACCATCCTTAAAAAGCTAGAAGTCTTTGAAAATAAATTGATCAGAAAAATCATGTCTCCACCCTGGTTCGTTCGGAACACAATCCTCAGGAACGATCTAAATATCGAAAACATCAATGACTACATTATTAGACAATCATTTAAATTTTAAGAAAAATCCGAAAAATTAGAAAATCACCTTTAAGGAAGCCACAAACTACAAATGCGGAAAAAGGAAAATAAGAAATTTAAAACCTAGACAAATTCTCCATCAATTAAGCCAGAATGACGAAAAGTGGAAAAAAAGGAAAAACAAACCCACCTTGAATATCAAACAAGCCAGAAAAAAACCTTCTCAAGAAAAATATCCCCAAGGACCTGAGAATCCGGACCCAACGACATCATTATAAATTATAATTGTGAATGAACCCCTCTACATAACCACCCCCCTCAGTATATTGTAAATATGATGATCTAGGTTGCTCTTTTTGAGCGGCACCTAATAAAGTTATTTGGAACTTTATTCAACTTATCGAGTATTTTTCAAGGGACCGGAAAAAATGTTCACTTTATCGAGAGATTCAAATTTACGAGTTTCAAATTATCAAAATATATCTATTATTTTTTATAAGTTTATAGAGAATTGTTTTAACAAATGTTCGTTAGAAAACCTTTACTTGGGTAAAACCCGGGTACATCCGCTAGTATCTTTATAAACTTTCAATTTCACGATAAGGAGATGCCTTTTTCTTTTTTATAAATTTTAACTTTGTTTGCACAGGTTTTCTGTGGTTTAAGATAATTTTGAAATAATGGGTGCCTTGGATGGTTCTTTCTATGCATTTGAGTGGGGGTTCTTTTGACTGGGGATATCTTTATTGTTTTTTTTGTAAAGTGGGCAGTCACGCCAGTGTGCTGCTCCTGGCAGTTTCGCATTTCGATAGAATTTATTTTTGTTTTGTGCATTCGGAGGTGAAGTGGCTCTCTCTGCACTTGACAAATTTAGGGGTTTCTCTGCATTCAAACTTTAAATGTCCAAATTTTGACATCTATGACATTGGCCTGGACCTTTGGAAGCTCTGTAGTCCTCGACTCGGCACTTCATGTCGCAGATGTCCGTTATGTTGTATATTTCTTTGTTCTTGGCATTTGGTATCAAACTTCGTATAATTCTGTTAAAAAGTATATTAAAATAAACTTCATAAAAAATTTTCAAGCATCATAAAAATTTTAATATTATTTATTATCTTTGACAATTTTCTCATATTGACACTCTTGTTCTGGTTTGTTCAGTAGTGATGTCTGTAGCCTCTTGGTCCGCGAGGATGGTAATAAGGTTGTTCGTTTCTGATGTAGGGTCTTCTTGGGCGGTAGACTGCGCCTCCTTCGTAATGATCATCTTCGGGTAGTAGTCTTCCTCGAACCTTTGTCTTCTTGGTTGAGGTCTTGTTCTGGGATGGTAAGCTTCATTTCTGAATCTTCCGTAATCCTCTCTGTAGCGATCGTTTCTGTAATGGTTTCTCTTAGGATAATACTCCTGATCCCTGTAGCGTCTCTCCTGTAATAGGATTCTTCAGGCTGGTACCTTGGCTGATGGCCAATATGGTGAGAACGACCGAGGTACTGGCCAGGTGTGGGGTTGTGAGGGCCATTGGTCTGGGAGAAATCGACGCGGATCGGTCTGCCATCCAGGAGCTGTTCTTGTGCTTTCTCCACGGCTAGTCTGGCAGATTCGGAATCTTCATAGGTGACAAAACCAAAACATCTGGATTCATTGTACTTATCGCGGATGAGGCAGGTCTTGGCTATACGGCCGTATTGAGAGAAGAAATCTTCCAGGGCATTCTCAGTTGTGCGTCTGTCGAGCCCGAACACTCCGATACATTTGCTCGACTTAACTCGCCTTCCTCTTGACGGCTATTATTGCTGCTACTGCTGCGTAATACCATTGCTGCTTCAAGTAAATGTCACGTTGAAATATATTTTTGTTTTCAATTAGATAAGGCAAGATAGAGAACAATTTACATACCAATGTAGCATAATATATATTTATATTCATTTTTTAAATCGTTGAATTAAATAAATATGAAATTTTTTAACGAAATTAAATTGAAAAAAAAATTATATACGCTAAAATATAGAGGCGCGTGCGCGTTTCACACTCTTTTTCATTTAAAATTTAGAAATTTTCATTTATTGCATCTTAAACAATTCTCTGATGTAAAGAGAGAGACAATTCACATACTTTATTGACATCTTGTCAATACAATGTCAAAGTGAAAATGGTAAGAGAGAGAAGAGACAGCAAATTTTGGCAAACGATTTGTTAGGCTCTTGTCTATATTTAAAGAGTCAAAATGTGAATTTTTAATAATTAATAGTACAATATATATATATGTACATATTTCATCAACTACCCATGCAGGGTCCTTCAGAATAAATTCTTCTTTGTATAATTAGTATTTTTTGTAAGTGTCGATGGAGGCTAACTCAATCCATAAGCTTCTATTGAAGAGATTTATTACTTACATGATTCTCCAGAGATCCCAGGTTCAGGTCAGCGATTCCAAGAAGGATGGTTTGGAACTTCTGGTATTGAAGACTGGACGTGAGATGGGGAGATAATCCACCGGTTAGTCTTCAACTTGGCGAGAGAGTAAATGCTTCCCGTTTTGAATATTTAATGAGAATTAAGTATTATATATTTAAGGCATTGTGAGCCACTGTACAGAAACCTAA
>CP092867.1:50853580-50982237 GCA_030710605.1 Cordylochernes scorpioides
GATCTTCTTGTTCCAAAATCATTTTTATTAGGTACCGCTCAAAAATAACAACCTAGCTTATGATATTTGTAACAATGAATAATATATGAAGGTTATTCACATAATAAAACAAAGGGTCCAACGCGGGATTCGATCCCGGTTCATGGCTGTCGGGAATCGAGGGTGTTATCCACTCGTCCACCGACTAATAATTGACAACGAGAGATAAATTTTCAAAGTATTCACAATATAAACTTACAGGTTAACGCAACTTCACATTACTATCAGGCTGTTCCAAAAGTTCGTGTGTTTCTTAAAACGTTGTTTTTTTATTACTTGGCGAATAATATTATTACGGCAAATACATAATAATACATAATACAATTACTTTATACATAATACAACAACAACAACAACAAAAGCCTTTATTGAGGACCTCTCGTCCTATATAGGATTCGCCAGTTTACAGAGTAAGAGAAGAGAACTAAGAATGCAGAGAGAAACCCACATGTAGTAGGTATAGTATTTTCTACACTGTGACTATATACAACAGCAGCAACAAGCCTTTTACTGGTCTACGTCATTCTAATCCTGACATAGATTATTTGCATATAATTATTTACATCAATTAGATTATGTATATAGCCTCCTCTTTATACATAATACAAAGATATTATACATAACAGCGAATAATATTATGACGAATAATATTGGTATTTAAATTTTTCGCAAATGTTTACGAACTTTTGGGATAACCTTGTAACCACAACCAATCCTTTTTAATATTATACATGACCAACTTCTGATTAAAATTAAATAAAAACTTTTCTGATTATAAACTCTACCAATGAGAATAGTCTTTGAGAAGAATCATGATTGAAGAGGCCCACCAGATGTTTGATTCACCTGAAATACAAGCTAGGTACTTGTACAGCTTGTACCAATATTCCAAGTTTAGAAGGCCATTTGTTGCTTGGAAGTTGGTTTGGAAAAAAATATAGCCACATCAACCAATAATTTATTTAATTCTCGACTTTTCAGCGAAAAACGTCTCTTTTATTTTTAAGTTCTTATTTATTTCTCGATATATATGCATATTAGACGAATGGCCCGGGCAACGCCCGGGTTTTACCCGAGTGCGTATATATTTTAAAAATGTTTTAATTAAAATACTATTCGTTACAATTATAAATTGGCGCCGTGGATGTCTCTTTTGTGAAACGTCCCGCCCCAAACTGTGTGTGTCTTGAAAATATAAAAATAAAAATGTGAACGGAAAAATATGTCCAGGGTAGCCTAGTGGTCATGGCATCTGCCCGGTAAGCGGAAGGTCGTGGGTTCGATTCCCATCCCTTGACACTTTTTTTATTTTATCCATTCTGACCAAAATCTATCCGTGAACTTCACACAGTGAACTTCACACAGACAGAATAAGGCAATTATATAAGTAGATAATCCAAATTGTGCCTTATCACACACTATTTTTTTATTTGGCCTTATTACCTTGTGTTTATAATCCATGACGTAATGCCGGCGGCGCGCGCCCGTTGGCTGCCGGCGAGCACGTGACCTCCCTGTGCGCGCACATCCGTGACAGCGATGAGGAATTGAGGAAAGACGGTCGTGACTATAAATATTAATAATAATAATATAATAATAATAATTATTATTATTATCATTAGATAATGATAATGATCATAATGATGATGCGCGCGTATCCGTGACATGAGGAATTGAGGAATTGATTGACGGTGGAAAGACGGTCGTGACTATATATGTTGATACGTCCACTTTACATATACACCTATCCCCCGATTTACACGGTACTTGTTTTAAACGTTTTTGCTTTTACACGGTTTTCCAAATAAGTGTTTTTGTTTGTTTTTATCTCACTATACTAAATGCTACTGTAATTGAACATATGCGCTGTGTACACATCTCACGAGGAATCCCGAGCTTATGTGCTGACTATATATTTTAACCTGTCAATGCATTTTATTTTTATTTCTGTGTACACCTATCCCCCGATTTACACGTTTTTTTTTTTCAGGGACGTATCTACCGTGTAAATCGGGGGATAGGTGTATTTAAGAAAATGGTGTATGTATATAAGTAGAAGTAGGATTCAAAATAACCATTCCCTTGGGGAGAGTATCAGAGAGTAGCTGAAAAGTCGGAAATTAAATAAATTATCGGCTGATTAACAATATTTCAAGAATAAAAATCTAAATCTATAAAATCGATTCCAGAAATAAACACAATGTAAATTCCTTTCATCTAGATACTTTACGAGAATCCAGCATTTGACGTTTATCCCGAATCGGCAAATTAAAAGGCATCTTTTGACTAGACAATATTAATGAAATATAGTGCAGAACACCCTCTCTATAAAGAGCACCTAATTATAGAGCCAAAGTGTCCTTTAGAGAGAGGTGTTGTCTTTCTGGAGAGTTGCAAAATAGTAAAAATGGTCATTTTGCAAAAAAAAAAAAAAAAAACACTGTCCTTAGTAGAGAGGTGTTTTCTAGCGCGAGTGTCCTCTCATGGAGGTTCTAATGTATAACTACCATACATTTTACTGTAGAATCTGTAAAAAATAGGAATTTAATTATCCTGAAAACTTGTGCATTTTTATATTGTACGGGAAGCCAATGGAGAAGAATAATGGATTGATATACAAATATCTAAGCATCTCCAAACCTCATTGTACAGGGTGGGCTAAGAAAGTTGATGCATTTGTGTAAAAGCACATTAACTCATTCATCATAAATAAATGAAGAAAAGTTTGTTACCGAATTATATAAATAAATTTTTGGGAGATTTAACATGATAACACTCTCAATTGAAAGAAGATAAAATGATACATTTAAAAAAGCCATCATGTTGAAACAGAGAAAATATCAATTATCATCTTCAGTTACAATTTTATAGAGAGACTATTCCAGAAAATTACGGGGATGGGTAGTTGGAGACTTCTGTGTACGCTCTAGAGAGAGTAGAACCCGGAATAATCAAAGTTGTAAAAATTGCGTGAAGAGAAAACCATCTTCAAGATTGATGGTTGATAGGTTAGAGGAGGGTTACAAGGTCTATAAACTATCTCATAGCTAAATAATAACATCGTTAATGATATGTGTGTATAAAGTCTGGGTACATTTAGTAACGACAAATATCTTCCATACACATCATCTCTCTCTATCTGTTTAATACAAATGGAAAGACCAAAAACGCGAATGTTTCTTTTCACAAATAAATCAAACATCTACCGTTCTTACTACGATGAAAATATATTGGGAGGACTTGGCTCATCAATAGTGAACCCTCCCAGCGGTTTCGCCAATTTTTTTTTTTAATCTACCAGACCGCTTCTTTAGAGGTCTAATACTGTATTGGATCTTTCTGTTTTATATGCAACACTGAAGGGTGGAATTTTAGAAATGTTATTTAAGCACAAACTATGAACAGATCTATCTGTGCAAAGCTGAAAATGGAAATACTTTACTGAATAATATTGTTACTGCGGTGAAAGAAGGAAAGCTTCGACAAACGCCGTGGTGGCAAGCAGGGTCAATTCACCTCAAGAATAGCTGAGGATGGACAAGTCAACAAGGAAGAAGTCCATCTGTCGGCCAGGAGTGAAGCCATCCTCCCTGTTGTTTACAGCGGGTGTTGGATGATGTTCTCTGCATGCTATTTGCTTTGTTCGCCATACAATGCACACGTTAAATAAAGAAGAGTCGAACATAGATCCTTACCGATCCCGCGTGCTTATTTGACCATCCTTGACTCGGCGGTGATCAACAATATATTCATATTATTTGATAAAAAGGAAATATTATTCACAA
Organism: Cordylochernes scorpioides; assembly: GCA_030710605.1. NCBI lineage: Eukaryota > Metazoa > Arthropoda > Arachnida > Pseudoscorpiones > Chernetidae > Cordylochernes > Cordylochernes scorpioides. The sequence goes on from CP092867.1 coordinate 50,857,405, forward strand.
TATTAAAATGTACAAGCTTTTCCGACCGACTCCGGCTTGTGGACCGAAAGGTCTGGGTGGCCATCTGCTCCAGGGGTGTATAGTATAACTGTGGGGAAAGAAGACCCTGCCTTGGAACTGGCCTATTGACTGGGGAAAAGGCAGTGGCGCCCACCCCTTACACACCCTTGGGGATGAGGGAGTGTAGAGGCGACTCTGCGTGGTTTGTCTTCGCGCCAGTGGTTTCACTGACGCAAGGCGCCATGAGTCTTGAAACCCTTGGGTCTTCGCTCTGTGTGTGCGCCATTGGGAGCGTCCTTGCCGAGCGCGTCATGGAGAAACAAGGGGTACACACAGTAGGGGGGGGGGTTATATTGGAACGTAGGACGGGTTAAACCAAGTCCGAACGGGAGGGCTCGGACAGCAACCTGGATATGAAACTCTCGTAGACGTCTGTGGGCTGATTGGTCGACCCCATGGAGCCAGACCATAAAGACGGGCGCGAGGGGCCAAACCAAATGGCCGCTCGGTGCATGGAGAATGCATTATTCCCTTGGCTAGGTGACTGAAAAAAGATCGGCTTATGGACCGAGAGGTCTGGGGGGCCATATTACTCCTAGGATGTATAGTGTTACTGCCGGCTTATGGACCGCAAGGTCTGGGTGGCCATCTGCTTCTAAGGTGTAGAGTGCAACTAAATTGTGGGCCATGTGAAGAGGTATTCACGCAACTAAACACTGGAAATATCCACGTATAGGACCTATTAGGGAAATTATAGACTCTAATGGCACGTGGATGAATAAATCCTTTTAAACAATGTCAAACGAGAAATAGAGATATTTCATAATTATAGTTTAAAAGACGTTAACAATTTCTTCATTATCCACAAAAAGAATCAACATTTCAACCTCACGTATAAAGAAGCCAAATGTACAGGCACAATGGAACAGAACAATAGAAGGAAGTTTCGTCAGAGATTTCCATTGTTCCCTAAGTAGGAGCGGTATAATGGCTTTCTCGGCTATGAAATAGCATTTTGTTCAATTCTATTTATAATTTCACCTTTGAGGAAACTCAGAACAGCAATTTTACACACCCAAGATAGAAGACATTGCTATGATAGAGATGCAAGGAGACATCTGACAACCTTTGATATAAAATTTATAATATACTATTCCCTGAGCTCACCCCAAATCATCCAAAAACAGAAATCGTCTCTGAATAGCAATGGTGGGAACCAGATAGACAATCATCTAATAATGATAACTACAGCTTAATATGTATGCCTTGCTTCCTTAGTTATGTCCTAGAGGCCTATATTTATTTGTTTGTCCTCTTATTAGATATATATATATTTAGAATATTTTGTCTCAATTTGTATTATAGTTAATATAAAATATTTTTGTATCTATAGAATTTTATAAAATTATGTAAAATAGTATCCGATTATATTTAACTCGTGTTCTATTGGCGAATTATTATACCAGGTTTTCTCATGTAGAAAGGCGTCCGTGCCCGAAAGCTAGAGAACAATAAATATGTTTTTGAAAAGTTACTTTTCCCTGGAGGAATGATTGATTTACTCAATATTGATGCAAGGGATTATTTTATAGAAATACTAGCCGAATGAACCGGGCAACGCCCGGGTTTTACCCGATTAAATGCTTTTATTCAAATACTATTCGTTACGATTATAAATTGGCTCCGTGGATGTCATTCTTGTATAATATATAAATGAGTTTTAAAAATTGTAAAAAAAAAAAAAAATGCATCGGCCGGGAATCGAACCCAATTTTTACAATTTTTAAAACTCATTTATATATTATAGTGGCGGGCGGGGCGCCCGCCAAAAATGCATCGGCCGGGAATCGAACCCGGGGCGCCCGCGTGGCAGGCGATCATTCTACCACTGAACCAAAAGCAAACGGTGACAGAATTAAGAACGCATGACGCTGATAACTGTATATATTAATGTCTTTGTATTATGTATAAAGTAATTGTATTATTATGTGTTCGCCATAATAATATTATTCGCCGTTATGTATGATGTCTTTGTATTATGTATAAAGTAATTGTATTATGTATAAAGTAATTGTATTATTATGTATTCGCCGTAATAATATTATTCGCCGTTATGTATAATGCCTTTGTATTATGTATAAAGTAATTGTATTATTATGTGTTCGCCATAATATTATTATTCGCCGTTATGTATGATGTCTTTGTATTATGTATAAAGTAATTGTATTATTATGTATTCGCCGTAATAATATTATTCGCCGTTATGTATAACTAGCCGAATGACCCGGGCAACGCCCGTGTTTTACCCGATTGAATGTTTTTATTCCAATACTATTTGTTACAATTATAAATTGGAGCCGTGGATGTCATTCTTGTATAATATATAAATGAGTTTTAAAAATTGTAAAAAAAAAAAAAAATGCATCGGCCGGGAATCGAACCCGAGCCGCCCGCGTGGCAGGCGAGCATTCTACCACTGAACCACCGATGGTTATGAAAATTCCCATCCGTGAGCTTCAGACAAACAAACAGACAGAATAAGGCAAATATATAAGTAGATTTACTCTTCATTGTTGGCTTTTGTGGTGTTTTGCATAACAATAGTTATGTTTTAGATAAATTATCGAGATATGCAAATAAGGTTTTGCATAGTGTTTGTTTGTTGTTATTATGTTAATTATTTTTATGTATATATATGTATCATTAAATTGTAAATATTCGGTCAGATTAGTGTTATGAGCGAATAAAGATTTTATCTCAGACCTAGTGGATCTCGGTGACCTGGTGTAGTGTAGAGACACAACAGTGGCGACGAAGGAAAAGTAAGCGAACAATGATGAATATTGAACAGTTCAACCCAAACAATGGAAATGAAATATCAAGTTATTTAGAACGCTTTGAATCCTATTGCATAGCGAATGATATAGTAAAGATCGTTAAAAAGAAGGCAACATTTTTCTCGCTATGCGGAAGAGAAACGTATAATATAATACGGACGTTGACCTCTCCCAAGATTCCATTGGAAACAGAATGGGAAGAGATAGGTAGCAGGGATTAAAAAATATTTTGATCCAACGCCAAATATAATAGTGCAGCGTTTTAAATTTGCGAAAAGGCTTCAAATGCCAAATGAAACAATATCTGAATTTATAACAGCTCTAAAGAAAATTGCCGAGAAGTGTGAATTCCCTGATGTGGAAGATAGGTTGCGTGATGCCCTAGTATGCGGCATTCTAAGCGAAGAGATACAATCAATGCTGTTAATGAACAGTATGCTAACATTTAAAGTGGCTCAAGAGATGGCATTGGCACATGAGGCTGCGGTAAGGAACGTTGCAGAAATTAAAGACGGAAAACCTCAGGAAGAAATTAATGTAATGGGAAGAGCTGTTAAGGTGAGACGGAGGAATGAGAAGATTTTTAAATGTTTCCGCTGTGGATATACAAACCACAGAGAGTAGCAATGTTTCTTTAAAGAGAAAAGATGTTTTAAATGTCAGAAGTTAGGGCATATATCTAGGGTCTGTAAGAACGGGAACTGGAGGAGCGATCGTAATAATAACTGCTCGATAGATGAGGAGGCAGAGGCAACTAATGGCCTTTTTAATATAAATCAAGTGAAGGACACCAGTAACATGCGGAATTATATGGTAAAAGTACGGACTAGCGGTCGAGATATGAATATGCTCATTGACTCAGGAACAAGAAAAAATATTATTTCTGAGAAGACGTATATAAGAACTTGGGTGAAGTCAGAAAGGCCTAGAATAGAGAAGGATTCTACCAAGTTGGTGCAATGGAACAGACAGAGGTTATCCATTCTGGGTAAAATAAAAGCCGACGTAAAAGTGAACAAAAGAAGTATCACAATGGAATTTCTTGTGATCGAAGGTCCGGGCCCAAATCTGATTGGAAGGGAGGCGTTTGACCAGATTGGAATCGGTCTTGAATGGATGAATTATGGCGACAGTGTATGTCAAATCAATGAGGTAATGAATGGAAATGGTATGGCCGCTGCGATGAACGGTAATGGAATGGCCGCGGCTATGAATGGAACCGCCAATGGAATGATGAGCGGAGCTAATGGAATGGGCGCGGGTTACATGAACGGTGGGGAGGGCATGTACAGTGAGGGTGACGGGCTGAGCGTGTACGGCAACCCCGGCGTGGACTTCCCACTTTTCGCCTCGGTGCCCCGAGACCAGCTTCCAATGCGGACAACAGGAGCTTCCTGGATACTATGCCGATCAGGAGGGACCCACCAAGGCTGGAGGAAACACCTGGGCCAAGTAGACCAATAAGAAACCGGAGACTCCCCGAATACTTAAAAGATCGTGTAACAAATTGGGGTGAGAAGATGTGGTGTTTTGCATAACAATAGTTATGTTTTAGATAAATTGTCGAGATATGCAAATAAGGTTTTGCATAGTGTTTGTTTGTTGTTATTATGTTAATTATTTTTATGTATATATATGTATCATTAAATTGTAAATATTCGGTCAGATTAGTGTTATGAGCGAATAAAGATTTTATCTCAGACCTAGTGGATCTCGGTGACCTGGTGTAGTGTAGAGACACAACAGTGGCGATGAAGGAAAAGTAAGCGAACAATGATGAATATTGAACAGTTCAACCCAAACAATGGAAATGAAATATCAAGTTATTTAGAACGCTTTGAATCCTATTGCATAGCGAATGATATAGTAAAGATCGTTAAAAAGAAGGCAACATTTTTCTCGCTATGCGGAAGAGAAACGTATAATATAATACGGACGTTGACCTCTCCCAAGATTCCATTGGAAACAGAATGGGAGGAGATAGGTAGCAGGGATTAAAAAATATTTTGATCCAACGCCAAATATAATAGTGCAGCGTTTTAAATTTGCGAAAAGGCTTCAAATGCCAAATGAAACAATATCTGAATTTATAACAGCTCTAAAGAAAATTGCCGAGAAGTGTGAATTCCCTGATGTGGAAGATAGGTTGCGTGATGCCCTAGTATGCGGCATTCTAAGCGAAGAGATACAATCAATGCTGTTAATGAACAGTATGCTAACATTTAAAGTGGCTCAAGAGATGGCATTGGCACATGAGGCCGCGGTAAGGAACGTTGCAGAAATTAAAGACGGAAAACCTCAGGAAGAAATTAATGTAATGGGAAGAGCTGTTAAGGTGAGACGGAGGAATGAGAAGATTTTTAAATGTTTCCGCTGTGGATATACAAACCACAGAGAGTAGCAATGTTTCTTTAAAGAGAAAAGATGTTTTAAATGTCAGAAGTTAGGGCATATATCTAGGGTCTGTAAGAACGGGAACTGGAGGAGCGATCGTAATAATAACTGCTCGATAGATGAGGAAGCAGAGGCAACTAATGGCCTTTTTAATATAAATCAAGTGAAGGACACCAGTAACATGCGGAATTATATGGTAAAAGTACGGACTAGCGGTCGAGATATGAATATGCTCATTGACTCAGGAACAAGAAAAAAATATTATTTCTGAGAAGACGTATATAAGAACTTGGGTGAAGTCAGAAAGGCCTAGAATAGAGAAGGATTCTACCAAGTTGGTGCAATGGAACAGACAGAGGTTATCCATTCTGGGTAAAATAAAAGCCGACGTAAAAGTGAACAAAAGAAGTATCACAATGGAATTTCTTGTGATCGAAGGTCCGGGCCCAAATCTGATTGGAAGGGAGGCGTTTGACCAGATTGGAATCGGTCTTGAATGGATGAATTATGGCGACAGTGTATGTCAAATCAATGAGGTAATGAATGGAAATGGTATGGCCGCTGCGATGAACGGTAATGGAATGGCCGCGGCTATGAATGGAACCGCCAATGGAATGATGAGCGGAGCTAATGGAATGGGCGCGGGTTACATGAACGGTGGGGAGGGCATGTACAGTGAGGGTGACGGGCTGAGCGTGTACGGCAACCCCGGCGTGGACTTCCCACTTTTCGCCTCGGTGCCCCGAGACCAGCTTCCAATGCGGACAACAGGAGCTTCCTGGATACTATGCCGATCAGGAGGGACCCACCAAGGCTGGAGGAAACACCTGGGCCAAGTAGACCAATAAGAAACCGGAGACTCCCCGAATACTTAAAAGATCGTGTAACAAATTGGGGGTGAGAAGATGTGGTGTTTTGCATAACAATAGTTATGTTTTAGATAAATTGTCGAGATATGCAAATAAGGTTTTGCATAGTTTTTGTTTGTTGTTATTATGTTAATTATTTTTATGTATATATATGTATCATTAAATTGTAAATATTCGTTCAGATTAGTGTTATGAGCGAATAAAGATTTTATCTCAGACCTAGTGGATCTCGGTGACCTGGTGTAGTGTAGAGACACAACAGCTTTTTATCTTACATTTATTCTTCATTGTTGGCTTTTTATATTACATTTACTCTTCATTGTTGGCATTTTATCTTTCATTCATTCTTCATTGTTGGCTTTTTATATCATATTTACTCTTCATTGTTGGCTTTTTATCTTACATTCATTCTTCATTTTTGGCTTTTTATATTATATTTACTCTTCATTGTTGGCTTTTTATCTTACATTTATTCTTCATTGTTGGCTTTTTATATTACGTTTACTCTTTATTGTTGGCTTTTTATCTTACATTCATTCTTCATTGTTGGCTTTTTATATCATATTTACTCTTCATTGTTGGCTTTTTATCTTACATTCATTCTTCATTTTTGGCTTTTTATATTATATTTACTCTACATTGTTGGCTTTTTATCTTACATTTATTCTTCATTGTTGGCTTTTTATATTATATTTACTCTTCATTGTTGGCTTTTTATCTTACATTTATTCTTCATTGTTGGCTTTTTATATTACATTTACTCTTTATTGTTGGCTTTTTATCTTACATTCATTCTTCATTGTTGGCTTTTTATATCATATTTACTCTTCATTGTTGGCTTTTTATATTATACTAATGATGATGCGCGCGCATCCGTGACAGAACCGGCCGGCCCATGACGGTCGTGACTATATATGTTGATATTCCAAATTGTACCTTATCAGTAGATTTGGTCTTATTACCTTCTAATCTATAATCCAAATTATTTGGATAATGATAATGATCATAATGATGATGCGCGCGCATCCGTGACAGAACTGGCCGGCCGGCCGGCCCACCCGCCCGCCCATGACGGTCGTGACTATTATGTATAATGCCTTTGTATTATGTATAAAGTAATTGTATTATTATGTGTTCGCCATAATAATATTATTCTCCAATTATTAAGAAAAACACGAACTTTTGGGACAACTTTATATTAATCTCAAAAATATATATTTTAAACAGATATTAGAACTTTCACCAAAGCGGAATATTTTCAAGTAATTTCCAGAAAATCTGTTTTAAAGAAAGTTTATTACTCTGTGAAAAAAAACAGATTTATTCCATTCATTATTTAATTTTATTCATTATTTAATCATATCCTACATTTTTATCTCTTATTATGAGAGATGAATTATAAATATATTAATTATTCCAATAAAAAACTGAAAAAATCACTTGTTATATCAGATATATTTATATATAACATTTATAAAACATACGATGGAATCTTTATATAAGACTTTGAAGAAAAGTTTAAATCTAACTGAAGGTTGTCAAAGTGAACTAAACTTTGAGAGTTTAGTTAATTTACTTAAAAAACATTCCGATATTTTTAAAAACCGTACAATCTTCTGTCAAATACTCCAAGCCACGGATGAACAAATTCTCAAGATGTTAATTGAGAATGGATTGTGGGCAATGTTGAATGACTGGATATCTGATCTTCCCAAAAGAAAGAAAGAAAAATACATTTGGGAATTATTAAAACTTCTTAAAGAACTTCCAGTGACACTTGGATTATTGAAGGATAACAAAATCCCTAAAATTGTTAAGAAATTTAGTAAAAACGACGATAAAGACATTAGTATATTAGCTGTAGATATTGTGACTAAATGGAAGAAAGTGATCAATTTAGATTGTGTTAAAAGAAGAAAAGACAATAAATCTAAGAGTAAATCTGATCTTAAAGATGATAATGTGGAAGTAGAAGTTTCAGAGCATGATGCTGCTAAGACATTGAAAAGAAAGATGGATTTCTGTGAAAACCAATCTCCAAATAAAAGACAAAAGGTAGAAGAAGCTACCAAGAAATGTCTAAATATAAATGTTGAATATTCTAGTGTATCTATTTTAGATAGGATTTTAGACCAAATGAGTGTTCTTGGAGGTCAGAAGGAAATCCCAAAGATCCAGAAACCGACTACAGATCCAACTCCAGACATTCCCATGGACACTTCTGGGAAAAAGAGAGTCCATTGGAAGGACGATCTTGTTGAGAAACGTTACTTTGAGGTCATACCGGGCGAGAGAGAATACGTCTGCAAAGAAGTCGCCATCGCCATTAAGAAAGAGGTGCGAGAAAGACGTAGAATAAGATATTGTAAGGATGACGGTATGAAGGCAAGCATACCATGGAGGACACCAGAGACCATCACAATATCTCCTCCAGTTGAAAAAGTCCAAATAATAAGTGATGAGAAGTACATACAGATTATGTACGAGGAGCGTAACCCTCCTGAATACTATCCCTACAAATGTATGATACCTTTCTCCCCGGGGGAACCTGATGTAGAGATTGTAGACCCCGTGGAACCTGTTATAATTCCTTTGGAAAAGCTGTCAGAACCTGAGAGTGAAATCCAAGAAGTTGATGACGTAGAAATGAACTCCCCTTCACAGGATATTGATCTTCAAAAACACCAAGAAGATGAACAGATAGATTCACCAAATGACCCTATTTCCATCATCGGAAACTTGGAGAATGTCAATTGGGAACAAATTAAACAGGCGGTCCAGATATTTGGTAAGACCTCTCCACAATTGGACATTCCCAACAATTATTGTGACCCTGTACCCATAGTATCTCCACCTATGGCCCCAGAATACAATACCTTACCTGTAGATACCTCATATTCTGTACCGTATAGTACTCAACAAAACTATATTTATGGAGATAGAAGTGTAGGCGCAACATTCCAACATGGAAGCTATGCCAATATGCAACAGAGGTATATACCAACACAGCAGCCATATACCTATAATAGTGGCCCAATAATGAATAATGATCCATACAACCACCAAATGTTACAGAACAACTTCCAACAACCACAACAAAGGTTTCAACAACCACAATCAGGTTATCAGCCACCACAAATATCTCCAACAGTCCAAAGACCTACCAACAGAAAGTTTATTCCAAGAGTTCTGTGCCGACATTTCGCCAGAGGATATTGTAGATTGGGTGACGCCTGTAACTTCCTTCATCCTAAACCTCAATAGAAAAATATTTACTTCCTATATATATATATGACATGAAGTTGGCAAAAGATCCTTTGAAGATATTCAAAATCAGAAGTATTCAAACACACCAAAATATCGGTACTAATAGAAAAAAGTACCTTCAAAAAGAATCGACCTAACACAGGGAAGTATGTAAATACCTAACACTATGTAAATAGGTGAATACTATGCAATTATGTAACATGTGATTTCTGGACATACATATCATTTTGATATATTAATAGTTATTGACTTTTTAATAACAAATAAAATTTTATCTTTTCTCTAATTTTGTCTCGCTCAATTTTCCACTCAAATATATTATTAAACACAAATTTCAGTTATATATTACACATTTTATTTTCAAGATAAGGTTCATTTTAGAATTGATGAATGTTTTTATTAATCCAATATTTCGATGGACCAATCGTCCATATTTTACGAGGTTTTTGTTTTGAAGCACACAGCAGCACAAGCAAAATAAAGCAATAATTTATATATTTGGATTTATTCTAAGTTTATGAAAATCTTATTTTGTTTAGATATAGACAAATGGTATATCTCATATATATAAACTAAGTTAGACGATACCAAAGGTAGACGTCTTTCTTTATTTAAAAGTCTGCGAGCTTTCGGACAATGATGTTCTTTAATAGCCTATTATGCAAATATAAGAAACTAGCGGATGTACCCGGCTTCGCCCGGGTTTTACCCGAGTAAAGGTTTATCTAACGAACATTTATTAAAACAATTCTCTATAAACTTATAAAAAAAATAATAGATATATTTTGATAATTTGAAACTCGTAAATTTGAATCTCTCGATAAAGTGAACATTTTTTCCCGGTCCCTTGAAAAATACTCGATAAGTTGAATAAAATCAATATTAATTGGTTCCCTCGGTAATTGGAAGTTAAAGGAATAGTATCTTCGCCTTGAATTGTATCATTATTCTTGTCTCAAATAAATTGCCGTGTCATCCTGAGATAATCTTACTTTTGATAAATAATATTTAAGATAATAAACTTAGTGATAATAAAACTTATAGATAAAAAAAACTTGTTATCATCGTCGTAATGGTGGCGCTGCTTGCGAGTTAAATCTGCAAATAACTCTAAGGATATTCAAGAAATTATTTTTCAAAAATCTTCCCGGGGATATACCTAATAATATCCCAAATTTTCACGGCGATTGGATGTATGGTTTTTGAATCTATAGAGTACACACAGACAGACATTCAATTATATATATATATATATATATATAGACTAGCGGATGTGTACCCGGCTTCGCCCGGGTTTTATCCGAGTGAAAGTTTACCTAACGAATATTATTGATAAAAATATTCTGGAACACACAGAATATTATGATAATAATATTCGTTACTTTATATATTATATAAAATATATTTTTCGAGCAAACATATCCACTCTCTACTGAATAGATATTTAAAAAGATATACATAAATAAAAATATCTAGAGATATACTACATGATCCTAGCCAAAAGGCCGAGAAACGATATTTTATATATAGAGATGACCTGGCTTCGTGTGTCTTCTGCTCGAGTGAATGTTTCGCTGGTAGAATTTTGTTCCTGCCTACTATTAATCATTATCTGGCTTCGCCCGTGGTCTGCTTTAGTAAATATTCCCCAAAAGAATTTTTTTAATGCAATCAAGCATGATACGGCAATATTGTCATCATCATTTTTGACTAAAAAAATATTGTTGCTCAGTACTTGGTTAAATATAATTTTTCTTGGTTAAAGTGCGACAAAAAACTCTTCAAGATTTAACTCTCTGTCCTGTTCAAATTTCAGCGAGATTAGTTACATATTGAGGGCGTGCATAGCCGACAAACATATATATATTATTATTAATATATATAGTCACGACCGTCTGTCGTGGCCTCTGTCACGGATAATATACAGTTATCATCGTCATGCGTTCTTAATTCTGTCACCGTTTGCTTTTGGTTCAGTGGTAGAATGCTCGCCTGCCACGCGGGCGCCCCCGGGTTCGATTCCCGGCCGATGCATTTTTTTTTTTACAATTTTTAAAACTCATTTATATATTATACAAGAATGACATCCACGGCGCCAATTTATAATTGTAACGAATAGTATTTGAATAAAAGCATTTGATCGGGTCATTCGGCTAGTATAGCTATATACAGGAGAGCTTGAATTGGCAAAATTGATTGGAAGGTTCATCACTGATGAACTAGGCCTACCCAAATTTCAATTAACCATCAGTTAACTAAAATGATGGAAATTTGTCCTCTATATGAGTACTTTATAAAATACATATATAGCGCGCTGGATAATTCCATTATCAATATATAGATGGCGCTAGGTATTCTATTTATCATTATCATTCTTTTTTTGAAAAGAAATAAATTAATACAAATATTAACAATAAATATCTTATTATATAGAGTTATTGGTGAGGATAACTTGTGTTAAAGATTAAGTAGCTATATTAAATAATAAAATTTATAAGCATGACCTAATACTATTACAAAATAATTGGAATAACGTAGATCTTTGGTGTTCATATTTCTCCCGAAGTTGTCTAACTTGGTGCTACAATATTGTCATTTTTGAGAAACTATACAGAGCACGTCATATTTATATATTATAATGCATTAGCGCTCCATCTGTTATGAAAATTCGAAACTATTATAGACGCGTATGTATATTGTAAGGTAGAAATCAAGTCTTTGTATATCTGGAGATGTGAAAGTATTTATTGATGACGTCACCACGACTAGTCGACAATTATCAACAAATTAACCCCACTATCTACCGCTAGGGAATCTTGAACAAGCAAACAATGAAATATTTCAAAGATGATTTTACAAATACATAGTAATATTAGGTATGTCTGCTCTAGATGGGGGTCTGTATTTAAGACCAAAGGACAGTATTTCCTTTTGGATCGGAGATGGCTCAAATGCAGTCAAGTTAAGGAAAGTGGGAGCGTGGGGTCTGCAGGGGAGGAATTCCGAAGGGAAGCCATGTTTGGTGGTCCAGTGGGATAGTTTCGAAAGGTGGCGGGCTCTGCATCGGCTATCCTGGCGCCTGACGTCTGCCGTGGCCAGCGTCAGAAAAGAGGCTATGACGGACTGGGGGAGAAGGGTGGCAACTATGGAAATGATGCCCTTGATAGTTTTAGATAGGCTGCGGATATGGGAGAAACATCCTTGGGTTCTGGATTTCAGCAATTGTCTCTGGGCTCTGTCGATAATCTTCTTTGAATATGTGTTGTGGACGGGATCCCTAATTCTTAGAGGTGGAGGGATAAATTGGGCTCTTTCGCAGGTCTTGTTGAACCAAAGGTGAGATCTCCATTTGGCTAACTGGAGAGACACATAGTAATATATATTTTATAATCTGTTGAATATATTCATTGAATAATATTAAAAATTAAATAATAATTTTTTTATTCGCCACAATATATATAAGTTGAAAAAGATTGCGCGTTAAATTTTAAAGTTAATTTTCTATTGGAAGATTTGGATTATAAATAGTGAACACTCTTTCATTGGGGTTTCCCTAATTTAATCCACTCGGTCTAAATTGAAATATATTGCATTTATTATTCATTCTGCTGATATAGCTGGCACTTGAAGACTTACTGTAGGTGATAGTGGAAATGCAGAGAGATACACCTCTAAGATGTGGGTATCCATCTTGACATGATAGAAAGACTTCCAATAACCTTGCGAGCTATGTCGGAGGGCAAAATCTATATATATAAAAATGAATGTTTGTTTGTATGTCCGGTATACAAATTCGCAGTAGTTCACTAATTCAAACCAAAATTTCCATACATAGGTAAAAGAATACGGGGGAAGACGATAGGCTATTTAAAAATATATAAATCAATTATTAAAACTATATATTTTTAGTCAGAAAATGATGATGACGATATTGCTGTATCATGTTTGATTATCAGATACAAAATTATATCGGGAAAAATTCCAAAAAGCAGAGACCACGGGTGAAACCAGTTCATTATTTTGTACGCAAGAACAAAATTCTAACAGAAAAACATTCATTCGAGCAGAAAACAAAAGCCAGATCATCTTTCTATAAAAATATCGCTTCTCAAAAACAAAGTTTGGAGCGGGACGTTTCACAAGAGTGACATCCACGGCGCCAATTTATAATTGTAACGAATAGTATTTGAATAAAAACATTTAATCGGGTAAAACCCGGGCGTTGCCCGGGTCATTCGGCTAGTATTCGATAACATTCAATATCCGATTTGTATCAATTTTATCAATTCGCCAATTTTTATATTATATATCTATTAAGAGTCTCTATAAAATAAACTTGAACACAAAGAAAATATATTCTTTTTTACATTTTAAAGATTAGCTTTCACGAGCTAAATGGTCTTCAATAAGCCTATTCTCTATAGAGTTACCAACCAGTTTGACAAATACTCGAAAACTAGCCATTTAAACTAGCCATAGATAAATTTTACCAATAAAAATTTATTTAGCCAGATACGACACCTATCTAGATGAATATATCACCCCAAAGGATACCTGTATAGAAAATATGATTGGAATCTCTAGAACACCGTTTCTTTCGTGTACGTGAAAACCTGAACCAAGAATTACACGATCAAATAGTAAAGGATTTTATAGCCGCTTTTGGGGTTCAGTGGAAGGGTGTAGACCACTACCGTTGGTGTACGACCGCTACGACTTGGGATCGAATCCCGCATTGGGCATTTTTTTCTAATTAAAAATGCTCCAATGGCCCCAGATTCTTGCAAAAGTCCAACTTCACCAGCGATTGCAAGTAACCAAACCGGGCTCTGGCGCATTTGTAAGTGCAAAGTCGAACTGCTTTTCATATGTGTAGACATGTGGGTGCACTTACAGTAAAAAGCAGTCACTAACTACCCACCATGATTATCATGGCCTGTAACCAAGTGTACTAGGGATAATAAAAAGTATAGCCGCTTTTACTGAACTATTTAACTACCTATTTTGATTATTTGTTTTAATAAAAACAACAAAAAATACGGGGTTAAGTTTCTTACACCATTTTTATTTCTCTAGATTTCGGGAGCTAACATGCCAGTTATCATTCTGTCATCTCTTTGAAGATTGCCATTTTTAGCAGATTTCGTAAGTTTGTTATTTCTTCTATATGAAGCGTAAGAGATCCCAGTCGACGTGTGTCTGAAGACAGGGTCTACCAACCAACCTAGTGTGGAGGTCTGGAAAACTTTCCGGTCCACAAATATTTGGGCGGCCGTGGCGTGCCGTCACTAATTGCGCCAGTGGAAATATCCAGCAGACGGTCGATGGAGGTGGTCTTCTGCTGCAGGAAATCACGCCAGGGTGTTGTTGCTCAACTCTACAAACTTTCACAAAGTTGGCCGGCAACTTCTTCCCACTTTCTTAGTAGACAGGAATAGTTAAAACTTCGTGTATGTAAGAAAACAAAGACCATAAAAGTCAAAAGTAACGATCTTTTTGAAAAAGAAAACTTTTCTTAACGAGGTATATCTTAAAGATCACATGCATTGCATTGACCCATGCGTGCTTTCGTATTCAAATTTATATATGTAATTTGAAAAAAAAAAGTTTAGTTAAAGTTTGGATCCATTTTAAAGGAGAGTTCTAAAGAAGGTTCAAGTTTAAAATTATGATTTGAAACGCCATACAAAATTCATTATTATTATATTTATGTTCATTATGATTTTATGAACATTCGAACACTATAGCGACAATGATGTGTTTCCATAAATTTACTTTTTTAAATTAAAATTATTAATATTTTATAATTTCTTCCCAAGTCTCCAAGCAACTTTTCCCGAAGCCATCTAATGTAGTCTGACCCTTAAGTTTTGATTCAGTAGTTCAAACGTCCAGAAATGAACAGAAACTCTATCAGGTGGTTTTACAGCAACTATCTTTTTTTAAATCTCAACTTAATCATATCAGGAAATCAGCCTATAGAGCTTGAGACTTTTGACGAAGTCTGCTGTCCCCAGAAGTAGAGCTTATCAATGAATGAGCCAATACAGTCAATGATGCGTTTTGGGGTTGCAGGTTGAGAATTGCACTTAGTATTTAGTGCGAAAACTTTACAGCCATTCTGGAAAATTATTATGCGTAGATGACCAGACTTAAGTCTGTAAATCAAGAACTGCTGTTTCCTTGGGAGGACAGAATTGGTGCTTGTCCCTCCTACTCTATACCAGCTATGTGCAGTAGATTTCCATTCTTGTTGGCATTAGGCCTTGATGGTACGGAGGAGGTATTTTTCGTCTAGTAGGGTGGTTGATTTTGTTGACTTTGCTTAGAATTTTTAATGAAACTGATTCCAATAATTATTAATTAAACATTATTTTTATTGATTTATAAGAGAGAGAACAAGATATAAAAGGGAAAATAATATTAAACAAAGGAACTTTTTTTCTGTTTCGGTTAGCGCCTATTTACCTGTGAGCTTACACACACTCTGTGGTAACAATTAATTAATATATATACAACAGATTTTCTGGCCTCAGGGAGGCTAAGAGCTCTAGATTTTGCCAGAGAGTCTGCCAGTGCAGAAACTATAGAATATGGAATACCTGAAATTCCCGTTTCCAATTGCTTAATAAGTCAGAAGTGAACTCGAGTCTGATCTTAAAGGATCCACAATCCTATACACTCAGTCCCGTACTAATTAGAGACATCTTCAAAATCGGCTAAGCATTTATTTCGAATAATATTCTAAATTGTGAATTTAATATTGTTCCCAATTTATGAATCTTGAGCTTTTGAAAAAAAAAGATGCGACAATCATTACCTTTCGAAAATCTATTTTTACATTTCAGAACCCAGTCTATCATGCACTTTAAGTAATTCTCAACATAATAAATTACACGTGGGTGATTACTTTCATTGATGTAAGCCCAAGCTTTACTCAATGTAGTAATGTGTTTATATTTCTCACTAACTAAATGATTTTCATAGAATTTTTTCCATTTGGTTTTCCTTTCTTGGGTGTGTTTTTGGTGATAAATCTCAATGGGGGTTTCTCATTTTTAGGCTCACATTTCTCTATATAATCCTACAGACAGTAGAATGTAAAATAATACAAAGCAATAACGCGCCATCTATATATGACAAATGAAAACATTATGAGGCGAATGTTTCTTTCACAACTAAATAAAACTTCTACTGTCCTTACTGCGATTAAACATATTGGGAGGGTTTGGCTCGCTGTTGATCCAAGAGCCCTCCCAATATTTTTCATCACAGTAAGGACAGTAGAAGTTTTATTTATTTTTGAAAGAAACATTCAGGTCTTATAATGTTTTCATTTGTCATATTGTGAAATGTTCACTGGTGTTGCGATATTTCATTGCAATAAAGACTTTGGTGACATATTGGCACATTTGTTGGATCGTGGTTGCTTTACCGGTTAATTAGAGTTTTTTTTCATTTAGAACGATTTTGTTTCATCATCGAAGTTTACATTATT
Source organism: Cordylochernes scorpioides (assembly GCA_030710605.1). Taxonomy (NCBI): domain Eukaryota; kingdom Metazoa; phylum Arthropoda; class Arachnida; order Pseudoscorpiones; family Chernetidae; genus Cordylochernes; species Cordylochernes scorpioides. The sequence goes on from CP092867.1 coordinate 50,874,270, forward strand.
ATCCCTTATTGTATGGCTTATTGCAACTTTGGGAGCGTTAGCATTTTTACCTTACATATTTTCAATTATCTCTGAGAAAAATAACTTTTTTATTAGGAAAGTGAAAAATGTAACATTTATCATGATATATATATATATATATATTTATATATATATATCTGAGGTTTTACCATACACACAAGCACAAAAACATGCTAAATTTTTATTCTAATATTTATGCTAAAAGGTTTTTTTTTTCAAAAGTGGCGTAGCATCTATTTAGATACAATGTCTGATTGTGCTAGGGACGATTACAACTCGGAAAATGCTGGGTAATGAGACTTGCTTGTTCATGACCTAAAAGAAGAAAAAAAAATCAAAAATCAGGTTTCTCTATCTCAAACCTCCTTGGAGTTACAAGCGATAAAAAAAAAACTGACCAAAATCACCTAGAGACCGTGATTTCGGGCTAATGGCCCCGTCAGTCTAGGGCAGACGTCACCGACCCGAGGCCGCTAGTTTGCGGCGACGGCCAATATATGGCGTCTAGTTTTGACTTCTATTTTGACGGGAGAGGCAACCTTTATCTTTATAGATGAATATACTACCGATGAATTTTCCATCTATATTTTTGCCATAGATTTGGCCTAGCCACTTTGCCAGCTAAGCACCTCTTTGGCTGATTGTCAAGATTCCATTGAATCCCCTGTGAATATCATAGAATAAAGTCCGCCCTAGGCTGACAAGTGCCATTAGCCCGAAACTATGGTCTCTAGATGGACGCATTTCAGTTTGCCAAGGCTGGTGTTTTGACTTTGTCACCGACCCGAGACCGCTAGTTTGCGGCGACGGTCAATAGATGGCGTCTAGTTTTGACGTCTGTTTTGACAGGAGAGGCGATCATTATAGATATTATATCTATATAGGAATATATCTCGCTATTGTATATGTATATATACAATAGCGAGATATATTATAGATATATGAATTTATAAAAGTTTAAAACATTTTATATCATTTAAATCCACCCCGCTCCCCTCTGGAATTCCATTGAGGCCGCCACAACAAAGACTTTCCCACTTTAGCAACCGAAGCGATCTAGCGAGCAACTCAAGCGACTAGCGAGCGGCCAAAACAATCAAGGCAATCTTTGAAAGCGATCTTAACTCTTCTGAACGATCTTTGAAAGCGATCTTAACTCCTCTGAACGATCTTTGAAAGCGATCTTAACTTATCTGAACGATCTTTGAAGCCTTCTTAACTCATCTGGGCGATCTTTGAAAGCGATCTTAACTCATCTGAACGATCTTTGAAAGCGATCTTAACTCATCTGGGCGATATTTGAAAGCGATCTTAACTCATCTGAATGATCTTTGAAAGCGATCTTAACTCATATGAACAATCTTTGAAAGCGATATTAACTCATCTGGGCGAACTTTGAAAGCGATCTTAACTCATCTGGGCGATCTTTGAATGCGATCTTAGCTCATCTGAGCGATCTTTGAAAGCGATCTTAACTCATCTGAATGATCTTTGAAAGCGATCTTAACTCATCTGAACGATCTTTGAAAGCGATCTCAACTCATCTGAACGATCTTTGAAAGCGATTTTAACTCATCTGAGCGATCTTAACTCATCTGAACGGTCTTTGAAAGTGATTTCAACTCATCTGAACGATCTTTGAAAGCGATCTTAGCTCATCTGAGTGATCTTAACTCATCTGAACGATCTTTGAAAGCGATCTTAGCTCATCTGAGCGATCTTAACTCATCTGAACGATCTATGAAAGTGATCTTAACTCATCCGAACGATCTTTGAAAGTGATTTTAACTCATCTGAACGATCTTTGAAAGCGATCTTAACTTATCTGAACGATCTTTGAAAGTGATTTCAACCCATCTGAACGATTTTGAAAGTGATTTTAACTCATCTGAACGATCTTTGAAAGCGATCTTAACTTATCTGAACGATCTTTGAAAGTGATTTCAACCCATCTGAACGATCTTTGAAAGTGATTTCAACTCATCTGAACGATCTTTGAAAGCGATCTGAGCTCATCTGAGTGATCTTAACTCATCTAATCGATGTTTGAAGTAATATATAGTGATCGGAGCGAACCTTTGTAACCTGAGCGAGTTTGAGAACTGTGTGAGCGATCTTGTGATCTTTGAAAGCGATATTTTGAGACCGAAGCGATCAAGCGAGCACCATGGGGGGCTGTTGCGGCAAGAAGAAGAGGCGTAATAGGTAAGTGGGTTTACTCTACCTATAGTCAAATAAAGCTTAGGATTTAGAGAGAGGAGAAATAGTACTGGGGTTTTAGCAAAGGAACAACTACTATTTTGAGTAAATATTCAAGATATTGAAAGCTGTATGCAATATCACGGTAGAACATATTTAAACCTATCATAATATCAACCAGAGAGGACAAATTCAAAATAATTGAGCTTTTTTTCCAAAGAATTTACTTTTCTTTTTATATTCATCACATAATAATTTGTAGACCTTTCCAAAGAATTCTTGTAAATAAAGGAGAGTTTTACTTTTGACCTAATTGAGATTTTAAAAATAGCAATGTTTTAAAGGCCAATATAACAATTGATTAGCTTTGATTTAAAGAGAAATGGCTATGTAAAAATCTTGATAGCGATTTTGGCGCAACTTTTTACACACGTGTTTATCCTATACCCGGCTAAAGAGAAACAAAAACGAGTCTCGTGGATTGATATTAAAATAGTAAACACTTCTTAGAAATGTTTAAGACTGGTTTTTTAATTAAACTGCAGGGAGAGTTTCTTTCCAAATTTTTTACCCTGTGAGGTTTTATATTTATCAATACAAAGCAATAACGCACGATCTATATGTAACGAATAAAGACATTTTGATGAAATGTCAACAGATGCTTCATATTATGGAACAGGGGCTATTCTATACCAGAGAGACGTGAATAATAGGAGGTTACTTCAACTCAGAGTGATTAGTTATTATTCCTATACATTTTCCAAGGCTGAACAAAATTATTCCATCACTGAAAAATAATGCCTTGCTGTTTTGAAGGCTGTCAAATACTTCAGATGGTATTTGGAAGGGGCAAGTCTTTTTTTGTCCACACGGATCATCGCGCATTGACACAGCTACTTTCCTGTGGCCATCTCCGGGATCGACTTGCGAGGTGGCAGCTGTTTCTGAGCTCATTCGAAATGAGAGTGAACCACCGTTCTGGCAGGTAGCTCAGCGATGCAGACGCGCTGTCTAGATTGGCTGTAGAAACACATAATTCCAGCGATCAAACCGTACTGTTTGTTAAGCATCAGAGTATTCCTTTAAAATTAGAAGATCACGGTAAATATTTTGTCCCTCACGAACATCGAACTTCAATTTTATCTATGTACCATGATGATCCCTTATCAGGAGGACATTCGGGGTTTTGGAAGACATTATAAAATGAAGCAACGCTTATTTGGACTGGTATAAAGAATGAAAAAGGAAATATGTATCTTCTGGTCCTATCTGTCAAAGGGTCAAGTTCAAGTATAAGAGCCGTCCTTCAAAAATGAGTTTGCCCCATCAATCAAGGGTACCTTTCCATACTGTACATGTAGATTTCGCCGAGGCTCCTTCTAACATCAAGGATAAGAATTCAACATTTTAACTATACTCTATAACAAAAAAAATCGACGCACCAAGAAGCAGTTGCCCGAATTATATGAAAATACGTATACAAAGAGGTTTCAACCAAACATGCAAATGATTGGAATTTGGTGGCCGATTTATGCAAAGCAAGAGCACCAGCGCATCTGAACTGCGCATCCAGCACGAGCATTCTAGACTCAATATTCGGCGCGGCACGAGCTGATTTTCAGAATTTCCGTTTAATATTTTAGCAGTACGCCTATTTATACCTTATCAATGCCTCGCCGAAAGATTCGTGCTCATTACGAACATATGTCAGAGTTTGAAACTGGTCGTGCCATTGGATTGAAAGAGGCTGGTAGGTCTAATCGCGCGCCATCTGTGTCGAAGTGATGCGGCTATTAGGCGGTGTTGGCAAAAGTGGGTCAACAACGGAAGAATTCAACGTCAGGACGGCAGCGGACGACCAAAGGCAACAACAGAACGGGAGGACAGAGCAATTGTCAGAATGGCTGTCGCAGCACCGGAATCCATGTTATCTACCATCCAACGTGTGACCGGCACACAAGTGTCCAAAATGACCATCAACAGGCCACTGAGAGAGCGGAATCTAACAGCTCGCCGACCATTACGATGCCTACCCCTCACACCCGTGCACCGACAAGTCCGACTACAGTGGTGTCGGGAGCGATCAACTTGGAAATGCGCTGACTGGGGACGTATAGTCTTTAGTGACGAGTTCCGTTTCTTACTGTGTCCTGACGACCGTCGCAAACGTGTCTGGAGACATCCTGGGCAGCGTGTGGATCCTGGCCTTACTGTCGAACACCACACAGGTCCACAACAGGGCGTTATGGTCTGGGGTGCCATTTCATTTGATAGCAGGACCCCATTGGTAGTCATTCCTGGAACCCTGACAGCACAACGGTACGTAGATGAAATTGTACTGCCTGTTTTGTTGCCGTTCCTCTCACATCACCCCGGGCTTACTTTTCAACAAGATAATGCCCGGCCACACACGGCACGTGTTACTATGGATTGTCTTCAATCTTTCCGAACTCTTCCGTGGCCAGCAAGGTCGCCTGATCTCTCGCCCATAGAGCACATCTGGGACGCGACGAGAAAGCGATTGCAACCATCCGGGAATATTGACTATTTAGCCCGACAGTTGGAGACAATTTGGCAAGAAATCCCGCAGCACACCATCCGGAATCTTTATCAGTCCATGACAAGCCGGGTGGCAGCCTGCATCCAGGCCAGTGGGGGTCCAACGACATATTGACATTCTCAATTTGTGACGATCAAACTCTGAAATAAAACAATTAATTGTTCTGATATTTTAATATTTTTTCCCTATACATGCTCTTTACATACACCAATTTTTTTCCTAATCTGACAACTCCTTCTTGGTGCGTCGATTTTTTTGTTATACAGTGTAATTATTGACGAGGCTACTAGGGTGGTTCAAGCAAAGGCAATGAAACAACATGGCCGTGCTCTAATAAAATATTTCAACGGACATGAGGAACAGAAATCAGAACTATAGTCTCCGATCAATAGAGATCATTTGTGTATGGAGAATTCCGTAGGTGGGCAGCCTCCATAGACATCCGATTAATAACTCCTTATCACCCTGCAGGAAATGTTTTAGCGGAACGAGATATAAAGACCTTTCTCTCGTGCTATCCTCACTTCAAGGGTGGATGGAAAAATGTCTTAGAAGCGGCAGTACGCTACCATAATAGATCCTACAACTCCTACCTGGGTTGCTCCCCTTTATTCAAACTTACAAAAACTTCCCCTGTTTTACCTGCAGATAAAGAGCTTAATATTCACTGTCCCCTTTATGAAACAGACAAAAGTCAAATTGAGCAAAACCTCTACCGACAAAAAGAACAAAGTTTTATTTTAACAGTCGTAAGAAGGCCCTGCCACCAGAGATGAGTATCGACGATTATATTCTGGTAAGACATCAGAAAGTTGGAAAGGAATGGAAGCTATCTGGTCCGCATCGAGTGACAAGGGTAACTAAAATGGATGGCCACCCCAAATATGTTGAATATGTTGAACGGCTCACATCTTCAATATCCAACCTTATCTACATCGACATCCCAGGAGGGATGAAGTCGGCGAAGTTGTAATATACCTTATAATAATATTATAAAATACTCTGTTTAATTAATTTATTTTTGATTGTTTGAATTTGGCAGCACTGTAATTATTGTTGTTGTTATTATGAATATATTAAAAAGTTAATGTTTAACATTAGAAAGATATATAATTAAAATTTGTTTATCAATTTAATAAAGCATTTTTATTTATTTAATCGAAGGAACATCACAATATAAAAATCAAAATAATACAATTTTCAAATATCGTTGTGAGAATTTTTTTTTTTTTAAAATATATTTTGAAAACACGCCGTTTGGAGCGAGACGTTTCACAAGAGTGACAACCACGGCGCCAAATTATAATTGTAACGAGTAGTATTGAAATAAAACATATTAAAAATATCTACGTACTCGGTTAAAACCCGCCTTGTAATTGAAATGAAATTCTCCCATTTGACATACTTAATATCTTTATATATGTATCAGATGGAAATTTGCCATACCAGAGCAATGCCATGGAATTTATAACGACGTCCCCTACCTACCGCAGGGATAGATTGTTCAATAAAACTTATATTTGGGCCAAACTTCCGCTCTTTCCAATTGTTGAACTGAGTTTTTTTTTAATGGATATCCTTTTGACTCAAACTAGTTTATGATAATTGAAACAGTGAATAATATGTGAAGGTTATTCACATATTAAACGAAATGTTAACGCGAGATTCAATCCCAGTTCATGACTGTCGGGAATCGAGGGTGTTACCCACTCGTCCACCGACTTCTTTTTTCATTCTAGCCTTATACACGACTTCACTTGGTAGGCACATAAAATAAATAACTAGAGTATATGTAAAACAAGGTATATTTACATATAATAATAAAATTTATTTCTTGAAAATAAAGATACTTCGGCCAGTAAATCTTTTTATTACCTCGACGTTTCCACAAAAATCTTTTGTCCTCGTCAGGAGCAAACAAAAATTAAACATTTAGCAGGCGTTAAAAATCTTTCTTTGTTGAACTGAGTTATAATTACAATAAAGACAAACTCTTAAAATATTAAAAGTAAAATTTCGATAATATTAAAAATACATAGATTTTTAATTCCAAGAAATGATTTTATTTTTACAGAATTTCAGTTTGGTTTAATGAGAGTCAAATATGGGAAAAATTATTTCATCTAATTTATTTTATTAGACATATAATTATAAACTTTTATATTTTGTCATCTCTCTCATTCCCATTTTTTAAAAATTCGATAACAAAAATATTTGGTGTGCTTTAAACTTTAAATTAAATTATTTAATATTATGATAAAGAGAGAGAGATATGTTTTCGAAAGAAAAAAAAACATACAGTTAAACCCTCTATAGCGGCCCCTCTTGGGACTCACCAAAATAGGGTGCTATAGAAAAGGGGTGCAATAGACAGGTCACTTTTAATGTAAATCGCATTGTACTACGTATTTAAAACCGAGCGCTATAGAAAGGAAGACGCTATTTAGAGGGGGCGCTATTGACAGGTTTAACTGTATTAAATTTTATAATTTAAATCATGAACAGATTTATAGAATAATGAATTTTATTCATTATTTACAATTTCCATACATCTGTGTGTTCTCTCTTTTCTTACTGTTTATTGTTGTAATAAAATATTATAAAATATATACACAAAAAAGAGAGAAAATATAAAACTCTATCACAATGTCTGATCTATTCAATCCTAGCTACTTATTCTCTAACGTCGAAGAAGTCCTGGAGTCAAATCCCTTCACTGGGAACGAAAGAAGAATCTTAAAGGACATCTTGAAGTTGTGTTCCTCTAAGACATTGAAGACATTTAAAGAGAGTTTTACAGACAAGTCTTACGTCCATCTGAGCAGTGGAGAGACAGCTAGGAGCCTGGCTTCTCTGAAGAACGGCCAACCTCACCTTGTCTACAAGATCATCCCCCTGGAACTGGAGCTGGACTATAAATTGATCCAGCGGGAAGTATTCCCCTGGACCCTCCAGCAGCTACAGGTAGAACTGACAGCCCTCACGGCTCTAGAGAAACTGAAAGTGTCCAATTTCTGTAAGCCATCCAAAATATGGATGATATGGGACACCCCAGGCCAATACCAAGAATACACATCGCCAGGTTCCTACTATGCTGTGAGCAGCGATATCGAAGATGAGAAGAAACTGTACGGTGTCATCATGACACAATACGCTGGTCCTTCCCTCTCCTCGATGGTCAACTGCCTGTCAACTCAGCAGATGTTGTCGGTGTTCGGCCAGCTCAGTCTGGCCCTGAACCAGGCAGAACTGGAGCTGGACTTCGAACACCGGGACTTACACTGGCAGAACATCCGTGTAGCTCTAACCAAAAAGTCCCAGCTGACCTATACCCTCAACAACAACAACAAGGTCACCATCCCCACTTTTGGAATCCGAGTCAGAATTATTAACTTTGGATTTTCAAGACTGACATTCCAAGGCAAAGTTCACTATAATACATTCCGTTTAAAAGCAAAAGAAGAACGGTACCCTTTGAAAATCCTTGAGGGAGAAAATATGGGAAGATTTTTCTTCACGAACTTGGCCTATCTACGCCAGGCCTTCAGCTATGTTGTGGAGAAACGCCCAGAACTTGTCCATTTGTCATCTGATGTAGAGACACTGAACTCCTGCTATGAGATGGCGAAACTGTTTCTGAAGGAACTGGAAGATTTGAAGGAAGAAGGCGAACTCTCTTCCGCCGCTCCTTTACTTAACTAATATTTGCTGCCTGGAAAAACGTGTAGACTTCAAGATGCTATATAGAATCGAAGTCTTATCAACACTTTATAATATTTGAAATTTTTTTTCGAAGCTTTATAAATAATCATATGTAATATATATTTAATTCAAAGTAGGACACGACAACACATTGTTGTAAATATTTTATAACAACCTTTTTTATGTAACAAAACACCGTCCCGTATATAAACATGTATGCCTCAATAAACAATAAAAATATCTTAAAGTAATTTTGTTCTTTTATTTACATATTGACCGTTCTTTGTTATTTTACCTTTGTCTTTTTTAAATGAAATCGAAAATGTTATTTTAGGGGGGAATATATAAATGTTTAACAATATCTCTGTTAAACTTTAAATGTATTTATAGTGAATATTTATTTAAAAAAAAACTTACTACTATATTTAGTATCCATGATAAACAATCGTTATTTATTAAGGTAATAGTCTCACTTTTAGTTTTTTGTTTCAACGAAAATCTAGAAAAGTGTCCGGCCATATGTAGGTTTTCTGGTGGTGGTGGTGTCTTGTCCACTCCATGGAATGGGGAAGGTGCCATTGCCCCGCTAGTCAGCCATATTTCAGAGTTCCCTGTTCACGGTTACCATAGCGGCTCGGAGCTCACGACACCATACTTCACCCTATAGGGCAGGCTCCCTAGTTATATATAAAAAAATCTCAGTTATATATAAAAAAGCGAACATGAATCTTTAGAAGAAAAATAAAGTTTGCTTCTCCCATATTATATCCAGAAAAAATATCTTTCAAATATAATAGAAAATATATTTATTCAATTTAGGCAGCTTTTTGCTAATAATTCCTGGAAGTATTTAGATAGGAACCTTATTATTCTGGTTTCCAACTCGTTTGGGGTCTTGAACAATCGCTTAAAAATCAACTCCCAACAGTTTCCGACTTCGTGCAACTCATAAGATTTAAAAATAAATTTAGAAATTGGTTCATTCCCAGATACCCCGTCCACCTAGAAGTCTTAAAATAAGTACACTTAAATTATTAATTGAACTGAGTGAGAGTTGCAAATTTCAGTAGTTTGAGGGAATTGTTGTGGATGAAATGTCACCGGACTTAAAGAGGAACTCGGTCACCGACCATTGTCGGATTCTTGTGTTCACATTAGGCTCTATATCTGAAATAATTAATTATAAAAAAAAAAACACTTTTAAAAAAATCTTTTATTTGAAATGCACAAAAAATAACAAAATAAATATTTCTGAAGTATTGATTTTTTTTCTGAAGGTACCATTTAACAAATAAAATAATAGACTTAGAAATAAAAGCGGTGGGGGATGATAATCATTTATGCAGCAAATAGGTATAAATTTAATGAAAGGCATAATCTTGCTAATCATTTGCTTCATATAAAATCACATTGATATCAAATTTATTATTATTGTACCCCACCGCTTTTATTTCTAAGTCTATTATTTTATTTGTTAAATGGTACCTTCAAAAAAAAAAGCAATACTTCAGAAATATTTATTTAGTTATTTTTAGTGCATCTACTTATATATTTGCCTTATTCTGTCTGTTTGTTTGTCTGTCTGAAGCTCACGGATGGGATTTTTCATAACCATCGGTGGTTCAGTGGTAGAATGCTCGCCTGCCACGCGGGCGGCCCGGGTTCGATTCCCGGCCGATGCTTTTTTTTTTTTTTTACAATTTTTAAAACTCATTTATATATTATACAAGAATGACATCCACGGCGCCAATTTATAATTGTAACGAATAGTATTTGAATAAAAGCATTTAATCGGGTAACACCCGGGCGTTGCCCGGGTCATTCGTATATAATAATTGTATAAACGAATGCAAGACAAAATCACCGCGAATGTTTCTTTTTTTAAAGGCAATTTCTTTTTAAGGCAATTATCGTTATTTATCGTTAATTTTTGTTTCGATTTTATTGAAAAAAAAACCGATATGGTGCCTTTAAAAAATGATCTTTATTACTATGCAGTTTTCTATTTAGTCAATATACCTAAGTTCATGTTGCAAATGTAATTATCTCTATCGATTTAGTAGGTGAAATGCAAAAAAAAAAAAATCGACATGATGAAATCTTTATGAAAATTCACATTTTTATTTTTATATTTTCAAGACACACACAGTTTGGGGCGGGACGTTTCGCAAGAGAGACATCCACGGCGCCAATTTATAATTGTAACGAATAGTATTTTAATTAAAACGTTTTTAAAATATATACGCACTCGGGTAAAACCCGGGCGTTGTCCGGCCATTCGTCTAGTTTTAAATAAAAGCTTTTTTTTATAATTAATTATTCACACTATTTTTAGTCGTATATATGCCAGTCCAAAAAAAAAAGCCTTATCACTGAGACGACGTTGGCCTTAAATAGCTGCAAGCCTGCTCGCAGCAGATTGGTGAATTCCTCGTGGGAGGTCGGAAGTGACGTAAGCAAAATCCGTTACTAACAGAACTGCGTCTCTTTGCTTTTGGGAACCCTAAATTTATTGAATTATATTACAAAATTAGAGACACCCAGTGGATTATTGTTAGGGGATAATTGGTACATATAAAATTTGAATTATAATTAAACAATTGATTAAATAGTTAAAAGTAACAACATACTAATTGAAAAAGGGGAACTATTTAAAAAGGTGTCGTGAAATGTATGGTGGTATATTGTTACACACACCTATATATATATATAATGAATATAAATATATGCGTGATGATATTGGAATAAGATGACTAAATTATAACAGATAAAATTAATATATTTGTTGGCTTTTCTCATTTATTTGCTTGTAATTCCAAGGACATTTTAGTTAGGAATCTGAATATTTGTATTTCTAATTCCTTCCATGTCTTGAACATTTATTGAAAATATCCTTTCACAACCTCCAGCATTGTCGCATTTTTAGCCAAGAAAAATTGAAATTGACAGGTTCTGGGAAAAAATAGTTGTTTTTTAGTCAGAAAATGATAATGAAAATATTACTGTATCATGTTTGATAATCAGATACAAAATTATATAGGGAAAAAATTCCAAAAGAGCAGAGACCACGGGTGAAGCGAGTTCACTTTTAGTATGCAGAAACAAAATTCTAACAGAAAACATTCATTCGAGTAGAAGACACAAAGCCAGATCATCTGTATATATAAAAATGAATATATGTGTGTGTGTGTCTGTCCTTTACGCCTGACCAAACCACTCATTGGAACGCCATGAAACTTTGGGAAGTTATTTAGTATAGTACTGGGAAGGTTTCTAGCAAATAAAATTTTTGAAATAACTTTACGCCTAAAAATAATCAAGATAAATATTCTAATTTATCTGTTATAATTCAACAATCTGCTCTAAATATTACCATGCATATAGAAAAAATGATTATATGCCTCTTCTTTATGCCGGACCAAACTACTCATTTCATCGCAATTTAACTTTGAGAAATTGTTTGATATACTACCAGAAAGGTTTCTATCTAATTATTAGTTTGAAAAACCTTTTTTTGGAAAAAATAAGGATAAATATCAATTAATCTGTTATATTTTCAGCACTCTGATTTATTATCTCTGTATTATCTTTATATATATAAAAATCAAAATTTGTCTGTCTGTTTATCGATAAACTCAGAAACTACTTCCATTAAAATTTTTATTAAAAATTATCATTATTAAGAAGGTTTTCAATGTGTCTGTATTCAAATTATTAATGACATTTTTGAAAGTAAAACAGCGTATACGGTATTAAATATGTATAATGGGAACAATGGCTTAAAATATAATAGAAAGTAAGCTGAATGAAGACAAAAAAAAAAAGTTAAGAATTCCCTATGAATTGAAATAAAGTGATTTTGCCTATAAAATATCAAAAAATAGACTGTATTGATACACATTTAAAATGGTTAAAATGGCATTTATTAAGCCAAACAGTGTGAAAAAGTAGATAGAGTAGAGCTTCAATTGAGAGGATGCCTAAAATCGTAGCTTAACCCGTCTCTCCAAGAGCCAGTCTCTTATTAAAGGGCTATTAGAGATTCTTTAATATCAATTAGAATCTCCAATGAGAGACCACCTACAGGAGAAACAAGTTGAGTCATGTTTTTAGGTGGTCTCTCTTAAGAGACTCTATTTACATATATTAAAATCAACATTTTCTTACTGTTACGTTTAATTACTGCTAATCTCTCTATATAAAAATGAATGTATGTCTGTCTATCTGTCAATTAATAATTGTACTGAGCGAGTATTGTGAGTTTCATTATTCTATATGGTCTGGAAGCATATTAAAATTAAATATACAAAATTTGAAAGGAAATTTGGAAATTTGTCCGTTCTTAGCCAACCTGACAACCCAGAAGTCTGAAAATTAGTCAGCTAGCATTGTCATCAGGTTTGAACATGTGTACCAAATTTGATATTTCTAGGTGCCCTATAAGTATATTAAAAATGATTTCAAGGTTTGGCGACATACATCCAGACAGACAGATAGGCAAGTTAAATAAAAGCTTTTAAAAATATAAATCAATTCTGATTGAAGATATGAAAGGCAGAGTGTTTTACTTACAAAAAAACATGTATTTTATGTGATAATAAATTATTTATATTTATTTATTTATTGTTACACAATATAGAGTATATACACAAAGAGAATTTGGTAATGGTTCAAAGTATCTACATACAATTTGATTAGTCAGAGGACAAGTTAAAAGAAGATGTTCTGGTGATTCAACATCTAAGCGGCATTCACATGTTGGATCATTGATAACATTCAGTTTGAATAGGAAACTTAAGAAGGGTCCTTTGCCTGTTAAGAATAAAGTAGTGAATTTATCAGAAGAAATGAAATTTGGGACAGCAATTGGAAAGAATTTCTTGAACAGTTCATTAGATTGAGAAAGATGAAACTTAAATTTTTGATCCAGATATAGTTTATTTAATTCTTTTTGATGGTTTTTTTATTGTTTGATCTGTGAGAATTTGTCATATTATACTTTATTTGTGATAATTCAAAATATTCGTACAGTAAAGGAGTTTTCGCTAGTAAATGTGTGATGTAAGAAGATGAAGTCCTATAAGCATGAATGCATCTAATAAGAATTTGATATTGTATAGAATTCAACTTAGATCTTTTTGCTGCAGTCATAAAGGAAACCAAATAATTGATGCATAGCTTATTGTAGAGCGTATCATAGCTTTATATAAGATCAATCTACGCCGAGTATCAATGCCCCAAGTACGTGCACATAATGAGAATAATATATTCTTAAGTTTCGTAGCTTTCATAATTATATTGACAACATGTGTTCCAAAATTAATCTTATTCCTTTGTCTATGATTTTTAAAAATAACTCCCAAAATTTTAACAGTTTCTGATGGTTGAATTATTTTTCCATCAAAATTAATGGGCAATTTTTCATAGTTATGTAGATAGAGTATACCTGTTTTGTTTGGACTTAGTGAAAGTTTTACCTTTTCACACCAGGCTTTGATTTTTATTAGACATTTGGTAATATTGTACTGAAGATCATAGATGTTTGAACTCCATACCACAAATGTCACATCATCCGCGAAAGCAATTACTCTAGCAAAACCTTCGTTAAAAGATGAGTTGAAATCATTAAGTAATATATTCCAAAGAATAGGAGAAATAATACCACCCTGGGGACATCCCTTATTTATCTTTCTTATACACTTTACATTAGTATATTTAAACTCTACACTCCGGTCTTCAAAGTAAGAATTAATTATTTTTATAAGTACCGCTGGAAGATTTGCCTTGACCAATTGTTGGAGAATTGCCGGATGCCATGCGTTGTCGAAAGCTCCGCTGATGTCCACTGTTACTATTGCCGTATTTTCTGTTTCTCTTTTCTGAAGACTTAATTTAGTTATTTCTTGTAAAGCAGAGATTGTTAATTTTTCTTGTGTAAATCCATGTTGAGCAGGATGCATAACATTATTACTATTAATATGATTTAAAAGTTCAGTATGAATTAGACTTTCAAATATTTTACCTAAATTAGAAGACAAGCTTATATATTTATATTATATAGGAAGATAAATTTATAAAAGTTTAAAACCTTTTCTATTATTTAAATCCACCCCGCTCCCCTCTGGAATTCCATTGAGACCGCCACAACAAAAACTTTGTCACTTTAACAACCGAAGCGATCTAGCGAGCAACTCAAGCGACTAGGTGGACGGGGTAGCTGGGAATGAACCAATTTCTATATTTATTTTTGAATCTTATGAGTTGCACGAAGTTAAGTTGGAAACTGTTTGGAGTTGCGAATTGAAGACCTCAAACGAGTTGGAAACCCGAATATTAAGGTTCCTATCTAAAAACTTCTGGGAAATATAAGCAAAAAGCTGCCAAAAATCGAAAAAAAATATTATATTTTCTATCATATTTGAAAATTTGTTTTTGGAAATGATATGGAAGAAGCAAACAATGTTTTTCATGTTCGCCTTTTTATATATAACTGAGATTTTTTTTATATAACTAGGAAGACTGCCCCTGTAGAGCGAAGTGTCGTGAGCCCCAAGCAGCTACGGTAAACGTGAAGGCCTACAGGGAACTCTAAAATGCGGCTGACTAACGGGGCAATGGCACCCCCCCCTTCCATGGAGTGGACAAGACACACCACCAGAAAGCTTTCATATGGCCGGACGCTTTTCTAGATTTTCATTGAAACAAAAAATAAAACTAAAAGTGAGACCATTAATAAATAACGATTGTTTTTATCAAGAATATACTAAAATAGAAGCAAGAGGTTTTTTTTTCAAAGAAATATTTCACTTAAAGTTTAACATATATTGTTCCACATTTATATATTCCCCCCTAAAATAATATCCTCAATTTAATTTTTAAAAAAGACACAGGTAAATTTCCAAAGAACGGTCAATAGGTAAATAAGAGAACAAAATTACTTTAAGATATTTTTATTGTTTATTGAGTCATACAAGTAGTACAAGTGTACTTGTACATATTTATATACAGGAAAGTGTATTGTTACATAGAAAAGATTGTTGTAAAATATTTTCAACAGTGAGTTGTCATGTCCTACTTTGTTAATATAGTACATATATATTACATATCATTATTTATAAAGCTCCGAAAAAAAATCAAATATTATAAAATGTTGATAAGGCTTCGATTCTATATAGCATCTTGAACTCACGTTTCCAGGCAGCAAATATTAGTTGAGTAAGGGAGCGGCGGAAGAAAGTTCGTCTTCTTCCTTCAAATCTTCCAGTTCCTTCAGAAACAGTTTCGCCATCTCATAACAGGAGTTCCGTGTCTCTACATCAGGTGACAGATGGACAAGTTCTGGGCGTTTCTCCACAACATAGCTGAAGGCCTGGCGTAGATAGGCCAAGTTTGTGAAGAAAAATCTTCCCATATTTTCTCCCTCAAGGATTTTCAAAGGGTCCCGTTCTTCTTTTGCTTTTAAGCGGAATGTGTTGTAGTGAACTTTGCCTTGGAACGTCAGTCTTGAAAATCCAAAGTTAATGATTCTGACTCGGATTCCAAAAGTGGGGATGGTGACCTTGTTGTTGATGTTGAGGGTATAGGTCAGCTGGGACTTTTTGGTTAGAGCTACACGGATGTTCTGCCAGTGTAAGTCCCGGTGTTCGAAGTCAAGTTCCCGTTCGGCTTGGTTCAGGGCCAGACTGAGCTGGCCGAACACCGACAGCATCTGCCGAGTTGACAGGCAGTTGACCATCGAGGAAAGGGAAGGACCAGCGTATTGTGTCATGATGACACCGTACAGTTTCTTCTCATCTTCGATATCGCTGCTCACAGCATAGTAGGAACCTGGCGATGTGTATTCTTGGTATTGGCCTGGGGTGTCCCATATCATCCATATTTTGGATGGCTTACAGAAATTGGACACTTTCAGTTTCTCTAGAGCCGTGAGGGCTGTCAGTTCTACCTGGAGCTGCTGGAGGGTCCAGGGGAATACTTCCCGCTGGATCAATTTATAGTCCAGCTCCAGTTCCAGGGGGATGATCTTGTAGACACGGTTAGGTTGGCCGTTCTTCAGAGAAGCCAGGCTCCTAGCTGTCTCTCCACTGCTCAGATGGACGTAAGACTTGTCTGTGAAACTTTCTTTAAATGTCTTCAATGTCTTAGAGGAACACAACTTCAAGATTTCCTTTAAGATTCTTCTTTCGTTCCCAGTGAAGGGATTTGACTCCAGGACTTCTTCGACGTTAGAGAATAAGTAGCTAGGATTAAATAGATCAGACATTGTGATAGAGTTTTATATTTTCTCTCTTTTTTTGTGTATATATTTTATAATATTTTATTACAACAATAAACAGTAAGAAAAGAGAGAACACACAGATGTATGGAAATTGTAAATAATGAATAAAATTAATTATTCTATAAATCTGTTTATAATTTAAATTAAATATTTTTTAATTCAGTTAAACCTGTCTATTGTGCCCCCTCTAAATAGCGCCTCCCTCTCTATAGCGCTCGATTTTAAATACGCAGTACGATGCGATTTACATTAAAAGTGACCTGTCTATAACACATCCTCTCTATAGCACCCTATTTTGGTGAGTCCTAAGAGAGGGTGCTATAGACAGGTTTAACTGTATGTTCTTTTCTCGAAAATATATATTTATCATAATATTGAATAATTTAATTTAAAGTGTAAAGCAAACCAAATATTTTTGTTATCTAATTTAAAAAAATATAATGAGAATGAGAGAGATGACAAAATATAAAAGTTTATAAAGTATGCTTAATAAAAAATATATTAGATGAAATATTTTTACCCAGAGCAGCAGCTTTACACACCAAAGATAGTGGACATTGCGACTGCTGTGATAGAGGTGCAGGGAGACATCTGAGGCTCTTCATTGGACACGACAACAACAACAACAAATAAATTTTCACATATTTAACTCTCATTAAATCAAAATGAAATTCTGTAAAAATAAAATTATTTCTTGTAAATAAAATCTATGAATTTTAATATTTTCGAAATTTTACTTTTAATATTTTAAGAGTTTGTCTTTATGGTACTTATAACTCAGTTCAACATTTGGAAAGAGCTGAAATTTGGCCCAAATATAAGTTTATTTTTCAATAGAGCAATCCCTAAATAAATCTTTAAATAAAAAGGCATATATTGGATCAAAATATCATTTATTTTACCAATATTTCAGTTGACTGAGCGCCAACCTTTATCAAGGTATTATAGCATTTTAAAGTGTGTCAACAACAAACTTAGCGCCACATAAAGTCAATGCTCGATGCAAATATTTTAATGCAATTCTACCCTCCTAAAAGTTTATGTCCATAGTTTGCTTAAATACTATTTTTAAGATTCCACCCTTCAGTGTTGCATATAAAAGCAGAATGATCCAATACAGTATTAGAGCTCTGAAGAAGCGGTCTGGTAGATTAAATTGGCGAAACTGCTGGGAGGGTTCACCCCTGATGAGGCAAGCCCTCCCAATATTTTTTCATCGCAGTAAGGACAGTAGAAGTTTCATTTATTTGTGAAAAGAAACATTCGCGTTTTGATGTTTTCAATTGTATTATACATATATATTATATTTAAATAAAAAAGATAAGATTTTTGTTGTAATATTATATAAATTTAAAAAGATAAGATTTCTGTTGTTTTGGATCATCTGGTTGAGCAGTCGTGGCATAAATATTGAAAGAATAATAATAAAAATGGTTTTGATCAGATATTGATTTATTTGAGCTGAGGTATGAATTCATATAAAAACATAATTTTGTACAAGTACCGCCTGGCTTAAGGCGTAAGAATAAAAAAATGAAAAGATTATTTACATAATTACAAAGTTTTGGGTCGGCCAACGGGGAAGAGAAAATATCTTTATTTTTTTACGGGGCTGCTAACCAAAATGAATGATTTTTGAGCCCCGATGGACGCATAAAGCGGAATATATACAAAGCATAGTTGGAGGGGCCTGGGGATGGGTGGCCAGGGATCGCCAGGTGAGGCCAGGAGAGCCGGGATGTAGAGGAGGACCGGGGGGGGGGGGGGGGGGGGGGAGCAGGGTGGTGATCCAGGGAGTTCAGGGGGTGGCAGAGACGGGTTCAATGGTGTTGAGCCCAGGGGTGACCGTGGAGAGCAGACAGACCGCAATGATTAAAGTATACGATTTTTAAGCCCAAAAGGTGTAGCAGGCAGACAAGCCGCAATGCACAATGTCAAAGTATCAAGGTGCTGCACGCAACCAAGGCTGTTCAAAAAGGTTAGATTCCCCAGGCCAGGGAAAATAAAAGAAAGACAGCTGTTGTTTAAATAAGAATATTAGATAAAGCGAGAATGATTCAGCAACTGATGGGAAAAGATAGATTATTTTTTATTTTATTTATTTATTATTATTATTATTATTATTATTATTATTTTATTATTATTATTATTTATATGTATATATATATATATATATATATATTTGTAAAAATGAATATATTAAAGTTTTAGGTAAGATTACTGGTGAGGGTACCAGTGCTAAGACGACCAACCAGAAAAGTACACCATGGATTGCATAGCGCGTTCAAATGGGTCGCTGCGTAAGTCGATTTCTCGAGCAGCCCGCGCCGTCGAATCGCCAAACCATTTGCCCTCTGTCATTGGGTTACAGAGACAGCGTCAGGGGCGATCACATACGCAGGGCAGGTCGCGAAACCGATCTTAAGCAGCGGCACAGGCCAGAGTTACGTCTACGGGCAGCCGCCAATGACCGGTGTTAACCATGAGGTGAGGAGTCCGAGTCACTCAGGTGATCGGAATCCTCCGCGCGGACGCGTGGCTTAAGTCTATCAGAGGCCTTTAGGAACTCCAGGCAGGCTCGCCAAGTGCTCCTGTTGAATATAAAGTCTTTGAGTGACCGCGGAGTGTACCCTAATTCTTCTGCACAGGTGGAAAGAAGGGGGAATCTAAGGGCATCAAGGCTGCTGCACTCAAGCACGATGTGAGACAGAGTTTCTTCCTGTCAGCGTCGCAGTAAGGGCAGGAAGGATCGTCAATGACGCCTATCCTGTGGGCGAAACTGTCCGTCCACGTGTGTCCCGATAGCAGGCCTACCACAATGTGCTCGCTAGGGACGATGTACGCATACCTTTTGTCTAAAAGACTCATTGGAGTAAGGCCAAAGCGGGTGTGGATAGAAGGAGCTAGAGAGAGGAATCTGCTTTCCCATGCTTCACGCGCCCGGCCGTAGATTGCCGATTTTACAAACGACAAAGGAGCGAGTTTGTAACAGCTTGGGTTAGCAGACTCAGCACCCCGCTTTGCGAGTGTGTCCGCGATGTCATTACCCACGTTCTCACTGTGGCCCTTGATCCATTGTATGGTGCATCTGTTCCCATTGCGATTCAATCGCGAAATCAGTAGCAGAGCTCTGTCGATAAGGTAATTACCAGTCTTAGAGTTCAGAACTGACTTCACGACTGAGAGGTTGTCCAGGAAGAATCCTAAGGTTAGATGATTTGGTAAAGTGGTTGCGTTTTCAAGAGCCTTAACCAATCCAAGGGCTTCCGCCTGAAAGACAGAACAATGAGGGGACAGAACATGAGATTCACGTATTTCAGGTGCACAATCGAGACAAGAGAACCTGTACACGCCGGCGCCAACTCCATCTCTGGTTTTGGAACCATCTGTATAGTATGCCACGTGGAAGAAAAGAGCAGGGATATTACTGGGAGCGGAGTAATAGGGGGGGTAGGGGAGAGGATGTGGAAAGGGAGGAGGCTCGAGTGGAATTTCAGCGTCAACCAATCCATACTTTTTAAGGTATAGCTCAGTTTTAGCCAAGATTTCCAGATCGAGAGGAAGGACTCTAGAGAGGGAGATTAGAGCAGCGTTGCTGGTTGATCTGAAAGCTCTACAAGCTCTCACTAGGAAAGGCCTTTGAGCACTCAGTAGAACATTCAAGGAGCGTTGAGAAAGATTAGGAAACCATACCGCCGAGGCATAGGCAATGGCCGGAACAACCACTTGCAGATACAGAGTTCTCAAGGCGCGGTAACCAAAACCAAAGTTGAGATTAGCGGCTGCGGTCAAACGCGGCAACATGCCGCGGACCTTGGCGCAGACTTCAACTACGTGCTGGTAGAAAGATAGACGTTGATCAAATCTCACTCCCAGCACCTTAATTGAGTCGCACCATTGGATTGGCCGTCCGTGGATAACCAGATCCCGGCGCGGTTCAGGCAGTCTCCCGTGTGGTCTGAGGAGAACCATAGCCTGGCACTTCCCCACGCTGAGTTCCAGTTTATGCAAACTGCACCACCTAGCGATCATATCTATGGTGTGTTGGGCCGCGGGAAGTTGACTAGGTCGGCATCCCGAGACCACCACGACCAGATCATCCGCGTAGGCTTGCGGGAAAACATTATTCCTGTAGTCCAGCGTGAGGAGTTCATCAAAGACAATATTCCAAAGGAAAGGGCCGAGAACTGAACCCTGGGGACATCCTTTGGAAACTCGTCTCGACACAGTACAACCATTCATAGATAGTCTCACAACACGGTTACATAGAAACGAGTTTATCAGGTGATAAATATTTCTGGGACAGACGCTTTTGTGCAACGCTCTCAAGATACTGGAGTGGAGCACGTTGTCAAAAGCGCCTTTAACATCAAAAGAAAGAAGAAGACAAGATTTCCTATTTTTAATCGTCCGGGTTATAGTAGATTTTAGATTTAAGAGTGCGGCTGTAGTAGATCTACAAGGCTTAAATCCGAACTGGTTTGGAGGCGCTTTACACATCCTATCGGCCATCCACGACAGCCTAGCAAGAATTAGACGCTCAAGGATCTTCACCAAACCAGGCAGCATCGTGATTGGACGGTGTGATGCGAGAAAGTCCTCCCCACTTCGCTTGGGGACGAGAACGACGTCCCCCAGCTTCCATGTAGATGGAAAGTGGCCAGTGGTTAAACACTTGTTGAAAATACTTAGAAAAAACGTCCGAAAATGTTTAACAAGTTTTACGATAAGAAGAGGTGGCATGCCATCACTACCAGGAGAAGAAGATAAGTTTACCTTATCCGCTGTCAACAACAACTCGTTATCTGTAAACAAAGGGTCGTCATCAGATGACGATGCGATGACTTTGCTTAAATCTTTGTGTTCTAACATGGTATCGGGCGGGACGCGGCCGAAATAGTAATCTAATACGTGATTTAATGTGTCCCGCGGACCTTCAGTGAAGCCGCTACCAACTGGGAGAGCTGAGAGGGGTTTGCGCTTAAAATTTCCCTTGATGAAACTGTAGATTCCACCCCAAGGGCTGATTTCGCAACGCGAGCAGGCTGCCCTCCATGCTTCTTTCTTAGCCAGTCTCCTCGCACGGCGATATCTTGCCTTAAGTCTTTTGTAAAAGACCTCCAGCACACCCTTAACGACACCGCGTGCCTTTATAAAGGCCCGCTGTGCCTTTTGAGTGGCCCTTTTGAGAGGATTCAAATCAGATTTCCACCAAGAGATGGACTTGAGGTATTTATCACTTCTGGGACGGGATGGAATGGTGTTTAGACATGTGTGAAAAATCTCTTCGCCGAGTAAATTAATTACATCGTCGAGGGAGGATGAGTCACGCACATTTTCTAAAAAAATATTAATATTTTCTATTTTTTGGCTGAAATGTTCAAAAACTCTATCCCAGTCAGCGCGACCAAAGCTGAAGTATATTTCGCTAAATTTGTTTAATTTAAATCTGGTGTTGTCCTGTGAAGAGGGAGCGAAATTTAGGTTAAAGACGAGGCGTTTGTGGTCAGACAACTCCTGGTACTCAGGATGCCAATCGGTAACGCTATTTACAAGGCCAGCACTACAGCAAGTGACGTCGATGGAAGAAGAGCGGTTGCCCTCCTCCCACGTCACCGCGCCGTGAGTGTTG
Source organism: Cordylochernes scorpioides (assembly GCA_030710605.1). Lineage (NCBI taxonomy): Eukaryota > Metazoa > Arthropoda > Arachnida > Pseudoscorpiones > Chernetidae > Cordylochernes > Cordylochernes scorpioides. The sequence goes on from CP092867.1 coordinate 50,896,662, forward strand.
AGCACATGCAAATAGTTGGCATCAATAAAGTTTTCAACTAGATCTCTCTTAGGTGAGTGATGCCTGAGGAGCAGGGGTTTATCCGACCACCTAAAAGATTCAACATTTAGATCGCCGCAAAAAATGACCTCGTCATAGTTCAGAGAATTAAGGCTATAATTTATCTTATCGAGAAGAGGGGAGGGATCACATGATGGCGGAAGGTAAACATTACAAAGAAGAATACTTTTACCACTCAATTCACACATGACAAACACGACATTAACACTGGACAAATGAGACAAATGAACAAATTTAAGGCTAGGATTTACTACAATGACCATAGCTCCCAACCTAGAGTTTGTAATAGGACCATAGCAAACTCTGTTAGATGGGATTGGCAGCGATGGGATTTTGCCGCGCGCAGCTGGGAGCTCTTGTAAAAGTAGTAAATCTATGTTCTCCTCACGACAATCACTCAATACTGAATACAAACAAGGCTGAGAGCGTCTTATATTGATTTGTAGGCACTTGAAAACAATCATTTGACTATCAACTTATTGAAGTGATCCTGGGCATCTCGCATGTGCTTGCACATCATGGAGTTGGCATTGTGCTTGTCACCGCACCTGTGACACTTAAGCGCGCTTTTATTTTCACAGGCAGTGGTAAAATGTGCACCTGCACAATTGGCGCACTTGGGCGCATTGGTGCACTTTTTACCATCAGTGTGCGTCCTGTGAGAGAGGCAACCGCAGATACCACATGGGAAGACGCGTTTCGCCTGGGCGAGCCTGAGGGACAGGAAGTCAACAGTGACGCGGCCGCGTGCAAGGAGAGCTTCCTCGATACCCTTATTGACCTCTATGATAGCGGTGGAAGGCGAACCTTCCTTCCTAATCAATTTAACCAGCTTCAAGCCGCCGCTGTTATTAATTAACTGCGGGGCTATCACAGGGTTTTCCATCAGATCAGACACCAGATCAGATTCAGATTTCTCGACAGGGATGCCGAAAATTGCCAACCTGAGCCTGAATGTCGGGTTTGGTAGGACTTTAAGTCCGTCAATGTTGGCGGTCTTAAATCCGTCCACAAACCGCTTTGATTCTGCAGAATTGGGAAAGTGAAGGACAAGTTTTTTGTCCTTCCCAGTTACCGCCGTCACATCACAACTCTTCAACTGTGGAGTCTTGGCAATTTTGGCTCTGATGGCCTCGAAAGATAGGTTGTCTGAGGCAATTTTTACATGGTTTACACTGTTCTTTAACGTTTGCGCGTAGGTTGAAAGCGCTGGCACTCTAGGGTGTACAGTTGTGGGTTGGTTGGACCTAATTTGGATAGTAGAAGTATCTAGTTGGGGATAATTTTAACGGGGTTAGGAGGAGAGGGAGGCTTGGCCAACCTTTTCCTAAGTTGGATGACCTCATTTTCAACTATTTTTACATTTTTTTTTGAAGATTCTCAAGACTTCAGTTTGTAAAGCGTTAAAAATACGCCTTACGTCGTCTTTAACTGAGTCAGATAACCCAGTGCGGGTGGTAGCAGGAAGGTTAGAGGCAGCGATATCCGCTACCTCATGAAAATTTTTGTTGAAAAGAGAATCTATCTCTTCCCAGCAGTCAGAGGATCCAGAATGGGTACAGGAAGGAATGGAAGTAGGGGCCTGGGGGATCTTACCATGGGCAGTCCTATTGATAGGAGCGGAGACCTCTTCGGCCACGGTCCCAGAACTTGTTACATTTTCTGCTATTACAGGTGGTGTTCTTGGCTTTTTTGCATGTGTGACTTTTGTCCAAGGACCATCTTCATCAATGTTTTCTTCGTTAACCTGAGAAGGGGTAGCTGCGGACGTTTCTTGAGGGACTTCAGTTGCCTCGTTCATGGAGACATCGTTTTTATTATGCTGTGAGACAACTTCCATTCTCGGTGTCTTATGGCTACGTGGTGTTGAAACTGAGGGGGATTCGCGAGTTCGTTTCTTTGTTGAAGGAGTTTCTTCAACTTTGTACTCGATGCCACATCTTTCAAGAATTTTAAAAAGTATGTTGGTGTCGATTATACTGACCTTTTCGCCAGCTGGGCCGATCGTTGATTTGATTACAATAGGCTGCATCTTTTTTAGCTCAACATGCGTTATTTTAACTTCTTCAATGAATCGATTCGAATATATAACTTAACTTTTTGAAATATATTGGGTCAAATATCGGCCAACGGGGAAGAGAAAATATGGTTTCACGGGCTACTAACCAAAAGTTATGATTTTTGAGCCCAAGCGCGATGTCAGGTGGCAAGGGACCCTAGGATCTGGCTGCAGGAGATGTGTCGCAGGGGTAGTGGAAACGTTGGGCAAGCAGGGGAACAGCGCCAAGGTGAAGTGAGGCAGGAGCATTGAATTGGCCAGGAATCCAGTAGAAGTGGCAGATGGAATTGGAGGCAGAAGGTCCTTGAAGCCTAGAACTTGAGGGCCCTAGACTTCAGGATGGGGCAGCTTGAGGCTCTCGCCTCGTGCTTGTCAGGAAGGCCCTTGGAGCAGCAGTTGGTACATTTGGAGGTGCGCTGGTCAGCAATGGATGGGCAGGCGCGGCCTTCGTGGCCGTCTTGACCGCAGTGGAAGCACTTAGGAGCTCTGGAGCATTGGGCAGAGTTATGGCCGAAGCCACAACAGCGCCACAGCTCCATCAACCACGATTCTCCCGCGAACGCCCAGGGCTCTAAAGGTCTTGAGGTCCATCTCGATGAAGGCGGTGCAGGTCCCGCTTCTGGGTGCAGAACGGTGCGCCACGCGCACCACCTTGTCCCCAGGAAGCTTTCTAACAGCAGCGGTTTCCAGGAAGGTCTCCTCAATTGTGGAGTTGGATGTCTCCTCATCCACTTTGAAGAGGCAGATCCGTGGCAGGATCTCCTTCTGCTGGCGGACCTTCATTCCATTCAACTTGCTGGCCAGGGAGGTTGTCACCTCAGGGTGGTGTCAGGATTACTGGAGTGGAGGACCAGCTTCCCCTTGGTGTGTAGGGAGGCCCAAACGCCTTGGGGGAGAGTGTGGGCAGCGCGGACAGCTTTTAGCATCTCCCTTGGGTCAGCCTGTGGGTCATCAGAGATGACCACTGTGTGGGCCGCCGATTTTTCTCCGTGGAGGATCACTTGGGCGGCCGCAGGCTTGGATACGCGGGAAGGCGCAGGTTTTGAAGGACCATTCAGGTTTGTCCTCTTTGCAGGCGGGTTGGGAGCCTCAGACTGCTTCCTTTTGGTTGGAGCAGGAGCAGGCAAGGTGGAGGCAGGCTTCTTGGCAGGGAGAGCAGCAGGAGCAGGAGTGGCGGGCTTGATTGGGTCAGTCTGGGAGCTGGTTTCCTTGCAGGAAGGAGCAGGGCAGGTTTGAGTGCCGCGGCAAGCTGCCTTGGGCTTGTTGGCCTCCTCAATTTCGTCCAACTCTGCGAAGGACTCGAGGGTGTCAGTGAGGTTCTCTACATTGGTAGCGAGGGCTTTGATCATTTCAGTCCGCGAGGCGATGTAGCGGATCAGGTCCTCATGCAGGGATTTCAGGGCAGGATGGCCAATGGAGCTCAGGATGCTGCAGTTGCGTGAGATCACCATCTCATCTTCCCTCTCCAGGTCGGCGACGTTCACGATGGGCTTGTAGGCCTTCTTTTTCTTCTTGGCAGGATTCATGTATGTCACGAATGACCAACGGGAAACAATGGCCAACGGGGAAGAGAGAAAATATCTTTATTTTACGGGGCTGCTAACCAAAATGAATGATTTTTGAGCCCCGATGGACGCATAAAGCGGAATATATACAAAGCATAGTTGGGGGGCCTGGGTGGCCAGGGATCATCGCAAGGGATCCTAGGATCTGGCAGTGGAGGTGTCATCGCAGGGGGGAGGAAGCTGGAGAGGTCAAGGAAACAGCGCCTTGATGGGTGAGAAGCCTGGATGGAGGCCAGTTGAGGAGGCAGGAGGTCCTGGAAGCCTAGAACTTGAGGGCTCTAAGCTTCAAGATGGGGCAGCTTGAGGCTCTCGCCTCGTGCTTGTCTGGGAGGCCCTTGGCACAGCAGTTGGCGCACTTGGAAGTGTGCCAGTCGGCAACTGAGGGGCAGGCACGGCTTTCATGGCCGCCTTCACCGCAGTGGAAGCACGTGGGAGCTCTGGTGCATTGGGCAGAGTTGTGGCCGAAGCCACAACAGCGGAAGCAGACTCGTGCGCGGATGGACTCCTCGAAGTTGAGGATCACACCATCCACCACGATCCTTCCACGATTTCCCAGAGCTCTGAAGGTCGTGAGGTCCACCTCGATGAAGGCGGTGCAGGTCCCGTTTCTGGGTGCAGAACGGTGCGCCACGCGCACCACCTTGTCCCCAGGGAGTTGGCTGACAGCAGGGGTTTCCAGCAGCGTCTCTTCAATGGTGGAGTTGGATGTTTCCCTCATCCACTTTGAAGAGGCAGATGCGAGGCAGGATCACCTTCTGTTGGCGGACCTTCATGCCATCCAGCTTGTTGGCCAGGGAGGTGGTAACAGCTGGGATGGTATCGGGGTTGCTGGAGTGGAGGACAAGCTTCCCTTTGGTTCGCAGGGAGGCCCAAACGCCTTGGGGTAGAGTGTGGGCAGCGCGGACAGCTTTAAGCATTGCTCTTGGGTCAGCCTGTGGGTCATCAGAGATGACCACTGTGTGGGCCGCCGATTTTTCCCCATGGAGGACCACTTGGGCGGCCGCTGGCTTGGGGACTCGGGAGGGCGCAGGTTTTGCGGGACCATTGAGGTTGGTCCTCTTTGCGGGCGGGTAGGGAGCCTCAGGCTGCTTCCTTTTGGTTGGAGCGGGAGTGGCGGGCTTGGTGGGGTCAGTCTGAGTGCTGGTTTCCTTGCAGGAGGGAGAAGGGCTGGTTTGAGTGCTGTGGCAGGCTGTCTGTGGCTTGATTTCGTCCAGTTCCTTAAAGGACGCGAGGGTGCCAGAGAGGTTCTCTACCTCGGCAATGAGGGCCTTGATCTGCTCAGACCGTAAGTTGATGAATTCCATTAGGCTTTGGAGCAGGTAAAATCGGGAGGTAGGGTAAGGATTCTGTATTTTCTGCTCGAAGTTCTGCTTCACCTCTTCGTTCTCCATCTCCAGTTGGGCGAGGGTTACGAGGGGCTTCTCGGCATTCTCGGCATTCTTCTTCTTCTTCCTAGGAGCCATGGCAGGAGCAAATTGTTGTGACCAACGATCTAACGTATTAGGCCAACGGGGAAGAACAACAATGAGTTTTTATATGGGAAGCATGACCTCTGGCGGCCGATTTAACAGAATATTTTTATCTATGAAATATATTTTTAAATGAAACAATATCTTAATATAACATTTTAAATAATGTCTTTATATAACATATATATACATACACTGACTTTTATATATATAACTAGAAGGATGACTCGGCTTCACCCGAGAATTCCCCCGAGTGCAATTTCCTTCATACTGAAAGCACATCAATAATAAATAGTAGAAGTGCCATAGAATAGAAATACAGAAGTAACACATAAAAAACAGGCAAAAAGTGTGTGTGGTAGCAAAAATTTTATTATATTAGTGTTTAGGTACATGATTTAATTATTTTTTGCAATATCCGTTTAGTTGTTTTAAATCAATATAGTTTAAATAGATGGCAGCTTTTCCACCCAACCCCCTTGGTACCCGTCCCAGCGCATTAAACTTTGAAATTTCCTGAGTTGAGTGAGTGACTGCGATGGATCTTGACCGCGATGCCCATCTTCTCAGTGAGAATAAGAATAAAATAGGTTTAAAAAATAATAATCCAAAATACTGGCATGTAAATATTTTTCTGTAAAAAATAAAAGAGCACATGGAAATTAGGCAAACATATGTTTGCTAATGACTGCGACTGCATTTTAAACTATTTTTTTTAAAAAGAGATAAAAAAACAAAGGCCAGAACAAAAATTAATTTTAAAAAATTACGAAAGCCATTATTTACATACAGTAACGCTAATTTTGTGAAGTTTTTTTTCAAATTGCATTGGGTGCACTTACCGTAACTTTATATTTTTGTAAAAAAAAATAACACTCGTATAAAAAGATATTTCAAAAAAAGTACGCAAGCAACTTGAAAAAAAAAATGCAGAACGCTCATTGGTCGCTTAATTGGCCTCGTTAAAAATGAATACGTCGCCTTTAAAAGTAATATTGTTATGTGTAAAACTCAAAAGACATTATCATTAAGATTAATTAAATACATTTGACATTAAGTCCAAAACACTAATAAATATAGGAGCATATAACCACGAAATAAATTAGATTTTATTGGATAAACTGGTGTTCTTGTGGCCAGGAAGCAATTTTTGCGAATGCGAGCAAACCATCCTTCACAGTCTCCTGATGTAATTCTACTGATTGCATCACTGATAACCTAACGTGATGTCGAGGAAGCAGCGACCTTACCAATGTTTTAATTTTTCTAAATGAAAATTCGATTGGATTTAGCATATAAGAATAGGGTGACAAAAACTTCACGCTGCTTCTTAGCAGACTAACAGATGTTTCTGCGGATGTGTGCGCTCTTGCATTATCCATATAGAAACATTAAATCCATATCGTGTGGCTACAATTTCATCAAGCTCACGTAAAAATTCAACGAAAATTGTGCTATAACAACACGTCTTTGGCGACAAACGACGAACTAATTTTTAAAGGTGACGAATTTATTTTTAAAAGTGACGAATTCACTCTTAAAGTGCTTTATATAAGAAGATCGATTTTAATTTTTGTCTAAACACCTTTTTTTATTAATAATCATTATTATAAGTTAGAAAAAAGCATATATACAATATTATTATTCTACAACCCCAATTTTTTTTAGTTTTATATAACCGTTGTTTCAAACCATATTATACACAGTTATACATAGTTAACACAAAGCAATAACGCGCCATCTATACATATAAAATGAAAGTAATTAAAAGCACGAATGTTTCTTTTATACATAATACAAACTTATACTGTCCTTAATGCGATGAAAAATATATTGAAAGGGCTTGGCTCATCAGTGGTGAACCCTCCCAGCGGTTTCGCCAATTTAATGCACCAGATCACTTCTCAGAGCTCTAATACTGTATTGGATCATTCTGCTTTTATATGCTACACTGAAGGGTGGAATCTCAGATATAGTTTTCAAGAAAACTATGGACATAAGATAAGGACAGTAGATTTACATTCAAATATTTGCATCGAGCAATGCTCTTCCGCAAACAATAAGGACAAGGCCATTTAGGCATAAATTAATACATAGAAATAACGCGCCATCTATACATATAAAATGAAAGGATTTAAAAGCACGAATGTTTCTTTTATAAATAATACAAACTTCTACTGTCCTTACTGCGATGAAAAAATACATAGTCTTACTACGCTTTCACCCTATCTCACCGTAGTAAACTCTCATCCACCAGAGGCATAACTGCCGTATTATATTGTCTGTACATATTTAATGTTGCATACATAGGAATGCTGTACATAGAAACACCAACCCTGATGTAACTACCGCCATAAAAGAAAGGCGCGGCACCCAGTAAGGTCGAATAACAGATCATTGACATTGTCCAAGAAGCTAAGAAAACAAAGAAATAGAGCAGGCCAGTCCTAAAACCTAAAAAGGTCCGTCCTCTCTGACGTCACCAGTATCATATAAGCTGGGTTACTTCTGAGCCCACAGCGAGTAGCACAGTATAGACAGCAGCCAGGTCGCCATGCTGCCAGATTAACCAGCGATCCCAGGACTCTCATAGTCCACCTCACCTCCCTTGGTGTTGCCCTCTCTAAACCGAGGTAACCATGTTACTGTGTGTGTGGTCTTCTTTTATCTTCAGGCTAGTGCGCTCCCACCCTAGCCCGTGACTGCATGTTGGATAAGGAGCCCGCTGTGACGTGTTGTCGGCTCCACGCATTATATATATATATCAAGGTGCGGGAGGATGATATTCATGTACCAAAAGGAGCACCTCTCCCTTTAATTATTCATTAGAACGGTGGGACTGTGCATCACCCTAGTAAAAAAATTACTAGTACAGTGGACCCTCGGTTTACGAGCACCTTGGAGTACGAGCTTTTCGCAGTACGAGCAAAATTTTTTGAAAAATTTTACCTCGGATTACGAGTGAAATTTCGCATTACGAGCAACTCGTGATGGTTGCCCGTAATCGTGATGGATGAAAATTCACTGGGATCCCTCCCTTCAGATCAGATTCGGGAAATATGTAAAATGTGGGAAACTGTGCAATTGTTCGTAGCAAGAAGAATTGCCCGAGTTTCAATTATTAAAAATAAGAAATTAGTTTCGCACTACGAGCGTTTTGGAGTACGAGCATGGCTCTGGAACGGATTATGCTCGCAAACCGAGGGTCCTCTGTAATGATAAAGGATGAGCCACACCACCAGTTTTGGCAAATTCAAACCAAAGGCCAATCTGTATACCATGGTTTCTGGCGTTGACTCTTATCAGTACATCAGCTTAACCATCTGTTTGGTAAATTCGACCGATTTTATAACCACTCTCGTAGAATGTTATGAAATCGAAGCCACCCCTGTACTGAGGAGGGCCAAAACTAGAAACAATGGTATTAGGTTGGCTTTTGTCTGAATTTGCCAAAACTGGTGTTGAGGTTCATTCTTTATCAACACTAGTAAAGGTTTTCACTAAGATAATGTACAGTGCCATCGTTCTGATGCACAATTAAATGGAGAGGTTCCTCTTTTGGTGCATTTATATATTTAAATGTCAACACACCAGTGAGAAATACGAAGAAGTGAATTAAAATTAAAAAATTAAATAACCTATTAAAAGGTCCACATCAATGTGTGTGTGTATGAATGATAAATATCTCTTACAGTTTATGAAACTTACTCCAACAAACTTTGAACATTAGTACACAAAAGATTAAAAGAAACATAATGGAAGCACAATATTTGGTGAGAAACAAAAACATTAGAATCCTAAAGCGAAAACCGTTTACTAGAATTTATAGACAAGATCCACAATCCAAAAACCTTTATAATAACACTTATGAACAAAACTTAAGGAATTGAAAAGTCTTCGCCGGTTGTCTTTTTTTTTTTTTTTTTTTTGGAGAAGAAGAATAAAACAGCCAATTTTGTTCACACTTAGTTATATCGTGTGTCTTCAATAAAGGTCACTTTGTATCAAATATCTTTCAGAGTTTCTGAACCCCGATATACATGCTAAAAGGTACAACTTCCTTAAGTTTTGTCCATGAGTGTACATCTAGCCCAAGTACATTCTTCCAAAAGGCCTCAAATGACAACCCACCACTAACTCAGAATTTCAAAGTATTATGACCTCAGCTTGTTTTCTCTCACACACAATACTTTGAAATATCAATATTACGTCAGCAATTTAAGCAAGTGACTTCGTATCATATACCTCTGAAGAAATCAAAACATTTTAGAATTGAAAATGCTTCAAATGTATATAAGGTAGACAAACTTTAATATAAAAAAACTATTTTAATTTATATGTGATATGAATAAACTTTCAAATATTTAAACAAAAGAGTTAATAACATAATAACAATATTTTTAAACAATCAAAGTTTCATTACAAATATTTTTAGGAACCGATGAAAATCAATTAATATGTATTTTAATCTAAATTACATTTAAAATACCTAAAAGATCTATATGAAGTAGAACCTACCTTTAGCGGACACCTCTCTACAAAGGACAGTTTTCATTTGTAAAATTACCATTTTTACAATTTAGCAACACTCCGGTAAGAGAACACCTCTCCCTAAAGGACACTTTGGCTCAGCAATTAGGTGTCCTTTACAGGGAGGTTCTACGGTGTATATTCAATCAGGAATAACATTTAGAAAAAAAGTTGTTCGAAAAGGTATTTTCAATAAATAATTGTTTTGAAATAGAGATAATTCCATAATAAAATTATTAGGTAATATAAAGGCAGAGCACCAAGCGAAATATCGGTAAATACACTCATGGACAAAATTTAAAGAAGTTTCCTATTTTGACGTTGCCGTTCTTCTGTTTTTTTTTTTTTTTGGGACAGAGGCAATTTTGCTCACACTTGGTTATCTCGTGTGTCTTCATAAAGGTCAATGTGTAAAATCCTAGCTACCACTGTTGCCCCAGTTCATAGGATTATATCCATCACAAGTTTATCTGTATCTGACATCATATACAAACCTTTATAACATATATAACCTTGTATTATAAACCTTTGTAGATAGTTTGAGTGGCGTGTAGAGTTCGCATAAAACGAATGGTACACGCGGAAGAAATAAATTTTGATGAAAGTCGCTGCAATATCTTTCAGAGTTATTATCAGAATCCCGATATACATGCTACCCCCTCTCTATAGCACCATATTTTGGTGAGTCTCAAGAGGGGACGCTATAGACAGGTTTAACTCTACCAATAATGGGTTTTTCAATATAATTATTTATTCATATAAAAAGGCATGGATTTAAGCTTTGTCTAGTCATTTAGCCAAATGTTTTATTGAAACATGATTGAATTCAAAAGAGATGACAATAATATTAATATAAACTAATATTTCTCACAATACAAACTAACTATTGCGTTTTTAGAAAAACTTAAAACGAAGAGAAAAAAAAAAGAAAATAGGGAAGTTTCATCCAGAATCGATTCTATCATGTTCCACCATTGTTTTGTTGTTGTCATTTTGGAAGGTTTTCACATCACACACACTTTTGTCTTAACTATATAATTAAAATGCGTCATGATTAGCGCGCCATCTGTTAAAAAGATTTACTGGCTGAAGTATCTTTAATTTAAAGGACTATAAATGCCGGCCAGGCAGCCTCTATCTTTACATTATTAGAGACGTGTATGATTCTTTTTAAAGTAGCAGTAGAGATTGTTTCATTTTAAGAAGAATAATACGCGTCTATAATAGTTTCGAATTAAATTTTGTGTTGAATCGCTATACATTTTTTAAAAAAGCCATATATTTAAAAATGAAAAAGTGTGTTAAAATGATTGACAAATGTTTGAAAATGGAACCTTTTGAAAATGCTTATAGGATAGATTTCAATTAGGAAATTTTCAAATTACTCCGATAAAGAGGATTCTGAAATCAGTCAAATAGGTATTATAACTGAAAAAAAAGGTTCTTTATTTACATATAACTTGTATAATTAACTCTAACCTTCTGAGTGGTGTATCTAACCAAAGAGTTTACTATAGCATCAGTGATAATGACAGAAATTCAATTGAGTTTAGAATAAAGACAAAATATAAAGTGTTTATTAAAAAACTACTGGCGTAATATTATTAAAATATAATTAAAAATCAACATATATAGTCACGACCGTCTTTCCACCGTCATGTCACGGATGCGCGCGCATCATCATTATGATCATTATCATTATCTAATGATAATAATAATAATAATTATTATTATATTATTATTATTAATATATATAGTCACAACACTGTCTAGTATAATTATATACAGTAGAACCTCCATGAGAGGACACCCGTGCTAGAGGACACCTCTCTATAAAGGACAATTTTCATTTGTAATATTACCATTTTTACAATTTAGCAAATCTCCGGTAAGAAAACACCTCTCCTTGAAGGACACTTTGGCTTTGCAATTAGGTTTTCTTTACAGGGAGGTTCTACTGTATTGGAAATATCAGACATACAAACACTGCATTTCTACACGGAATACCTTTCTCAACAAAAATCAAGTTTTATTTTAGTTTCTAGTTTGATTGTACATTAAAGTCTCTCACCAGCGAACACCTACTTGAATTTGGAACCTATAATGAGAGACTTCATTGATCTAAGCCCAAGCTTTATTCAATGTAGTAATGTGCTTATATTTCTCTCTATCTAAATGATTTTCATAGAAATTTATTTTTCATTCGGGTTTCTTTTCTTAAGTGTGTTGTTGTGATAAATATGAATAGGGGTTTCTCATTTTTAGGCTCAAATTTCTCTTTATAATTCTACAGATAGTAGATTGTAAAATAATACAAAGCAATAACGCGCCATCTATATATGACAAATGAAACATTATGAGGCGAATGCTTCTTTCACAAATAAATAAAACTTCTACTGTCCTTACTGCGATGAAAAATATTGGGAGGGTTTGGCTCGCTGTTGATCCAAGAGCCCTCCCAATATTTTTCATCACAGTAAGGACAGTAGAAGTTTTATTTAATTTTGAAAGAAACACTCAGGTCTTATAATGTTTTCATTTGTCATATTGTGAAATGTTCACTGGTGTTGCGATATTTCTTTGCAATAAAGACTTTGGTGACATATTGGCACATTTGTTGAATCGTGGTTGCTTTACCGGTTTCTTCGATTTTTTCTCATTGAAAACGATTTTGCTTCAGCATCGAAGTTTTCATTATTCTCCCTTATTGTATGGCTTATTGCAACCTTGGGAGCGTTAGCATTTTTACCTTACATATTTTCAATTATCTCTGAGAATAAAAACCTTTTATTAGGAAAGTAAAAAATGTAAGATTTCTCATGATATCTGAGGTTTTGCCATACACACAAGCACATAAAATGCTAAATTATTATTCTAATATTTATGCTAAAATGTTTTTTTTTTTTCAAAAGTGGCGTAGCAACTATTTAAATACAATGTCTGAGTGTGCTAGGAACGATTACAACTCGGAAAATGCTGGGTAATGAGACTTTTTTTTAAGTGCTGTTCATGACCTAAAAGAAAAAAAATCAAAATTCAGGTTTCACTATCTCAAACCTCCTTGGAGTTACAAGCGAAAAAAAAAAACTGACCAAAATCACCTAGAGACCGCGGTTTCGGGCTAATGGCCCCGTCAGTCTAGGGCAGACGTCACCGTCCCGAGGCCGCTAGTTTGCGGCGACGGTCAATAGATGGCGTCTAGTTTTGACTTCTATTTTGACGGGAGAGGCGACCTTTATCTTTATAGATGAATATCCTTCCGACAAATTTTCCATCTATATTTTGGCCATAGATTTGGCCTAGCTACTTTGCCAGCTAAGCACCTATTTGGATCAATGTGAAGATTCCATTGAATCACTTGTGGATCTCGTGAAGTCATCCCTAGGCTGACGAGGGCCATTAGCCCGAAACCATGGTTTCTAGGTGGACGCATTTCGGTTTGCCAAAGCTGGTGTTTTGACTTTGTCACCGACCCGAGGCCGCTAGTTTGCGGCGACGGTCAATAGATGGCGTCTAGTTTTGACGTCTATTTTGACAGGAAAGGCAATCATTATAGAGGTTATATCTATATAGGAATATATCTCGCTATTGTATATGTATATATAAAGATATACAATAGCGAGATATATTATAGATATATGAATTTATAAAAGTTTAAAACATTTTATATATCATTTAAATCCACCCCGCTCCCCTCTGGAATTCCATTGAGACCGCCACAACAAAGACTTTCTCACTTTAGCTACCGAAGCGATCTAGCGAGCAACTCAAGCGACTAGCGAGCGGCCAAAACAATCAAGGCGATCTTTGAAAGCGATCTGAACTCATCTGAGCGATCTTTGAAAGTGATCTCAACTCATCTGAACGATCTTTGAAAGTGATCTTAACTCATCTGAGCGATCTTAACTCATCTGAGCGATCTTTGAAAGTGATCTTAACTCATATGAACGATTCTTTGAAAGCGATCTTAACCCATCTGAACGATCTTTGAAAGCGATCTTAACCCATCTGAACGATCTTTGAAAGCGATCTTAAGTCATCTGAACAATCTTTGAAAGTCGTAAATATTGAGGCTGCCTGGCCGGCATTCATATTTCTTGAAAATGAAGATACTTCGGCCAGTGAATCTTTTTATTACCTCGACGTTTCGACAAAAATCTTTTGTCCTCGTCAGGAGCAAACAAAAATTAAACATTCAGCAAGGCGTTAAAAATCTTTCTAAAGTTCCAAGGGCGTTCTCACGCGATATTCAAAATTTTTGTACAACATCTAAAGCACGAGTTAAAAATAAATATTTAACTCACAAAAGACTATGATCTTTGAAATAAATTATAATATACATATATATAATGAGAAATTATAAAAAATAAATATAAAAATAATAATAATATTTACAAAGATTTTCCTATAGTATATATAAATCGATATCTATATCGATCTTTGAAAGTGATCTTAACTCATCTGAACAATCTTTGAAAGTGATCCTAACTCATCTGAACAATCTTTGAAAGTGATCTTAACTCATCTGAACGATCTTTGAAAGTGATCTTAACTCATCTGAACGATCTTTGAAAGCGATCTTAAGTCATCTGAACGATCTTTGAAAGTGATCTTAACTCATCTGAACAATCTTGAAAGTGATCCTAACTCATCTGAACGATCTTTGAAAGTGATCTTAACTCATCTGAACGATCTTTGAAAGTGATCTTAACTCATCTGGGTGATCTTTGAAAGCGATCTTAACTCACTTGGGCGATCTTTGAAGTAATCTTTTGTGATCGGAGCGGTCTTGAAAACTGTGTGAGCGATCTTGTGATCTTTTGAGACCGAAGCGATCAAGCGAGCACCATGGGGGGGGGGGGGCAGTTGCGGCAAGAAGAAGAGGCGTAATAGGTAAGTGGGTTTACTCTACCTTATAGTTGAATATAGCTTAGGATTTAGAGAGAGTAGAAATAGTACTGGGGTTTTAGCAAAGGAACAACTACTATCTTGAGTAAACATTCAAGATTGAAAGCTGTATGCAAGATCACGGTAGAACATATTTAAACCTATCACAATACCAATCAGAGAGCACAAATACGAAGAATTTAGCTCTTCCAAAGAATTTACTTTTAATATTCATCACATAATAATTTGTAGGTCTTTATAAATAACTCTTGTAAATAAAGAAGAGATTTTTACTTTTGATCTAATTGAGATTTTAAAATAACATTGTTTTAAAGGCCAATATACTTATATATTAGTTTTGCTTTAAAGAGATAAGCTGTGTGAATATCTTGATAGCGAATTTGGTTTAACATTGTACACACATTGTTGAAACTAGTTTGCATAGTTTTTGCATGGTTTTTTGCATAGTGTTTTTTGTATAAGTTTTTGCATGTTTTTCGTTTTAGAAAGATTCATTTGTTTAGGTTTGATTTTTGTAGTTTTTTATGTGGTTTGGTCACGTTCTTGGGATCCTATATAAAGGGAAAGGCGCGCGGAGAGAGAGAGTCTGTCTGCAGATTAGGAGAGCGAATCAAGGAGCTCGAGCTCAAGAAGAAAGGCACGAGAGGTTCATTGGAACCCAGAAGATAAGGCCTGAAGCTCAAGAAGAAAGGCACGAGAGGTTCATTGGAACCCAGAAGATAAGGCCTGAAGCTCAAGAAGAAAGGCACGAGAGGTTCATTGGAACCCAGAAGATAAGGCCTGAAGCTCAAGAAGAAAGGCACGAGAGGTTCATTGGAACCCAGAAGATAAGGCCCGAGGCTCAAGTTAAAAGGCAAGGGAGGTTCATTGGAACCCAGAAGATAAGGCCTGAAGCTCAAGAAGAAAGGCACGAGAGGTTCATTGGAACCCAGAAGATAAGGCCTGAAGCTCAAGTTAAAATTTTAAAAGTTATTTTTTGTTATCTTATACCCGGCTAAAGAGAAACAAAAGTGAGGCTCGTGGATTGATATTAAAATAGTAAACACCTCTTAGAAATGTTTCAGACAGGATTTAAATTAAACTACAGCGAGAGTTTCTTTCCAATTTTTTACCCTGTGAGGTGTTTATTTATCAATACAAATCAATAACGCACGATCTATATGTAACGAATAAAGACATTTTATTTATGGAAACTGATAAAAAATCTGAGAGAGGAGTCGCAAGGTTTCAATGAGCCTATAAATGATATTCAATTTATCAATCAATTTGGTCGCTGAATCTCTGATTCTGGTTGAGCGATATCTAAGGAATAAAATTGTAACTAAAATCAATTTCGAATTTTTTATTATTTTCCATAAAAATCCCATTGCATGCTGAACACAATGGTGTTTACCGCATTTCTCTAGCGCAAATATTTGCGGAGTTATTAATCTTTAAAGTTGCGCAAGACTTTTGGATCACCCTGTACTTTGACGCTTTAATAAAAGATTAGTGATGTTACAAAATCCAAATTGTTATGTTTTTTTTATTCATTAAAAGGCCAATAATTTTGTAGTATTTTAATGGGTAGGAGAGAAAAAACTTCCCACATCATTGGATATAAATTAGGTACATTTCAAATAAGATATTTTTTTGTTTGTTATCCCTAGTACACGTGGTACAGGTCATAATAATCATGCTGGGTAGAAGTTAGCGACGGCTTTTACTGTAAGTGCACCACATGTCTAGATATGTGAAAAGCAGTTCGACTTTGCACTTACAAATGTGCTAGAACCCTGTTTGGTTGCTTGCACTCGTCGGTGGGGTTGGACTTTTGCAAGAATTGGGGGCCATTGAAGCATTTTTTTTTTAATCAGAAAAAAAGTGCCCAATGCGGGAATCGAATCCGGGTCGTAGCAGTCGAAAACAAACAGTTTAGACCATCCTTCCACCGATCCCCTTAAATTTGTTTAAATACCTTAAGTTTGTAATGGCAGAAATATATATATAATGCATTTATCTGCAACAATGTAGATAGAGGTTTGACAAAATATCAAATAGAATGTCAAATTTAAGAAGATATTATTTAGTATTTCTGTTAATATTAATACAGTTAAACATGTCTATAGCGCCCCCTCTTGGGACTCACCAAAATAGGGTTTTATAGAGAGGGGGGACTATAGACAGGTCACTTTTAATGTAAATCGCATCGTACAACGTATTTAAAATCGGGCGCAATAGAGAGGGAGGCGCTATTTAGAGGGGGCGCTATAGACAGGTTTAACTGTACTCGCAAAAAATTAATAAAAAAGGCAACTATTTTATATATTTTCAGTTTAATGGTAAAATAAATGTTTAAATCAAAGCAGGTTTCTCTGGAGATGAGTTTCTTTTCAATTTTTAAACGCAATCTCTTGCATTAATAAATATAAAAATAACCCATTTCCAGAGAAACCTGGTGTATTATTTTATATCCAGGAGATTTTTTTAAATCAATTGAAGATAAATGTTTATATAATGCTAGCGAATGCACTCGGCTTCGCCCGGTTTTCACCCGAGGGAAATTTGCCTATAATGAACATTTGATAAAAATATATATTTTTCCGAGAAAAAATCCAATCTATATACTGAATTTAGTCTTGAGAATATAAATGGATGTTTTTTTAATTTTTTCTTTACCAAAACTATTAAATGAATCGTTGTATTTAATATAGATTATTCAATTAACTTCAGTTTTAAGTCATGAATGGTTCTTGAACTGAAGAGTTCAAGTCGCTACCTCCAACAATTTTCCCGACCTTCCAGGTGTCTAAAAATTTGTAAACTTGTAATGTTAATTGAAATGAGCGAGTGGTCAAAATTTCATTCTTCTATGTGGTCTGGAAACATATTAAAATTAAATCACAAATTTTGAAAGGTAATTTGAAAAATTGTCCGTTCCTGGCCATTCTGACAACCCCAAAGTCTGAAAATTTGTCAACTTGAATTTTCATAGTTCTGACAAATGTATCAAATTTAAAATTCCTACGTGCTCTGGAAGTATGTTAAAAATCGATTCCACTTTTGTGTACAGACATACATGAAAGCAATTTAAATAAAAGCTTTTTAAAATAAAGTTAAACGAAAATCAGTGTTTGTGTTGATCTCAAAATGCTGAATTTTTTTCTTGGCCAGCAAGGTGGCGACACGGAATACTCATATTTCTTGTGTCTCTGGGATGGCAGAGCTAAACATGATATCACTGTATAAGAAGAACCTGTGAAGGAGAACATGGATGTTGGCGGAAGGAACATCATTCATACGCCTCTCATTTCTCGAGAAAAAAAAAACATTTTAGCTCCTCTTCATATGAAATTAGGCTTGATGAACAGCTTGTTCAAACCCTTAAACATGATGGGTCCTGTATTCAATACATAGAACGCAAATTTCCTGGACTCAGTAATGAAAAATATAAAGCTGGTGTAAGATACGACAGCTCATAAATGATCCCAATTTTGTCAACTCTATGGATACACTTGTCGTTCTTTTTGGTATTTAGAAAATTTTGAGTAACTACAGAGCTGAGAACTATCCAGAGGTAGTGAACAATATACTTCCAAACTTCAAAAATCTTGGTTGCAAAATGAGAATAAAATTGTATTACTTGCACTTGGACTTATTTCCTGACAATTTGGGTGATACGAGTGAGAAGCAAGGTGAAAGATTTCACCAGGACACTATGGAAGCTCGGTACCAAGGACAACAACACGATGGCAGATTACTGCTGGAACCTACAAAGAGACTGTGAGGAAAGCTTTCACTCGATCTTGAATGACCCGACTTTCAACAATCGTTTGTGTTTGCAAATACCAACTCATTAATGGACGTTTCCCTACAATAATACCTGTACAAATAACTCGGTTTTTTAAAATCACGATCATCATATCATCATTTGTTTCACACTGAATAATATAAAGTTCACAAATTTCATAATGAACGTGTCACGTCGCTTTTTAAAAAGCTTTTATTTAACTTGATTCCATGTCTGTCTGTCCACAAATCTTATAATCAATTTTTAATATACTTATTGAACACGTAGGAATCTGAAATTTTGTATTTTTGTTAGAACCCGATGACAATGCCATTTGACCAATTTTCAGACATCTGAGTTGTTAAGGTGGCCGGAAACGGATAAATTTCTAAAATGGTTTTAAATTTGGTATTTTAATTTCAATAAGTTTCCAGACCACATAGAGGTATGAAATTTTGAACATTCTCTCTGTTCAATTAATAATGCAAGTGTACATATTTTAAGACTTCTAGGTGGTCGGGGTATCTGGGAATTAACCAATTTCTAATTTTCTTTTTATATCTTATGAGTTTGCACGAAGTCGGAAACTGTTGGGAGTTGTGAATTGATTTTTAAGCGATTGTTGAAGAGCTCAAACGATTTGGAAACCCGAATATTAAGGTTCCTATCTAAAACCTTATAAAAATTATAAGCAAAAAGCTGTCAAAATTTAATAAATATATTTTCTATTATATTTAAAAGATATTTTTTCTGGATATAATATGGAAGAAGCAAACTTTATTTTTCTTCTACAGATTCATGTTAGCTTTTTTATATATAACTAGAGAGATTGCCCTGTAGGGTAAAGTACGGTGTCGTGAGCCCCGAGCCGCTACGGTAACCGTGAACAGGGAACTCTGAAATGTGGCTGACTAACTGGGCAATGGCACCCTCCCCATTCCATGGAGTGGACAAGAGACCACCACCAGAAAACCTACATATGGCCGGACACTTTTCTAGATTTTAGTTGAAACAAAAATCAAAAGTGAGACCATTACTTCAATAACTAACGATTGTTTAATAATGAATACTAAAATAGTAGTAAAAAATTTTCAAAGAAATATTTCTTTTAAAGTTTAACAGATGATCTATTGTTCCACATTTATATATTCCCCCCTAAAATAATATTTTCGATTTCATTTTAAAAAGACACAGGTAAAATACCAAAGAACGGTCAATATGTAAATAAAAGAACAAAATTACTTTAAGATATTTTTATTGTTTATTGAGGCATACATGCTTATATAAGGGAAGGTGTATTGTTACATAGAAAAGGTTGTAATAAAATATTTCAAAAAATGTGTTGTCCTGTCCTACTTTGAATTAAATATATAGTACATATGATTATTTATAAAGCTTCGAAAAAAAGTTTTTAAATATTATAAAGTGTTGATAAGGCTTCGATTCTATATAGCATCTTGAACTCACGTTTCCAGGCAGCAAATTTAGTTGAGTAAAGGAGCGGCGGAAGAAAGTTCGCCTTCCTCCGTCAAATCTTCCAGTTCCTTCAGAAACAGTTTCGCCATCTCATAGCAGGAGCTCAGTGTCTCTACATCAGGTGACAGATGGACAAGTTCTGGGCGTTTCTCCACAACATAGCTGAAGGCCTGGCGTAGATAGGCCAAGTTCGTGAAGAAAAATCTTCCCATATTTTCTCCCTCAAGGATTTTCAAAGGGTCCCGTTCTTCCTTTGCTTTTAAACGGAATGTATTGTAGTGAACTTTGCCTTGGAATGTCAGTCTTGAAAATCCAAAGTTAATAATTCTGACTCGGATTCCAAAAGTGGGGATGGTGACCTTGTTGTTGTTGAGGGTATAGGTCAGTTGGGACTTTTTGGTTAGAGCTACACGGATGTTCTGCCAGTGTAAGTCCCGGTGTTCGAAGTCCAGCTCCAGTTCTGCCTGGTTCAGGGCCAGACTGAGCTGGCCGAACACCGAAATCATCTGCTGAGTTGACAGGCAGTTGACCATCGAGGAAAGGGAGGGACCAGCGTATTGTGTCATGATGACACCGTACAGTTTCTTCTCATCTTCGCTATCGCTGCTCACAGCATAGTAGGAACCTGGCGATGTGTATTCTTGGTATTGGCCTGGGGTATCCCATATCATCCATATTTTGGATGGCTTACAGAAATTGGATACTTTCAGTTTCTCTAGAGCCGTGAGGGCTGTCAGTTCTACCTGGAGCTGCTGGAGGGTCCAGGGAAATACTTCCCGCTGGATCAATTTATAGTCCAGCTCCAGTTCCAGGGGGATGATCTTGTAGACACGGTTAGGTTGGCCGTTCTTCAGAGAAGCCAGGCTCCTAGCTGTCTCTCCACTTCTCAGATGGACGTAAGACTTGTCTGTGAAACTTTCTTTAAATGTCTTCAATGTCTTAGAGGAACACAACTTCAAGATTTCATTTAAGATTCTTCTTTCGTTCCCAGTGAAGGGATTTGACTCCAGGACTTCTTCGACGTTAGAGAATAAGTAGCTAGGATTGAATAGATCAGACATTGTGATAGAGTTTTATATTTTCTCTCTTTTTTGTGTATATATTTTATAATATTTTATTACAACAATAAACAGTAAGAAAAGAGAGAACCCATAGATGTATGGAAATTGTAAATAATGAATAAAATTCATTATTCTATGAATCTGTTTATAATTTAAATTAAATATTTTTTAATTCAGTTAAACCTGTCTATTGTGCCCCCTCTAAATAGCGCCTCCCTCTCTATAGCGCTCGATTTTAAATACGCAGTACGATGCGATTTACATTAAAAGTGACCTGTCTATAACACATCCTCTCTATAGCACCCTATTTTGGTGAGTCCCAAGAGAGGGCGCTATAGACAGGTTTAACTGTATGTTTTTTTCTCGAAAATATATATTTATCATAATATTTTTTTTTATTTTTTTTTATTTATTGTTACAAAAGCACGAAGTCCAAAGGACTATTGTGCTGTGCTAGTATTATTTACATATATATGATTAATTATTTACACGATGGATTAGTATTGTTTTGTAAATTATTGTACAAATAGTTCTAAACTTAACAAAGTTCTCATAAGATAGAGTATATACACAAAGAGAATTTGGTAATGTTTCAAAGTATCTACATACAATTTGATTAGTCAGAGGGCAAGATAAAAGAAGATGCTCTGGTGATTCAACATCTAAGCGGCAATAATATCATAATATTGAATAATTTAATTTAAAGTGTAAAGCAAACCAAATATTTTTGTTATCTAATTTAAAAAAATATAATGAGAATGAGAGAGATGACAAAATATAAAAGTTTATAAAGTATGCTTAATAAAAAATATATTAGATGAAATATTTTTACCCAGAGCAGCAGCTTTACACACCAAAGATAGTGGACATTGCGACTGCTGTGATAGAGGTGCAGGGAGACATCTGAGGCTCTATATTGGACACGACAACAACAACAACAAATAAATTTTCACATATTTAACTTTCATTAAGCCAAAATGAAATTCTGTAAAAATAAAATTATTTCTTGGAAATAAAAATCTATTTTCAATATTTTCGAAATTTTACTTTTAATATTTAAGAGTTTGTATTTATTGTTCTTATAACTCAGTTCAACATTTGGAATGAGCGGAAATTTGGCCCAAATATAAGTTTTATTTATTTGAAAATAGAGCAATCCATAAATAAATCTTTAAATAAAAAGGCATTTATTGGATCAAAATATCATTTATTTTACCAATATTTCAGTTGGCTGAGCGCCAACCTTTATCAAGGTATTATAACATTTTAAAGTGTGTCTACAAACAAACTCAGCGCCACATAAGTTCGATAGAATTAAGTTTAAACATATTTTGGCTTATATTTAATTTTTTTCTCCACATTGAATATAAGCAAAAATATTTTTGAACGTATTTCTATTGTCGTTAGGTGGCGCTGAGTTTGTTGTTGACACAATTTAAAATGTTATAATACCTTGATAAGTTAGCAAAAAGCATATATCCAATATTATTATTCTACAACCCCATATATTTTAGTTTATAACCGTTATTTAAAACCATAATTTCGTAATTTTATAAAGTCTTACCACGCTTTCACCCTGTCTAACCGTAGTAAACTCTCATCCACCAGGGGCATAACTGTCGTTTTGTATTGTCTGTACATATTTAATGTTGTATACATAGGAATGCTGTACATAGAAACACCAAAACTGATGTAACTTTCACCGTAAAAGAAGAGCGCGGCACCCAGTAAGGTCGAATAACAGGCCATTGCCATTGTCCAAGAAGCTAAGAGAACATAAAAATCGAGCAGGCCAGTCCTTGATTGGACACGGAAACCTAAAAAGGTCCGCCCCCTCTGACGTCACCAGTATCATATAAGTGGGTTCCTTCTGAGCCCACAGACACAGTATAGACAGCAGCCAGGTCGCCATGCTGCCAGATTAACCAACGATCCCAGGACTCCCATAGTCCACCTCACCTCCCTGGGTGCTGCCCCCTCTAAACCGAGGTAACTAAGTTCCTGTGTGTGTGGTCTTCATTTATCTTCAGGCTAGTGCGCTCCCACTCTGGTCCATGACTGCATGTTGGATGAGGAGCCCGCTGTGACGTGTTGTCGGCTCCACGCATTATAAATATAAAAGGTGCGTGAGGATGAGATATTCATGTACCAAAAGAAGCATCTCTCCCTTTAATTGTACATCAGAACGACGGGACTGGGCATCACCCTAGTAAAAAATACAAGCAATGATAAAAGATGAGCCACACCACCAAGTTAGGCAAATTCAGACAAAAGGACGATCTGTATACCATGGTTTCTGACTTTGACTCTTATCAGTACATCAGCTTAAACATCTGTTTGGTAAATTTGACCGATTTTATAAACCCTCTCGTAGAATGTTATGAAATCGAAGCCGCCCCTGTACTGAGGAGGGCCAAAGCCCGAAACAATGATATATAGGTTGGCTTTTGTCTGAATATTCCAAAACTGCTGTTGAGGTTCATTCTTTACCATCACTAGTGAAGATTTTCACTAAGATAATGTACAGTGCCATCGTTCTGATGCACAATTAAATGGAGAGGTTCCTCTTTTGGTACATTTATATATTTAAATGTCAACACACCAGTGAGAAATACGAAGAAGTGAATTTATATTAAACATTTAAATAACCTATTATAAGGTCCGCATCAATGTATGTATGAA
The DNA here is from genome assembly GCA_030710605.1 of Cordylochernes scorpioides. Lineage (NCBI taxonomy): Eukaryota > Metazoa > Arthropoda > Arachnida > Pseudoscorpiones > Chernetidae > Cordylochernes > Cordylochernes scorpioides. Next base: position 50,920,241 of record CP092867.1, read on the forward strand.
TGATAAATATCTCTTACAGTTTATGAAACTTACTCGAACAAAATTTAAACATTAGTACACAAAAGATTAAAAGAAACATAATGGAAGCACAATATTTTGTGAGAAACAAAACATTAGAATCCTAAAGCGAAAACCGTTTACTAGAATTAATAGACAAGACCCACAATCCAAAAACCTTTATAATAACACTTATGAACAAAACTTGAGGAATTGAAAAGTCTTCGCCGGTTGTCTTTTTTTTTTTGAAGAAGAAGAAGAAGACAGCCAATTTTGTTCACACTTAGTTATCTCGTGTGTATTCAATAAAGGTCACTGTGTACCAAATATCTTTCAGAGTTTCTGAACCCCGATATACATGCTAAAAGGTACAACTTCCTTAAGTTTTGTCCATGAGTGTACATCTAGCCCAAGTACATTCTTCCAAAAGGCCTCAAATGACAACCCACCACTAACTCAGAATTTCAGCTTGTTTTCTCTCACACACAATACTGTAAAATATCAATGTTATGTCAGCAATTTAAGCAAGTGACTTCGTATCATATACCTCAGAAGAAATCAAAACATTTTAGAATTTAAAATGCTTCAAATCTTTATAAGGTAGACAAACTTTAATAAAAAAACTATTTTCATTTATATGTGATATGAATAAACTTTCAAATATTTAAACAAAAGAGTTAATAACATAATAACAATATTTTTAAACAATCAAAATTTCATTACAAATATTTTAAAGAACCGATAGAAATCAATTAATAGTTATTTTAATCTAACTTACATCTAAATACCTAAAGGATCTATATACTGTAGAACCTCCCTTTAGCGGACACCTTTCCACAAAGGACAGTTTTCATTTGTAAAATTACCATTTTTAGAATTCAGCAACTCTCCGGTAAGAGAACATCTCTCCCTAAAGGACACTTTGGCTCTGCAATTAGGTGTCCTTTACAGAGAGGTTCTACTGTATATATTCAATCAGGAATAACATTTGGGTAAAAAGTTATTCAAATAAGTATTTTGAATAAATAATTGTTTTGAAACAGAGAGCATTCTATAATAAAATTATTAGGTAATAAAAGGCACAGAACGCCAAGCGAAATATTGGTAAATACACTCATGGACAAAATTTAAAGAAGTTTCATATTTTGACGTTGCCGTTCTTCTGTTTTTTTTTTTTTTGGGGGGGGGGGGGACAGAGGCAATTTAGCTTATACTTGGTTATCTCGTGTGTCTTCAATAAAGGTCACTGTGTAAAATCCTAGCTACCACTGTTGCCCCAGTTCACAGGATTCTATCCATTACAAGTTTATCTGTATCTGACATCATATACAAACCTATATAACATATATAACCTTGTATTATAAACCTTTGTAGATAGTTTGAGTGGCGTGTAGAGTTCGCATAAAACGAATGGTGCACGCGGAAGAAATAAATTTTGATGAAGGTCACTGCAATACTATTTCAGAATTATTGTCTGAACCCGATATACATGCTACCCCCTCTCTATAGCACCATATTTTGGTGAGTCCCAAGAGGAGGCGCTATAGGCAGGTTTAACTGTACCAATATTGGGTTTTTCAATATAATTATTTATATAAAAAGGCATGGATTTAAGCTTTTTCTAGTCATTTAGCCAAATATTTTATTGAAACATGATTAAATTCAAAAGAGATGACAATAATATTAATATAAACTAATTTCTCACAATACAAACTAACTATTGCGTTTTTAGCAAATAATTAAATCGAAGAGAAAAAAAAAAGAAAATAGGGAAGTTTCATCCAGAATCGATTCTATCATGTTCCACCATTGTTTTGTTGTTGTCATTTTGGAAGGTTTTCACATCACACACACTTTTGTTTAAATATATAATTAAAAGGTGTCATGATGCATTGGCGTGCCATCTGTTATGAAAATTCCAAACTATTATAGACACTCTTCAAATTAAAGATACTTAAGCCAGTAAATCTTTTTATTGTCTCAACGTTTCGACAAAAATATTTTGTCCTCGTCAAGGTTTTCACATCACACACACTTTTGTTTTAAATATATAATTAAAATGCGTCATGATTAGCGCGCCATCTGTTAAAAAGATTTACTGGCCGAAGTTTCTTTGATTTGAAGAACTATGAATGCCGGCCAGGCAGCCTCTATCTTTACATTATTAGAGACGTGTATGATTCTTTTTTAAGTAGCAGTAGAAATTGTTTAATTTTAAGAAGAATAATACGCGTCTATAATAGTTTCGAATTAAATTGTGTTGAATAGCTTTACCTTTTAAAAAAAAGCCGTATATTTTAAAATGAAAAAAAAAAAGTTAAAATGATTCACAAATGTTTGAAAATGGAACCTTTTGAAAATGCTCATAGGATAGATTTCAATTAGAAAATTTTCAAATTACTCCGATAAAAAGAATTTTTAAATCGGTCAAATAGGTATTGTAACTGAAAAAAAAAGGTTCTTTATTTACATATAACTTGTATAATTAACTCTAACCTTCCGAGTGGTGTAGCTTGAGGCAAACAGTTTACTATAGCATCGGTGATGTTGACTAAAATTTCATTGAGTTAGAATAAAGACAAAATATAAAGTAATTAATAAAAAATGCTGGCGTACTATTATTAAAATATAATAATATAGTGTCATAACACTGTATAGTATAATGACCCGCGCTAGAGGACATCTCTCTACAAAGGACAGTTTTCAATTCCAAAATTACCATTTTTACTATTTAGCAACTCTCCGGTAGAAGGAAACCTCTCCCTAAACGCCACTTTGGCTTTGCAATTAGGTGTTCTTTACAGCGAGGTTCTACTGTATTGGAAATATCAGATATACAAACAGTGTATTTCTACACGGAATACCTTTCTCAACAAAAATCAAATTTTATTTAGTTTCTAGTTTGATTGTACATTAAAGTCTCTCTCCAGCGAACACACCTCCATGAATGTGGAACCTCTAATGAGAGACCACCATTGTTTAATTGGTCTCTTATTAAAGATTCTACTGTATGAGCAAATCTATAGCGTTAGAAAACAGACTGTTAATAACGTTTAAGATCCGTATGAATTTGTAAATACCAGAGAGAATTGTAAGATATTCAAACACTTTTGTAAATATATTAATGACTCTTTCTAACCTTTTTTATATTTTATAAATCAACCAGGCGCGATATTAAATATATTTGCGCCTAATACAGATGAAACAAACAAATTAGAATTAAATATTTACATGTATTATTCGACAAAGTTTATAAAATTTATATAGACAAAGTGGGAGATGTAAGAGAGTTAAATGAATTAGATCAGGGAACAATCGAAGTCTCACTTCTGTAAAGTTCGGACAGTCGTAGATAAGGTGAAGAGTCACTCTATCTAACCTGAAAGGATCAGGTTTTTAATCTATCTAGTCGTTCCTTTTTTTTATTATAATTTTTTTATAATTATCCTAATATCTGCTTCTGTTTAAAAATTGTAAATTGATGCAATTATACCTAGCGGGGATATCAAATTTTGTGTGTTGAAATAAAGAATAATAAAGTGAAACTAGAATCATATTGCCCTGTCATAGCTGTAGGTACGAAGCAAGTTATAATACAAGACGTTAAATTGTGTATATCACTGACTTGTCCTTGAAAAATATTTTTTCTCTCACAAAAATGTATGCAGTTTGAAAAAATATATATATTTAAATCTTAGACCATTTTGATCCTTCTATTCTCTCAAGACACAGTAATTGGCTTCTGAAAACAGTTTTTAAAGTAATTTTTGTTGAATTACCCTTTATTATAAACATACATTATATATAACATAAATTTAATTTTTCCATTGCAGTAAGGGCAGTAGAAATTGTTTTATTTTAAAAAGAATATTACCCGTATAAAATAGTTTCGTAATTTGATATAACAAAGTTTCAGAAGGATATTTTTTTGGCACATAATTTATATATAACAAGTGACAAGAGAAATCGGTGAATATATGGCAGCAAACGTAAAATATTTCTACACTATGAGATTTCATTTCTTAGGCAAAGAACCTCTCTCTCTCTTGTATGTATCAATGGATAATTGTTCGTAGAGTCAATACAAATATACATTTCGATTCGACAACTTCACATATTTTTTATATTGGAAATATAAGTCAAATTAAGAAAAGGTTGAAAAAAAGCAAATAAAATATAAACATTTTTTAAATGTTAAATGCACACTTAATGAAATTCATTTAAAGGGAGATTAATACATTTTTAAAAGTGCTATAACATTTAAAAAAGCAAATATCCATCATGTTTAAATGTTTTAGGCATGATTATTTGTATAAGTGATTTAACCTGATATAAGTATTTCCATTTAAATACAGTAGAACCTCCCTTTAGCGGACACCTCTCTATAAAGGACAGTTTTCATTTGCAAAATTACAATTTTTACTATTTAGCAACTCTCCGGTAAGAGGACACCTCTCCTAAAGGGCAATTTGGCTCTACAATTAGGTGTCCTTTACAGGGAGGTTCTACTGTACCTTCTAATTACTACGTACACTGTATTCAGGAATTTCCTATTTAAATACCATTCATTTCAAATCCTACTTTGTTCAATTCCAATTTGATAAAGATACAGAACATGCATCAAGATATCTAAAGAAAATTTCCAAAATATTCTAACAAAAAATTGATATTTTTTGCTCTCAATACTTATAAATATTATAATATTACAAAAGCAATTTAAACTTGTCTTTGTATCATACCTCTAAAAACATAGAAAGAATTTTGGTTTAGAAAAATTCTTTTAAAATGTTACATGTAGACAAACTAATTTTGAAAACTTTCATGTATATGTGATATATGAATAAATACTAAAATAAAAAAGTGCACATCATACATAAAATTTCAAGTTCTATGTTCCAATTGTTGAAAAAAAAAGGATTTAAAAGTTATTTTAACACACACATCTAAAATATCTGTATGGGTTTGTATCTTTTACATAGTCATATGCATAGTATTTTGTGCAGTTATTCAAAAATGTAGTTCCTATAACTAATTGTGATGACATTCAGTATTAGATACAGTCAATGCATCAGCAGTTTACAGAAACAACAATTCATAAAATATAAAACTTTACTTAGCAGACGATCCTTCCCAATATCAAAGTCAGACGATTAGTTTTAAAGATTCGTAAGAACATCCAGGAGTAAAACAAATGGTTGCCACACAATAACAAAAGCTGAGTCATTCCAATAAATAGCCTTATGTTTAAAATAATTTGCTCAATGTATAAAAAAGCATTACATTTTTTAACAGCCACATATAAAAAAAAACTTTTAAACGTAACCTAAAAAGGTAAAATTGCGCAAACCAAAATGTATATTATGAAAGCAAGCGAATTAAAAACAAGTAAATGTAAATACTTTTTATCAAGTAAATACTTGTAAATACTTTTACAATACAAGTAAATACTTTTATCTTTTGCAGTTATGTAAATTTTCTTTTCAGCTTTGTGTATATATGGATCCTCAGCGCGTTTATTACTCTTACCTGATGAAGGACGATATGTCCGAAAGCTTGTGTGCATGCTAATAAAAAGAAGCTCCTCTTCCCACCTTGTAAACTCGTTATTAACCTTCAGTGAAGAGCAGTTCTACTTAAGTAAATGTATGCTTAAATAAATTGAGAAAAATTTATTATCACAAAATGTTTAAAACGCTATAATTCTAAAACTATATTTCTTTGAGATACAAAAAACATAGCATTTTCATTTAAGCAAGAGTTCCTACAGTACTTGTTGCAAATCTTATAATTTCTGAATGATCGAGTGAAATCTTTGTCGAATTTCGCAAAATTTCAATTTAAATGTAGCTAGGAAAAATGAATTTGTATAATCTTTTCACCAGCATTATTTTGAATTCAATACCTTACGCTCTAGAAAACTGCGATAGCTAAATAATGCCTTTGTTCAGAACTCAAAGATTTATAGAAACCTAAGATCTAACCAACAAGCTTTGCATGTAAAATGGAGCTAAGCAAATACATTTTGTATTCCTAATATTACCCAAATTCCAGACGTAAATATTTTGAGAACTTTCAAATTTGCCTCTATTCAATCTATAAGAGTTCACTCTTGACATATAACAAAAAGAGTTTCGCATACTTTGAATTTCACAACGAAGTCCAAACACCTTTTCACATATGCAATTATTCGGTTCCAAAAAAAAAAAAAACAAGATTCAAAAAGGATAAATATTCTGAATTCACTCTCTCGAATCATCATGAAAAAATTCAAATATTTATTTTTATGGAATTACCTTCAAGATTCGCAAGTTTTCAGAAAATATTATTGGAGACATTTGACATCTAACTTCGTATAATTCTGTTTAAAAAAACTTTATTAAAACAAACTTCAAAAGAAATTTACAAACATAATAAAATTTGTAATATTATTTATTACCTTTCTCAAAACTTTCTCATATTGACACTCTTGTTCTGGATTGTTCAGTAGTGATGTCTGTAGCCTCTTGGTCCGCGAGGTTGGTAATAAGGTTGTTCGTGTCTGATGTAGGGTCTTCTTGGGCGGTAGACTGCGCCTCCTTCGTAGTGATCATCTTCGGGGTAGTAGTCTTCCTCGAACCTTTGTCTTCTTGGTTGAGGTCTTGTTCTGGGATGGTAAGCTTCATTCTGAATCTTCCGTAATCCTCTCTGTAGCGATCGTTTCTGTAATGGTTTCTCTCAGGATAATACTCCTGATCCCTGTAGCGTCTCTCCCTGTAATAGGATTCTTCAGGCTGGTACCTTGGCTGATGGCCAATATGGCGAGAACGACCGAGGTACTGGCCAGGTGTGGGATTGTGAGGGCCATTGGTCTGGGAGAAATCGACGCGGATCGGTCTACCATCCAGGAGCTGTTCTTGTGCTTTCTCCACGGCTAGTCTGGCAGATTCGGAATCTTCATAGGTGATAAAACCGAAACGTCTGGATTCATTGTACTTATCGCGGATGAGGCAGGTCTTGGCTATCCGGCCGTATTGAGAGAAGAAATCTTCCAGGGCATTCTCAGTTGTGCGTCTGTCGAGCCCGAACACTCCGATACATTTGCTCGACTTGTACTCGCCTTCCTCTTGACGGCTATTATTGCTGCTACTGCGAGATACCATTGCTGCTTCAAGTAAATATCACGTTGAAATATATTTTTGTTTTCAATTAGATAAGGCAAGATAGAAGAGAAAAAATTTACATACCAATGTAGCATAATATATATTTTTATTCATTTTTTAAATCGTTGAATTAAATAAATATGGAAAATATTTACCGAAATTAAATTGAAAAAATATTTATACAGCGCTAAAATGTAAAGACGCGTGCGCGTTTCACACACTTTTTTTCATTTATAATTCAAGAATATTTCATTTTATCGCATCTTAAACATTTCTCTAATGTGAAGAGAGAGAATTCACATACTTTATTGACATCTTGTCAATACAATGTCAAAGTGAAAAATGGTAAAGAGAGAGAAGAGAGACAAAGCAGAATTTTGGCAAACGATTTGTTAGGCTCTTGTCTATATTTAAAGAGTCAAAATGTGTATTTTGAATATCTATATATATAAAAATCAATGTTTGTATGTTTGTTTGTATGTCCGGGATACAAATTCGCAGTAGTTCACTAATTCAAACCAATATTTCCATACATAGGTAAAAAAATAAGGGGAAGACGATAGGCTATTTTAAAAAATATATAAATCAATTATTAAAACTATATATTTAAATTATTCTACTTAGCTCACGAACAGCGCCCTCTATCAACGATTAAATTATGCTGATGCAAACAAATAGATAATGCTAATAACAAACAATTATTTAAAAAAATATTATCAGAACATATATCACTCGGGTAGATATGCACACGGGTCAATCCCGGGGCGAAGCCCGGGTCGCCCGTCTAGTTTTTGATAATTAAAAGCACAATATATATATGTACATATGCCATCAACTATCCATGCAGTCCTTCAGAGAATAAATTCTTCTTTGTTTTTATTTGTATTTAAGTTGGTAGAGGCTAACTCAATTCATAAGCTACTGCTAAAGAGATTTATTAGGCAAAATATAACGACGATTAAAGATGAGTGTCTTATAAGAACTTTATTCGCAAGCTTTCGGACGTCCTTCTACAGGCTTTACAATGACAAAGCCTGTGGAAGGACAGATGCGTCCGAAAGCTTGCGAATAAAGTTTTTATAAGACACTCATCTTTAATCGTCGTTATATTTCCTATTTTTATTCGAAGTGTTCAATTTATTCGATTCAAAGAGATTTATTATATGATTCTCCAGAGATGCCAGGTTCAGGTTAGTGATTCCATGATGGATGGTTTGGAATGTCTGGTATTGAAGACTGGACGTGAGATGGGGAGATCATCCACCGGTTAGTCTTCAACTTGGCGAGTGGGTAAATGCTTCCCGTTTTGAATATTTAATGAGAATTAAGTATCAGATAAGGCATTGTGAGCCACTCTACAGAAGCCTAATACCGGTAGCCTATAATATTTTAAAATCTTGCTATTCCTATATAACTGATCCGAGGGTTTGTTTATAAGAAATTATTAAGTCAGAGCTGAGTAGAAAGACTAACTAACTAGAAGGAATCTATAAGAGTTTCTGTTAAATTGATTTAACATATTACAAAAATAAAATTAATTAAGCAACAAGAATCAATCTAAACTCCAGTAAACACAAATATCGCCGTTAGGCACGCGCTCTCTCCGATTGGTTGATCTCCCCAGCGACGTTCTTTGCGACCTTTCCAGACTTCTGAGGCCGCCCCAAAACTATGTATACGCAATAAAAAATTGTAATCAATCACAAATGGTAATTAAAACAATATATTTCGCCTATATATCTCAAATATTTCCAACAGTGAAAGAGAGCCGAGAGGCGGGCGCGCGTGCCCCGGCCCGCCTTCGAACACAAAGCGCGCGTTGGCAAAAAGAATAAATTGATTTCAATTTTATCTACGGCCTGTCCGTTTCTTTGCTCTCATAAAAGAATCATGTGATCTCTAGAGCTGGAAAATTTTCACTCAGCTCCCCCTACAGGGAATAATGGCCGCATATTTTACCTTCTATCTATATAAATATAGCGCTGGGGTCGAAAACAGTTGGGAGTTGTACTTATTTTTGAGGCCATTGTCCATGGCTTCAAATGGCCATCATGGCCAAAAGAGGATAAAATATAATTTACGATCTAGAGCTCCAACATAAGTCTTGAATCAGCCTCCGCCCTTTTTTAGGCATTACTCGGCCGAGTGCGATTAAATCAGCCCTGCCAGGCTCCTAGACATCCTACCTAAAGTAAAAATCAATTATTTACGACCTAGATGGATATATATACTCAAGACTACTCAAACAGATCCCTCAGGAGAATTTCATCCACTCCCAGCCATCTGTCAAACTTCTCTCCAAGATCAGTAACGGAGCAGTCACCACCACAGTCCACGTACATTTCCTGGAAGATCTTGCTCTCTGGCATCCTGAAACGGATCCAATTTGTCCTTACTGTCTGAAGAATCATAGACAGTGGATCACCTCCAGCTTTGTTTTAGGCGTGGAATGCAGACGGCTTTAATACAAGGTTGTCCCAAAAGTTCGTAAAACATATTATGATGATGATTTATATTTTGTAAGGCGTTTACGGACTTTTGGGACAATCTTGTAATTCTGAAACTTGGCCCACCTGCTGATTGACCACCCTTGATATGAAACATCAGAGATTAAATCATTCTTTTATAAGAATTCTGTTGAAATTTACCAAGGTTAACAATACTGCCAAGGTTGTCCCAAAAGTTCGTAAACACCTGCAAAATATAAATCATTATCATAATATGTTTACGAACTTCGGAGACACCCATTACTTGGACTAGCTCAGGTCGATCCTGCATTATTGGCCAACCTCCCAGACTCTCTGCCAGAATGGAACTACTTAGTTAACTGCATCAGAACTACCTGTGACTAGAAATTTTTACTAGACTGCTGGATATCTTTGGTAGTTGGCCTTTGACGCTCCAGCAACCCAGGTTATATCTAATTCTATATAAATATTTCAACCAGACTTCTACGAGGGTGATTCAATAAGTTTTATGAAAGTTTCCACATAAAAAAATACTTCTTAGAAAATACAAGCCAAACTCTATCAACGTTCTGGATATAGTTTAATTTATGAGTTATAATTCATTAGTCGTGTTTTTTACAGTCAAATTAAAAGTCACAAAAGTGTTTTTTGAAAATTTGTAGATAAATTAAAAATTGAAGATTTTATTTCCACTTGCTCATTCGCGATGACAATGTAATAATTTGGAACTCCTTTTTTATTGAATCACTATAACATTTGTACGCTCCAAGAACCTAAGGGTTTACTAAATAAATAAATTACTATATCAGTAACCCGTTTTACGAACGGGTCTAGAATGACATCCAGTACTTATTACAAATTTATATCTAGACCTTAAATAATAAAGTAAAGAACTTCCACACATCGCATATGCGCGCGCGATAAAGGAAATTTTATGAATATTTAACCTAAAAATGTGCCAACATAAAAATATTACTACCTAACGCCACTAAAGTTTTCCGTTACATAATTAGGAGATCGTACGTCATAGCTTTATAATGCAACGATAAATAAATTTAATAATTAATGAATTATATAATATATTTCTTTGGTATTCTGTCTTAAAGTTAATTAGCAATCTTTGTGCCCAGTTCTTTGTTTTCCATTTTCTTTTTTTTTTTTCATCAAATTCTTTATCGGACAATCTTTAAATTCTTTCTTTTCAACATTTTTTTTTCTCGCTTCTCTTTTCCTTTTGCTGCATTAACATCTTCGCATACTTCTTTGCCATTATATTTTTGGGATCTTCTATACTTTTCATCTTATTTTACATAATTTTGAAACGTACAATAGATATTTTCTTTAAAGGACACCTAATTGCAGATCCAAAGTGTTCTTTGGGGAGAGGTGTCCTCTTACCGGAGAGTTTCTAAATAATAAAAATGGTAATCTTGCAAATGAAAACGATCCTTTGTAGAGAGGTGTTCTATCATGGAGGTTCTCCTGTATATATAAAATAAGAAATACAAAGCTCAGAATGACACGGTATTTTATTTTATATTAAAAGATTAGGACATATAAAATATAGGTGATTTGTACATTCAACAAACAGGTTTACAATCACAGTCATAATCCTAAGTCGTATTAAAGTTTCACCTTATTAAATCTAAAAAGAGTATTTCCGAGAGAGGCGATAATAGGTATAGAGATTTAAACCTGGTATAAATTATGTAATAAGAGTGGTTATTAAGATATTATTTTTATTTAATTCTCTCAATTTATATTGTAACGTAGAAAATAAGTCGCTAGATATTGAGAATATAAAAGGTTTTATTAATGGCGTCACCACGACGAGGAAACAATTATAATTGTTGTACAGCAAGCATGTCAAACTCGCGGGCCTCATGCGGCCCACAACGAATAAATTTGCGGCCCACCAGACGGCGGTGCATGCAAGCTACGTTTTATCGGAGATGATAGCTAAACACTCAAAACCTTTTACTGAAGGTGATTTCATCAAGGAATGTTTAATTAAAGCTGCAGAAATTGTTTGTCCTGGAAGTGTGAAGTCGTTTCAAGCAATATCTTTGTCTCGAAATACCGTTGTGGAAAGAGTTACTGATATGGCCAAATATTTAAATGATCAGATAAAAGAAAAATCATCTTGTTTCGAAGCATTTTCCATTGCCTGTGATGAGAGTACAGACATTGGGGGCGTAGCTCAGTTAGCTGTTTTTTTTTTTCGAGCTTGCGACACGGATTTCAACATTTTTGAGGAATTATTGGAACTAGTACCGATGCATGGCACTACTACAGGAGAAGATATACTTAATTTCGTTTATGATCTTCTGCAAAAATACAATTTACCTCAATCAAAATTGACTTCTGTAGCAACAGATGGAGCTCCTTCAATGACTGGAAAAACCAACGGTTTCGTAGCATTACTGCGAAAAAAACTGAGTGAAATTTCTGATGGTTCCAATATTCATCATACGCATTGCATTATACATCAGGAAGTATTATGTACGAAGGTAATAAAAATGGAAAATGTGTTGACACCTATCAAAAAATTCATCAATTTCATAAGATCTCGAGGTTTAAATCAGCGACAGTTCTCTCTGTTCTTAACTGAATTATAAAGCGAATATTCAGGTTTATCATACTATACCGAGGTACGTTGGCTATCATGCTCCAAGGTTCTCAAACAATTTTGGTACTTGAAAGAAGAAATATGTCAGTTTTTAATAACCAAGAATCAAGTCAACACTTTGTTTTCTGATCAAGTATGGTTGCAAGATTTTTCCTTCATGGTTGACATAACAAAACACTTGTCGGATTTAAATTTGAAACTGCAAGGAAAGGATCAGATCATTACCAACATGTGTGACCAAGTTAATGGATTCAAATGTAAGCTAGTTCTTTGGGAAAAGCAGTTGAAAAACGAAGATTTAATGCACTTTCCGACATGCAACATGTACAAATCAAGTTTAGGTGAAACTGCATCGTATCAAAAATATGCGGAAAAAGTTTTAAGTCTTAGAAATGAATTTGAAACAAGGTTTTCTGATTTCAAATCTTTGGAAGGCAAGTTTACTTTGTTTTCTTCGATTTTCTCGATAAATATAGAATCAGTACCTAATCATATGCAAATGGAGGTAATAGATATCCAGTGCGATTCAGATTTAAAGGCAAAATTCATTGAAGTTGGCGTTTCTGAATTTTACAAATATTTGCCAGCCAGATTTGAAAACACTCGAAAATTAGCATATGAAATTATGTCCATTTTGGAAGTACTTATCGGTGCGAGCAGTTATTTTCACTTATGAAAGGAAATAAGGCTCCAATCAGATCGAGAATTACTGACGTTCACCTTGGGTCAGTTTTAAAATTAATCACTGTGAACAAGATTTCCCCCGAAGTAGGAAAGATGGTAGCAGAAAAGAGATGCCAAATATCAGGGAGAAAATATTAACTTTACTTTCTTTTTTATTATTAGTATTTTTTTAGATAAACCTACATAAATGTTATTATAAAAATTTAATTACTTGTTTTCTTTTTTTGCGGCCCACATAATCTTATTACTTTTTATTTGGCCCGTGTTAGGATTTGAGTTTGACATGCATGTTGTACAGTAACATATAGAGGTAACTCAGTCTCTTGGAGCGTATCCATAGATCGATAACTACCCGAGCTGTCCTGCGGTTTAGGAGTCTTTCTTGCTTGCCTTAGTGACCAAGTATTTCCAGTCCGGTTTGTTTCTTGGTAGATTCAACAGGACAGTGCTGTTTAAAGAGGGCAGTTCAAGGAGTGTAGCCGTTTAGAATTGCTATAGTTTAAATGCCGGGAAGTTGAAAAGGGACGTGCTCCACGATTTGCTATTACTATTGACAGTGTGGACATGTTGGATCAGGGGCTTGGTTAATTCTGGCCATATCGGCTTGAACATATCCATGTCTTGATGCCGTGGTTGATGTTCCTAGTTGTATTTTTTTGAGGTTCTTTTTTAAGATAGCCGGGAGTGGGTAAGAATTTTCTCAGGTGTCGAGTTGATGGGTCAGTGGTGAATATATCAGTCCATAATTGGTGGGCAAATTGTTTTCTGCGTATTCTCGTCAACTTCTTTGGGAGTTCTTTAAAAAATGGAGGAATGTCAGATTTAGAGGCCGTTTTGGAAGCCTAGTCTGAACTTCCATTTTCTTTAATTCCTTTGTGGCCTGGCACCTAGCAGAGTTGGATGTTTTTATTATTTGAAAGGTCATTTATTGGGCTATGAGATGAGAGCGTGAGACGTCTGGGTTACATATGGCTGCCTGGCAGTCGGAAGCTACATATATTTCTGAATTGTTGAGCTCACGATCGCTTCCATTCCATGGAGGATGGCTACAAGTTCATCCTGGAAGGACGTACATTCTGGATGGAGTTTGAGCCGAATTAGTGGATGGGATGCTGGTAGGATTGTACCTGCCCCGACTACAGATTGTGAGCTATCTGTAAATATCGTAGCGAAATATTATGTTTCCTACTCTTTAAGATTTCCTCACTCTGTTTCTCTAGTATTTTATCGATTTAGATTTTTTTGCATCATATAAATTGCTGTCATTCTGAGGTTTGTATTTCCATATTTTCTATTTGACATTTGATGTAGAAGCTGGGTAGTTAGGACAATTGACAATTAAAAATTATTTATTGTCTTCTAGACAATATTACATCTCAAAGAGAGAGAGGTATATACATGAAAATGAAATATATATATATATATATATATATATATGATACAATTTTACAAAGTGATGGAAGATGAAGGTAGAAGGAAACCTCGGCGCTGAAGGGTCCTGGACCAGGCGATGAGCGGGTCCTCCACTGCTTCTCCGAGCCCAACCTGGACAAAGTGGCGATATATTCGCAACTTTGCCGACGCCAGGATGGAAAGGGCGTCGTCCTCATGGCCGGACCCGCCGAAGAGCCAGGCCTGCAGGTCAGGGGGCCGCCCGATGATGTTGAAGGCCTCTCTGATGAGAGGCCTGATGGATCGGCAGCACCAGTATCGGTGGCCGAGGGAGCGGTCGATGGACCCGCAGGCAGGACACGCGGGGGCCGTCCGAGGCAGGATGGGGCAGGGCGTGGAGGGCCAACTTGAGGGCCGCGTCTGCTTCGTGGCCCGAGAAGGCGCAGCGCCGCAGCGAGGCCCAGTCGATCCTGGACTTTTCTACGTGACAAGATGATTGTTGCATTGTATGGTAATTTCCAACTATAGTTTAGTGCCCATCTGTGATGAGGCTATGGTATAGATGATGGTCCGGGCTTCTTTTCGAACTTTTCTTCTTTGTGAATTCTATGGTATTAGAAAGTAGGGCTTTGCATTCTACATCTAAAGATGGGCATCCGGTGATTGAGATGACTTGAATTGTTGCCAGTACTCCTCTGATTATTTGCTAGGCATGGTTGTGTGATGTCTAAACTTATCGTAAGGGTTTTCTCCAGTGTGAAAGATCATTTTATATAAATACGTTAATGGCTTGTAGAACATTATTCGAGTTAATCAGTCACCATGACATCAACAATGGGACGATCGAGTCAATCCGTCACCATGACGTCAACAATGGGGCGATCGAGTCAAACCATCACCATGACGTCAACAATGGGACGATCGAGTCAATCCGTTCCCATGACGTCAACAATGCCAGCTAGTTATATATGTCCTCGGATATGTCTTTGTTTTATAATTTCTCTTCATATTATTGGATTTTCTTATCATATTTTTGTAGAATTACCAACAATACTTGAAATTTATTCAGTTACCAAATTTTAATATACAAACTAATCAAATGATGCCTTGTCTTTTTTATCGCTCTAGTTTTAGCATCCTCAAACCTTATTTTGAATGCATATCTAAAAGGTTATGGCAATATCTAATCAATTCCTTCTCTTAAAATAATTTTATATGTGTCATACAATGCGAGGTACATGCATCCATGCTGCCAGTATTTACTCTTGGTTTGTTAGAAATCTTAGAGAGTAATTTTATTGAAGTGAGACAGAGAATTAGTTCATAGATTGTGGAATAATGGAGATCCATTTCGGGACGTCGGCCAGAAGGGTTGGGTGACATCAAACAAACATACCATCAATGGATTAGAGCACGGCCTGGTCTGCTGACAGTTTGGCGTTTTCTTCTGTCTTCTTAACATTTTTTAATAAAGTTAGTTTGAAGGAGACTTTTACCCACTCCTTTCTGCTATTTAGTGATCTGATATAAATCCTTGAAACAGCCCACAAAAGAATCATCACTGCGAATTCTTCTACGAATTTCGCATCAGTGTTTTTTGAAACGATTACCAGACTTTTCTTTACACAGATAATAAATCCGAGATGTGTAGTCCCCGATCTCGATAAGCCTCCCTCTCTTAACAGCTTTCTTTCTGTCCGCTCAAACTCTGAATACTTCCATTCAGTCTCCCTTGTCCTAGCTCTCCACCTTCAGTATGCTATTCCCCCTTCTGTTTCACCTTGCTTAAATCATTTTTCACGCGTTGTGTGATAATTTAAAATTTTATAGAAGTCCTTTGAGTCAAGAGACGTGTTTGGTGGCTTGTAGCTGGAGTATATGTTCATTATTATTCCTTTTTTTTTTTGTTTTTAATATTTATTCCTTTGGTTTTCAGACTTG
The DNA here is from genome assembly GCA_030710605.1 of Cordylochernes scorpioides. Classification (NCBI taxonomy): domain Eukaryota; kingdom Metazoa; phylum Arthropoda; class Arachnida; order Pseudoscorpiones; family Chernetidae; genus Cordylochernes; species Cordylochernes scorpioides. Next base: position 50,936,491 of record CP092867.1, read on the forward strand.
ACGTAGTGCATTGTATTGGAACACAGTACTATTTCTTATGAACTGAAGTTGCTGTGCCTCCACCCTATCCAGGCAGTCTGTCATTCCGAACAGTGTTGGGGATGTTCATCCTGTGACAGGGTTTGAGCCATGTTTCGGATATTAAAGCGATATCTGTGTCATGGTCATTCAGGAATTCGGTGAATTGTTGTTGCCTTTGTGTTCCGAAGGCTGTTCGCGTCCAATGAACGATTCGGAGTTTGTTCCTCTTACCTTTTGTATTCATTGACATTCAATTATGGCGAGGACGTTCGTCACTATGGTGGCTAGGATCTTTGGATCGCTGAGCGCCTTTTTGATAGCACATTCGATGGGGCTTGGATTGGAAATTTTCAGAGGAATACTTTTAACTTTATAAAAAAGGGCGTACCTGGATCTGTAAAAGAAAAAAAAAAAATTTTCTCAAAATAAATCTCTCGAAATATTTTGAGAAAATTTTTTTTTTCTTTTACAGATCCAGGTACGCCCTTTTTTATAATCTTAATTAATGGATCGCCTTTTGACTCAAACTTTTAACTTTGTTAAAAAATAGTAAATATATGATATTGTAGATATGATAAGGTACATAAATTATGAAAAAAGAAAAATGAATATCCTTATTGGATATTATATCTTTAATATATAAAATTGAATGTCTGTCTGTACTCTATAGATTCAAACCCATACATCCAATCGCCGTGAAATTTTGGGATATTATTAGGCATATCCCCGGGAAGGTTTTTGAAAAATAATTTCTTGAATATCCTTAGAGTTATTTGTAGATTTAACTAAATGATGATGATTATTTATCAAAAGTAAGATTTTCTACCTATTAATTGCGCACAAGTCAAAGTTAGTTTTATCATTTATCTACAACATATATATTGGGAGAATAGATAAATGATGATTTTGTAATGTAGAAAATTAGGAAAGACAAAATTCAGGATGACACGGCATTTTATTTGAGACAAGAATAATGATACAATTCCAAGGTAGATACCATTCCTTTAACTTCCAATTACCGAGGGAACCAATTAATATTGATTTTATTCAACTAAGAATTTTGAGTCCCACGCGAAAACCCCGAACCATGGAAGACCTCCCTGCACCAGAAGTCCCCAACACTAATTTTACCAACCCAAATACCCGCTAGGTACCCGTAAATATTCAATTGGAAACTTCCAGAATGCCCAGAATCAAAAAATGAAGAAGATTCTCAAGCTTTGAAAAAAATACTCTGGCGCGGTCTAAACCACCTTTGCTGAGCTAATAAATTTCATTGACTTTTACGAAAGGGAACTGTGCGAACTGCGCTCAAACTACCTAGAACACAATACTACAAAAGCTCCCGCGAAGCGCAAAAGAGAAAAATCACCAGTAGCCGCAAAAGAAACAACAACGCAAAAAACAACCTGGTGCTCCAACCAAAGATCACAAGGTAATCCTGAACCAAAATTACAAAATAAACAGCCTGAAGAAACAGTCGAAAGGGAAATCGAAGTGGCACCAAACAAAATGCCAAATCATGAACAAAACCATTAAAACTCTAACCCATCAAAGAAACCTAACGAAACATCGAATAACAAATCTAACAATCCCACCCCTAACCCCAAGATCAGAATACCACCAATTAAAATAAGCGGAGTAAAGGAATGGTCAGGCCTTAGAGATGGTCTTATTAAGTGTACAAAACAAAAGCCAGAATTTTACACATCAGGCCGATACATCAACGTTCAGACTCGCACAACATCAGACTACCGAATAGCTACCAAGTGGTTGGAAGATCGCCACTACACCTTCCACTTCAAGATCCTAGACGACGAAAAGAGCCTTAGAGTGGTCGTCAGAGGTCTCGACCGCTGCATCGCCATCCCCGAAATACAAGAGGATCTGGAAAACAAGGGATTCGAGATGTCCAAACTTGCAAGACTACGAAATTCAAGAACAAAGGAGGAGCTCCCACTAATCCAGGTAACCCTTCCTAAGACTGCAAGGAATAAAGAAATTTACAATATCACAGATCTCTGCGACATGAAGTGCAAAGTCGAGGCTTACAGGACTCCCAAAGGCCCCGGACAATGCCATAGGTGCCAAAACTTTGGGCACTCTCAGTTTGAATGCAGGGAAACTCCCAAATGTGTAAAATGTGGAGAAAATCCTTTCACATCCGAATGCACCAAAGAAAAGGAAGTCCCACCTAAATGTGCAAACTGCCAGGGTCAGCATACAGCAAGTTGGCGTGGTTGCCCACTATACAGAAAGATAAATAGAGTGCCCCAAACTCAAAATAATCAGAAACCAAACCTCAATACAGAAAAAGAAAATCCAACCCTACAGGTCCAAACCCTTCTGAAATTCCCCAACCCATTCAAAACAAGAACAAAACTCCACATGTTAATAAAGAATGTCCCAATCCTCCTTCAGCCACTAAGGTCAACCAACTAGAGATCCGCTATCAAAAAGGCTCTCAGTGACCCCCGCAATAATAGCCAAAATAATGAAGAACTTTGTAGACACCTTTAGATGTAAATGAATCACAAAAATATGTATAAAAATAGCCCTCGAATCGTTCACTAGAACGCGTGTAGTCTCCGAAACAAAAAACAACAATTTTCAGAATTCCTGAACGACCACGACATCGCACTAGTGTCAGAAACCTGGCTTAAGCCGTGCCATAAAATGAGGATTCAAAACTTCATCACCCTCAACAACGACAGACTAACCGGGACAAGGTGGTGGAACTGCCATATTCATCCACAAGAAGTACAGCCATGCACCTATTCATGCCACCACCTAAGCCTGGAAACAACAGGAATTTCAATCAAAGACAAAAACGGGGTAAATATGAACCTGTATTCGTGCTACAAACCACCAAATACCTATCTAGATCAAAAAACCGATATCTATAACATTTTTTCAACGGACACACCGACCATCATAGCAGGGGACCTAAACTGCAAACATCCTGCCTGGGGATCCACCATCACTAACCCAAGCGGGAGAAGGCTCCAAAACGCAATCAACGTTATGGACCTAGATGTGAGCTACCCCGACGAACCTACTCATGACTCACCTCCAGACATCATCAATATCGCCGTGCACAAAAACATCTCCCAAAGCGCATACTCTAAAGTCCTGCACGAACTAACCTCTGATCATCTCCCAGTACTACTTCTGCTACAGGATTTCAAAATCTCCTACTCAAATACAAAAATAAAAATTACAGATTGGGCCCTATTCAAGTACCAAAATGGAAATCGCTGAACCTCCTGATTTGATCCTAGATACATCTTCAAAAATAGACGAGGCCATTACACACATTGAAGAACAAATGGTTGCAAAATTTGAAAGATTCAACAAAATATAAGGACCCAGAACTAGAATGAAGATATCCACCTCACATTAAAGAAAAAATACGATCCACCAACAGACTAAGAAAAAAAAAAGAAAAATACTTGCGACCCCCGAGATAAATCAGCCTACATGACAGCCCGGAGAGAATCACAGAAACTTACAGGAGAGCACGATAACACCAGCTGGGACCACTTTATCGAAAACTTGAAAGTCACGGACCAAACCATATGGAAAGCCATCAAACGATTATCCAACTCTGAAAAAACAAGAAATAACACTGAAGACAAACAATGGGCAGACTCTAACCACAGAAGAAGCAGCTGAATCATTTGCCAACAACTATGAAAAACAGTTCACCCCCCAATCCCTATACCCCACTCCAAACCTACTCGTACATACATCAAACGTGTGAATTCATACATGAAAAAAATAAAGAAACAGGACTAGAACCAACAAACATTGGTGAAATAAAATCGATTATTGAACATCTACCCAAATAAAAAAGCTCCCGGAATCGACGAATTGCCTAATGAAGCTCTCAAACGGCCTCCCTAATCATATACTAGCATCAATACCCGAAATATTTAACGCCTCACTGCAGCTTGCCCACTTCCCTTACAGATGGAAAACGTCCATTATCTGTCCCATACTTAAAAAAGGAAAATCCATGCATGAACCAACAAGCTACAGGCCCATCTCACTGCTACCTGCCATCTCAAAACTATTCGAAAGAATTGTTTTAAGAAGACTCAGAAAATCCCTCGAAGAAAAGAATCCACTCAGACCTGAACAATTTGGCTAACAAGCCAAACACTCAACATTGCACCAGCTAGTTGTTGTCACTGAAAAAATAAGAAAAGCCATGGACCTAGGCCAAATAACAGGAGCCGTATTCTTCGATATCGCCAAAGCATTCGATAAAGTCTGGCACGAAGCCCTTCTCTACAAAATGTGCAAAAAGCACCTTCCTGGAGATATCATAAAAAATAACGCAAAACTTCTTAACACATAGAACATTCAAGGTACGAGTCAAAAATGAACTTTCAACAGCTAGGAACATCCTTGCCGGGTCCCCCCAAGGATCAGTCACAGGACCAACCTTATTTGACATATAAATAGACGACTTCCCCTGTATTGAAGACACCTCTTTACACCTATTTGCCGATGATACCGCCATTTTAGCCTCAACATATGACTTCGACAGACTCCACATGAAACTCCAAGAGGCCTGCATCTTTTCCACGCTCTGGTGTAAGGAATGGCGAGTCACAATGAACCCCCAAAAAAGTGAAGCAATAATTTACTCCAGAAAAAAAGACAAAATTAAAAAACCTTTAGACGAACTTTTCGTCTTCGAAGACAATATTAAATGGAAAGAGAACATCCGATACCTAGGGATGACCCTAGGACGAGCACCTAACCTTCAAAAAACACATCGAAAACAGAATTAATTTGGCGAAAGCTGCCCAACACCCTCTATCCCTACTTCTAGGACCGAAAAGCAAATTATCCCTTTATTGCAAAAGAACCATTTACACGTTAATAATAAGACCAATACTCATATACGGCCACCCAATTTTTATGACAGTACATAAGACCATCCTTAAAAGCTAGAAGTCTTTAAAAATAAAATGATTAGAAAAATCATGTCTCCACCCTGGTTCGTTCGGAACACAATCCTCAGGAACGATCTAAATATCGAAAACATCAATGACTACATCATTAGACAATCATTTAAATTTTAAGAAAAATCCGAAAAATTAGAAAATATCACCTTTAAGGAAGCCACAAAACTACAAATGCGGAAAAAGGAAAATAAGAAATTTAAAACCTAGACAAATTCTCCATCAATTAAGCCAGAATGACGAAAAGTGGAAAAAAAGGAAAAACAAACCCACCTTGAATATCAAACAAGCCCAGAAAAAAACCTTCTCAAGAAAAAATATCCCCAAGGACCTGAGAATCCGGACCCAACGACATCATTATAAATTATAATTGTGAATGAACCCCTCTACATAACCACCCCCCTCAGTATATTGTAAATATGATGATCTAGGTTGCTCTTTTTGAGCGGCACCTAATAAAGTTATTTGGAACTTTATTCAACTTATCGAGTATTTTTCAAGGGACCAGGAAAAAATGTTCACTTTTGTCGAGAGATTCAATTTACGAGTTTCAAATTATCAAAAATATATCTATTATTTTTTATAAGTTTATAGAGAATTGTTTTAACAAATGTTCGTTAGACAAACCTTTACTTGGGTAAAACCCGGGCGAAGCCGGGTACATCCGCTAGTATCTTTATAAACTTTCAATTTCACGATAAGGAGATGCCTTTTTCTTTTTTATAAATTTTAACTTTGTTTTGCACAGGTTTTCTGTGGTTTAAGATAATTTTGAAATAATGGGTGCCTTGGATGGTTCTTTCTATGCATTTGAGTGGGGGTTCTTTTGACTGGGGATATCTTTATTGATTTTTTTTTGTAAAGTGGGCAGTCACGCCAGTGTGCTGCTCCTGGCAGTTTCGCATTTCGATAGAATTTATTTTTGTTTTGTGCATTCGGAGGTGAAGTGGCTCTCTCTGCACTTGACAAATTTAGGGCTTTCTCTGCATTCAAACTTTAAATGTCCAAATTTTGACATCTATGACATTGGCCTGGACCTTTGGAAGCTCTGTAGTCCTCGACTCGGCACTTCATGTCGCAGATGTCCGTTATGTTGTATATTTCTTTGTTCTTGGCATTTGGTATCAAACTTCGTATAATTCTGTTAAAAAGTATATTAAAATAAACTTCATAAAAAATTTTCAAGCATCATAAAAATTTTAATATTATTTATTATCTTTGACAATTTTCTCATATTGACACTCTTGTTCTGGTTTGTTCAGTAGTGATGTCTGTAGCCTCTTGGTCCGCGAGGATGGTAATAAGGTTGTTCGTTTCTGATGTAGGGTCTTCTTGGGCGGTAGACTGCGCCTCCTTCGTAATGATCATCTTCGGGGTAGTAGTCTTCCTCGAACCTTTGTCTTCTTGGTTGAGGTCTTGTTCTGGGATGGTAAGCTTCATTTCTGAATCTTCCGTAATCCTCTCTGTAGCGATCGTTTCTGTAATGGTTTCTCTTAGGATAATACTCCTGATCCCTGTAGCGTCTCTCCCTGTAATAGGATTCTTCAGGCTGGTACCTTGGCTGATGGCCAATATGGTGAGAACGACCGAGGTACTGGCCAGGTGTGGGGTTGTGAGGGCCATTGGTCTGGGAGAAATCGACGCGGATCGGTCTGCCATCCAGGAGCTGTTCTTGTGCTTTCTCCACGGCTAGTCTGGCAGATTCGGAATCTTCATAGGTGACAAAACCAAAACATCTGGATTCATTGTACTTATCGCGGATGAGGCAGGTCTTGGCTATACGGCCGTATTGAGAGAAGAAATCTTCCAGGGCATTCTCAGTTGTGCGTCTGTCGAGCCCGAACACTCCGATACATTTGCTCGACTTGAACTCGCCTTCCTCTTGACGGCTATTATTGCTGCTACTGCTGCGTAATACCATTGCTGCTTCAAGTAAATGTCACGTTGAAATATATTTTTGTTTTCAATTAGATAAGGCAAGATAGAGAACAATTTTACATACCAATGTAGCATAATATATATTTATATTCATTTTTTAAATCGTTGAATTAAATAAATATGAAAATTTTTTAACGAAATTAAATTGAAAAAAAAAATTATATAGCGCTAAAATATAGAGGCGCGTGCGCGTTTCACACACTTTTTCATTTAAAATTCAGGAAATTTTCATTTTATTGCATCTTAAACAATTCTCTGATGTAAAGAGAGAGACAATTCACATACTTTATTGACATCTTGTCAATACAATGTCAAAGTGAAAAATGGTAAAGAGAGAGAAGAGAGACAGCAGAATTTTGGCAAACGATTTGTTAGGCTCTTGTCTATATTTAAAGAGTCAAAATGTGAATTTTTAATAATTAATAGTACAATATATATATATATATATGTACATATTTCATCAACTACCCATGCAGGGTCCTTCAGAATAAATTCTTCTTTGTATAATCAGTATTTTTTGTAAGTGTCGGTGGAGGCTAACTCAATCCATAAACTTCTATTGAATAGATTTATTACTTACATGATTCTCCAGAGATGCCAGGTTCAGGTTAGTGATTCCATTATGGATGGTTTGGAATATCTGGTATTAAAGACTGGACGTGAGATGGGGAGATTATCCACCGGTTAGTCTTCAACTTGGCGAGTGGGTAAATGGTTCCCGTTTTGAATATTTAATGAGAATTAAGTATCAGATAAGGCATTGTGAGCCACTGTACAGAAACCTAATACCGGAAGCCTATAATATTTTAAAATCTTGCTATTCTTATTATATATTTGCCTTATTCTGTCTGCTTGTCTGTCTGAAGCTCACGGATGGGATTTTTCATCACCATCGGTGGTTCAGTGGTATAGAATGCTCGCCTGCCACGCGGGCGGCCCGGGTTCGATTCCCGGCCGATGCATTTTTTTTTTTTTTTTTACAATTTTTAAAACTCATTTATATATTATACAAGAATGACATCCACGGCGCCAATTTATAATTGTAACGAATAGTATTGAATAAAAGCATTTAATCGGGTAAAACCCGGGCGTTGCCCGGGTCATTCGTATATAATCTACTTATATATTTGCCTTATTCTGTCTGTTTGTCTGTCTGAAGCTCACGGATGAGATTTTTCATAACCATCGGTGGTTCAGTGGTAGAATGCTCGCCTGCCACGCGGGCGGCCCCGGGTTCGATTCCCCGCCGATGCATTTTTTTTTTTCTTTACAATTTTTAAAACTCATTTATATATTATACAAGAATGACATCCACGGCGCCAATTTATAATTGTAACGAATAGTATTTGAATAAAAGCATTTAATCGGGTAAAACCCGGGCGTTGCCCGGGTCATTCGTATATAATAATTGTATAAACGAATGCAAGACAAAATCACCGCGAATGTTTCTTTTTTTAAGGCAATTTCTTTTTAAGGCAATTATCGTTATTTATCGTTAATTTCTGTTTCGATTTTATGAAAAAAAAAACGATATGGTGCCTTTAAAAAATTATCTTTATTACTATGCAGTTTTCTATTTAGTCAATATACCTAAGTTCATGTTGCAAATGTAATTATCTCTATCGATTTAGTAGGTGAAATGCAAAAAAAAAAAAAAATCGACATGATGAAATCTTTATGAAAATTCACATTTTTATTTTTATATTTTCAAGACACACACAGTTTGGGGCGGGACGTTTCACAAGAGAGACATCCACGGCGCCAATTTATAATTGTAACGAATAGTATTTTAATTAAAACATTTTAAAAACACACAGTTTGGAACGGGACGTTTCACAAGAGTGACATCCATGGCGCCAATTTATAATTGTAACGAATAGTATTTGAATTAAAACTTTTTTAAAATATATACGCACTCGGGTAAAACCCGGGCGTTGCCCGGGCCATTCGTCTAATTCTTATATAACTGATCAGAGGGTTTGTTTATAAGAAATTATTAAGTCAGAGCTGAGTAAAAAGACTAACTAACTAGAAGGAATCTATAAGAGTTTCTGTTAAATTAATTTAACATATTACAGAAATAAAATTAATTAAGCAACAAGAATCAATCTAATCTCCAGTAAACACAAATATCGCCGTTAGGCACGCGCTCTCTCCGATTGGTTGATCACCCCAACGACGTTCTTTGCGACCTTTCCAGACTTATGACGCCGCCACAAAACTATGTATACGCAAATAAAAATAGTAATCAATCACAAATTATAATTAAAATAGTATTTTTTGCTAATATATATCTCAATAATACATATTTCCAACAGTGAAAGAGAGCCGTGAAGCGGGCGCGCGTGCTCCGGCCCGCCGAGAACGCAAAGCGCGCGTTGGCAAAAAGAATAAATTGATTTCAATTTTATCTACGGCCTGTTCGTTTCTTTGCTCTCATAATAGAATCCTGTGATCTCTAGAGCTGGAAATTTTTCACCCAGCTTCCCCTACAGGGAATAATGGCCGCATATTTTACCTTCTATCTATATAAATATAGCGCTGGAGTCGAAAACCGTTGGGATTTGTACTTATTTTTGAGGCCATTGTCCATGGCTTTAAATGGCCATCATGGACAAAATAGGACGAAAAATAATTTACGATCTAGAGCTCCAACAGAGCTCCAACATAAGTCTTGAATCAGCCTCCGCCCTTTTTTAGACATTACTCGGCCGAGTCCGATTAAATCAGCCCTGCCAGGCTCCTAGACATCCTACCTAGAGTAAAAATCAATTATTTACGACCTAGATGGATGTATATACTCAGAAACTACTCGAACAGATCTCAGGAAAATTTCATCCACTCCAAGCCATCTGTCAAAATTCTCTCCAAGATTAGTAACGGAGCAATCACCACAACAGTCCACGTACATTTCCCGGAAGATCTTGCTCTCTGGCATCCTGAAACGGATCCAATTTGTCCTTATTGTCTGAGGAATCATAGACAGTAAATCATCTCCAGTTTTGTTTTAGGCATAGAATGCCTATCGTAAGCATATGACGATGATGCTTTATATTTTGTAAGCGTTTACGAACTTTTGGGACAACCTTGTAATTCTAAAACTTGGCCAAGTTGCTTATTGACCACCCTTGATATAAAACATCAGAGATTAAATCATTCTTCTATAAGAATTTCATTAAAATTTACCAAGGTTACCAATATTGCCAAGGTTGTCCCAAAAGTTCGTAAACACCTGCAAAATATAAATCATTATCACAATATGTTTACGAACTTTTGAGACACTTTTACTTGGACTAGCCCAGGTCGATCCTGCATTATTGACAACTCCCAGACTCTCTGCCAGCATGGAACTTCTTAGTTAAATGGATCAGAACTACCGTGACTAGAAAATTTTACATCTTGGGTAGCTGGCCTTTGACGCTCCAGCAACCCAGGGTATGTCTAATCTATATATATAAAAATGAATGTATGTGTGTGTGTCTGTCTGTCCTTTATGCCTGACCGAACCACTCATTGGAACGCCATGAAACTTTGGGAAGTTATTTATTATAGTATTGGGAAGGTTTCTAGCAAAAAAATTTTGAAATAACTTTTCGCCTAGAAATAATCAAGATAAATATTCTAATTTATCTGTTATAATTCAACAATCTTCTCTATATATTATCATGATGATACGATGATTTTGTAATGTAGAAAATTAGGAAAGACAAAATTCAGGATGACACGGCAATTTATTTGAGAAAAGAATAATGATACAATTCCAAGGCAAGATACTATTCCTTTAACTTCCAATTACCGAGGGAACCAATTAAAATTGATTTTATTCAACTTATCGAGTATTTTTCAAGGGACCGGGGAAAAATGTTCACTTTATCGAGAGATTCAAATTTACGAGTTCAAATTATCAAAATATATCTTTTTTTTTATAAGTTTATAGAAAATTGTTTTAACAAATGTTCGTTAGACAAACCTTTACTCGGGTAAAAACCTCGGGCGAAACCGGGTACATCCGCTAGTTCTATATAAATATTTCAATCATGCTTCTACGAGGGTGAATCAATAAGTTTTATCAAAGTTTCCACATAAAAAATACTTCTCAAAAAATACAAGCCAAACTCTATCAACGTTCTGGATGAAGTTTAATTTATCCCTATATATATAAAAGTCAGTGTATGTATGTATGTGTGTATCTATGTCGGCTATACACGTTACAATACGTAACTAATCTGACTGAAATTTTAACAATATATAGATTAGAATCTGGAAAAACTTATAGTGAAAATTGCAGTTCTCTATCCCGAATATTCTTCGAGTTATTTGCCTTTTCGCTCGCAAGCAGCGCCTCTAGCGGTGAAGATGGGAGGTAATATCAGCTGACCTAATGTACATGTAAAACGTGTTTTGACAGGACATAGAGAAAAATCTGGAAAATATATTTATCGTATTTTTAGCCAATATAAAATAAAATTGACAGGTTCTGGGCAAAAATAGTTGTTTTTTTAGTCTGAAACTGATGATGACAATATTGCTGTATCATGTTTGATTATCAAATACAAAATTATATCGGGAAAAATTCCAGAAAGCTGAGACCACGGGTGAAGCCAGTTCAATTTTAGTGTGCAGGAACAAAATTCTAACAGAAAAACATTCATTCGAGCAGAAGACACAAAACCAGATCATCTCTTTATAAAAATATCGCTTCTCTGACACAAAGTTTAGAGCGGGACGTTTCACAAGAGTGGCATCCACGGCGCCAATTTATAATTGTAACGAATAGTATTTGTCGTAAATATTGAGGCTGCCTGGCCGGCAATCTTATTTCTTGAAAATAAAGATACTTCGGCCAGTAAATCTTTTTATTACCTCGACGTTTCGACAAAAATATTTTTGTCAAAGATTTTTGTCGAAACGTCGAGGTAATAAAAAGATTTACTCTGGCCGAAGTATCTTTATTTTCAAGGAATAGTATTTGCATAAAAAACATTCAATCGGGTAAAACCTGGGCGTTGCCTGGGTCATTCGGCTAGTGAGTTATAATTCTTTAGTCGTGTTTTTTTTTTACTCAAATAAAAAGTCATATAAAAGTGTTTTTTTTTTAATGTGTAGATAAATTTAAAATTGAAGATTTTATTTCAACTTGCTCATTCGCGATGACAATGCAATTATTTAGAACTCCTTTTTTATTGAATCACTATAACATTTGTACGCTCCAGGAACCTGAGGGTTACCTAAATAAATAAATTACTATATCAGTAACCCGTTTGATGAACGGGTCTAGAATGACATCCAGTACTTATTACAAATTTATATCTAGACCTTAAATAATAAAGTAAAGAACTTCTACACATCACATATGCGCGCGCGATAAGGGAAATATTAAGAATATTTAACCTAAAAATGTGCCAACATAAAAATATTATTACCTAACGCTACTAAAGTTTTCCATTACATAATTAGGAGATCGTATGTCATAGCTTTATAATGCAATGATGAATAAATTCAATAATTACTGAATTATACTACAGTTCTCTGTTTTCTGTCTTAAAATTAATTAGCAATCTTTGTGCCCAGTTCTTTGTTTTCCATTTTCATTTTTTTTCAGCAATTTTTTTATCGAACAATCTTTAAACTCTTTATTTTCAACATTTGTTTCTCGCTTCTCTTTCCATTTTGCTGCATTAACATCTTCGCGTACTTCTTTGCAAATATAATTTCGAATCTTCTCTACCTTTTTTTTAAACCTTATTTTAAATAATATTAAAACGTACAATAGAACCTTTCTTTAAAGCACACCTAATTACAGATACAAAGTGTCCTTTAGGGAGAGGTGTCCTCTTACCAGAGAGTTTCAAAATAATAAAAATGGTAATCTTGCAAATGAAAACGATCCTTTGTAGAGAGGTGTTCTATCATGGAGGTTCTCCTGTATATATAAAATAAGAAAATACAAAGCTCAGAATGACACGGTAACTTATTTTATATTAAAAGATTAGGACTTATAAAATATAGGTGAATTGTACATTCAAGGAACGAGTTAACAATCACAGTCACAATCTTAAGTTGTATTAAAGAGTCACCTTATTAAATCTAAAAGAGTATTTCCGAGAGAGGCGCTATATGTTTTATTAATAGGCTTAAATATGTAGATATAGGTTCGGTTCCAAAATCACTTTATTAAGTACCGCTCAACAAGAGCAACCTAGTTTATGATAATTGAAACAATGAATAATATGTGAGTTATTCACATATTAAACAAAAGGTTAATGCGGGATTAAATCCCGGAATCGATGGTGTTACCCACTCGTCCACCGACTTTTTATTTGTAGATATAGGCTTAAAGTGTAAAATACCTGTGGTATAAAATAATGTGAAAAAGTGGTTATTAAGATATTATTTAATTCTCTCTACCTATTCTCTCAATATATATTGTAACATAGAAAATATAAGTTGCTAGTTATTTGAGAATGTAAAAGGTTTATTAATGACGTAAGCACGACGAGGCAAAAATCATAATTGTTGTACAATTATATTATTAGTTAATAATTAGTAACATATTGCGGTACCTCAGGCTCTTGGAGCGTATTCATAGATCGCCAACTGCCCGGGATGTCCTAAGTTTAGGAGTCTTTCTTGCTTGCCTTAGTGAACCAGTTCAACAAGTGTTTTCAGACCAGTTTGTTTTTTGATAGATTCAACAGGGCAGTGATGTTGAATGAGGGCAGTACACTGAGTAGTGTAGCCGTCTGGAATCGCTATAGTTGGAATGCTGGGCAGTTGTAGAGGACATGCTCTACGGTTTGATCTTCCTCTTGAGAGTGCGAACAGGTTCGATTCAGTTGTATTTTTATGGGTTCTTTTTATGATGCCCGGGAATGGGTGAGAATTTTCTCAGTTGTCGAGTTGATAGGTCAGTGGTGAATATATCGGTCCATAACTGGTGGGCAAATTGTTTGCTGCGTATTCTCGCCAACTTCTTTAGGGGTTCTTTAAAATATGGAAGAATGTCAGATTTACCGGTCATTTTGGAAGCTTGGTCCGCACTTTCATTTTCTTTAATTCTTTTGTGGCCTGGCACTCAGCAGAGTTGGATGTTTGTATTATTTGAAAGGCCATTTATTGGGCTATGAGATGAGAGCGTGGGATGTCTGGGTTACATATAGCTGCCAGTGCTGCCTGGCAGTCGGAGAGTTGTTGAGGCTCACCTTGCTTCCATTCCATTGAGAAGGGCTACAAGTCCATCCTGGAAGGACGTGCATTCTGGATGGAGTTTGACCAGAATTGATGGATGGGGTGCTGGTAGGATTGTAGCTGCCCCGACTCCTTTTTCAGATTGTGAGTTATCTGTAAATATCGTAGCAAAATATTATATGTCTTCCTACTCTTTCCTCACTATCTCTCTGGTATTTTATAAATTCTGAGGTTTGTATTTCCATATTTTCTACGTGATATTTGATGTAGAAGCTGGGTAGTTAAGGAAGACAATCTGAAGATATTCAGCAGACCTTGAGGTCATGGGTGCTGTGATCTACATTTCCGCGAATGACTCCAGGATTCCACCGCTGTGTCAAACCCAAGACTTCTCTCCAAGAAGACGGTCTCCCTATAGACGATACGACGACAAAACTGTTCTTCACGCCGCAGGAAAAGGGACGCAAAGGTACTAGGGATACACTTCCAAAACTCCGAGGAAATCCTTGACATAAACACGTCAAATTACATGCCAGTGGCAACAAGATTTGCAGGCTGTGAGTCACAGCTTCCGAATAGAAGGAGCTATGTAGGAATATATTATGTTTTTATACCTTTTAAGATTGCATCATTGGTATTTTACAAATTAAGAATTTTTTTGCATCAAATAAATTGCTGTGTCATTCTGAGATTTATCTTTCCTAATTTCCACGTGACAAGATGATTGTTGCATTGTATGGTAATTTCCAACTGTAGTTTAGTACCCATCCGTGCGGAGTCTATGGTATAGATGATGGTCCGGGCTTCTTTTCAAACTTTTCTTTTTTGTGATTTCTCTGGTATCAGAAAGGAGGGCTTGCATTTTACATCTAAAGATGGGCATCCGGTGATTGAGATGACTTGGATTGTTGCCAGTACTCCTCTGATTATTTGCTAGGCATGGTTGTGTGATGTCTAAACTTATCGTAAGGGTTTTCTCCAGTGGGAAATACTATTTTCTATTTAAGACGAGTAATCCTTTCAATATATTATAATACGAATAAAATCATAAAGGATGAGTTTCTTTATTGGCAATAACCGTTTCGAGCTTTAGCCCCCTTAGCTAAATTCCTAGCAAGCTTTCTTATTCCCTTTCTTAAAGACAACCCCACTACAACATCCATCACATCCATACCAAAATTTATAGAAAATATACACAGCCTCCATTCCCCTCTCCTAATAGCACCATGATATCTTTTGACGTTGTTAATATGTACCCAAGCTTACCACACCATCTAATAATAGATAACACAATATAATTTTTAGCATGAAATTATATTCCTTCAGATACCTCTTATAAAATTATTTCATTAATTAAGCTTAGTTTACAATACAATATATTTTCCTTCAATAGCAATTTTTATAAACAAACCAAGGGCTCCCCCATGGGAAGCCCTCTTTCTTCACCTTTAGCAGAAATTGTAATGAGAAAAATAGATAAAACGATAACCAACCTTTTCCCACAGACATTATCATCTGGCAAAGATACATAGATGATATATTTTGTATCTCCAATTCTCTCTCTAACAAAATAGATTCCGTTTTTACCCAACTAAAGTCTATACATAATGACATTGATTTCACTATAGAAACTGAAAACAATAAGACCTTACCATTCTTAGATGTACTCATATTAAAAACACAAAATCAATACACAACAGAAATATATCACAAGCCAAACTCCACTCCAAATTATATACATTTTTATTCTTATTGTCCCCTAAGTTACAAATTCAATACTGTAAAAACCCTTTCCAAACGAATATTCACACATTGTTCCACCCAATCCTCAAAAGCTATAGAAACCCAACTTTTGATCAATAAACTCACTTCTAATGGTTATCCCAAGAACTTCATATTAAGACATTTCTATAATCCCTCCCTTATACGAAATAATCATGTTTATAAATCAATATGTATAATTCCCTATTCCCATAGTAGTACCCATATAACCAGAATCTTAAGCAAACATGGTATAAGAACATATTATGAAAGCAACCCTAATGTAGCAACCATAATAAGAAACCCCATTACCAGAAACAGTTTTCCAATATCGAAACTATACAATAGCAAAGCCATATATTCCATATCATGCAACCAATGCAATAAGGTTTATGTAGGTGAAACAGGTAGACATATAAAAGACAGAATGGACGAACATAGAAGAAACATTAAAAACAATGACCCCAAATCTCTAAAAGAACAACACATCAAAAATACAGATCACGATTTCAATCTATCAAACCCTAATATTCATTACACAAACATAAATAGTAAATACAAAAGATTATTACTGGAAGCACTAATTTCATCAAAATACAATAGTATAAATAGACACATCGATATCCCAGAGACATATGATAGGCTGGTCCATAAACTAAAATAGAATAATTTGTTTTCTCTTCATTACAACATTTTATAATTTTGCATTTAATAATATTAGCAGATAGATTAATTTACATAGCAATAGTTATTACTCAATAAAAAATTTATAAATAATCCTAGGTATGCAAAAAATGTAGCTCATATAGATGTATATATACATGTCTGATTCACTTGTTTCCTTTTATTCCTGTAGAAGGGCTGCTTGCGCCCGAAAGCTCGAAACGGTTATTACCAATAAAGAAACTCATCCTTTATGATTTTATTCGTATTATACTATTTTCTATGGATCCGTTAATGACTTGTAGAATAATATTCGAGTCAATCCGTCACCATGACGACAACAATGGGAGCGATCAGTCAATCCGTCACCATGACGTCAACAATGGGAGCGATCGAGTCAATCCGTCCCCATGACGACAACAATGGGAGCGATCGAGTCAATCCGTCCCCATGACGACAACAATGGGAGCGATCAGTCAATCCGTCACCATGACGTCAACAATGGGAGCAGTCGAGTCAATCCGTCCCCATGACGACAACAATGGGAGCGATCGAGTCAATCCGTCCCCATGACGACAACAATGGGGCGATCGTGTCAATCCGTCAACAATGGCAGCTATTTATATTTGTCCTCGGATATGTATTTTTTCTAGGAATTTTCTTTTCATATTATTAGAATTTATGATCATATTTTTGTGGAAATTCACGACACAAAGTACAAAGTAATCAAATGATGACTTGTATTTTTATCGCTCTAGTTTTAACATCCTCAAACCTTATTTTGAATGCATATCTAAAAGGGTTGGCAATATCTAAACAATTCCTTCTCTTAAAATAATTTTATACGTGCCGTACAATGCGAGGTACATGCATCCATGCTGCCACGTTAGCTTGGTATCTAGTATTTACTCTTGGTTTGTAAGAAATCTTAGAGAAGTAATTCCGTTGAAGTGAGACAGAGAATTAGTTCATAATTGATAAATCCGAGATGGGGTATTCCCCGATCTCGATAAGCTTCTCTCTCTTAACAGCTTTCTTTCTGTCCGCTCAAACTCCGTGTCTCCTAGCCCTCATCTTCAGTCTTTCACTCCTCCCTCAGTTGCACCTCGCTCAAATCATTCTTCACGCGTTGTGTGAGAATTGAAAATTTTGTAGATGTCCTTTGTGTCAAGAGGCGTGTTTGATGGCTTGTAGCTGGAGTATATGTTCATGGTTGTTCCTTTTTTTGTTTTTAATATTTATTCCTTTGGTTTTCAGACTTGACGTAGTGCATTGGATTGGAACACATGGCGCGCTAGTGCATCGTAATATAATTGTTCGAATAAAAGACACAAATCGATATTTGCGGAAGAGCGATTGCTCGAAGCATATTATATATTTATAATTATATGTAATTCTTCTGTCCTAAAAGCTTATGCCCATAGTTCATCTAAAATACCCATTCGAAGAGTCTAGCATCAGTATCACTATAAAAGGAAGTTCCAAAAATGCAATATAACAGCAATATGGTAGATTAAACTGGCGAAACCGCTGGGAGGGTTCACCACTGAAGAGCCAGGCCCTCCCTTTAATTTTTTCATTGCAGTAAGGGCAGTAGAAATTGTTTTATTTCAAAAAGAATATTACGCGTCTAAAATAGTTTCGTAATTTGATAACAGATGGCGCGCTAGTGCATCGTAACAGTAATATTTCTTATGGATTAGAATTGCTGTGCCTCCACCCTATCCAGGCAGTCTGTCTTTTCCGAACAGTGTTGGGGATGTTCATCCTGTGACAGGGTTTGAGCCAGGTTTATGATATTAAAGCGATATCTGTGTCATGGTCATTCAGGAATTCGGTGAATTGTTGCCTTTTGTTCCGAAGGCTGTACACGTCCAATGAACGATTCGGAGTTGGTTCCTCTTACCTTTTGTATTCATTGACATTCAATAATGGCGTCACTATGGTGGCTAGGATCTTTGGATCGCTGAGAGCCTTTTTGATAGCACTCTCGATGGGGCTTGGATTGGAGATTTTCAGAGGAATACTTTTAACTTTGTTAAAAAATAGTAAATATGTGATATTGTACTGGGATAAGGTACATAAATTATGAAAAAGAAAAATGAATATCCTTATTGGATATTATATCTTTAATATATAAAATTGAATGTCTGTCTGTACTCTATAGATTCAAACCCATACATCCAATCGCCGTGAAATTTTGGGATATTATTAGGTATATCCCCGGGAAGGTTTTTGAAAAATAATATCTTGAATATCCTTAGAGTTATTTGCAGATTTGTAGATTTAACTAAATGATGATGATTATTTATCAAAAGTAAGATTTTCTACCTATTAATTGCGCACAAGTCAAAGTTAGTTTTATCATTTATCTACAACATATATATTGGGAGAAAAGATAAAATGATGATTTTGTAATGTAGAAAATTAGGAAAGACAAAATTCAGGATGACACGGCAATTTATTTGAGACAAGAATAATGATACAATTCCAAGGTAGATACCATTCCTTTAACTTCCAATTACCGAGGGAACCAATTAATATTGATTTTATTCAACTAAGAATTTTGAGTCCCACGCGAAAACCCCGAACCATGGAAGACCTCCCTGCACCAGAAGTCCCCAACACTAATTTTACCAAACCCAAATACCCGGTAGGTACCCGTAAATATTCAATTTGGAAACTTCCAGAATGCCCAGAATAAAAAAATGAAGAAGATTCTCAAGCTTTGAAAAAATACTCTGGCGCGGTCGAAACCACATTTGCTGAGCTAATAAATTTCATTGACTTTTACGAAGGGGAACTGTGCGAACTGCGCTCAAACTACCTAGAACACAATACTACAAAAGCTCCCGCGAAGCGCACAAGAGAAAAATCACCAGTAGCCGCAAAAGAAACAACGCAAAAAACAACCTGGTGCTCCAACCAAAGGTCACAAGGTAATCCTGAACCAAAATTACAAAATAAACAGCCTGAAGAAACAGTCGAAATGGAAATCGAAGTGACACCAAACAAAATGCCAAATCATGAACAAACCATCAAAACTCTAACCCATCAAAGAAACCTAACGAAACATCGAATAACAAACCTATCAATCCCACCCCTAACCCCAAGACCAGAATACCACCAATTAAAATAAGCGGAGTAAAGGAATGGTCAGGCCTTAGAGATGGTCTTATCAAGTGTACCAAACAAAAGCCAGAATTTTACACATCAGGCCGATACATCAACGTTCAGACTCACACAACATCAGATTACTGGATAGCTACCAAGTGGTTGGAAGATCGCCACTACACCTTCCACTTCAAGATCCTAGACGACGAGAAGAGCCTTAGAGAGGTCGTCAGAGGTCTCGACCGCTGCATCGCCATCCCCGAAATACAAGAGGATCTGGAAAACAAGGGATTTGAGATGTCCAAACTTGCAAGACTACGAAATTCAAGAACAAAGGAGGAGCTCCCACTAATCCAGGTAACCCTTCCTAAGACTGCAAGGAATAAAGAAATTTATAATATCACAGATATCTGCGACATGAAGTGCAAAGTCGAGGCTTACAGGGCTCCCAAAGGCCCAGGACAATGCCATAGGTGCCAAAACTTTGGGCACTCTCAGTTTGAATGCAGGGAAACTCCCAAATGTGTAAAATGTGGAGAAAATCATTTCACATCCGAATGCACCAAAGAAAAGGAAGTCCCACCTAAATGTGCAAACTGCCAGGGTCAGCATACAGCAAGTTGGCGTGGTTGCCCACTATACAGAAAGATAAAGAGTGCCCCAAACTCAAAATAATCAGAAACCAAACCTCAATACAGAAAAAGAAAAATCCAACCCTACAGGTCCAAACCCTTCTGAAATTCCCCAACCCATTCAAAACAAGAACAAAATTCCACATGTTAATAAAGAACGTCCCAATCCTCCTTCAGCCACTAAGGTCAACCAACTAGAGATCGCTATCAAAAAGGATCTCAGTGACCCCGCAATAATAGCCAACATAATGAAGAACGTTGTAGACACCTTTAGATGTGAATGAATCACAAAAATATGCATAAAAATAGTCTTCGAATCGTTCACTTGAACGCGTATAGTCTCCGAAACAAAAAACAACAATTTTCAGAATTCCTGAACGACCACGACATCGCACTAGTGTCAGAAACCTGGCTGAAGCCGTGCCATAAAATGAGGATTCAAAACTTCATCACCCTCCGCAACGACAGACTAACCGGACAAGGTGGTGGAACTGCCATATTCATCCACAAGAAGTACAGCCATGCACCTATTCATGCCACCACCTCAAGCCTGGAAACAACAGGAATTTCAATTAAAGACAAATAAGGGGTAAATATGAACCTGTATTCGTGCTACAAACCACCAAATACCTATCTAGATCAAACCGATATCTATAACATTTTTTCAACGGACACACCGACCATCATAGCAGGGGACCTAAACTGCAAACATCCTGCCTGGGGATCCACCACCACTAACCCAAGCGGGAGAAGGCTCCAAAACGCAATTAACGTTATGGACCTATATGTGAGCTACCCCGACGAACCTACTCATGACTCACCTCCAGACATCATTAATATCCCCGTGCACAAAAACATCTCCCAAAGCGCATACTCTAAAGTCCTGCACGAACTAACCTCTGATCATCTCCCAGTACTACTTGTGCTACAGGATTTCAAAATCTCCTACTCAAATACAAAAATAAAAATTACAGATTGGGCCCTATTCAAGTACAAAATGAAAATCTCTGAACCTCCTGATTTGATCCTAGATACATCTTCAAAAATAGACGAGGCCATTACACACATTGAAGAACAAATAGTGCAAAATTTGAAAGATTCAACAAAATATAAGGACCCGGAACTAGAACGAAGATATCCACCTCACATTAAAGAAAAAATACGATCCACCAACAGACTAAGAAAAAAAAAAGAAAAATACTTGCGACGCCGAGATAAATCAGCCTACATAACGGCCCGGAGAGAATCACAGAAACTTACTGGAGAGCACGATAACACCAGCTGGGACCACTTTATCGAAAACTTGAAAGTCACGGACCAAACCATATGGAAAGCCATCAAACGATTATCCAACTCTGAAAAACAAGAAATAACACTGAAGACAAACAATGGGCAGACACTAACCACAGAAGAAGCAGCTGAATCATTTGCCAACAACTATGAAAAACAGTTCACCTCCAATCCCTATACAACCCACTCCAAACCTAC
Source organism: Cordylochernes scorpioides (assembly GCA_030710605.1). Taxonomy (NCBI): domain Eukaryota; kingdom Metazoa; phylum Arthropoda; class Arachnida; order Pseudoscorpiones; family Chernetidae; genus Cordylochernes; species Cordylochernes scorpioides. The sequence goes on from CP092867.1 coordinate 50,958,272, forward strand.
TCGTACATGCATCAAACGTGTGAATTCATACATGAAAAAATAATAAAGAAACAGGACTAGAGAACCAACAAACATTGGTGAAATAAAAGCGATTATTGAACATCTACCAAATAAAAAAGCTCCCGGAATCGACGAATTGCCTAATGAAGCTCTCAAACTGCTCCCTAATCATATACTAGCATCAATACCCGAAATATTTAACGCCTCACTGCAGCTTGCCCACTTCCCTTACAGATGGAAAACGTCCATTATCTGTCCCATACTTAAAAAAGGAAAATCCATGCATGAACCAACAAGCTACAGGCCCATCTCAAAACTATTCGAAAGAATTGTTTTAAGAAGACTCAGAAAATCCCTCGAAGAAAAGAATCCACTCAGAGCTGAACAATTTGGCTACCAAGCCAAACACTCAACATTGCACCAGCTAGTTGTTGTCATTGAAAAAATAAGAAAAGCCATGGACCTAGGCCAAATAACAGGAGCCGTATTCTTCGATATCGCCAAAGCATTCGATAAAGTCTGGCACGAAGCCCTTCTCAACAAAATGTGCAAAAAGCACCTTCCTGGAGATATCATAAAAATAACGCAAAACTTCTTAACAAATAGAATATTCAAGGTACGAGTCAAAAATGAACTTTCAACAGCTAGGAACATCCTTGCCGGGGTCCCCCAAGGATCAGTCACAGGACCAACCTTATTTGACATATATATAGACGACTTCCCCTGTATTGAAGACACCTCTTTACACCTATTTGTCGATGATACCGCCATTTTATCCTCAACATATGACTTCGACAGACTCCACATGAAACTCCAAGAGGCCTGCATCTTTTCCACTCTCTGGTGTAAGGATGGCGAGTCACAATGAACCCCCAAAAAAGTGAGGCAATAATTTTCTCCAGAAAAAAAGACAATATTAAGAAACCTCCAGACGAACTTTTCGTCTTCGAAGACAATATTAAATGGAAAGAGAACATCTGATACCTAGGGATGACCCTAGACGAGCACCTAACCTTCAAAAAACACATCGAAATCAGAATTAATTTGGCGAAAGCTGCCCAACACCGACTATCCATACTTCTAGGACCGAAAAGCAAATTATCCCTTAATTGCAAAATAACCATTTACACGTCAATATAAAGACCAATACTCATATACGGCCACCCAATTTTTATGACAGCACATAAGACCATCCTTAAAAAGCTAGAAGTCTTTGAAAATAAATTGATCAGAAAAATCATGTCTCCACCCTGGTTCGTTCGGAACACAATCCTCAGGAACGATCTAAATATCGAAAACATCAATGACTACATTATTAGACAATCATTTAAATTTTACGAAAAATCCGAAAAATTAGAAAATCTCACCTTTGAGGAAGCCACAAACTACAAATGCGGAAAAAGGAAAATAAGAAATTTAAAACCTAGACAAATTCTCCATCAAAATTAAGCCAGAATGACGAAAAGTGGGAAAAAAGGAAAAACAAACCCACCTTGAATATCAATCAAGCCAGAAAAAAACATTCTCAAGAAAAATATCCCCAAGGACCTGAGAATCCGGACCCAACGACATCATTATAAATTATAATTGTGAATGAACCCCTCTACATAACCACCCCCCTCAGTATATTGTAAATATGATGATCTAGGTTGCTCTTTTTGAGCGGCACCTAATAAAGTTATTTGGAACTTTATTCAACTTATCGAGTATTTTTCAAGGGACCGGGAAAAAATGTTCACTTTATCGAGAGATTCAAATTTACGAGTTTCAAATTATCAAAATATATCTATTATTTTTTATAAGTTTATAGAGAATTGTTTTAACAAATGTTCGTTAGAATAACCTTTACTCGGGTAAAACCCGGGTACATCCGCTAGTATCTTTATAAACTTTCAATTTCACGATAAGGAGATGCCTTTTTCTTTTTTATAAATTTTAACTTTGTTTGCACAGGTTTTCTGTGGTTTAAGATAATTTTGAAATAATGGGTGCCTTGGATGGTTCTTTCTATGCATTTGAGTGGGGGTTCTTTTGACTGGGGATATCTTTATTGTTTATTTTTTGTAAAGTGGGCAGTCACGCCAGTGTGCTGCTCCTGGCAGTTTCGCATTTCGATAGAATTTATTTTTGTTTTGTGCATTCGGAGGTGAAGTGGCTCTCTCTGCACTTGACAAATTTAGGGGTTTCTCTGCATTCAAACTTTAAATGTCCAAATTTTGACATCTATGACATTGGCCTGGACCTTTGGAAGCTCTGTAGTCCTCGACTCGGCACTTCATGTCGCAGATGTCCGTTATGTTGTATATTTCTTTGTTCTTGGCATTTGGTATCAAACTTCGTATAATTCTGTTAAAAAGTATATTAAAATAAACTTCATAAAAAATTTTCAAGCATCATAAAAATTTTAATATTATTTATTATCTTTGACAATTTTCTCATATTGACACTCTTGTTCTGGTTTGTTCAGTAGTGATGTCTGTAGCCTCTTGGTCCGCGAGGATGGTAATAAGGTTGTTCGTTTCTGATGTAGGGTCTTCTTGGGCGGTAGACTGCGCCTCCTTCGTAATGATCATCTTCGGGGTAGTAGTCTTCCTCGAACCTTTGTCTTCTTGGTTGAGGTCTTGTTCTGGGATGGTAAGCTTCATTTCTGAATCTTCCGTAATCCTCTCTGTAGCGATCGTTTCTGTAATGGTTTCTCTTAGGATAATACTCCTGATCCCTGTAGCGTCTCTCCCTGTAATAGGATTCTTCAGGCTGGTACCTTGGCTGATGGCCAATATGGTGAGAACGACCGAGGTACTGGCCAGGTGTGGGGTTGTGAGGGCCATTGGTCTGGGAGAAATCGACGCGGATCGGTCTGCCATCCAGGAGCTGTTCTTGTGCTTTCTCCACGGCTAGTCTGGCAGATTCGGAATCTTCATAGGTGACAAAACCAAAACATCTGGATTCATTGTACTTATCGCGGATGAGGCAGGTCTTGGCTATACGGCCGTATTGAGAGAAGAAATCTTCCAGGGCATTCTCAGTTGTGCGTCTGTCGAGCCCGAACACTCCGATACATTTGCTCGACTTGAACTCGCCTTCCTCTTGACGGCTATTATTGCTGCTACTGCTGCGTAATACCATTGCTGCTTCAAGTAAATGTCACGTTGAAATATATTTTTGTTTTCAATTAGATAAGGCAAGATAGAGAACAATTTTACATACCAATGTAGCATAATATATATTTATATTCATTTTTTAAATCGTTGAATTAAATAAATATGAAAATTTTTTAACGAAATTAAATTGAAAAAAAAATTATATAGCGCTAAAATATAGAGGCGCGTGCGCGTTTCACACACTTTTTCATTTAAAATTCAGGAAATTTTCATTTTATTGCATCTTAAACAATTCTCTGATGTAAAGAGAGAGACAATTCACATACTTTATTGACATCTTGTCAATACAATGTCAAAGTGAAAAATGGTAAAGAGAGAGAAGAGAGACAGCAGAATTTTGGCAAACGATTTGTTAGGCTCTTGTCTATATTTAAAGAGTCAAAATGTGAATTTTTAATAATTAATAGTACAATATATATATATATGTACATATTTCATCAACTACCCATGCAGGGTCCTTCAGAATAAATTCTTCTTTGTATAATTAGTATTTTTTGTAAGTGTCGATGGAGGCTAACTCAATCCATAAGCTTCTATTGAAGAGATTTATTACTTACATGATTCTCCAGAGATCCCAGGTTCAGGTCAGCGATTCCAAGAAGGATGGTTTGGAACTTCTGGTATTGAAGACTGGACGTGAGATGGGGAGATAATCCACCGGTTAGTCTTCAACTTGGCGAGAGAGTAAATGCTTCCCGTTTTGAATATTTAATGAGAATTAAGTATTATATATTTAAGGCATTGTGTGAGCCACTGTACAGAAACCTAATACCGATATCCAAATTCTATAATATTTTAAAAACTTTCTATTCTTAAATAACTGATCAGAGGGTTTGTTTATAAGAAATTATTAAGTCAGAGAAGGAATCTATAAGAGTTTCTGTTAAATCGCTTTAAAACTTATTACAAAAATAAAATTAATTAAATAACAAGAATCAATCAAATCTCCAGTAAACACAAATATCGTCGTTAGGCACGCGCTCTCTCCGATTGGTTGATCACCCCAACGACGTTTTTTGCGACCTTTCCAGACTTATGACGCCGCCACAAAACTATGTATACGCAATAAAAAATCGTAATCAATCACAAATGGTAATTAAAACAATATATTTCGCCTATATATCTCAAATATTTCCAACAGTGAAAGAGAGCCGAGAAGCGGGCGCGCGTGCCCCGGCCCGCCTTCGAACACAAAGCGCGCGTTGGCAAAAAGAATAAATTGATTTCAATTTTATCTACCACCTGTCCGTTTCTTTGCTCTCATAATAGAATCCTGTGGTCTCTAGAGCTGGAAATTTTTCACCCAGCTCCCCCTACAGGGAATAATGGCCGCATATTTTACCTTCTATCTATATAAATATAGCGCTGGGGTCGAAAACCGTTGGTAGTTGTACTTATTTTTGAGGCCATTGTTCATGACTTCAAATGGCCATCATGGCCAAAAGAGGATAAAAAATAATTTACGATCTATAGCTCCAACATAAGTCTTGAATCAGCCTCCGCCCTTTTTTAGGCATTACTCGGACGAGTCCGATTAAATCAGCCCTGCCAGGCTCCTAGACATCCTACCTAGAGTAAAAATCAATTATTTACGACCTAGATGGATATATATACTCAAGACTACTCAAACAGATCCCTCAGGAGAATTTCATCCACTCCCAGCCATCTGTCAAACTTCTCTCCAAGATCAGTAACGGAGCAGTCACCACCACAGTCCACGTACATTTCCTGGAAGATCTTACTCTCTGGCATCCTGAAACGGATCCAATTTCTCCTTACTGTCTGAAGAATCATAGACAGTGGATCACCTCCAGCTTTGTTTTAGGCATAGAATGCAGACGGCCTTAATAGAAGGTTGTCCCTAAAGTTCGTAAACACCTGCAAAATATAAATAATTATCATAATATGTTTACGATCTTTTGGGACAACCTTATACTTGGACTAGCTCAGGTCGATCCTACATCATTGGCCCACCTCTTAGACTCTCTGCCAGAATGGAACTTCTTAGTTAACTGGATCAGAACTACGCGTGACTAGAAAATTTTACTAGACTGCTGGATATCTTTGGTAGTTGGCCTTTGACGCTCCAGCAACCCAGGGTATGTCTAATTCTCTATAAATATTTCAACCAGGATTCTACGAGGGTGATTAAATAAGTTTTAGGAAAGTTTCTACATAAAAAAATACTTCTTATAAAATACAAGCCAAACTCTATTAACGTTCTGGATGAAGTTTAATTTATTAGTTATAGTTCATTAGTCGTGTTTTTTTACAGTCAAATTAAAAGTCATAAAAAAGTGTTTTTTGAAAATTTGTAGACAAATTGAAAATTTAAGATTTTAGTTCCACTTGCTTACTCACGATGACAATGCAACTATTTAGAACTCCTTTTTTATTGAATCACTATAACATTTGTACGCTCTAAGAACCTGAGGGTTTACTAAAAATATAAATTACTATATCGGTAACCCTTTCTATATGAACGGAACTAGAACGACAGCCTTATTACAAATTTTATCTTGACCAAAATAATTGTTGAAGTTTGAGATTGAATCAAGGAATAAAAGGATTATTTATTAAACAAAGTAACTTAAAACAAGATGTTAAAGTAGCAACATTTTAAAGGCAAGTCTATATAGGAAGGCGAGGGACAAAGACTAAATATCTTGACGTCGACCGCAGCGCCGCCGCGGCCGTTGATTGGTCGATCCTCCAATGCTCCATGCCAATATTTTGATCGCTATTCCAACACTCCCTCTCGATCCAAAATGTTCAGTAGACCTCTTAAGTAGTGGAATTGGTTACGTGGAAGAGGTTTAGTCATTATATCAGCTAGCTGTTCTGAGCTGCAAACATGATGCACTTTAAGTTCACCTTCTTCATGTTTGGATCTAATGAAGTGGTAGCGAACATCAATATGTTTCGTTCGTTTGTGGAATACTGGATTTTCAACAAGTTTTATTGCTGCTTGGTTGTCGATATAAAGTTCAGTTTCTTTAGTAATATCACAGCCGATGCCCTGTAGAAGTCTTCTGATCCAAATCAATTCCTTAGCAGCACTGCAGGCAGCGATGTATTCACTTTCGGTGGTTGAAAGTGCGATAATTGGTTGTCGTTGGCTTGCCCAAGAAACAGTTCCTCCATTCATCATGAAGGCATAACCAGTCGTACTTTTTCTGGAGTCAACATCACGAGCAAAATCACTATCAGAGTAGCCAACAAGTTGGTCTTGTCCAGTGAAGAGAATTCCCATGTGTGGAGTGCCTTTCAGATAACGGAAAATATTCTTCACTGTTGTACAATGTGCAGGTCCTGGATATTCTAGGAATTTACTCACTTGTGAAACTGCATAAGTGATATCTGGACGTGAAACACATGATGCAAACATAAGGGATCCAACAGCTTCTCGAAAAGGGAATTTAGGCATCTTTTCCTTTTGTTCTGGAGTAGGACAGTCCTGCTTTGTTAAGATGACAGAAGGATCCATAGGCACCGAAGCAGGAATACAGTCAGCCATATTAAATTTACTCAAAATTTTGTCAATATATGATGACTGGTGAATGAAAATACTTGCCCTATCTTCTGTCTGCTCTATTTGTAGCCCAACAAAAAAGTTAACACTTCCAGATGTAATTTCAAATGCGTGTTCTAACTCATCCATTATAATAGCTATTGCCTCTTTATCTTTAGATAGAATAATTCCATCATCAACATAGAGAGCTAAGATAACATTTGAATCATTGTGTGTTCCAATGAAAATGCACGGGTCGGCGTCTGATGTTTTGAAATTATGGCTATACAAAAAATTGGTAAATTTCTTATTCCAATTTCTAAAAGATTGTTTTAGACCATACAGACTTTTATGTAATCTATAGCAGCTATTATCATCTCTCTTGTAGCCTTCTGGTTGTTCAAGATAAACAAGTTCCTCTAATTCGCCATTGAGAAAAGCTGTCTTTACATCGAATTGCTTAAGAAACATCCTTTCAGAAGCAGCGTGTGATAAAAGAATGCGTAACGAATCATACCTGACTACTGGGCTAAACGTATCGAAATAGTCAGCATTTTTGATTTGAGAATAGCCTTTTGCAACTAATCTGGCTTTGAACCGTTGAATTGTACCATCGGACTCCGTTTTAATTTTATAAACCCATTTACAACCGATAGGTTTATGACCATCTGCCAAACGTTCTAAAGTCCATGTTTTATTTTTATTTAATGCATCAATCTCTTCATCCATGGCTAATTTCCATCTTTCTGAATCTGAACTTGTTATTGCATCTATATAGTTACTGGGTTCATCAGCGAGCGCAAAGTTACATTGGCTATCCGAAACTTTAGAGCGTGTTATCATTGGATGCGAACTGATATCGGATACTGGCGGCATTTCCTGCACTGGGATGTTTGTTGTTGCAACTGGTGATTCATCCGGAGCGCTGTTAATCTGAAATATTATTTCTTTCGGTTTGGTAGATTCTCTATCTGAATGTGTAGTAGCTTTCTCATCGAATGTGACATCCTTAGAAATTCTTATTTTTCTAGTTTTCCAATCCCATAATCTAAAATTTTTGCTTGTATTCTCATAACCTAAAAACATAAGTTTTATCGATTTATTATCCCACTTTTTACGGTTTTCTTTGGGAATATACATATAAGCATTACAGCCAAATATTTTATAGTTAGCTACATTAGGCTTTGTGCCAAAGAAAAGTTCATAAGGTGTCGTTCCAGGGGTTTGCTTAGTCGCACTTCTATTTAGAATATTAGTGGCTGTGTTACATGCCTCAGCCCAAAAAAAATCCTGGAAGATTTCGTGAATTTAGCATGGACCTGGCTGCTTCCACAATCGTACGATTGTCTTTTTCTATACGTCCTATCTGTTCGTGCACATAAGGTGCAGTGAACTCGTGAATTATCCCAAATCTTTTACATAAATCTGCAAAATTATCGCTTTTGAATTCTAGCGCATTATCAGTCCTAAGAACTTTTATCTTATTTCCAGTTTGAGTATAGATTAGAGTAGCATATTCTTTGAATATATCTAGCACATCTGATTTGTTTTTAATAAAATAAATATGGCGATAACCACTAAAGTAATCTTTAAATAAGCAGAAATACAGATATTTACTTAATGATTGAGTCTGCATTGGGCCACAAATATCAGCATAAATAAACTCACCTAGCTGGTAGTTTTTGCCATCTGAGGGATAGCACGACTTTCTATGGGCTTTTCCAAGTTGGCATCCTTCACAGAAGAAAAATTCTCCCTCTAAATCTTGAGGCTGCAGACCATCCACCAATCCTTTGGTCGCCATCTCTCGAAGTGTAGCAACTGGAAGATGCGCAAGTCTCTCGTGCCACAACTGAAGCTTGTTCTCGCTGGTGATGTATCCTTGAAGAGCATCCTGTAGAGGTCGTCATGACGCACTCCTACGGCTTTTAGGTCATTATCCATGAAGATCTGTAGCTTGTCATGTTTGATAATGACGTTGAATCCTCTTCTTGTGGACGTAGTAAGGCTATACAAATTTTTCTTTAGTTGCGGCGAGTAGAGCACATTTCTTATGTACGTATTGTACCATCCACCGTCGACGTAGGCTTGAATCTCGATGTCTCCCATGCCTTCTGCAAGTAGTGTCGAGTTGTCTCCCAAGTAGATTGGATGATCACTGGTGAACGGCGTGTAGGTCTTGAGCCACTCTCGTCGAAATGTCATGCTGCAGCTTGCACCGCTGTCAGCATACCAAATATCATTGGGCTCTACTTGATTATCGCGCAAAATAAGTCCATAATCACTTGAACTTTCTTTTGAATCATGAAGATTTTTGGATTTATTTTTCTCATTAGCTAATCTTTTTCTACATTCGCGGCTCCAATGTCCAATTTTGTGACAATAGTGGCATTTAGTGTTCTTCTTGGCATCTTGAAAAGAACGTTGTGTATCTTTAGGCTTAGTTCGTGCTTGCCTGTGTAATAAGGCCTCATCTTGTTTAGAAGAACCGCTTTGTTGATTCCTTGTTTCTTCAATCAAAAGTCTTGCAGTTAAATTGTTAAGAGTTTGAGCTTTCGGATCTAACGATTCCCACGCTGCAACAAAGTAGCGCATACTCGAAGGCAAAGTATTTAAAATATTTGCTACCTTTTGATCTTCCGTTATGGTTCCGCCCATTTGTGAAATTTGTGCAGAAATATTTTCAATTTTTGCTATGTAATCACTTATTGTTTCCGATGTCAATCGTGCATCGAAGAATTGTTGCCAAAGTAGGCCAATAGTAAATTCGGATTTTTGTTCATGAATAGCAAGTAATTTCTGCCACATTTGTGAAGCGGAAGTACAGTTCATCAGGGGCTGAAGAAACCTTAATTCGATTGCCTGTGATAATAACATCCTTGCCTTAACGTCCTTTGATTTCCAATTCTGTAGTGAACTTACAGAGTTACTGTCGGAGGAAACAACATTCGGCTTTATTTCTAAGCCTTCCAATAATTCTAGTAATTTTTGTTGTTCCATAAGAAGCCTGAATTGGAATTTCCATAGTGAAAGGTTTTCACCATTAAAAACTTTAATCCTTGAAAGACAATCTTCGCTCATCTTCTTTGTCTTGGAATCGGCCAACGACAAAAAGAAACTAGGGTTATGGTTGGCGGTTGACGCCTAAACTTCGAGCAAAACAAAGGCTTACTCAGGCGCAGTGGAAGCGTGCTGGGCCCATAACCTGTTGAAGTTTGAGATTGAATCAAGGAATAAAAGGATTATTTATTAAACAAAGTAACTTAAAACAAGATGTTAAAGTAGCAACATTTTAAAGGCAAGTCTATATAGGAAGGCGAGGGACAAAGACTAAATATCTTGACGTCGACCGCAGCGCCGCCGCGGCCGTTGATTGGTCCATCCTCCAATGCTCCATGCCAATATTTTGATCGCTATTCCAACAATAATAAAGTAGAGAACTTTAATACAATCGGATATGCGCGCGCGATAAAGGAAATTTTATGAATATTTAACCTAAAAATGTGCCAACATAAAAATATAACTACCTAACGCCACTAAAGGTTTCCGTTGAAGAATTAGGATGGTGTGTCATAGTTTTATAATGCAGCGATATATATATTTAATAATTAATGAATTATAATACAGTTCTTTTTGGTTTTCTGTCTTAAAATAATTAGCAATCTTTGTGCCCAGTTCTTTGTTTTCCATTTACTTTTTTTTTCAGCAAATTCTTTATCGGACAATCTTTAAACTCTTTCTTTTCAACATTTGTTTCTCGCTTCTCTTTTCATTGTGCTGCATCAACATCTTCGCGTAGTTCTTTGCAAATATAATTTTGGGATTTTCTCTACCTTTCTTTTTACCTTATTTTAAATAATATTGTAACGTACAATAGAACCTTTCTTTAAAGCACACCTAATTGCAGATCCAAAGTGTCCTTTAGGGAGAGGTGTCCTCTTACCAGAGAGTTTCAAAATAATAAAAATGGTAATCTTGCAAATGAAAACGATTCTTTGTAGAGAGGTGTTCTCTCATGGAGGTTCTCCTGTATATATAAAATAAGAAAATACAAAGCTCAGAATGTCACGGTAATTTGTTTTATATTAAAAGATTAGAGGACTCAGAAAATATAGGTGAATTGTACATTCAACAAATAGGTATACAATCATAGCCAGTCCTAAGTCTTATTAAAGTTTCACCTTAATAAATCTTAAAAGAGTATTTCCGAGAGAAGCTCTGTATGTTTTATTAATAAGTGTAAATATTTCAACCTGTGGTATAAAATATGTAAAAAAGTGATTATTAAGATACAGTTAAACCTGTCTATAGCACCCCTTCTAAATAGCGCCTCCCTCTCTATAGCGCCCGATTTTAAATACATAGTACGATGCGATTCACATTAAAAGTGACCTGTCTATAGCACCCCCTCTCTATAGCACCCTATTTTGGTGAGTCCCAAGAGGGAGCGATATAGACAGGTTTAACTGTATTATTTTTCATTTAATTCTCTCTGCCTATTCTCTCAATATATATTGTAACGTATAAAATGTAAGCCGGTAATTATTTGAGAATGTGAAGGGTTTTATTAAAGACGTCAGCACGACGAGGCAACAATTATTATTGTTGTACAATAACATATAAAGGTAACTCGGGCTCCAGGAGTGTATCCATAGATCGCCAACTACCCGGGCTATCCTGCGGTTTAGTTTTTCTTACTTGCCTTTGTGAACCAGTTCAACAAGTGTTTACAGACCAGTTTGTTTTTGGTAGATTTAACAGGGAAGTGCTGTTTAAGGAATGTATCAGTTTGGAATCGCTGTAGCTAGGAAATTGTAGAGGACATGCTCCACGATTTGCTCTTCCTCTTGGCAGTGTGGACATATTGGATCAGGGTCTTGTTTTATTCTAGCCATGTCGACTTGAACATATCCATGTCCTGATAGTAGGGTCGTGGTTGATGATCTTCGTTGTATTTTTCTGAGGTTCTTTTTAAGATGGCCGGGAGTGGGTGAGAATTTTCTCAGGTGTTGAGTTGATGGGTCAGAGAGGAATATATAGGCCAATAATTGGTGGGCAAATTGTTTGCTGCGTTTTCTCGCCAACTTCATAGGGAGTTCTGTATAATATGGAGGAATGTCTGATTTAGAGGTCATTTTGGCCGCTTGGTCTTCACTTTTATTTTCTTTAATATCTTTTTCACCTGGCATCCAGAAAAATTTGATGTTTTCAATATTTGAAAGGTCATTTATTGGGCTATGAGATGAGAGCGTGGGATGTTTGGTTTACATAAAGCTGCCAGTGCTGCCTGGCAGTCGGAAGCTATATATATTTCTGAGTTGTTGAGGCTCACCTTGCTTCCATTCCATTGAGGAGGGCTACAAGTCCATCCTGGAAGGACGTGCATTCTGGATGGAGTTTGGCCAGAATTGGTGGATGGGGTGCTGGTAGGATTGTAGCTGCCCCGACTCCTTTTTCAGATTGTGGTCTATCTGTAAATATCGTAGCAAAATATTATATGTCTTCCTACTCTTTCCTCACTATCTCTCTGGTATTTTATAAATTTTGATTATTTTGCATCATATAAATTGCTGTCATTCTGAGGTTTGTATTTCCATATTTTCTACGTGATATTTGATGTAGAAGATGGGTAGTTAGGGAAGACAAACTGAAGATATTCAGCAGATCTTGAAGCCATGGGTGCTGTGATCTACATTTCCGCGAATGACTCCAGGATTCCACCGCTGTGTCAAACCCAAGACTTCTTTCCAAGAAGACGGTCTCCCTATAGACGATACGACGACAAAACTGTTCTTCACGCCGCAGGAAAAGGGACGCAAAGGTACTAGGGATACACTTCCAAAACTCCGAGGAAATCCTTGACATAAACACGTCAAATTACATGCCAGTGGCAACAAGATTTGCAAGCTGTGAGTCACAGCTTCCGAATAGAAGGAGCTATGTAGGAAAATATTATGTTTTTATACCTTTTAAGATTGCATCATTGGTATTTTACAAATTAAGAATTTTTTTTTTTTTTGCATCAAATAAATTGCTGTGTCATTCTGAGGTTTATCTTTCCTAATTTCCACGTGACAAGATGATTGTTGCATTGTATGGTAATTTCCAACTGTAGTTTAGTACCCATCCGTGCGGAGTCTATGGTATAGATGATGGTCCGGGCTTCATTTCGAACTTTTCTTCTTTGTGAATTCTATGGTATCAGAAAGGAGGGCTTTGCATTTTTACATCTAAAGATGGGCATCCGGTGATTGAGATGACTTGGATTGTTGTCAGTACTCCTCTGATTATTTGTTTGGCATGGTTGTGTGATCTCTAAACTTATCGTAAGGGTTTTCTCAAGTGGGAAATACCATTTTCTATGGATCCGTTAATGGCTTGTAGAATATTATTCGAGTTAATCTCTCACCATGACGTCAACAATGGGGCGATCTAGTCAATCCGTCCCCATGACGTCAACAATGGGAGCGATCAGTCAATCCGTCACCATGACGTCAACAATAGGAGAGATCGAGTCAATCCGTCCCCATGACGACAACAATGGGGCGATCTAGTCAATCCGTCCCCATGACGTCAACAATGGGAGCGATCGAGTCAATCCGTCCCCATGACGTCAACAATGGGAGCGATCAGTCAATCCGTCACCATGACGTCAACAATAGGAGAGATCGAGTCAATCCGTCCCCATGACGTCAACAATGTGAGAGATCGAGTCAATCCCTCCCCATGACGACAACAATGGGGCGATCGTGTCAATCCGTCAACAATGGCAGCTATTTATATTTGTCCTCGGATATGTCTTTTTTCTAGGAATTTTCTTTTCATATTATTAGAATTTATGATCATATTTTTGTGGAATTCCACGAGACAAAGTACAAAGTAATCAAATGATGCCTTGTAATTTTTATCGCTCTAGTTTTAACATCCTCAAACCTTATTCTGAATACATATCTGAAAGGTTATGGCAATATCTAATCAATTCCTTCTCTTAAAGCAATTTTTATACGTGCCATACAACGCGAGGTACATGCATCCATGCTGCCACGTTAGCTTGGTATCTAGTATTTACTCTTGGTTTGTAAGAAATCTTAGAGAAGTAATTCCGTTGAAGTGAGACAGAGAATTAGTTCATAAATGATAAATCCGAGATGGGTATTCCCCGATCTCGATAAGCTTCTCTCTCTCTCTTAACAGCTTTCTTTCTGTCCGCTCAAACTCCGTGTCTCCTAGCTCTCATCTTCACCAGAACGCTCCAGCGCCAGGGATGCCTTCCTTCATCCCCTATCACTTGACTTCGTTCCACACATAAGATATAAAAATAAATATAGAAATTTGTTCATTCCCGGCCACTCCGACCACCCAGAAGTCTGAAAATTTGTACACTTGCATTGTTCATTGGACTGTGCGAGTGTTAAAAATTTCATACTTCTAGGTAATCTGGAAGCATATTAAAATTGTATTTAAAATTTTAAAAGACAATTTTCGAAATTTGTCCATTCCTGGCCATTCTGACAACCCCGATGTCTGAAAATTTGTCAACCTGTGTTGTCATCAGGTTCTAACAAGTGAAAAAATTTCAGATTCCTACGTACTCTGGAAGTATGTTAAAAAATTGAGATATATATAAAACTAGTGAACGTACCCGGCTTCGCCCGGGTTTTACCCGAGTAAAGGTTTGTCTAACGAATCTCTCAATAAAGTGAACATTTTTTCCCGGTCCCTTGAAAAATACTCGATAAGTTGAATAAAATCAATATTAATTGGTTCCCTCGGTAATTGGAAGTTAAAGGAATAGTATATTGCCTTGGAATTGTATCATTATTCTTGTCTCAAATAGATTGCCGTGTCATCCTGAATTTTGTCTTTCCTAATTTTCTACATTACAAAATCATCGTATCATCATGATAATATTTAGAGCAGATGGTTGAATTATAACAGATAAATTAGAATATTTATCTTGATTATTTTAAAGCGAAAAGTTATTTCAAAAATTTTATTTGCTAGAAACCTTCCCAGTACTATACTAAATAACTTCCCAAAGTTTCATGGCGTTCCAATTAGTGGTTTGGTCCCGCATAAAGGACAGACAGACACACACATACATTCATTATATATATAGTCACGACCGTCATGGGCCGGCCGGTTCTGTCGCGGATGCGCGCGCACAGGGAGGTCACGTGCTCGCTGGCAGCCAACGGGCGCGCGCCGCCGGCATTACGTCATAGATTATTAACACAAGGTAATAAGGCCAAATAAAAAAAATAGTGTGTGATAAGGCACAATTATTATTATATTATTATTATTATCCATCCATCAACTTATATAGTCACGACCGTCATGGGCCGGCCGGCCGGCCGGATCTGTCACGGATGCGCGCGCATCATCATTATGATCATTATCATTATCTAATGATAATAATAATAATAATAATAATTAAACGATAAGAACTCTTAAAATTTGGTTAAAGGAATAAGCATAAAAGGCTAAGAGGAGCTTCTTTCAAAAAAAAAATTGAAAGAAGCTCCTCTTAGCCTTTTATGCTTATTCCTATAATAATAATAATTATTATTATTATATTATTATTATTATCCATCCAGTATATATATAGTCACGACCGTCATGGGCCGGCCGGTTCTGTCACGGATGCGCGCGCACAGGGAGGTCACGTGCTCGTTGGCAGCCAACGGGCGCGCGCCGCCGGCATTACGTCATAGATTTTAAACACAAGGTAATAAGGCCAAATAAAAAAATAGTGTGTGATAAGGCACAATTTGGATTATCTACTTATATAATTGCCTTCTTCTCTCTGTGTGAAGTTCACTGTGTGAA
This sequence comes from Cordylochernes scorpioides, assembly GCA_030710605.1. Taxonomy (NCBI): domain Eukaryota; kingdom Metazoa; phylum Arthropoda; class Arachnida; order Pseudoscorpiones; family Chernetidae; genus Cordylochernes; species Cordylochernes scorpioides. Next base: position 50,973,773 of record CP092867.1, read on the forward strand.
GTTCACGGATAGATTTTGGTCAGAATGGATAAAATAAAAAAAAGTGTCAAGGGATGGGAATCGAACCCACGACCTTCCGCTTACCGGGCAGATGCCATGACCACTAGGCTACCCTGGACATATTTTTCCGTTCACATTTTTATTTTTATATTTTCAAGTCACACAGTTTGGGGCGGGACGTTTCACAAGAGAGACATCCACGGCGCCAATTTATAATTGTAACGAATAGTATTTTAATTAAAACATTTTTGAAATATATACGCACTCGGGTAAAACCCGGGCGTTGCCCGGGCCATTCGTCTAGTTTTTATATATATAGATAAGTGATTTATATTTTTTTATAGTTATAAACCTGTCTATAGCGCCCCCTCTAAATAGTGCCTCCCTGTCTATAGCGCCCGATTTTAAATACGTAGTACGATTCGATTTACATTAAAGGTTACCTGTCTATAGCACCCTATTTTGGTGATCACGTGACAAAGAGAGCCAATGAGGTGTGATTTTGCGCAAGTAAGGTATAAAAGACACCAAGGCATGGCCGGCGGAGGGAATGTTTATGAGGATAGGAGATCCTGAGCGAAGGAGATAAAGAACTCAAGCAATTATAGCAATATATTAAATGAAATGAAATTTAATTAAAAATTTACTTGGAAATAAAATCGAGATGAAACAAGTTGTGAGTTTTCGAGGTGAAAATATGAAAATTTTAAAACCTCACATATGATGTAACTCAGTCTGGAAACTTGATATTGGGTTGTCGACCTGCTGACGGGGAGAGGCTCGGTGTAGGTATTGTGGGAACTTGTAGCTTCTGGGTAGAGTTGATTGCGAAATGTCGCCTGGAGGATTGTCTCGTTGTAAGGTGGGGAGCTTCTCGTCGGGTTTACGATAATTCCTTTCCTTGGTTTCCATGTCTTGCGGGATCTTCGACAGGTAATCCTGTCGACTCCACTTATTGCAATGCGTTGAGCCGACAACACGTCGCAGAGGGCTTCTAATCCAACATGCAGTCACGGGCCATAGTGGAAGATAAATGAAGACCACACGTATAAAAACATTTTTAGCACCCAGGGAGGTAGAGTGAACTATGGAAGTCTTGGGATCGCTGGTCAATCTGGCAGCATGGAGACCTGGCTGCTGTCTATACTGTGTCTGTGGGCTCAGTAGAAAACCAGCTTATATGATACTGGTGACGTCAGAGGGGGCGGAGCTTTTTGGGTGTCCGTGTCCAATCAAGGACTGGCCTGATCGATTTTTTATGTTCTCTAAGCTTGTTTAACAATTCCAATGGCTTTTTATTCGACCTTTCTGGGTGGCGCGCCTTTCTTTTCCGGTAGTAAATTTTATTGAACGCCATTTTGAATTCTATGTAGAACATTCCTATGTACAACGTTGTATATGTGCAACAAATATAATACGACATATATATATATATATTAAAAATAAAGAGGGCATCTCCTGACCACGAGCACATGTGATTTATTAGATGGCAGAGCGCCATCTAGTGGAGCAAAAATAAACTAAACGTTTTTCAAGTCCCAAATCCCAGCAGTTTCCTAGTTGAATAAATTCAGAACACCATAAATATATGAATTCATTAAACGTTAAGAAAAGGTACAGCTTTCGTCAAAATGGCGAGGGGAAAGCCCAAACAAATCTTGTTAGGTGGTCAATTATTACTTGAATGTATTTGTGCTTGGTTTCATTTGCTGCAGAGCCTAGCACAATAGTATCCATTGATATTAATTCCAGTGGTTTCAGATCAGAGTTTGGTGCAACATATTCTCCAATAAATGGTTTATGACTGCATTTAGTTATTTGACATATTTTACATGAGCGAACATAGTCTTTGATGCATCTGATAGCATTCGGCCACCAATAAAATGGTGTTATCAATCTTACTGTCTTGTTAATTGAGGGGTGAGAATGATTATCGTGGTATTCTTTGAGAATTTCTTCTTAGAATGATTCTGGAACAACTGTTTTTAGAACTCCATTATGTTTCACCATAATAAGATCTCGATGAATATGAGAGTTCTTTACAAAACTGAGATCCGCTTTTTGTTGGTGTAGTCGAAGAGTGGGGATTGATATATGAAATGACACTGGTGATCTTGACAATGCATCAACATGCGTTTGCTTTGATCCTGATCTGTGAACTATTTTCATTGACTTGGTTGATAATTCTATTATCCATCGGAGATATTTTGCCTTTGGTTTCTTTACGTTGAAGAGCCATTCCAAAGCCGAATGATCTGTAATGACTTCAAATGTATTGTTCTCAAGATAAACTTCAAAGTATTCAACTGATTGAACTACAGCAAAGCATTCCAACTCAAATGCAGAATAGTTCTGTTGATGTGGTAGAAGTTTCCCTGAATAATAGGAAATTACATGTTCTTGATTATCATTTCCAATTTGAGCTAAAATAGCACCAATTCCCAGTTTAGATGCATCTGTATAAAGCTTACATGGTAATGAAGGATCATATGTAGAAAGAACTGGATCTGTGGATAAATGAGACTTTAGTTCCTGAAATGATTTGTTAACTTCAGTAGTCCATTTGAATAACTTATTTTTTCTTGTGAGGCTTGTTAAAGGATCTGCAATTTCACTAAATTTAGGAATAAATTTCCTGTAGTAACCTGCTAAACCCAAAAACTGCCTTACTTGCTTCACTGTTTTAGGTTGAGGGAACTCATTTATTGCCTTTGTTTTTTCAGGGTCAGGTTTAATCTTGTTATGTCCTATGATATGACCTAAATATCTTATTTCTTAAAAAGAGAGATTAAGAGGAACGTGGAACTCTTAATCTCTCTTTTTATATTCCAAACGTGGCTTATCATATCTTATTTCTTGTTTTGCAAAGGAGCATTTCTTCAACTTGAGTTTGATATTGTTTTCTTTAAGCTTGTCAAATATTTTCTTCATGAGTTCAATATGATCTTTAAAAGTACTGCTGTAAATTAGAATATCATCTTGATAATTACAAACACCGTTCCAAAGAAGATTTCCAATAATATGCTGAATTATTCGCTGAAAAGTACTTGGAGCATTTTTCAAGCCAAATGGCATAACCAAAAATTCATAATGCCCGTCATTTGTAATGAAAGCAGTTTTCTCTACAGAGTCTGGATGCATTTCAACATGCCAATAGCCCCATGCTATGTCAAGTGTTGTGAAGTATTTCGCATTATGTAAGCGATCAAACATATCTTGGATGTATGGAAGAGGCTGCTTGTCATCAATTGTAATTGCATTCAGTTTTCGGTAATCTATGCACATCCTTTGTGAACCATCCTTTTTAGAGACCAACACTACGGGGAAGGCCCAAGGTGACTGAGATTCTCTTATTAGTCCCTTTTTACTCAATTCTTCAACTTGTCTTTTTATTTCATCATATTCGGCAAGTGGTCTTCTATATGGTCTACAACTGATGGGTGGATGTTCAATTGTATGGATCTTGTGTTGAACAGCAATCCTTCCAATGTCAGTTTCATGCTGGCTGAACAATGCTTGATTTTCTTTAAGTAATTGATTAAGCTCTTTTTGCTGAACAGATGGAAGATGCGTTTCAGGAGATATATAAAAACATTCATTTCCTTTAACATACACCGCTTTGTCTTTTGTGTCAATTATTAATCCAATTTTTCCTGCTACATCAAGTCCAATAAGCAATGGATAGCTAAAGTTTTTCACTACATGAAGCTTACACCCGACAAGTTTAGAATGGATTTTCAAAAATACTTCTACTGATCCTAAAGTATATGCAAAACTATCTACTTGTTTAATTTTGATTCTATCGTTTACATTCAATTTTAACTTACGTTGTTTTAAAAGCGAAAAGCTCATTAATGAAATAGTTGACCCGGTATCAATAAAAGATGAAACTGGAATATTATTAAGTAAAACTTCAACATTAACAAATCTATAAGGAAAATTGGTATTTGCTATGCAAAGTGAATCAGCTATGGTTTGTTTAACATCTGTGGTGATATTAGTTGCTTGGTGTTTAAGCTTGTCTTTATAATTAGGATCATAATCTTTGCAATCACTTATCCAATGTTTAAAATACAATCCTTTTTTCTTACAAATAGGACACCAATATGGGCAATTTTTTGAGATTGTAGGTGTAGTTATATTAAAAACCTTGGTTTTACTTCTCTGTTGTTGCCTTATTTGATTATTGTTTTGTTAAATCTCCATGGCAATCTGCATCCAATGTGATGGATCTTTAGGCTGGGCTGTTACGAGATAATTTTTCCAATCTAATGGCAATCCATCCGTTAACATTTTTAGCTTCTCGACATTATTGAGGCTTGTTTGATTTAATAATCTAATTTTATCTCTAAAATAATCTTCCACGGTTTCTTCTTTTTTAAGTCTTCTTTTTGATGCTGCAACTATAGGGCTTTCAACTTTATAACCAAAGCGCTGAATTAATTTGAGTTTAACAGTATCCCATTTTTTAATGGATGCGTTGCTCAATATTTCATCAGCAAACCATTCTAAAGCATCTTTTGATAAATAATAAATTAGATTATTGATTCTATCGACTTCATCTAGTTTACCAGTTTCCAATTCATATAGTTTAAGCCATGATTCAGGCCGAATTGAACCTTTATCACCGCTAAATTTCTCTAATTTGTTTACATTTACTGCCATTGTACTTACTTTTTCTTTCGTCGAAGCCTTTTTTGATTTATATTTTAATCCTTTCGTAGCTGCGCCAAATATTTTATGTAACGTTTTATTTTTGCTTTAACTTTTAAAGAAATGTTTTATTTTAAATCTTTATCTAATTCGTTTGTTTGATTTAAATAAATAGGCAAATTTACCATGTTGTTGTTCTTCTGTTTATTAATCGTTCTTTTTTTTAATGATGATAAAAGTTATTGATCACACATTAAAAATCAATGAAAAACTAATTACAAAATTAATTACAAAATTCAGAAACGTGTCAATATATATATATATATATATAGTTGATGATATTATAAGCAAAAACAACTATAAATAACAGATAAATTAATAATCATCTTGATTTTGACAGTTTTTGCTTGTAATTCCAAGAAGGTTTGAGAGAGAGCTACCTGAGATAACTTTTGGAATTCTTTCCCCCCTTTTAAGTCATGAACAATCGCATAAAAAATCTAGTCCCAACTCCCAGTAGATTCCTAGTTGAATAAATTCAGAACACCATAAAATATATGAATTCATTAAACGTTAAGAAAAGGTACAGCTTTCGTCAAAATGGCGAATATATATGTAAAAATGTTATAATATTTACATGAATTCTCCTCTATTTTCTCTCTTATGTACTCTTGGATTCAGCAAGAGTCAAGATGTAACAAAAGTAATTACTTTATTTGTCCAAGTCACAACAATGAGTGCGTCCAATTTATATGCAATATATAAGACAAACGCTTATGCAAAACAACAATGCAGAAAACATGCACTATATATGACTACACATATATACAAACAAACACTATATCAATATTATAGAATAAAATAATATATAATTATTCAATAGACTTAGAAAGAGCATAGAAAGATCGAAACACATTGTAAATTTCTCCATACCACCTTGCTGGCCCTGGAATCCGATGTTAAACGATTGTTCTTGCGGTCGTCTAATATACAGGGTGTACCAGGTAAATTGGGACTAACTTTGACAGTCCATAAAACAAAAACTACTTGAGATTAAAAACTTGGTTTTTTTTTTCATTACGTAGCCATATTCATGTAAAATGCAACAGTACATGTGTGCGCAGTGTAGTGATGAAGAGTAACCGAGAATTTGAAAATCGAGCTGCCATCATCGTTGCTCTGCGCGCCGGAAGGAGCCCCAAAAAGATAGTGGATTTTCTTAAGTTGCCCAAACCACTATTTATCGTGTCAAGAAGCAGTTTGATGAGGCCGACAGTAACAAAGAGGGGATAGCTACAAGGAAAAAGCACTCGCGTCGATCGGACAGGGTAAGAGGCGAAGAATTTGTCAAAAATGTCAAGGAGAAGATTGATGGAAACCCTGGAAGAGCATGAGGGCCATAGCCAAGGAAATGGACGTTGGCTCTATGACAATTGTCAGAACTATCCATGAGGACCTTGGTCTCAAGTCTTATGCCCTTCGGAAAGGTCAGTTGCTGACTGAGAATATGAAGAATAACAGAAAAGGAAAGGCTGCTGCCCTCCTCAACAACCTGAAACACGACTCTTTTGGCATGCTAAGGTTCTTCTCTGACGAAAAGAACTTTGACGTGGACCAAAAGGTAAATCCCAGGAATGATCGCTGGATCTGTAAAGACCCCTCAGAGATACCTGTCGTGATGCACACGAAATTTCCTGCCTCCGTAATGGTCCTTGGCGTTATCAGCAGTGAAGGTGATGTCATGCCTCCTCATTTCTTTGAGAAGGGCCTTAGGATGAACGCTGACACCTACATCAATGTTCTGGAGACCGTTGTGAAGCCTTGGATGGACATGGTGGCCGCAGGAAGGAAGTATGTCTTCCAACAGGACTCAGCTCCAGCCCATAAGGCAAAAAAGACACAATCGTGGCTGACACTTAACGTCCCTAGTCACTGGGGTCCTGATATTTGGCCCCCTAATTCTCCAGATTGCAATCCCCTCGACTACTATGTATGGGGCGTTGTTGAGAGAGATGTCAACAAAGCTCCTCATACCACCATTCAGTCTGTCAAGAAAGCAGTTCACACGGTGATGACCCAAATGGACAAGGTCATCGTCGCCAAGGCCTGTGCTTCATTCCGCACTCGCCTCGAGACTTGTAGCTAATAATGGAAACTACATTGAATAAATAAAAACTATATCCTTTTATCTACTACTGTGTCAAATTTCATTAGGATATTTTAATTTTTACTTGCAAAAAATTTCAGTTAAAATACCATTGTTGGAATTCCCAATTTACCTGGTACACCCTGTAGTCACGGAAGTGAGCAATAGGAGCATTGAACTCTAAAACCCTCCACTCTCATGAGCTCTGTATCCAGGGCAGGCAGACAATAAAAGAGACGTCCATTATAGCACCCCTCGGGCTGGTATTACGTCAGGCTGGAAGTATTGGTTCGCATAGATTCACTTGGAATCCTACTTCCACGTACAGTTCTTCATCTTTTACCGGCCTTTATTCTAGTTTTAATCCTTTGATCTCCATTACACATCCAAGTTCTTCAATAACTCACCACGACTGAGATCGCTCATCAAATATTCAGTCAACAGATTATTCATAAAGAGAGTCTTCAGTCTCACCTCTTCATCACTGCATCACCCCAACAGGGCGGTATGGGCATCCTCAGATATTTTATCGACAGCACGGAGCACACGGTAACAATAACAACCTGATATATCCATTCATCTATGTAGCTCATCATCATATATGCACAACATATATCGACCATCTTTTCAATAAATGAATTTCAGGTCATGCCACTACATCAGGTTTAGAAAATTGCGAAAACTCACTGGAATGCCAGATTTTCGGACAATAGCCCTGATTGGTCCAGAGTGTATTCACGAGGTTTCCCAAAACTCCGCCTTTGCCGGTCCCAAGCCTGGATGAAAAAGGAGGAGGCAGAGCAGTAACAAGCTCGCTAAAAAACCTGGGTTTATCTGGCCCTGCTGATAGTACCCTGTAAGGGCTCCTAATCCAGGGATACAGGATGAGCAGCGTTTGTACTCCATGTTAGGAGCGACTGCACATGGCGTCTGTTCCTCATGTCAGAGGCGGCCATTTATATTGGAGCTGAGTCGGACTGCCATTGAGTAGTGCTTCCAGTCTTAATGACAAAGGCAGACGCCTTCTACTTCACACAGTCATGATGGTTGTCAAACAGACACCATCAATGGTCACAACTTGATGCCCTAATATGATTGAGTGGAGATAAGAAAGAAGAAGAAGAAAGACGAGGTTTCCCAAGTGGGGACTCATGAAATCTCCGAATTTAATAACAACAAAAAGGCGTTTTTTTTTTTTTAATATTGACTATACGACAAATTTAAATCAAGAATACAGTCATTTGACGAGAGAGAAAGGGGGTATTTTTAATAGTTTTTATTAAATATATTCACATACATGCACACATTCACACATATACCGTTAAAATTACATCACTCAAAGGAATCTCTTTAACTCTAAATAAAGTACAAAAAGGTATAATAAGAATGTATAGTGTTGACCGTAATGGTGCCAGTGCAGTAACTAGACGTAGAATGGAAGGCGTTACCAGAACGTAACTTTATTGCTGGAGCTAGGCCGTCTCGGCCAAGTGGGTGAGGGCGTAATGATACGCCAGCTCCGGGCGGCGATCCCGGCCCGACGCCATAGCGGGCACGTTCTCGGAGTCCACCACCACGCCGTGCCGCTCCCGGATGGTGCTTCGCATGGCCGCCATGTCCTCGTGCGTCACCCCGCGCGACGCGTCGTGCACGAGCGTGGTGCGGT